>CM037160.1:28383658-29583658 GCA_020921065.1 Vaccinium darrowii
ACCCCGAGGTTAGAAGGTTGAAAATCTTTGTTCTTGAAACCCAAGCAATAAGCGGTCCGCCGAGGACAGACATTCAAAGCAGATCCGTTGTCAAGCAGGACAACATGGACCCATTTTCCCATACATTTGAGAGTGATGTGCAAAGGTTTGTTGTGACCAGCTCCCTCTGGGGGTAAATCCTTTTCAGTAAAGACAACAACGTGCTTTGCGTGAGTTGGAGTGAGCAGTGCCACCATGGTTTTCGGAGGAGTGTCAGGAGGTACTTCCATGTTGGACAAAGTTTTGATCATCTTTTGACGATGTTCCCGGGAGGAAGAGAGTAAACCCCAAATAGAGACAGATGCTGGAGTTCTTTCGAGCTGTTTCTGAACCAAGTCTTCTGCTGTTGCTCGGTTCCTTTGAGGTGGTTGAGCAGTAACTGCTGGCTCGACTGGAGGCAAATTTTCCTGAACGGGATCCTTCCAGATGAACTCTTCTGGCTGAGTTTGATGCGAGACGTTTCTTTGAAGATCGGTCGGCTGGTAAATTCGGCCACTTCTCGTTACTCGATTGACCGTATCTTCCCAGAGTTGTTGGTTTTCACCCCAAAAGTCTTCAAATCCTTCACTGACTTTGCGTTTGCCGGCTCTGATAACCTCCTTTTTCTGCCTTTCATGTTGATCCTCAGACCATAAGTCTATTAAATCGCCCTGGGCTTCCTGACTGCTAATGTCAACTGCTTCTAGTCTAGTTTTCAAATTTACTACCCCCGATTCTTGCCAGAAAGACTAGTCTAGCATGGACTTATTGACTGTCCATACTTCGTCGCTACCTACTCGGATGTCGATGACTTCATCCTCACTCCATGCAGTTATCTGGGGATCTGTGACCAGAACTGATACGTTGGAAGAGTGTGGGAATGGCGCAGATGGCCGTGGGAGAGATTCTCCAATAATGTATGCCTGAGGGAACCAATCATGATCACTGAAGACTGTTTCGATGGTTTGGGGATTCTCTTCTTCGGGAAGTTGAGATAGCGGATAGTTGCCCGATGAGTTGTGCTGAAACAGAGTTGGGAGCGAAACTACGTCCAAAGGGTCAGCATTGACTGTCACTTCTTCAACTTGGTTGACACTGAGATTTTCCGGCATGTAAACAACTGGCTGGCTTCGGATTTCTGGGACAATATACTGGCTTGGGTCCCAAGAGATTAGCAAAGAACCGAACAATGCTTGTCGGGAATCTTCCGATTCCTGATCACTCATGGCCCATTCTCCTTCTTCAGCAAGGTCACCCCATGTGAGTTTGTGCTCAAGGGTAGTAATGGCATAAACCTCCGAATTTTCCAGCACTGGGATGGAGGGTTTCGGTTGAGAGACTGGCACGATGTGTAGGCTGGGATTAAACTGGGTAGGGATTTGGCCTTTTGAAGTGGAGCTGAATGATATTTGGCTGATTTGGACATTTTGTTTGTGGTTAGGCAAGGGGTTGGAAATGGTATTGGGTTTTTGTTTAGGAATTGGAATGGTTCCGTCCTCAACCAAGTCTGGAACTATGTGTTTGAGACGCATGCAATTGTTGGTATGATGGCCAGGCATTTGGTGGTAGGCGCAGTAGACATTTGGATTGTGATTTGCAGGAAGCTCTTTGGGTGGGTCAAGAGGCTTAATGGCTTTTTTCTCGAGGAGCTTTTTGTAGACAGTGGTAAGAGGGAAAGGGAATTGGTAGAATTCTCTTCTCGGCTGGGAGGTGTTCTGGACAGGTGGTGACTGGGTGGCTATTTGGTTAACTGGTTCAGCTTTGACTGGTTTAGGATTGAAGGGATTGGCTTGGGTTGGATTGTAAGTGCCGGGTCCGAAAAGGGTGCTGCTGTTACCGGAGTAGACTCGCTTAGGCCGAGAAATGGATTCTCCTTTGTCGAATATGCCGGTGCGGATTGCGTCTTCGACTGCTAGGCCAACTTCATAAAAGGTCTTGAAGTAGGCAGAGGTTTGAAAAACCACCAATTGCTTGGCAAAATCAGGTTCCAAGTTCCGGGTGATAATCCTCATCTGCTCTTTCTCTGAGGGCCTGTCCATCATCTGCGATGCTTTTCCCCTCTAGCGCTTGACAAAATCAGCGAAAGACTCGTTCTTCCCCATTTTCGTGGATTCTAACTCTCGAACGGTCATTTCCAGCTGGATATTGTAGTTGTATTGAGCCACAAAAGCTGCCCCAATGCCTTCCCAGGTCTTCTTCTTTGAATTATCCAAGTTCAGAAACCAACGGAGTGTAGGTCCCGTCAAGGTTTGCTGGAACATCTGTGCCATGGCATTTTTCTCCACATCATACATGGATAAGGTACCCACGTATGTCTGTAAGTGTGCTTTCGGGTCACCGCTCCCGTCGAATTTGTCCCAGTCAATGGGTTTGAACTTGTCAGGCAGCTTAGCATCAGGGAATAGGCACAATTTCTCCATATCAATGCCTATAGCAGCAATCTTTTCTTGCCTTTGGACTGATTCCTCAAGCTTGGCCATCTTGGCTATCATGGCATCCATCTCAGGGTGATTGCTTGATGATTCCCCAGTCGGCAATCGGGAAGTAATATCCTGAATCAAGATCATCATCTGAGCCATTTGCTTGCTGTTGGCAGCTCGCTGATCTTCCAAGGCTTCCTTGAGAATCTGAACCTCAGTCTTCTCTGTCTGCTCTGTATTCTTGGTCATGACTGGAAGGCTAGTTGACTGTTCTATTCTTGACTCAGTCCGAATTAATCGTTGTTGGGAAGTTCAAGCCCAACCAGGTGTAGGAGTGTTCTTGTTTTTGCCAATGGTTATGTACTGATGGTATGAACAAAATAAATTATGCTGTGCATGTAATCTATTTACATGAATGAATGATGCATGATGCAAGATTGTCCCAATTTTCTCTGATTTTGCTGAAAACAATGGCCGACGGGCGGAGAACAGACTCGATAAGCAAAGTATAGGTTATTCCAGACTCGGTAAATAACCTATACAGAAAACAACAACAGACTCGATAAGCAAACTGCAACAGACTTCGTATTCAGATTGGACAACCGATGTTGGCTTTATTCCAAAAGAGCCCTTGACGGCTTGATCGGATCTGGTTATAGTGCATGCTTCATCTTTTCAGATTGTGGCTTCACGGGATGGGATGAGTTGGGTTGACTGGGGTAGATGGTGAACTGGCTTCACCGAGCTTCTGCTTCCCTTTGCGGGCTTTGGCTTCTTCTTCCTGTTGTTTCTCCTTGACATGCTGTTCCTGAAGTTGATGGGGGGATATGTCCTTGTTGTCAAGGAGGTAGTCCTCGTAACATCCATCACAGTTGCATTCATCCCAGTACTTATGACCAGTGGCTGGGTTGGCAAAGTAGTACACTGGGTTGCCGTATTCATCAAAGTACTTGATTGGCGGCATGGGGCAGAAGTCTTCATCATTCTCTTCATACATGACAGTGATTTGATCTGGGAGCATGTTCAGGCCGTCGTCTGGCGTGACCTGAAATTTCCAGCCTGGATGGCTTTCAGTGCTGTCCCATTGATTGGGCTCGGTGACTTGGTCAACCCACTTGTAGAGCTTTTCACCTTTAGGGGTCTTCTCTTCGGGCTTGGGGGACTCGTCTTCTTCAATGATCCAGACAGGAGCGTTGTAGTGAGTGGAGAAGGTAGGCTTGAGTCTCTTGTTGCTTGGTTGGTCAGCCATTGTGTTCTCTCTGATAGGAAGAGTACCGGTTTATTTGGAGAAAAACGGAGCCTATTCGCAACTTTTTGAAAAAAAAAATTTTTGTTTGCATTCAGCTTTAACCAGAGATTATCGGGACGATCCTCAAGGTGAGTGAAGTGAAACCTAGGGTCAATCTAGCTTGTGTATGCATGCAAAAATGACAGCAGTATATACAAAAAACGGTAGACAGAAAACATGGTATGTGCGGAAAGCGATAAACAGGTAGCATGCTGACAGGGTATAGGAAAACAGTAATCACGTAGCAGGATATAGCACAAAATCCTACCCTGTGGGTTCCTGTCTTAGGTTGGAAAGTTCTAGGTTATCTATATGCAGAGGCCGGTTTTGGTTTGAGGGGGTTCCCCAGACTAGAGCCAATATTTGCCTCCCCTTTGCACAAAATACTGACGTGGCAAGGGTAATAACGGCAGGCTGACTCATCATCGTCCAAGGTTGCTGAGAATCCTGGGATATCCTAACACCAGCAAGCTGGGTAGGGTAACCAGGGCGCAGTGGTGAGGCTAGTAACCATGCATGTGCAATGCAAAAGTTTAACAATAAAATCTTTTCAAAAATCCCACAAATATTTTTCAAGTTTGGCTCGCTTTTTAAATTAATCAAGACCTTGAAATTTTACTCATGCAAATAACCGAGAAAGCTCCAGTCCAGATTGATCGGGCTTTCACCCTGACATCAATCCTTTCTAGTACGGCGTGAAGCACGTACTTGGTGTCAAGCTTTCAAAGGGTCATTTTACAAGTGTAAAACGTCAAAATAAAGATTAATTTAAAATATCGATCCCCAGCGGAGTCACCAATTTGTGGACGCTCGGTTTTCGCGCGGGCAAAAATAGATATCCACGGAGTTTTGGTTATGAAAAAGGGCGATCCGGGAAATGAAGAAAAATTTAGAGTCGCCACCCGGGGTTTAATTCTTGGAGAATGTTGGGTACCCGAGAAACCGTTTAGAAAATATTGACTCTTGTGCCACTAAAAAAGGGTTTGATCTGCGAAAAATAGAGATTTGGGTTCGGGAGCCAGGTTACCCGCGGGGAAGGTTTTGTTCGAAAAATGCACCCCACGTGCCCGAAATTTTCCGGTCTTTACTAAACATTTGTGGGATTATTCTTTGAAGGATTTCATTGAAAACTTATTTCGTACAAGCAATATTTCAAATAATAACATACTTATCATAAACGAAATAACAATAACAGTCTAAATAACATGCAACCATATAGACAGATGTGAGAAAATTAATTCGGGGGAGACTAAATATAAAACAGAAAATGGAGGGGATTTGCTGTAATAAAGGCCTACTGATTTTTTACCAGAAAAGAAAAGAAAAACAGAGCATCATGAACAAAGAAACAGAGTACTCGCCAGCTATACCGTACGGTACCACAACGAGGGCCACGCGGTGTAATCAAGGTGTCGTGCGGTGTTCGCGCGAACCATATTTTTTATAAAAAAAAAAAAGTTTTCTGCTTTTGTTTGGTTGAAACCAGTACCTGTTCTTTGTTATGAAAAGGGTTGTTTATTGATAAAAGCAGATAAAGAAAATGGTTTTGATGGGAGAATGTACCTTATTTTAGAGATGGCTTCTTGCGATAATGAATGATATCGCACGAAACTTACCCAAAAGGTTCGAAAATTACTGAACTATCCCCGTTCGAACTCAAGGAATAGCTATGGAGCTATCCTCGAGCCCAACGGGACTCCCCTCAGAAGATTACGACGGTTTTAAAATACGGATGTCTTGTACCTTGAAGAGAATCGAACGAACAAGGGAATGATTTGCGGCCTTCGGGCTGGTGGAATTGAATTCCCTGAGGAATTCTTATGGATTGGGAAAAAATGATAACAGGGTTGGGGAGTTTTGGATTTCTTTCTCACAACTTTCCTTTTCTCTCTGTTTTTTTTTTCTTGGTTCTTCTTCAACCTTTAAACCGACGGGTTGCCTCTCTCCCAAACCGACGGGCGATGATGATATTTATAGGCAAACGGTGGGTGAGGCTTGCACGCAAACGACTCCCATCATTACCGAATGTCATCATTCCGTCGAATATCATCATCACTCTGAGCTGCTGGGAAAACCCGGGAATCCCGTTGATGGGACACAGTGCCGTACGGTATCAAGGATATGCCGCACGGTGTACAAAGTAACACTGCACGGTGCAAAAGGTTTTTTAAGCCGTACGGTTCAGGAGTTTAGGCCGTACGGTTCAGGTGGTTCTGGGGTTTTGGTTCATCCGATTCATGTAACCGTTCCAAGGAACATTTTGCGCTTTCTTCTCATCATTGGGGATGCACATTTTTATCAAAATTGGGGTGTCTACAGTATGCTTTTGTGCTGTGGCTTTTGAGACTTGAATGCTTGAACTGTTTTAATCTGGAATTTGTTCCTGAAAACCTCAAGGGGGAGCTGTGCGGCTCCTATATAAAAGCCGCGCGGCTTGTGTACATGAACCGCGCGGTTCATGTATGCCACTGGCACAGTTTTGGCCTCTGCTTTCTGACTTCTGGACCTCTGTTTGGCTTTTCGCTTGCACTTGAGCATACCATAGTCTTGATAGGCCTAGGGAATACCTATTTTGCAGATTTCCATTCATCCTATGCAATCTTCACATTATCCAATGGCGGCACGCATCCCGATGCATTCCTTTCTCTTTACAAAGGCAGGCCTTTGTTGTATGTTTCTTGTTCGTACAATCTTAAGCTTCTTTTTACAGTGCCAAAATCCAATACTTCTTTGCTTCCATACTTCTCTTATGGCAATTAGCATTTCAGCCTTAATTCGACCATGGCTCGACGAACTTGACGGCATGGGTTGGTTAAACTTCCGGGATCACAGGCTTCATTCATTGCGCTATGTTCGAGACGTAACCATACGTCCGGAGTTGTTACACGCGGCCGTTCAATTCTGGGATCCCGAAGTGCATGTGTTCCGCTTCGGCTTTTCATGAATTATGTCCGACGGTGGAAGAATTTCATGCATACCTTGGCGGTTTTGACTTGGATATCCCCGTGGTTCCTGTCTATGGGATAGGTTATGCCGAAATCTTGTCTCGAAAACTCGGCTTGAGTAATAACGCTGCAAGGTCCATGATGGAAGGAGGCGTGATAAATATTGCACGTCTTATCAGCCAGTTTCGTCCCGAGGGTTTTGCACTATGCCTCAGCATTCTTGCGGCATTCTTGTTCGTTCGAATGGACGGTCAAGCCAACTCTGCACTTGTTGGAGTGGCTATGCAAATTGAAGAACGCAGGGACGTGGCTCCCATGGTTCTTGCTGAGACTTTGACTGGTTTAGACAGAGTTCGTGCCGGTCAGACGAATATTTTTGAAGGAAGTGCTTTGCTCTTACAGGTAGGCTTCTTACTCAGCTCTCCTTTTTCTGGTTCATCACTCGTTCTCATTTTACCTCAACGCTCGGGTTTAGGCTTTCTACGGTTACTGACTTGTTTTCTCTCTTTTGCAGACATGGATTTGTGACAAGGCTAATCTGTTGGAAGCAGTGCCGAGAAATAGCATCCACGAAACACAGGGCTTTGTGCAAAGGGATTTTCAAGAGTTTCACGAGGATATCCAAGGTTGGGTTCGGGTGTTTTCCCGGCTCATTGAGGAGACGATTTCTTGGCGTTTGTCTTGGCTTGACCGCCCGACCATGTCTTTGAGCAATATGGGACGCCAGCGAATGGTTTTGGTTGGTTTGACCGGCTGGACTTTTTACATTCCCTACCGCATTCTCTGCCAACTCGGTGTTCGTCAAGTAGTTCCGTTGGCCAATTCTGAAAACTTCGTCATACCAAACTTTAATCATGCAACTATTCGAGCTTATCAAAACACTTAGAGGGAGCGAGTGACCATTCCAAAAGATGACTACCCCACTGTTCTGCTCACGAGGAGATACATAAAATGGCTGCTGAAAGATATTGAAGAGAGAGAAAATGGACACCAGAATTGACTTTGACTCAACCTTAATGTACCTGAAATAAATTGTGGACCCGTAGGGGTCAATGCTTGTGTTATTTTGTTTTTGAAAGCTTCATGCTCAGCCTTGTAATCGAAAAAAGTTCAATAAACTGAATTATGAGAGTTCTTCCGCTTTGTTGCAAGTGATAGCTTTGGATCAACTCAAGAGATTTTTGAAAAGTTATGACCGGTCCTCAAGGTGAGGATGCCTACGTATCCTTGAAAAAAGGAATCAGGTCATGACGTAGTTCAGGCGAACAAATTTGGCTAGGGTTCACTCATGTATTAACACTCTCCTTTTAATGCTCTTATTTTTGCCTAGTACTGCCCTTTCGGGTTTTCGGTCTAGCGAGCTCATTTGAATATTTCTGCCTTAACTTTTGCCTAGACCGCCCAATGTGGGTTTTCGACCTAGCGGGCTTGCTCCGAATTTTGCCTGGCACTGTCCGCCCTTGAGGGTTTCAGTCCAGCGAGCTTCTCTCATGGATAGTATCTCTTGAGCTAGTCCATGTTGACCAAGGTGGAGAATTCGTTGCCGTCAAGATCGATAAGCTGAGCTGCACCTCCAGATAAAAATTTCTTGATGATATATGGCCCTGCCCATTTTGGTCGGAATTTTCCTCAAGGATCGAAAACTGGAGCTCGGATCTCCTTTAAAACCATGTCTCCCTCTTGTAAGTTCCTGGATTTGACCTTTTTATTGAACGCTCGCGCAATTCGGCGCTGATACCCCTGAACGTGGAACAAAGCCTTAAGCCACCTTTCGTCAAACAACATGAGCTCTTCAAACTTTGCGTTTCGCCATTCTGCTTCATTGATCTCTGATTCGATCATGACCCTTAGAGATGGTACCTCAAGCTCGATTGGGAGGACGACCTCCATGCCATAAACCAAAGAGTATGGTGTTGCCCCTGTTGGAGTACGGATGGATGTTCGATATCCCCACAAGGCTAATGGTAACTGCTCATGCCAGTTTCTTGCAGATTGAGTGGTTCTCTCGAGTATCGTCTTGAGGGTCTTGTTTGCTGCTTCGACGGCTCTGTTAGTTTGTGGCCGGTAGACAGTTGATTTATGGACTTGAATACTGAACTCCTCAAGCACTTCCGCTGCTCTTCCCTTGAAATGAACCCCGTTGTCTGATACAAAAGCTTGAGGGACACCGTACCGGTAGATGATGTTCTGTTTGATGAAATGAGCGACTTGGACAGCCGTAAGAGTAGTGTACGAGGTAGCCTCAACCCATTTTGTAAAATAGTCGATAGCAACCAAGATGAATTGTTCCCATTTGATGATGCTGGAGTAATTTTGCCGATAACATCGATCCCCCAGGTGGAGAAAGGCCAAGGCGAGGTCGTGGAATGCAGCTCGGATGGCGGCACATGCATGAGATTGGTGTGAATTTGGCACTTGCGACACTGTCTTACATACTGGACGCACTCGGTTTCCATGGTTGACCAGTAATATCCCTGACGGAGAATCTTCTTTGAGAGCATCATCCCATTCATGTGAGGACCACAGACACCTTCGTGGATCTCTTCCATAATCGTGGTGGCGTCTGCACCATGCACACATGATTTATGTACTCCACAGTGCGATCGCCGATACAACTTCCCTCCACAGATGATGCACTGAGAGGCCAACCTCCGAAGAGCGATTTGGTCCTTCTTATCCGTTTCTGCTAGATACTCACCTTTCTCAATAAAGTTCCAAATGTCATGATACCATGGTAGGCGACATTTGGTTCGTCAACCACCATGACATATTTAAAGACAGGCTTATCCCTTTGCTCAATCGTGATTGGTCTCAGTTTAACTCCATCTGGTATCTCCACCATTGAGGCTAGGGTAGCTAGAGCATCTGCAAACCGATTCTTCAACCGCGGCACATGAGTGAATGTGACCATTTGAAATCGCGGAATCAGATCCTCGAGATCTTTATGATAAGGTTTGAGCTTGTCCTCTTTTACCTTCCGATCCCCATTGGCTTGAGACACAACTAAATTAGAATCACCGACTACCTCCAGTCTCTTGACCCCAATTTCTAAGGCAGCTTCCATTCCGACAATGCATGCTTTGTATTCTGCTTGATTGTTAGTGACGTCAAAGTTTAGTTTGAATGCAAGCGAAATATGTGACCCTTCTGGTGAGACTAGTAATACTCCGATTCCGAACCCTTTCTGATTGGCGGCTTCGTCAAAATACAACACCCAGACGTCTTTGGCTATTGTTATTACATTCTCATCCGGGAATTTGAACTCTACATCATCTGGCCCTTCCACAGGATGGTCTGCTAGGAATTCTGCAACTGCTTTCCCCTTTACTGACTTACGGGTGACGTACTTGATATCGAATTCAGCCAGCATGAGTAACCACCGTGCCAGCTTGCCAGTGAGTGCCGGTTTCTCGAACAAGTATTTAAGAGGGTCCATCCGGGAGATCAGCTTTACAGAATAAGCTAGCATGTAGTGTCTAAGCTTTTTGGAAGCCCAAACCAGTGCCCAACAAACTTTTTCTAATGAAGTGTAGCGTTCCTCACACCCCATCATTTTCTTGTTGATGTAGTATACGGCTTTCTCGCTTCCTCCTTCTCCTTCTTGTGCCAGCATACATCCCATGGCTGATGAAGTGACGGACAAGTATAGAATGAGAGGTTGCCCCAGAATGGGTGGCATCAATACTGGAGGGTTCTGAAGATACTTCTTGATGGCATCGAAAGCCTTCTGGCACTTATCATCCCATCTGAATGGTACACCCTTCTTTAACAAACGAAACATCGGCTCGCAAGTTGAGGTTAACTTGGTGATGAATCTGCTGATAAATTGAATTTTTCCCAGGAAGCTGCGTATTTCCTTCTCTGTTTGAGGTGGTTCTATTTCCAAGAGGGCTTTGATTTTTGACGGATCCACTTCGATTCCTTGTGTGGTGATCATGAATCCGAGCATTTTCCCGACGGTGACCCCAAATGTACACTTCTCGGGATTGAGACGCAATCTGTACTTGCGGATCCTTTCAAAAAACTTCCAGAGGTTAGGTAGATGCTCTTCCCTTTCCTTGGCTTTGACGATCATGTCATCTACATATACCTCCACTTCCTTGTGAATCATGTCATGTAACAATGTTGTGGCTGCCCTTTGGTAGGTAGACCCTGCATTTTTCAAACCAAACGGCATGACCCTGTAACAGTAGGTGCCCCATTCTATGGTGAAGGTAGTTTTTTCACGGTCTTCTGGAGCCATGAGAATCAGATTGTAACCTGAAAACCCATCCATGAAAGAAAGTAGTGCGTGCCCCGCAGTGTTATCCACTAAAACGTCGATGTGTGGCAAAGGAAAGTCATCTTTTGGACTGGCTTTGTTTAAATCCCTGAAATCCATATAGACTCTGATTTTCCCATTCTTTTTAGGGACGGCAACAATATTCGCAACCCACTGGGGGTATTCTGTTACCATAAGAAAACCTGCATCTATCTGCTGCTGAACCTCTTTTTTGATTTCCAACACCCAATCTGGCCTCATCTTCCTTAGCTTTTGCTTGACAGGCTTTGCATCAGGGTATAACGGGATTCGATGCTCCACAATTTCAGGATCAGTACCAGGCATATCTGCGTGCGACCATGCAAAGACATCTTCGAATTCTTTCAGGAGATCCAAGTGGGCCTTGAATTCTTCTGGAGACAATCCGGAGCCGATTTGAACCATGTGCGGGTTATTCTCATCTTTTAAGTTTATCGAAATTATTTCTTCTTTTATAGGCTGAGCATGCCTTTCGTTTTCCCTTTCGATTAGGGATCGGAGTTCTTTCGGAATTTCTTCCTCAAACTCGATCTCTTCATCGTCAGGGTCAACACAATTTATTTCAAATACAGCAAGGTATGCAAAGTTGATTTCGTTTATTGCCAAGAAGGGGGCCCCAGGGGCATGATACATGAGTGTAGACTCAAACGAGAAAGAGAAGTGATGACGCAGAATGATGACAGACTCATGTTCCGACTCAATGCTGGACTTAGACTCAGTGCTGGACTCAGACTCAAACTCAGAACTAGTGCCATTGTAAATGATCTTAGGTACAAATGTGCAATTTTTATAAGTCCCACAGGCATCAGTAATGAGTGCAGTGACATCCTCCAGAGCTTCCTGACCCAGCATCATTAGCTCCATATCCTCAACAGGCTTTAAACCAACGAACGTTGCAGCAGGTTCGTCCTTTCTCATACCTAGCGGATTCTCCTCCCCAAACAGCGATAAAAGATTCCCTGAGTCAAGAACCTCAATCCAGTCAACATGGGGCATCTTAGCCGGCGCTTTCCATCCTTCTGTCTCATCATCGCTCTCCCAGGTGTTGTCAACAAAGATTTCGAACCCTGGCAGCTTGGCTTTTGTTTCCATGTTCCAGAGTGGCTCTGGGTCCCCCTGATAAATAGCTTCTGGAGCTTTTACGAATTGGATAGGTCCTTTCTTGGCACAAGTTTGTACTTTCTTACCATGACCAGATTTGTTGCCAGTTAATTCATAACCAAGGCCGAAACGATGATTGTTTGTCAAAAATTTAGGGAATTCTGCTACCCCTTGATTGTTGCGACCAAGCCCTAAGCCGGGCAAATACTCCATTTTCAGCATCATGTCCAAGGCCGTTGATCTCATCGAGAAATCCTTGTCCATTTTGATAGTAAATACACCGTCAGAAGTATCAAAGGAAAATCCTCCAAGAGTGATGTCTTCCTCTCCGTGGGCAATCTCAAGTAGGGGAGCATTATCGGGGACATGCGGACAAATTCCAGAATCCCCATAGATGGTGAAGGTTCCTATAGCCAACCCAAGCTGAACTTTCTGATGTAGAGAGGAAGGCACAGCCATGATGTCTGATCGATGGAGCCATGGCCTACCTAGCAGCAGGTTGAATGATGAGGGAATGTCGAGCACATGAAACTCAACACTAGTTTTGAAATCTTCGATCATTATTTCCAACAGAATTGTCCCAACCACGTCTCGACGAGTATTGTCATAGGAACGCACTCCAAGGTTTGATGGCTGGAAATCCTTGTTCTTGAAACCCAAACAATAAGCTATACGCAGGGGACAGACATTCATGGCAGATCCATTATCTAGTAGCACAACCGGGACCCATTTTTCCATGCATTTCAATGTGATGTGCAATGGCTTGTTATGACCAGCTCTTTCTGGCGACAGATCCTTTTCAGTGAAGACTACGACATGCTTCGCGCGGGTTGGCGTAAGCAGAGCTATCACCATTTCAGGGGGAGTGTCTGGTGGCACTTCCATGTTTGACAAAGCTTTGATTAGCTTTTGATGGTGTTCTCGAGATGAAGAGAGTAACCCCCAAATAGACACTGTGGCTGGGGTTCGTTCAAGTTGCTTTTGAATTGGATCATTTGTTACTGGGGGATTCTTCAGAGGAGGCCTAGCAGCGGAATTCTGCTGAATGATGACTTCTGGACGGTCAGAAGTTGTGTCTTTGAGAAGGGAATCATCCCAAGCGAAATCTCCTGTCGCAGCATGGTTGGAGGGATTCCCACCTTGGAGGTGGGCTGGCTGGTAGATTCGACCACTTCTGGTTATTCGGTTGACCGTTTCTTCCCATAACCCTTGATTTTCACCCCAGAAATTCATGTATTCTTCATTAACTTTCCGTTTGTCGGCCCTGATGGCTTCCCTTTTCTGCATGGCTTCTTGATCTTTAGTCCAAAAATTCATCAAATCACTTCTGGTCCTTTGTTCCTTGATCTCAGCTGCTTCCATTTCTGTCTGGAGGTTATCCACTTCGGAGTTTTGCCAAAAGGACGGATCCAGCATGGCTTTGTTGACAGTCCACACCTCGTCATTACTTACTCGGATATCGACCACTGCTTCTTCATCCCAAATGGTAGTCATAGGGTCAGTGACCAGTACTGATACATCGGATGACTGTGAGAATAGAACTGACGGCTGTGGCAAAGACCCATCACTGATATATGCCTGCGGGAGCCAATCTTGGTTTCTGAAGGCGGCTTCTATGACAGAACGGCCTTGTTCTCTGAAATGTGCGAGTGGTGAGACATGATCCACAGGATGCCCGTCTGGAGTCAACATTCTTCCTAGAGGATTTGTATTTCTTTCTTCTTTGCCTTGTTCAGAAATGCTTCCTGTTGTATCAATCTGGCGGACATGGGAACTTTCTGGTATATGAACAATAGGCTTATCCAGGAATTCG
Organism: Vaccinium darrowii; assembly: GCA_020921065.1. NCBI lineage: Eukaryota > Viridiplantae > Streptophyta > Magnoliopsida > Ericales > Ericaceae > Vaccinium > Vaccinium darrowii. The sequence goes on from CM037160.1 coordinate 28,397,544, forward strand.
GGGACAATGAATTGGCTTGGGTTCCCAGAGATTAGCAAAGAACCGAACAATGCTTGTCGGGATTCCTCCCAATCTTGATCGCTCAGGGACCATTCTTCTTCTTCCACAATTTCACTCCACTTGGGGTTTTGCATTGTACTGGCATATGAAAGGAAATGGACCTCAAGATCTTCTGGCTGGGAGACAACAGGTTTTGGTTCAGTAGCTGCGATGATGTAGAGGCTAGGGTCAAATTTGGTGAAGGTAAGGTCTTTTGCAGTGGGGATTAGGGATATCTGGCCATTTGGGGGTTTTGCTTATGATTAGGTAAAGGATTGGAAATGGTGTTAGGCTTTTGGTTAGGAAGTGGAAGGGTTCCGTCGTCCACAAGATCTTGGACTTTGTGCTTGAGACGGATGCAGTTATTGGTATGATGGCCAGGCATCTGGTGGTAGGCACAATAGGTGTTTGGGTTATGGTTAGGAGGAAGCTCTTTGGGTGGCTCTCGAGGTTCGAGTGGTTGAATGAGGTTTTTGTCAAGGAGTTTTTTGTACACTGTGACAAGAGGGAAGGGGAGCGGATGGAATACTCTTCTTGGTGGGGGAGCTGTTTGCGGGAACTGTGACTGGGTTACAATTTGGTTAATTGGTTCGGCTTTGGCTGGTTTGGGGTTGGAGGAGCTTGCTTGGTTTTGGTTGTAATTGCTGGGTCCAAACAAGGCGTTGCTATTGCCAGAGTAAACTCGTCTTGGTTTAGGGGTAGATTCGCCTTTCTCGAATATGCCACTTCAGAGAGCATCTTCAACTGCTAGGCCGGCCTCATAGAAAGTCTTGAAGTCAGCAGTAGTTTGAAATACCACCAGGTGTTTGGAAAAATCTGGTTCCAGATTCCTTGTGATAATTCTCATTTGTTCCTTTTCTGAAGGCCGTTCCATCATCTGAGAGGCTTTTCCTCTCCATCTTTTAACAAAGTCGGCAAAAGACTCATTCTTTCCCATCTTGGTTGACTCCAACTCCCGGACAGTCATCTAAAGCTGAATGTTGTAGTTGTATTGGGCGACAAAGGCTGCCCCAATATCTTCCCATGTCCTTTTCTTGGAGATGTCCAGATTCAGAAACCAGCGAAGTGCAGGCCCAGTTAGAGTTTGTTGAAACATCTGGCCCATTGCATTTTTTCCAACGTCGTACATGGACAAAGTGCCCACATATGTCTGTAGATGAGCTTTCGGGTCACCACTGCCATCAAACTTGTCTCAATCCATCGGTTTGAACTTGTTGGGGAGCTTTGCATTTGGGAAAAGGCATAATTTCTCCATATCAATTCTTGTAGCTGCTATTTTCTCCTGTTTCTGAACAGACTCCTCAAGCTTGGCTAGCTTGGTCAATACTGACTCCATGTTCCGATTGCTTGAGTCTCCGGCTGGTGGAGGGATTTGAGCAGTCAGTTTCTGGATCATGAGCATCATCTGGGCCATCTGCTTGGCGTTGTTGGTTTTCTGTTCCTCTAAAGCATCCTTGAGAAGCTGAATTTCATCTTTTTCTTCTTCCATAGCTGAGCTCCCGGTTAACTGTTCTGTTCTTGACTCAGTTCGAACCAATCGCTGTTGGGGGTTCGAGTCCAACTTGGTATGAGGTTTTTCTTCTTCTTGCCAATGGTTGATACTGATGATATGTACAAATGGAACTCAGGGGTGCAATGTGTAGTGTATGTGAAAAATGGAAACGAGTGTATGTACAAGAAGATGATGCATGATGCATGAAAGGATTGCCCCAATTTCTCTCTTATTTTGTCGGATATATTCAAATTCCCATGGTCTATGAAAACAACGGCCGGACCGGAGGTTGCCTACGTATCCTCATGGAGAGGAATCAGGCCGTAACGTAGTTCGGGACTACAAATTTGACTCTTTTTCTCAAAAGATCTTTTCATTAAAAGCAAGGAATTTTTACAAACTGGCATAACTACCGACTCGACAATAGACTCGATGCTTAAACAGACTCGATAAACAAACAACAGCGAACTTGATAATCAAAGTACCAAGAATCATAAGCTGGCTTGATTCTTCAAAAGAAGCCCTGCTGGCTGGACTAAGTTGGTGGATATTCACATCTGGCAACAGACTCGATAATTAAACAGCAACAGACTCGATAACAGACAAGAACCACAGACTGACTTGATTCTTCAAAAGAAACCCTCTTTGGCTTGATTTGTTCATTGCATGACTACTTCTGGCTTTACAAGCCACTCTTAAGAGGAGGGATGATTCGGAGATGTCGACCCTGCGAGGATCCTGTTTCATCAACTTTCCCTTTTCCCTTAGGGTCTTCCTTCTTTTCCCATTTAGCCTGATCCTTGAGCTGATGTGGGGTCATGCCATTGTTATTGAGAAGGCAATCTGCAAAGCATACATCACATTCGCATTCGTCCCAATACTTGTGGCCCGTGACCGGGTCTTCAAAGTAGTAGACGGGCAGACCGTCGGCATCAAAGTATTTTACAGGTGGCATGGTTGTGAGCTTTCCGTCATCTTGTTCCATCATCAAGGTGATCTTTTCTGGCATTGGTTCCGGCTCTTCCGGGAAGCAGAATTTCCATCCTTCATTTGCATCCCATTGGAGAGACACACCTGGCAAGTTGGCTTCGGCCAACAAACTGAGTTTCTGATCGAGATCTTCCCCCATATGGTCTTCTATGTTGAGCTTTCCTGGCTGAGGCTCCTCTGGTTTGCATGGAGGTTGCTCGGGCAAAACTTCCTCGATTATCCACACGGGCGCCCCTTGGTGGGTGGTGAGGGTAGATTTGAATCGCTTGTAAGGTCCTCCAGACATGATGACTCTACCATAAAGGAAATGCGCATTTCATTTTTGGGAAACAGAGCCAGTTGTAGCATTTTTTGTTTTTTTTTTTATTTTGATTTTGTGATTGATTTTTTTTTTTTTTGATGAGGAATTATCGTACATCCAACGAAATGCGTGCGATTGTCAGGGCAATCCTTATGTATGCAGACATGAGGTAATGACCTAAGGCAAAGTTATCCTATGCATGTATGCAAGATGGAGAAAATATACACATGAAGTGATGCATACAAAAATGGATGAACAATTGATAAGCAAATAAGATGGACAATTAACAGATAAACAGATAACAGGATAATCAGGTAAAAAGGATATAATAGATAGTCCTACTCTATGGATCCCTGTCCTAAGTTGGAAGGTACTACGGTTTACTATATGCAAAGGCCGGGTTTTGGTTAAAGGGGTTCCCTAGACTAGAGTCAATATTTGCCTCCCAGTGCCAAGTGTACTGCATGGCAAAGGTCAAACGGCAGGCTGACTCATCATCGTCCGGGGTTGTCGAGAATTTTGGGATGTCCTAACACCGGCAAGCCGGGTAGGGTGACCAAGACACAACGGCGGGGTTTATCCAACATCGATGCACGTGCAATGCAAAAAAAAATCCCACAAATTATTTTTCAAATTTGGCTCACCAATAAATTAATTTTGATTTTGAAATCTTACACAAGCAAACAATCGGGAAAGCTCCAGTCCGGATTGGTCGGGCGTAGCCCTGTTTATGCACCATTCCTTTCTCGATCACGCGGGGCGTGTTCGTTTTTGTCAAGCTTTCAGGGGTCGTTTTACAAACGTAAAATTCCAAAAATAAAAATTAATTTAAAATTCCCCAGCGAAGTCGCCATTTTGTGGACGGTGAAATCCACGCGGCTCGCTCTCGAAGTTCGGATGTGAAAACGAAAGAAAAATGTGAGTCGCCACCCGGGGTTTAAATTTAGAAAATGCTTGGTACCCGAGAAACCGTTCTAAGAATAATTGTTGACTCTCATGCCGTTTTGGAAAAGGGTTTGATCTGCGAAAAGATTCTTTTTGGATTTGGAAGCCAGATTACGCACGGGGAAGGTTTTATTTAAAAGCACCCTGCTCGCCCGAGAAATTCTCGGTCTCTACTAAATAATTTGTGGGATTTTTGCAGAAAACATTTTGTTAAGGAAACCATAAATAAATACATGAATTAAAATAATAAAACCATAACAGAAATAAAATTAAATAAAGAAAGAAAGAAAGAAAAAAAAAGAGGATAAATTGCATTAGTCGGAAAATAGAGGTAATAAACTGTAATAAAGAAGAGAGAGAGTTTCGAACGGATAGAAAAACAGAGGGGTAACAGAGTAAAACAGGGGAGAGTTTTTTGGTTTTTTACGGGAGCCGTGCGGCTCCTAGGCAGGGACCGTGCGGCCTACGACACAAGCCGCGTGGCTTGCGTGCAACCCATTTTCAAAAATTTTTGTTTTGGGACCAATGAACCCGAAATATGTTCAAAACCTGGTTTTCTTCTTCAAATCAACTCCAAATAATTTGTTTTTGTTTGTGATCAAGTTTTTGAAGTGAAACTCATTTCCGGTGGGGATCGTACCGTGTGTTTATTAAAAAAAATGCCCGGTACGGCTCCGAAAAGCCGGTTTTTGATGAAAACAATTCCTAGCTGGGATGATAAACGATTATTGGAATCGTTATCAACCTGGAAAGGCTTCTCAGAGTACTACGGTTAAGAACCGATTTTTGAAAATGAAATTGTACCTCCGGAGTTTGGACGAAAACTGGGATTCTAGATGTTACGGTCGACGAAACTTGAGACGAACGACCTTGGGATGGTTTGGGATGATACGGAAGTTTAGAGTTAGGGGAATTGGAGGTGTAGAGGTTTGGGAAGCTCACTGGTGGTTCCGAACGAGAATTTCGCCGGAGAACCGAACGGAAATTCTCTCTGGAATAATATTTTCTATATTTTTCTTTCTCTCTCCCTCTGTGTGTCTCTGTGAGGAGGGAGCCTCCATTTATAACCGAAAATGAGAGAATAAAAATGATGATATTCGGCGGTCGATCAATGATGATATTCCTTGTCAGAAATTCCAGAAGATAAGAAAACAAGCTGTGCGGCTCCCAGGGGGAGCCGTTAAGCCGTGCGGCTTGAGGAAGGAACCGCGCGGCCTGCAAGGCTGAATTTCCAACTTTTCTGGACAAGTTCCAAGTCAGTTCGTTCGTCTTTTGGCATGTACGGGTATCCAAAATTGGGGTGTCTACATTAAGCCAGATACACAGAAAGAGAAGGCAGCAACGTTCAGCTCATTCCCCTTTGGATCATCATCGTCCTCGAATCACAGTTCTAGAAGAGAGACGAGCTCGCGAGCACTAGCAAGTACAATGTTTTGTATTCCAGAGCTCGGAGTCACTTTCTCTCTCTAGGATTTCCGTGCTCCAAGGATGAATCAAATCTCTCTTGGAAATTGTGAAGGAATGTCTCATATTTATAGGGATCTGCGCCCAATCATTGGGCTGCAGTCGTTTCCCCAATAATATGGTGACACGTGCTCTTTCCGTATACCCGGGCGACGTGGGTGATGTCACTGGCCGTTAGGAAGATTCCATTAGGTCATTCCAGTGCATCGTTTTCCCTCGCAGCGACCCTTAATCCCTTAAAGCCACCAAGCCACTTGTATCTCCCCTATTCCCGCAGTGCTGGACATGGTTGCGAGCCCTTTGGCTCGTGCCGAGACCTAACTCGAGCTCGTATCGACTTCCCTATCCCTGCCTTTTGGTCAGGTACCGTCGCGAGCTTGATTCGCGTATTCGCGTGAGCATTCACTCTTCCCCGTCGCGTCAATCCTTTTCACTGAGGACCTCGCGAGGGGTGAACTTCCTTTTAGTTGTGTTTCCCTTATACAGGGCATCCCTTGCTAAGGGTATATTCCATTCTGTCAAGTTCCTTCGCGAGGCCGTCCTCGCGGTGGGATTCCACCTTAGTTATCTTTAATCGTTGCCAAGTGACGTGTCTGTTGAGACTTTGGAGAACCACGTGGCAAGCTATTATAGGTTGGTCAACTGCCTCGTCACCCTATGCGCTGACCTTTCCTACATATGCCCCTCGTGCGAGCGTGATTCCGCGGCGTGTGGTGTACTAAACGCTGTATCGCGCACGTGCGACCCTGGTGAAGTCCGTCGTTTTAGCATTTCCCTCCAAAAGGTGGCTATTCCGAGTTTCAAAGTTTTGCAGGCCGATTGGACTGCTGGTGCCGTTTCGACCGTTTGTGCACCGTTGATGACAGAGGGGCTAGGCCTATAAATACTCGTTGCAAGAGAGGGTAGAGTTTCTTTTACGCCTTCTCTAATCTTTCTTGTGATAATCTCAGAAAGCATCTCAAGCCTGTCTTCTTCTTCTACTCCAGACTTCTACGAAACCTTAGTTTTCCTTTTTCGAGCAAGTTATGGCTCGATCGCAAAAACATGAGTCTGATACTGAGGCTCTTTTGGCGAAAACTTCCCTACCTCCTACTAGTGAATGGAGAAGGGCTCCGTATCTGAGGCCTGAAGGTGACATTTTCTGGGCTAATGTCCAAAATTATGTTCCTCTCCGTGGTAATCCCAACGCCCAGCGCCTTTTGCTTTCTGATGAAACTAGTGCCTAAGGGGCAGATATGGTCGACCCATCTTCATTGGTGAGGCTGAGGATCGAGAGGGACGATTTCCCATTCTCGTAGGTCCAGTATAGGGCCAACATTCAACCCCCAAGGGATTGGGGCGATTGGGTGTCCACAATCCTTGACAAATTTGAGCATAGAGTAACCCTAGACAAGGTGGGTCTGTTGAAGACTGTACAACTTTTGCGATATCTCGTTGCGAGTCGCCCTCAGCGCGATCTCGATTTCGCGGTGTCTCGCTGGAGCCCCACTAGCCATACCTTCATATTCCCCTTCGGGGAGGCTGGTCCGACTCTTCTTGACACCGAAGTTCTAATGGGCCTTCCCACCCGCGGTGAGTATCACTATGACCCTGCTACCTATCCTTTCGAGTACAGTTCCCGTTATGACAATGGGGGGAAGATTCGAGCTCCTCCAAAAGCCAACAAGACAACTTGGGGCTCTTGGCAGCGATATTGGTTTTGCGGCGTCGCCCCTGTCGAGGTGGATGGGAAGCTTAGGGTGACAATGAGTTCTTATCATGGAGGTCCGCTATCCCTGGCGGTCTTCCTCGTTCAGTTTCTGTCCCTCTTCATTTTTCCTGATCTTCCACATGAGGGACCCTGCTGCGAGATGATCCCTCTCGCGGCCATCCTTGCGTCAAAGAAGAAGCTCCGGTTGCGTCCCATGTTTTTGGGCCATCTCTATCATCAACTGGATCGCACCGTTCAGGACTTTTGAGCGATCGATGGGGAGGTATGAGATTACTTCTATGATCCATATCTCCTTCTTGCTCGGTTTCTTCTACGAGTATTTTCCCAAGGTTGCTCCCTTTCCCCACGAGCTCCCTCCACTGAAGACTATTCAGGAGAGGAACGCTGCTGGCGAAATCATTCTTGATAGCAAAGGCATGCCCATCCTGCGATTGAGCGAGAGAGTGCCTAGGATCATGACGTGGAGCAAGACCTCCTCAAGCCAACTGTTCGAGGACTGGTGCGACGAAATAACCTCTTTTAACCCTCGTCCTTACGAGGAAAATGTTGATGGTGCACTAGGCCCCTCTATCTTTTTGGAAGACACCGTTGTGGATTTTCAGAGCAAGAACATCCGATCCCATCAGTTGGACTTCCTCACATGGATCACCCCCAGCTATCTTCCCACTCCCTCCGCTGAGGGTCCCATCGTGGTGCTGTATAGAGCTGACAGGCTTCAGCTACAATTTGGGTATGATCAAGGCGTCCCTCGCGAGCCTCCTTCTCTGCCTAAAGACTTCTTTACTGGGATTCGTCGGTTTCTGAAGTCGTTCAACCACGAGCTCACCGCGAACTATGGGGGAGATAGGATCATCCCCAGCTCCGCGCGCAAGGCAGCCTTTACTCCAGAAAACAGGGTATACTGGGCAAAAAACCTACAATCTTTTTCGAGCTTTGTTCAGACCCCAGCAGTGGTGCCTCCTGCGGAACCCATTTCGAAGAAGGATCTGACTCTGCGAACTTTTAAACTAGGGAAGGACCCTGATTGGCGCGGTCCCCAATCGTGTTGGGTTAAGGGCACCATGGCTCCTTTGGATGTGATCAGTACTATCCCCATTCGGCAAATCCGTCCTGCAGAGCACATGGTTGTTCCCTCACCGCAACACATCACCACAAAGGACAAGAGAAAGGCTAAGGGTGGAATGATTGCTTCCACACCACAACATCTTACCACAAAAGACAAGAGAAAGGCTAAGGATCTCTCCCCTCTTCAGATAGGGCTTGCTCCAAAGAGGGCAAGGGTCAGATTGTTGTTTTCCCTTCTCTCTTTTTTTCTTTTCTCCTTACGCTTTTGCTGACTTGTCAACATTTCTCATCTTTCAGGGTCCCTCGCGGAAGGGTCGAGTAATAAAAGAATCCTCCTTATTCCTCATGGAGCCCTTATCTCAAGCTGAGCTATTTGCTCAAATTGATCAAGGCAACACTCCTAACCGCTGTATATCTAATTTTCCATTTTTACTTCTGTTTTGTGCACTTACAAGATTTGTGTGCCTTCCTGCAGGCGAGGAGGCTCAACTGTTGAAAACTACCACTGATGCTGACGAGGACGTGCCTCTTGCGAATTCTCCTTCTCGCGACATGGGAAAATCATCTTCTTCCAATGCTCCTTCTCAGGAGGGGGCTTCAAAAGAGTCCGCGTCTGCGAAGAAAGGAGGTGCGTCGAATCTTGCTGAGGGACAAGGTCAAGATGCCCCAGACGTCGACGAGTTTAATGCCATGGATATCGCGAGTAATATCGCGAAGGAGGTTGTGCAGGAGGTCGGTGGCTCAGGGTGATAATCCAGAGGCAGTGGAGAGAGTGGAAGAGGTTGAAGGTTCAGAGGGAGGTACCGCGACCATGAACATAGAGCCCGCAGAGGAGATTGAGTCACCAGCGAGCTCTCCTAGGGCTGAACCTTCCCCTCCAAATTTAAGTTCCATTAAGGTTTGCTCTGCTTCAGGGAAGAAGAAAAGGAAATTGAAAAAGAAGATAGCGAAATCCTCCTCTTCCTCCTCGCGAGATAGAACTCCTTCGCCTCCTCGCGACGAAGATGTAGTGCACGTACCTTCCTCCACAGAGAAAAGTACTCTTGGTTCCAAGTCTATCCCTGAATCAAATGTCAGTGAAAGCTCGGACATGGATGGCCTTGGCGAGAGCAGCGATGAGAGTGAAGAGGCTTCTGGAGGCTCCAAAGGTAAGTGCAGCAGTGATGTTTTTGCAGGGATGGAAGACATCTTTCATCTTCCTTCTTTTACCCCTTCTAAGTTGCTAATACCAAGCCATCCTTATGATTCAAAGCCGGCTCGCGACGATGGTAATCAGGGAGAGAAGTTTCTGGACGACAAGGTTTCAGGAGATGATGATCAGAGGGAGAAGCTACCAAAAGAACAGGGGGACTTGGGTCATTTTCAAGCTCAAGAAGAAGCATCAGGCCCTGGACTTCCCAAGTACTCTTTGTTTCCTGACACGTAGGGCGTTCTTCGATGGAGTGTCAAAACCTGCAATGCCCCCGTCCTTCGCGCTATGGAAAAGCAGTTCCCTCTCACCTTTGCGAACTTCTCTGCCAGCCGTCTCGTGGGTGGCCCACTCCTTGACGTTCTTGGTGAGATAGTGCTTTCCTTGCAGGAGACAAGGGTGAGATTTTTCTGACGAGAAACACGAGGACATCACTTCTTCAATCAAAGATATAGAGAAGTTTGGCTTCGACATCTGGTGGCTTCGCGAGCATCTAGAAAAAGTTCGCTCTACGAAGATGTTTTTTGCGAGCCTCTTCAAAGTTCAGGCCAGTGAAGCTCAAATCGCTGAGGCAAAGGAGACGTATGAGAAGTACAAGCGATTGCTCGCTGATGCCCAGGAGAAGGTTTCTGTCTTGGAAGCGAGCCATAAGCTTTTGGTCAAGGATCACCAAGCCTTGGAGGCCAACCCAAAAACCTCGCTAAGTGATGCAGAGCCCGTTCTCCCGCCATCTGATTTGTTTCCTCAAAAGTTTCTGAAGTAGTTAGGCCTTGTTTTCAAGTGTAAGCCCTTTTTCTTGGGGAAACAAATTTTGTATCCATGACTTCAGTAGCAATGAAATCCCCTAGAACTTTGTCTATGATTTACTGTTGTTATTGCTTTTAGCTAATGTATCGTCACGAGGGCAAATGATATCCTTCCCTTACGGGCAATCTTCTTTGTTTCCCTTCTTGTTCACGACATTACCAAATTCATTACTGAACTCATTCCCTCTAAGGGCCCCGACACTTAATTATGCCAAGGATTCCCTTTGCTAAGTTGCGAGGGCATTTCCAACTTTAAAGTCAGTTCTTCCAAAGAGGATTCCACTTTGGTTCCCATTCATTTGTGGGGGATGGCCGTCGCGAGGGTATTCCAACAATTGAGTTAGCATTCCAAAGTGAAGAATCACTTTTGGTCCCTACTTATTTCGCAACATTTAAAGGCCTAAAGCGTGAGCGAGTACCTTACTTCGTACCTTTTTCACTCTGCTGAGAGGCGAATTTTCCCCTTCTTGTTAGCACAAATTTATGCCGTGAGGTCACCATCATGGGTGTCCATCTTATTATACCTTTTTCCTCTATTTCTATCATGTTCAAATAATTAATGAAACACGATTTTGAAACCAAGGGATAGCATTTCTCATTCATAACTCCAATCGATATAAGTTTACCCAGGGGATACATCAAATCGGCACCCCAGGGTTACATCTGGTTGTGAACAAGTAATTAAAAGACAGGAATTCAAAAGACAACTTAAAATTTGCATATGTTATGGGTATTACTTTTTGATGTACTTCGCGTTGATTGGCCTTGTGAGAAATCCGTCGCTGACCCTTGCGAGCCTGCATTGCCCACTTTCAGCAGCTTTGATCACCTCGTAGAGGCCTTCCCATTTTGGCGTGAATTTTGGCAACTACAGATTCTGCATGACCCTAGGGACTGATTTCCACACTAGGTCTCCCACTTTGAATTCTCTCGCGAGCACACTATTGTTGTAGTACTTGGCCACAGATTGCCAATATTTTTCTTGATTTTCAGCCGCGACCTCCCTTCTTTCATCTAGTGCCTCGAGATCAGCCCTTCTTTCCCCTTCAGTTACTTCGGTGGACAACGCGAGACGTGCGGAAGGCACACTTATCTCCGCGGGCAACACTGTTTCTGCCCCATATACCAAACTGAAGGGGCTCATGTAGACTTTCTCTTAGCCGTTCTATAAGCCCATAAAGCGATTGGGAGGTGCTCAACCCAAGTTCCTCCTTTCTCATCTAAGTGCTTGCTCAAAATTCTAACAATGGATTTGTTAGTAGCTTCTGCCTGCCCATTCTCCTGAGGGTAATGGGGGGTTGAAGTTTTCTAATTGATACCATAGCACGCGAGCAGCTGCTTCACTTGTCTATTTACAAAGGGGGTTCCATTATCAGAAAGAATTACCTTTGGGATTCCAAATCTGCAGATTATGTGCTCCTTGATGAAATTTGCCACTACGTCGTCCGTCGTACGTCTCAGGGGAACTGCCTCTACCCATTTCGTGGTGATCTCTGTTGCCACTAAAATCCATTAATTTCCTTGCGAGGAGGGATGGATAGGGCCAATCAAATCCATTGCCCACGTGTGAAAAGGGTAGGGCGCTCAAATGTGATGGAGCTTGACAGAGGGTGCATTCACCTTATCTCCGTGTTTCTGGCACGCATGGCATCTGCGGACATAGTTCTCGCAATCTCTCTTCATCCTTGGCCAATAATAACCCAGATGAGTGATCTGCTCATACAGCTTCCTTCCCGCGGGGTGCTCCATTTCGTGCACCTTATGCAAAACCTCGTCTGCCTCATTATTCGATAAGCATTTGAGGGGGATATGATCGAGGGCCCTTCTATAGAGCTGGTCATCTCTGATGAAGAATCTCTTCTCGCAGCATTGCACTTCTCGAATACCTCCGCGATCCATGGGCAAGGCCCCTTCCTTCAAATAATCAATGTACTTCTGCCTCCAATCCGTTTTTTCACCCGAAAAGTTGCACTCGTGCTCGATTTCATGAAGTGAGCAGCTAGGGCATTCTCTAAGTGTGGTCGCGGCATCATCCTTCATTGTAGGCCAATAATAACCTTGACACTGAATCCTCCTGTATAGTGCGATATCATTCTCACCACACGTCTCTTCATGAATTTGGCTCAGTTTCTCTTTAGCCTCTGCATCATCGATGCACCTCGCGAGCCATCCCTGGCCAGCGAAAGTACAGCTCCCCCTTCAAAATGGTGAATTGTGATAGAGCCATCATGGGGATTCCTCCACTGCCCGTCGCGATCTGTGCTTTTATGGGTCTCGCCAATCTTCCTCCTTGGAGCTTTCTTTTTCTTCGACAAACGAGGGTTCAGTCCTTCTTGTAATTTCAATGGCCACCGTGCTTCCTTCAAACTCTGTCTTGGCACCCAAACTGGCTAATGCGTCAGGGAACTTGTTCTCAAACCTGGGCTTGTGAACGATGCTAACATCATCAAAGTCTTTCCTAAGTCTTTGAACAGTTGCCCTATACGGCGCAAGGTTAGCTTCCTTTAGGGCGTAGACACCCTCACTTTATAAAATTATCAGTTTTGAATCCCCCACAATTCTGAGCCTTTTAATTCCCTTTTCTCTGGCCGCAAGCAGCCCTAGAATAAGTGCTTCATACTCAGCTTCATTGTTGGAGCATTGGAAGGCTAGTTTGTATGATAGGTACTCCTTTGTTCCACTGTCACTTTGCAACATGACACCTGCCCCAGCTGAACTACCTCCTGTTGCCCCATCGAAACTTAGAGTCCAGCTTTCTTGTTCAGAGCTGGCCGCTGAGGCTTCGAAATCATCTCCTGGTAGGTATTCACTCAATGGTTCACTCTCCGCTAGGAAACTGGGCCAACAGGTCTGCGAGGGCCTGGCATTTAATTGCTCGCAGTGCTGTGCACTCTATATCGAGCTCCGCGAGGGATAGCAGCCACTTCGCGGCCCTTCCATTAAGCACAGGGTGAGAAAGCAGGTATCGCATAGGGTCATTTCTTGTTACGAGCTGCACTTTGAACGAAAGGAAATAGTGCCTGAGTTTTTGTGCTGTGTAAACGAGTGCCAAACAATGACGTTCAATTGGGGTATAGCGTTCCTCTGCTCCTTGCACTTTTCGACTGATGTAATACACAGGCTTGTCAATTCCTTCCACTTCTTGGGCCTGCAATGCTCCAATTGACCTCGAGGTAGAGGTGAGATATAAAATCAGTGGTTTCCCTTTTTGTGCGGAGACCATTGTCTGAGGTGAGGCTAAGACAATTTTGACCTTTTCGAAGGCCAACTGGTGCTTATCTTTCCATTCAAATTTAACTTTTCGCTTCAGCAAATCACCCAACGGTGCAGTAATTTCCGCCAGGGCAGGGATAAATCTTCTTAGGTAAGACACCTTCCCCAAGAATCCTTTGAGGGATCGCTGGGAATGGGGTGGGGGCATGCTTGAGATGGAACGGATCTTGGATTCATCTGCGTCAATGCCATGTCTGTGAACCAAAAAGCCTAAGAATTTTCCTGCTGTGACCCCAAAGGCACACTTTAGTGGATTCATTCACATACTGAACCTTCTACACCTTTTGAACACCGCCTCGAGATCACGCAGATGCTCTTCTTTGTATTTTGATTTCGCGACGAGGTCATCAATGTAGACTTCCACCGAGTGATGAATCATGTCATGGAAAATTGCAGTCATAGCCCTCTGGTAGGTAGCGCCGGCGTTTTTAAGACCAAATGGCATCACGGTGTAGAAGAAATTTCCCAAAGGGGTCTAAAAAGCTGTCTTCTCTGCGTCTTCAGGTGCCATCTTGATTTGATTGTATCCACTGAATCCATCCATGAAAGAGAACATTTCATGGCCAGCAGTGATATCGACCAAAGTGTCAATGTGAGGCAAGGGCATTTCGTCCTTTGGACAAGCTTTATTGAGGTCGCGGAAGTCTTCGCAGATCCTAATCTGACAGTTCTTCTTCTTCACCGGCACATGTTGCACAACCACGTCAGATATTGGATTGGGCGAATGAACCCTGCACTCCTGAGCTTCTCAACTTCTTCCTTGATCTTTTCTTCCAGATCTGGATGGTACTTCCGCTGTGGCTGCTTCACAGGTTTGGAATTCAGGAATACGTCGAGGTGATGATTCACAAGCTCTGGATCTAAACCAGGCATCTCGTCGTAGTGCCAAGCAAATACATCACTATACTTGCGAAGCAGAGCGACCAGATCAGCTCGAGCACTAGGTTCCATGGATTTACTGACAAATACTGGCTTCGCGATGCCTTCCCCATCTCTTAAGTTTACTTCCTCGAGCTCCTCCGTCTGAGGTCTAGGTTCATCTTGCATATACTCAGGAGTTGGCTCAGGCTTCTCAATTATCTCGAGTTCTTCTCCATCTCCTTCTATGTCGCGGGGGTCAAAAGCCTTACAAACGCTTACTGACCCCTGACACCGTCATAAGTGATAGACAGTTTTCCCCCCTTTGCTAGTCTTCGTGATTTTGCGAGGGGTCAACCTGTCAAATACCGTGGGGAATTTTGCGAGGCTTGGTTTTGATGACTCGCCCTTGATGTTTTCCCATTTTGGTATTTTTACCCCAACGGGCCTCGCGGTAATGGCTTCGCAGGCTTCTTCAACCTCAGAGAAGTACACTGCATCTGAGAGATGCACTTCACAGGCCTCGAAAGGCCTGTCGGTTGCAGGTATAATGACTTTCTTTCCAACCCATATGCCTTTTAGGCACTGGTGGTAGCTTGATGGGACCGCTGCATATCTATGCATCCAGGATCGCCCCAAAATTACATGGTAATTGGTTGGCCCTTCAATGATGTGGAATTTTGTTGGTGCACGAATAGTTCCAACTGCGAGGTCCAGCACAATGTATCCAAGGGAAGGCTTCTTTTCCCCTCCAAAACCAACTATCCCCACCAGTGACTTAATGATTCGTGGCTCCGGGATATCCAACTTCTTTAATGTCTTGAGGGGCATAATGTTGATTGATGCCCCTCCATTTAGAAATGCTTGTTTGAGCTCCACGCCGTTTATGTAAGCAGTGACAAACAGAGGCCTATTGTGGGGAAATGGCACCCTCCTGTCTGCATCTGAGAATGATATGGTGTTAGAGTCCTCGCGAACGGTTCTCGCGACGGATCCTCCTTCTACCACACATGCTTCTTGGCCTTCACTAGCTATTTCCAGTATGGCCTTGGTCATTTGCACTCTTGAGTTGGGGGAAAAGCCCAACCCATCGAAGAACGTCTTGAATTTGTGGCTCCTAGACAGGATCTTATGCCTTTCTTCCTCACTTATTTCCACAGCGGGCTGGTCATAGCTCGCGATCTCTTCAATATGGTCATAGAAGGAGGTCATGTACACTTCCTCATCTTCATTCTCCATCTCATACATAAAATCGTAATACCCGCCATTATAACATTCTGCCATTGCGACCCCTTCCCCGTGCTGAGGGTAGGGCCTGTCGCCTACGTCTCTATTTATGCCAATCCTTAATTCGTTGTTGTCCTGCTTCTTCTTGAAAATTTCTTTGAGTGTCCAACAGTCACTCGTGGGGTGTTGCACCCTCCTATGAAAGACACAATACCTTGGGTTCACGCGGTCCTGCGGGGTGGGCTGATCTTCAACCTCTGGTAGTTTTAGACATCCGTCCGCGACCCATGCGTTAATGAGATCAACGACCTCCTCTATGCTGCAAGGATATGGAGGTGCATCTCTTGTTCGCTCCTTGTAATCCTTGAAGGGCCTGCTCCTTCTCTTAGGGTTGCCATCACCCCCCTGTGGCTTCTGTGAGGCTTCCGCGGAGGCCACAGTGGCGAGCCCTCCACTTTTCTTCCATGTTGTTTTTGGTATTTCTACGTCGACAGTACCACAGATATTAAACGCTGCTTCCATCAAGGCTGAAAACTTTTGATACTTTCCATTGATTAAATGTTTCTTGTATTCTTTGATCATGCCGAGGAGGCAAATTTCCACCAAGCGTTTCTCGGGGACTGGCTCGTGGCACTGAACGGCTTTGTCTTGGAATCGTTTAATGAAATCAACGATATCCTCAGTCAGCTTTTGCTTCTTGTTCACCAGGTTTAATGAGGTTATTTTCTCCGTCACTTGGAAGAATTTCGTATAAAACAAATTCACCATTTCTTCCCAAGTGTTTACAGAGTGGGGCTCGAGATTGACGTACCAAGTATATGCACGCGATGTGAGGGACTTGGAAAATTACCTCAGGCGAAGGCTGGCATCTTGTGAATGGACACCCAATGTTTCGATGAAACGATGGACGTGCTCCTGAGCGCTTCCGTCTTTACCATTGAATTTGATAAATTTGGGTGGCACATACCCTTTTGGGTATGGCATAGCCATGATCGCGGCAGGGTATGGAGGTTGAATCTCAGGGCTAGGAAGCGTTGGTAATGTGGCTCTAGCCTTTTCTTGCTGTAACAGAGCTTGGACATCCGCCAGAGTGAGAAATGCTTGGGGTTGTGGTTGCTGGACCACACCCCCTGTTGCTGGCATTTCTGGTGCGAAGACTGGAGGTACCATTTGGTTTAGATTATGGCCATTTTGTAGCGGTGCAGCAGGTGGGTTTACCACTAGCGGGAGTTGGCCTACCAGGTTTCCCTCCACAACATTTGGTGGGGGCACTAGTGGAGCCGCGAGTGCTGCAGCCACCATTACGGCTTGAGTGAGTTGAGTTATGGCCAGGAGCAATGTAGACACCCCAATTTTAATCCAAGTGCATCCCCTATGACAAAAGGAACATGCGTAAATTACCTCAGAACGATCGATCAAAGCTCACAAAAAACCAATAAAATAACCAGTTTTTGACCAAGCGGTTCAATTTGACAGCCGGGCGGTCTACTGGCCTTAATGTTGGCCGGGCGGCTAACTTTCTTGGCCGGGTGGCTAACATGATCGGCCGGGCGGCTAATCTTGGTTGTCAAATCGGACAGCTTGTTCCTGCAGAGATTCTTCGCAGACGAATATATTCCCCGGCGCATGGAATATCATCATCGCGAAGATTTTCAGAAGGATCCTCCCATCATTACTCCTCCCCCTCCACGGCTATAAAAACCCTCCTCCGGCCTCCACTCCAAACGAGAGATAGCAACATACGCAAGATCAAAAACCGAAGTCCGTTACTCCGCATTTTGAAACATTGCCAAACTTCTTCCTCTCCAAAACCTTCGACCATTATCAGAACTCCTCTCCATATTCCCGTTCTCTCATTTACCCAGCATCCAACAAAGAACCCGAAGCTTTTCATTCCCGAAACAAAGAAAACCGAAAACCCTCACAAGTTCGATCATCTCGTTCCGAAAAGGTACAACGCCGTTTGTTTAATCGATCATCCAGCATTCTGAGGGGAGTTATTCCAAGCTCCGGATGGTTCCCGTAATCATCCCCGGGTCTGGATAACCATATTTTCAAGCAAAATCCACCCCCACGGCTTTGTATCAGGCGATATCCTGCGATTATCACACGGTACGACCTCACCGGGGATACAACTTTCTCAAAAATTACTTCTCAAGTTTATTTTCAACTCAAAGGAACCCATTTCCCTCCAAAAGAAAGGTTTCCAAGGGGTTCTTCCAGTCTACAAAATTTTCCAAAAAAACAGAGGAAAGTTGGCCGGGCGGCCAACATACTTGGCTGAACGGCCAACCAGAGTTAGCCGTGCGGCTAATGTTTGGTAGAATGGGTCCCTCCCCTGTTTCAGACAGGATCATGCTCTGTTTTTTGTGTTTTTCTGGTTTGAGCCGCGGATATTACGCCGTTTCCCCTCAGGTTCCGCTTATCTGTTATTAAGTTCATGTATTTCATTTTATTCCCGTTATGGTTTCATAAATTATTTGTTTAGTTCTGTTAGTTACATTTCGTATTGTTGCCAAAAGGTTTTTGCAATAAAATAATCTTCTGAAAAATCCCACAAATGTTTAGTAGAGACCGGAAATTGTCCGGGTGAGCGGGGTGCTTTTTAATAAAACCTTCCCCGATCGTAACATGGCTTCCGAATCCAAAAGAATCTTTTCGCAGACCAAACCTTTTCCAACGGTTTCTCGGGTACCAAAAAGTTTTCTATATAAATCCCGGGTGGCGACTCACACACTTTTTCGTTTTTCGCGATTTTCAAATCAAAATCGCACCCGAGGGCGAGCCGCGTGGATCTCGCAGTCCACAAAATGGTGACTCTGCTGGGGAGTTTTAAATTAATTTTTATTTTTGTATTTTACACTTGTGAAACGACCCTCTGAAAGCTTGACAAAAACGAACACGCCCCGCGTGATCGAGAAAGGAATGGTGCAGTAACAGGGCTACGCCCGACCAATCCGGACTGGAGTTTTCCCGGTTGTTTACTCGAGTAAAATTTCAAAATAAAAACTCATTTATAGGTGAGCCAAACTCGAAAATATTTGTGGGACTTTTTTTGAAATTATTTTATTGCGAAACTTTTTGTATTGCACGTGCATCAATGTTGGATAAGCCCCGCCGCTGCGTCTTGGTTACCCTACTCGGCTTGCTGGTGTTAGGACATCCCAAGATTCTCGGCAAACCCCGGATGATGATGAGCCAGCCTGCCGTTTGACCTTTGCCATGCAGTAAACTTGGCACTGGGAGGCAAATATTGGCTCTAGTCTAGGGAACCCCCTTTAAACCAAAACCCAGCCTTTTCATATAGTAAAACATAGTACCTTCCAACCTAGGACAGGAGCCCGCATGGTAGAATTGTCTATTATATCTGTTGTCTATCTACTAATTGTTTCCCACATATCATGTTCACCTGCTTAATGTATATTCTGTTCGCTACTCCTTTTGTATATATTACCTCATGTACATACATCTTCCATTCAGCATGCATCGGTAAGGTAGTTTAGCCTTAGGTCGTCACATCAACAGGATTGCCCTGACAATCACAAATTATGTTGGATATGCAAAAAAAAAAAAAAAAAAGGAAAAAAAACTTGTATTCCTACAATTGGCTCCCTTTCCCAAACAAAAACAACAAAAACATTTATTAAGTGTGTTTTTCCTTTGTAGTCATAATGTCTGGAGGTCCCTACAATCGGTTCAAGTCCACGCTTTCCACTCATCACGAGGCACCCGCATGGGTGATTGAGGAGGTCCAACCGGAACAACCGCCAGTAGAACCAGAAGAGCACAAGCCCAGGAAACTTAAAATAGAGGATCATATGGGGGGAGAACTTGATGAGAAACTCAATTTGTTGGCTGATACAAATCTACCAGGCATGTCTCTCCAATGGGATGAAAATGAAGGGTGGAAATTTTGCTTTCCAGAAGAACCAGAGTCAATGCCGGAAAAGATCACCCTCGTGATGGAACAAGATGATGAACAGTTTGCAATCATGCCCCCTGTGAAGTACTTTGACCCAAACGGACAACCTGTCTACTATTTTGAAGACCCAGTCACAGGTCACAAATACTAGGATGACTGTGAGTGCGATGCATGCTTCGTAGACTGTATCCTCAACAATGATGGTATGACTCCACAGCAACTCAAGGGTCAGTGCGCAGGAGAGATTCAGCAGGGGAAAGAAATCTCTAAGTCCAGCAAAGGAAAAGAGAAGGTGTATGAAACAGGATCCTCAACCAGGCCAGCATCCCCACATGGGCCCCTTTCTTAAAAAACAACTTCTAAAAGCAAAATGTGATTATGCACTGACCTAATCCAGCCAGCAGGGTTTCTTTTGAAGAATCAAGCCAGCTTGTGATTCTTAGTACTTTGATTATCGAGTCTGTTGTTGCTTTGATTATCGAGTCTGTTGTTGCTTTGATTATCAAGTCTGTTGTTGCCTTGATTATCAAGTCTGTTGTGGCTTTGATTATCGAGTCTGTTGTTGCTTTGATTATCAAGTCTGTTGTTGCTTTGATTATCAAGTTTGTTGTTGCTTTGATTATCAAGTCTGTTGTTGCTTTGATTATTGAGTCTATCGAGTCAGTTTGTACAAATACTGCGCTTATTATAAGAAAAATCTTTTGAGAAAAAGAGCCAAAATTGTAGTCCCGAACTACGTCACGGCCTGATTCCTTTATGGATACGTAGGCAACCTTTGGTCCGGCCTTTGTTTTCTCAAATCATGGTATATCCAACTAAATAAGAGGAAATCAGAGCAATGCTTTCATGCATCACGCATCATTCTCTTCTCCATCTTTGCACATACACTGTACACTACACCCCTGAGCTCCATTTGTGCGTATCCTCAGTATTAACCATTGGCAAAAAGAAGAAAAACCTCATACTGGGCTGGATCCGAACCCCCGAACAGTGATTGGTTCGAACTGAGTCAAGAGCAGAACAGTCAACCGGGAGTTCAGCTATGGCAGAGGAGACAGATGAAATTCAACTTCTTAAAGATGCTTTAGAAGAGCAGAAAACCAATAACGCCAAGCAGATGGCCCAGATGATGCTCTTGATTCAAAAATTGACCGCTCAGCTCCCTCCACCGGCAGGAGGCTCAAGCAGTCAGAACATGGAGTCAGTACTGACCAAACTAGCCAAGCTCGAGGAATCTGTTCAGAAACAGGAGAAAATAGCAGCCACAGGGATTGATATGGAAAAGTTATGCCTTTTTCGGGATGCAAAGCTCCCCGATAAGTTCAAACCGATGGATTGGGACAAATTTGATGGCAGTGGTGACCCAAAAGCTCATCTGCAAACATATGTAGGCACTTTATCCATGTATGATGTTGGAAAGGACGCAATGGGCCAGATGTTCCATCAAACTCTAACTGGGCCTGCACTCCGCTGGTTTCTGAATCTGGACATCTCTAAAAAGAAAACATGGGAAGATATTGGGGCAGCCTTTGTCGCCCAATACAATTACAACATTCAGCTTGAGATGACTATCCGGGAATTGGAGTCAACCAAGATAGGAAAGAATGAATCTTTTGGTGACTTTGTCAAGAGGTGGAGAGGGAAAGCCTCCCAGATGATGGAGCGACCTTCAGAAAAAGAACAGATGAGAATTATCACAAGAAATCTGGAACCAGACTTCGCCAAGCACTTGGTGGTCTTTTAGACTACTGCTGATTTCAAAACCTTCTATGAAGCCGGCCTGGCAGTTGAAGATGCCCTCCGAAGCGGCATATTTGAGAAAGGTGAATCAAATCCTAAACCAAGACGAGTTTATTCTGGCAACAACAACGCCTTGTTTGGACCCAGCAGCTACAATCAGAACCAAGCCAGCTCTTCCAACCCCAAACCAGTCAAAATCGAACCTGTAAACCAGATTGCAACCCAGCCCCGATTTCAGCAAATAGCTCCCCCACCAAGAAGGGGATTTCACCCACTCCCGTTCCCCCTCGTCACAGTTTACAAAAAGCTCCTCGACAAGAACCTCATCCAGCCACTCGAACCCCGAGAGCCACCCAGAGAGCTTCCCTCCAACCATAACCCAAACGCCTATTGCGCCTACCACCAAATGCCCGGCCATCACACCAATAACTGTGTCCGCCTTAAGCATAAAGTCTAGGATCTTGTGGACAATGGAACCCTGCCACTCCCTGACCAAAAGCCCAACACCATTTCCAATCCTTTGCCAAATCACAAGCAAAATATCCAAGCTGGCCAAATATCCCTCATCTCCACTACAAAAGACCTTGTGTGGACGGTCGATTTCCACCGGTTGGTTTGATTTAAAAATAGAGTCGCCACCCGGGTTTTTGGAAAATGGTTTAGGACCCGAGAAACCGTTTTGAAAAATGATTGAGAAAATGATTTGTAAAACAATTTGAAAACCAGAGATTCGTTTTGGATTCGGGAGACAGGTTACGAACGGGGAAGGGTTTTAAGGCACCTCGTTCGCCCGATTAAAAATCTGTCTTTACTAAACATTTGTGGGATTTTTAGAAAATATTTTAAAGCCGATCTTTAACAGATAAACATTTTAAATCAAGCAAAGCAGCCGATAATAATGAAGAAAATAAGTAATTAATCATGTGAATTGCAGTAAATATACAAAAATCACAGGTTCGAACTGTTCATGCAAGGCACTGATTAAAATTTTGATTTTTGCCAAAAAAGTGTGCCATGCGGCATTGTTCATCAATCCAACGGTCAAATTTTCAAAAGAGTATCGTACAGCACTCCCAGTATACCGTGCGGTACAGGAGGAGTGCCGTGCGGCACTGTTTATTGCACAAATAGTTTGAAACTTTGATTTTTTGAAATGATTGAATAGAAACGCACACAAGGCATGAAACTTTGTTAAAAACAGAAAACAATATGTTTGAATGGGAGATGTTTCTCCTCTCTAAACTACCCCGTACAAGGCGATGTTTTCACCGTACGATGCAATCGGGAGATTTGGGATTAAACTGGATTTTGCTATAACATGGGTATACCAAGTGTGGGGATGATATAGGAGATCATTCCATAGTTGGTACCCCTCTCCTCAGGGTACCAAAGCTAAGAGTTTCGGCGAAACGAGGTTATACCTTTGGTTTGAAACTCTCGGATTGAACTTCTGTAGAAACGTTCTGAACTTGATTTGGACTTCCTTTAGCTTCTAACTTCAATCAGGTATTGTTGCAGAAAGGATTGATGGCTTGAATTTGAGCAAGCTTTGGAATGACCACCTCACGGCTTTGGAACCGAAAACAGAGGGTTGGGTTTTTTGATTGGGATTTGCTTCGGAGAGGATTGGGCTGATTTTCTGGAGATTAGAGGTGGCAACCAAGATGATTGATAGTGGAAATGGTGTTTGAATTCAAGGGTGAAGTTTCATGATGATTCTTTTTACCAATTTTTCCCTCCCTATTCCGTTGACTTCGATCGGTATTTATAACCGAGAGGGGAACTTGGCCACCAAGTTTACTTGGTCTTCACACATGGTGATGATGGCTCTAGAGTAGCTTTCCCTCCTCGCACGAAACCATGATGAGCTGAAGAAGCAAATTCGTCAACATTTGAGCTGCTGGGAACTCTGCAAAAGCTGTGTGACAAGTGATAGTGCCGTACGGCACACAAACTGTGCCGTGCGGCACACTTCCACCTCCAAAATTCAAAAAGCTGTCGTACGTGTCTTGGGCTCTGCCGTGCGTGAGAGATGAGTACCGTGCGGTACTGTTGACTGAGTTGACTTGGAGAATTTCAATCCGAGAGTTCTTCCGGGCATTTCCTTTCATCATCGGGGATTAAAATGTACGAGAGTCTCATTTTGTGGTGTCTACACCTTGCCTCCACTAAATTTGATCCTAGCCTCTATATCATCACAGTTGCCCAACCAAAGCCCATTGTCCCCCTGCCAGAAGATCTCATGGTCCAGTTTCTCTCATATGACAATGCGGAGCAAAGTCCTTGATGGAGCAACGTTGTGGAGGAAGAAGAATGGTCCATGAACGATCAAGATTGGGAGGAGTCCCGACAAGGATTGTTCGGTTCTTTGCTAAACTCTAGAGACTCAAGCCAATTCGTCAACCCCGAATTCCTTGATAAGCCTATTGTAGAAAATGCCAGTGTAATGAAAGAAAGGAGTCTAAATCCCCTAGGAGGAATGTCGACTCCAAACAGGCATCCAGCAGATCAAGTCTCACCACTCGGGCATTTCAGAGAAGAAGGCCGTTCTGTCATAGAAGCTGCCTTCGGAAACCAAAATTGGCTCCCACAAGCTTATATCAGTGATGGGTCTTTACCTCAGCCATTAGTATCATTCCCGCCGTCATCCAATATATTAGTACTAGTCACTGACCCCATGGCTACCCTCTGGGATGAAGAAGAAGTAGTTGATATCCGAGTAAGCAATGATGAAGTGTGGACAGTCAATAAAGCCATGCTGGATCCATCCTTTTGGCAAGACTCCGAAGTAGACAACCTCCAGTCAAGAATGGGAGCAGTTGAAATCAAGGAACAGAGGGCTAGAAATGACCTAATGAATTTTTGGACTGAAGATCAAGAAACCATGCAGAAAAGGAAGCCATCAAGGCTGGCAAACGGAAGGTTGATGAAGAATACACGAATTTTTGGGGTGAAAATCAGGAGCTATGGGAGGAAATAGTCAACAGAATAACCAGGAGCGGTTGAATCTACCAGCTAGCCCATCTTCAAAATAGGAATCCCTCCAACCATGCCACAACAGGAGATTTCGCTTGGGATGATCCCATCCTCGACGAAACAATTCCTAACCATCCGGAAGTTATCTCTCAACAGAACCCATTTGCTAGGCCACTCCCCAAGAATCCCCCAGTAACAAGTGATCCCGTTCAGAAATAGCTCGAAAGAACCCCAGCCTCAGTGTCTATTTGGGGTTACTCTCTTCATCCCGAGAACACCGTCAGAAACTAATCAAAGCTTTGTCAAACATGGAGGTGCCACCAGACACTCCTCCTGAAGCAATGATAGCCCTGCTCGCACCAACCCATGCGAAACATGTTGTAGTCTTCACTGAAAAGGATCTGCCACCAGAAGGGGTTGGTCACAACAAGCCATTGCACATTACTTTGAAATGCATGGAAAAATGGGTCCCGGTCGTGTTACTGGATAATGGATCTGCCTTAAATGTCTGTCCTCTGTGTACAGCCTATTGTTTGGGTTTTAAGAACAAGGATTTCCAGCCATCTAATCTTGGAGTGCGTGCCTATGACAATACTCGACAGGACGTGATTGGGACAGTTCAGATGGAAATAATAATCGAAGATTTTGAGACTAATGTTGAGATTCACGTACTCGACATTCCCTCATCATTCAACCTGCTGCTAGGAAGGCCGTGGCTCCACCGATCAGACATCATGGCTGTACCTTCCTCTTTACATCAAAAGGTCCAACTCGGACTGGTCACAGGAATCTTAACCATCTATGGGGATTCTGGAATCCGCCCGCATGTCCCTGACAATGCTCCCTTACTCGAAATTGCTCACGGAGAAGAAGACGTTACTCTTGGAGGATTTTCCTTTGATACCTCTGACGATGTACTTACTATCAAGATGGACGAGGATTTCTCTATAAAATCAACAGCTCTAGACATGATGTTGAAAATGGAGTATTTGCCCGGCTTAGGGCTTGGCCGCAACAATCAAGGAGTAGCAGAATTCCCTAAGTTTCTGACAAACAACCATCGTTACGGTCTTGGTTATGAATCAACTGGCAACAAATCTGGTCATGGTAGGAAAGTACAAGCTTATGCCAAGAAAGGGCCTATCCAATTCGTAAAAGCTCCAGAAGCTATTTATCAGGGGGACCCAGAACCTTTCTGGGACATGGAAACAAGAACCAAGCTACCAGGATTTGAAATCTTTGCTGACAACACCTGGGATAGTGTTGATGAGGCAGAAGGATGGAAGGAGCCGGCTAAGATGCTCCATGTTGACTGGATTGAGGTTCTTGACTCAGGGAATCTTTTATCGCTGTTTGGGGAAGAGAATCCACCACGTACGAGAGAGGACGAACCTGCTGCGATGTTCGTTGATTTGAAGCCTGTCAAGGATATGGAGCTAATGATGCTGGGTCAGGAAGCCCTGGAGGATGTCGCTGCACTCATTGTGGATGCCAATGGAACTTATAAAAATTGCACTTTTGTACCTAGAATCACTTACACTGGCACTGATTTTGAATCTGAATCTGAGTCTAGCATTGAGTTTGAATATGAGTCAGAACATGAGTCTATTACCACTCCACGTCGTCACTTTTCTTTTGAGTTTGAGTCCACTCTCATGTATCATGCCCCTGGGGCCCCCTCCTTTGGAATAAATGAAATCGACTTTGCTTATCTTGCTGTGTCTGAAATAAATTGTGTCGACCCCGATGATGAAGGGATCGAGTTTGAGGAAGAAATTCCAAAAGAACTTCGATCTCTAATCGAAAGGGAAGATGGAAGGCATGCTCAGCCTATAAAAGAAGAAGTTATTTCTATAAATTTGAGAGATGAAATTAGTCCGCGCATGGTTCAAATCGGCTCCGGACTGTCCTCGAAAGAATTCCAAGCTCACTCGGATCTCCTGAAAGAATTCAAGGACGTTTTTGCATGGTCACACGCCGATATGCCTGGTATCGATCCTGAGATTGTGGAGCATCGTATTCCATTATACCTTGATGCGAAGCCTGTCAAGCAGAAACTGAGAAAAATGAGGCCTGATTGGGTATTAGAGATCAAGAAAGAGGTACAAAGACAGATAGACGCAGGGTTTCTAATAGTCACCGAGTACCCTCAGTGGGTCGCAAATATTGTGCTTGTTCCTAAAAAGAATGGGAAGATCAGAATCTGTGTAGATTTCAGGGATTTGAACAAGGCAAGTCCGAAGGACGATTTTCCTCTACCACAGATAGATGTCTTGGTAGACAACACCGTGGGGCACGCATTGCTGTCGTTCATGGATGGGTTTTCAGGGTACAATCAAATTCTCATAGCTCCTGAAGATCGCGAGAAAACTACTTTCACCACAGAATGGGGCACCTACTGCTACAGGGTTATGCCGTTCGGACTAAAAAATGTGGGGTCTAACTACCAGAGAGCAGCCACAACGTTATTGCATGACATGATTCACAAAGAGGTAGATGTCTATGTAGATGACATGATTGTCAAAGCCAAGAGGAGGGAAAAACATCTGCCTGCTCTTAAGAAGTTCTTCGAAAGAATCCGTAAATACAGGCTGCGCCTCAATCCTGAGAAGTGTACATTTGGAGTCACTGCTGGAAAAATGCTCGGATTCTTGATCACTACACTAGGAATCGAAGTAGATCCATTGAAAATCAAGGCCATTCTAGAAATGGAGTCGCCTTGAACAGAGAAGGAGGTACAAAGCTTCCTCAGGAAAATTCAATTCATCAGCAGATTCATCGCCAAGTTAACCTCGACTTGCGAGCCGATGTTTCATCTACTCAAGAAAGGCGTACCAATCAAGTGGGATGATAAATGCCAAAGAGCTTTTGAAACCATTAAGAATTATCTCCAGAGCCCGCCAGTACTGATGCCACCCATACCAGGGCAGCCTCTTATTTTGTACCTGTCTGTCACCTCATCAGCTATGGGATGTATGTTGGCGCAAGAAGGAGAAGGAGGAGGGGAGAAGGCTATTTACTACATCAGCAAGAAGATGATGGAATGTGAAGAATGGTACACATCACTAGAAAAAGTCTGTTGGGCGCTGATTTGGGCTTCCAAAAAGTTGAGACACTACATGCTAGCTTACTCCGTGAAACTAATCTCTCGAAGGACCCTCTCAAGTATTTGTTTGAAAAGCCAGCACTGACCGGAAAACTAGCACGATGGCTGCTTATGTTAGCAGAATTCGACATTAAGTACATCACTCGAAAGTCAGTTTAAGGAAGAGCCGTCGCAGAATTTTTAGCAGACCATCTTGTGGAAGGGCCGGAAGATGTGGAATTTGAATTCCCTTACGAGAACGTAATGACAACAAACAACGATGTTTGGATGTTGTATTTCAACGGAGCTGCCAACCAGAAGGGATTCAGAATCGGAGTATTGTTAGTCTCGCCGGACGGATCGCACATCCCTCTTGCTTTCAAGCTGAATTTCGAAGTCACTAACAACCAATCAGAATACGAGGCATGCATCGTAGGGATGGAAGCTGCCTTAGAGATAGGAGTCAAAAGACTGGAGGTAATCGGAGATTCCAATTTGGTGGTTTCACAGGCCAACAGAGATTGGAAGGTGAAAGAGGACAAGCTCAAGCCCTATTACCAAGACCTTGAAGGTCTGATTCCGCAATTCCAGATGGTCATGTTCATCCATATTCCAAGATTGAAAAATCGGTTTGCCGATGCCTTAGCGACTTTAGCATCAATGGTGGAAATACCAAATGGAGCTAAGCTCAGACCAATTACAATCGAGCAAAGGGACAAGCCCGTCTTTGAATATGTCATGACTATCGACGAACCTGACGACGGTCTGCCATGGTATCATGACATTTGGAATTTTATCGAGAAAGGGGAGTATCTGGCAGGGACAGAAAAGAAGGATCAGATTGCTCTTCAGAGATTAGCCTTTCAGTACATCATTTGCGGAGGAAAGCTATACCGGCGATCGCATTGCGGGGTGCATAAGTTGTGTGTACATGGTAAGGAAGCCGCCATGATCATGGAAGAAATTCACGAGGGAGTCTGTGGTCCTCACATGAATGGAATGATGCTTGCTAAAAAGGTTCTCCGCCAGGGATACTACTGGTCAACCATGGAAACCGAATGCGTTCAATATGTAAGGAGATGTCATAAGTGCCAGATTCATGCCAACCTCATGCATGTGCCACCATCAGAATTACACTCCATGACCTCCCCATGGCCCTTTTCTACCTGGGGCATCGATGTGATCAGCAGGATTACACCGGCTGCATCTAATGGGCACAAATTTATTTTGGTAGCAATCGACTATTTCACCAAATGGGTTGAAGCTGCTTCCTATGCAACCTTGATAGCAGTACAAGTCGCCCATTTCATCAAGCAGAACGTTATCTACCGATACGGTGTCCCTCGAGCCTTTGTATCAGATAATGGGGTTCATTTCAAAGGAAGAGCTGCGGAAGTTCTTGAAGAGTTCGGAGTACAGGTTCACAAGTCAACTGTTTATCGGCCACAGACCAATGGAGCCGTAGAAGCAGCAAACAAAACTCTCAAGAGAATACTAGAGAAAACCACTCAGTCCTCAAGGAATTGGCACGAACAACTGCCGATGGCACTATGGGGGTATCGGACATCTGTTCATACTCCGACAGGGGCAACACCTTATTCTTTGGTATATGGCATGGAGGCCATCCTCCCAATTGAGCTTGAGGTGCCATCACTAAGGGTCATGGTTGAATCAGAAGTCAGTGAAGCAGAATGGCAAAGCTCGAGATTCGAGGAGCTTATGTTATTTGACGAAAGACGGCTTAAAGCTCTATATCATGTTCAGGGTTATTAGCGCAGAATAGCACGGGCATTCAACAAGAAAGTGAAGACTAGAGACTTGCAAGAAGGTGACATGGTCCTGAAGGAAATTCAAGCTCCAGTTTTTGATCCCCGTGGGAAGTTTCGACCAAAATGGGCAGGACCATACATCATCAGAAAGATCTTGTCTGGAGGCGCAACATTTGCGGATTTATCTTGACGGCAACGAATTCTCCACTCTGGTTAACATGGATCAGCTCAAGAAATACTACCCCTGAGAGAAGCTCGCTGGATTGAAAACCGCAAGGGCGGATAGTGCCAGGCAAAATTTAGGGCAAGCCTGCTAAGTCGAAAACCCACATCGGGCGATTTAGGAAAAAGTTAAGGCAAATCAGTCAAATAAGCTCGCTAGACCGAAAACCCGGAAGGGCGGTGCTAGGCAAAACTTAGAGCGCAAAAGGAGAGTGTCAATACCCGAGTGAACCCTAACCACATTTGTGTTCCTGAACTACGTCTTGACCTGATTCCTGTAAAAGGGATACGTAGGCATCCTCGCCTTGAGGACCGGTCGCCATCTTTCAAGAAAAATATCTCTTTGAGTTGGCTTGTAACCATTGCGTAAGCTTTCATAATTCATTTTTATTCAAATAAACTTCTTGGATTACATGGCTGAGCATGAAACTTTCAAAACAACAAAAGCAAACAACATGGCATAATCCCACAAAGAACATGTCATGGGCCTAAGCAATTTATTTCAGGCATATTAAGATATAGTTTTAAAAGTCAACTTTGGCTTCTGTGCTTTCTTTTCTCAATGTCTCTTATCAACCATCTCACATAACGGTCTGAAAGATTGACACTCGGATATTGCTCTTCTAGAATGACTGCACGCTCCCTCCAAGTGTTTTGGTAAGCTCTGAAAGTGGCAAAGTTGATATTGGGCATGACAAAGTCCTCTGGTGGTGGTACTGTCTGACGAACACCAAGCTGACAAAGAATGCGATTGGGATTGTAAAAGGTCCAGCAAGTCAAGCTGGCTAAAACCATTCGCTGACGCCCCATATTGCTCACAGACGTAGCTAGAATGTTAAGCCAAGTCAAACGCCAAGTGATTATCTCTTCTGTAAGCTGGGAAAGCACTCCAAACCAACCCTGCACATCACCAAAGACCTCCAGGAAATCCCTTTGAGCAAACCCTTGTGTTTCATGAATCCGTCTCCTTGGCACGGGTTCCAGCAGATTAGCCTTGTCACATAACCATATCTGTGAGAGAGCGAGAAAACAAGTGAGAAACCATAGACTGCTTAAACCTGAGTGTTGAGGTAAAATCAGAAAGTGAGAAAAACCGAAAAAAGGATAGCTGAGTGAGAAACCTACTGTAGACACCCCAAAATGAGATTCTCGTATCCCCGATGATGAAAGGAAATGCCCGGAAGAACTCTCGGATTGAAATTCTCCAAGACAACTCAGTCAACAGTACCGCACGGTACTCATCTCTCACGCACGGCACACCCCCAGTCACGTACAGCAACTTTTTGAATTTTGGCGGTCAAGTATGCCGCACAGCACAGCCAGTGTGCCGCACGGCACAGTTCGTGTGCCGTACGGCACTGTCACTTGTCACACAGCTTTTGCAGAGTTCCCAGCAGCTCAAAATGTTGACGAATTCGTTCCCCAGCTCATCATGATTTCGTGCAAGGCCTCAAGGCTACCCTAGAGTCATCATCTCCTTGTGTGAAGACCAAGTAAACTTGGTGGCCAAGTTCTCCTCTCGGTTATAAATACTAATCAAATTCAACGAAAAGATAGATCGAAAAAATTCGTAAGAAAAACCATGAAGCTCTCCCATTAAATTTCATCTAACAATACCCCTGTGGTCACAAACCTTCCCTCATTCTTACTTATAGTCTCCAGAAATCAATCCCATTCTCTCTTCAAAAGCATTCTCAAACCCGAAGTTCACCCCCCCTGTTTTCGGTTCCAAAACCGTAACATAGTCACCCCAAGCTTGTTCAAATCCAAACCCTCAATCTTCCTTGCCACTACACCAGAGTGAAGCCAGAAGTTCAGAGGAGCCCAAACCGCATTCAGAAGTTCAAGAAGACGTTCAATCCGAGAGTTTCGAAACCAAGGTATAATCCCGTCTCGCCAAATTTTCTAAGTTTGGCACCCTGAGGGGAGGGGTATCAAGTATGGAATGATTCGTAATATCATCTCCATGTTTGGTATGCCCATGTCACAGTAAGACCAGTTTAAGTTCGCACCTCCCGGTCGCGTCGTACGGTGAAAACATCGCCTCGTACGGAGTGATTCAGCGAGGAGGAACATCCCTCATTCAAGCATATTGTTTTCTCCTTCAAAGTAGTTCACTTTTAATCTTATTCCATGCCTTGTATGTGCCTTTGATCAATTATGTCTAAAAATTAAAGTTTGAACTGTTTGTGCGATGAACAGTGCCGCACGGCATACTTGGAATGCTGTACAGTACTCTTCTGAAAATTTGACCGTTGGGTTGATTAACAGTGCCGCACGGCACACTTTCTGTACCGCACGGTACTCCTAGTGTGCCGCACGGCACACTTTTCTTGCAAAAATCAAAATTTTGATCAGTATCCTGCATGAACAGTTTAAACTTCGGATTTTTGTACATTTACTGTTATTTACATACTAGTTGCTCGCTTTTCATTATTATCGTCTGCTTTGCATAATTCAAATGTTTATCTGTTAAAGTTCGGCTTTAAAATATTTTCTAAAAATCCCATAAATGTTTAGTAAAGACCGATTTTAAATCGGGCGAACGGGGTGCCTTAAAACCCTTCCCCGTTCGTAACCTGGCTCCCGAATCCAAAACGAATCTCTGGTTTTCAAATTGTTTTATAAATCATTTTCTCAATCATTTTTCAAAACGGTTTCTCAGGTCCTAAACCATTTTCCAAAAACCCGGGTGGCAACTCTATTTTCAAATCAAACCAAACCGGTGGAAATCGACCGTCCACACCTACCTGTAAGAGTACAGCACTGCCCTAAAAAATATTGGTGCCCCCGGCATAAACCCTATCTAGTCCCATCAAAGTTTCAGCCAAAACCATCGGAGCTACATCTTTGCGCTCCTCAATCTGCGCAGCAATACCAACCAGTGACGAGCTCGCTTGCCCGTCAGACCTAACAAACAGGAAAGCAGCAAGCAAACAGCGGCACAGTACGAAGCCTTCAGGAGGAAATTGTTCGATGATGCGCAGAATGTTGATGACACCACCTTGGAGCATGGATTTCGCTGCTTTATTACTCAACCCCAGCTTGGCAGACAATACATTGGCAGAGTTTACCCCGTGCGGAGGTACGACCGGCATCTCCAAGCCAAATCCGCCAAGATATGCATGGAACTCCTCCACAAGGGGCATAGTTCATGAAGGTCGAAACGAAACACATGCACCTTCGGATCCCAGAATTGAACCGCAGCATGCAAAAGCTCAGGACGGATAGTTACATCCCGGATATAGCGCAGTGAGGCCATCCGGTGATCTCGAAAGTTGAGCCACCCGAGGCCGTCGAGTTTATCAAGCCAAGGTCCAACCAAAGCCGGAAGATTCATGATTGTGGAGAAGCGAAACTTGTTGTTGCAAAGAAGCTGTAGGGAGACTCCATTTATGCTATAACGTGCGTGAAATAATGCACGGAAGTGGAAAATTTTGGATAATGGGTCACCTCGGGAAGCGTGCCGTGATTGGATAATAAGAAAGCTATCCACGATTCACAAAGTGCTTCTAATTGGATATGCTGGAAAACCCCAGCACTGAAGGATATCTAGGAGTCAGCAAAAGACTACGCAGAAACCCAGAAGCCTGCCAAAAATCAAAAGTCTGAAAAAAGCATACAAGGGCCGGGCGGCCGATTACTCTAGCCGCGCGGCTAACTAGTGTTGGCCGACCGGCCAACATTGGCAGATTAGAAATGGGACTCTGTTTTCAACATCGGCACTTGACTCAAGCATGTTTTCAGCACTTTTCTTGCACAAACAAGTTGCAAAGGACATTTGAGAGTTGTCGGGATAGTCGTTTAGCAATCTTGATCACGTTCGGGCAGACGGATACTCCAAAATGTCAAATACGCCGAAAATCGACAAAGTGGGAATCTCCATGATTAAACGCTTTAAGGTCAACGGCTCCGACAAACCGTATCAAGCGTTCATGAAAATCGAACAAGGTAAGTCGGCGGAATTAACGGAAAAGCCTAAGGCCTTAGAACGCCCAAGCCCAAGGTTAACCAAGCAAATGGAATCGGCAAGTCAAAGCATATCCAAGTGTCAATTTCCTTATTTCATCCATCCAAGCGAGTTGCAACATGCGTTTGTAATCTATTATAAGTTTCGTTTATCGCACGTCGTACAGAGTTCTTGGCGCGATGGGTCGTATCATGACCATAACGTTTATTCTTATTGCTTAAAGAGTCAGTTTGTATTTCCACGCGCCATTTTCCGAATCTCAATCTATAGTCACATCTTTTCATATCCCAGGGGCATGTGTCACATAATGTCAGTTTCCAGTCACTTTCAAAAGCATGTGTATGCAAGATCAGATTTTGAAACTCAAAACTTTGCCAGCATAAATCATTTTAAGCGTAACAAATATGTGCAATATATATAAAAACTAACTGGCATCCATGTAGTGAAAATAATAAAACATCCATCCAAGGGCAGAACAGACCTAACATCATGAGCTACCATGGCACGCAGGCCACATCCAAGAAAAAGCAAAACAGGGGCAAACAGGCACCCAAATCAAAACCGAGCATGCAGGTGTAGACACCCCAATTTTTGGATACCCGTGCATGCCCGATGACAAACAAACGATTAAACTGGCTTGGAACTTGTCCAGGAAAATTGGAAACCTAGCCACACAAGCCGTGCGGCTCCTGTTACAGGCCGTACGGTTCCCCCTTCTTCACGCAAGCCGTGCGGCTCCTCCCTACAAGCCGCACGGCTCCCCCTGTGAGCCGCGCGGCTGGTGTTGTTATCTTCTGAAATATTCCTGACAAACCAGACGTTCAGGAATATCATCATCGAACCGCCGCCGAATATCATCATTTTTATTTCCTCAAATCCGGCTATAAATGGAGGCATACTCTTCCTCTCAACAAACACCAAAAAATCACACCCTGTCTCACAAGTTCGAACCCGAAGAATCCGAAGTTTTCAATCTCTGTTTCGAATTCCAGAAAGGTATAAATCGTTTTCAAACTTCGATTTTCAAATCGTGGTTCTCCGAGGGCATCCCCGAGTTAATAACGGTTTCAACAACTGTATATTGACTCGGTAAACCATTTTCGAAACAAAAACCGGCTTTTCAGAACCGTACCGGGCGATTTTTCTCGATAAACGCACGGTACGATCCGTACCGGAAATAAGTTTCACTTCAACAACTTGTTTACAAACAAAAACAACTTATTTGGAGTAGATTTGAAGAAGAAAATCAAGTTTTGAACGGGTTTTGGACTCATTGGTCCTGAAATAAAATTTTTAAAAATAGGGTCGCAAGCAAGCCGCGCGGCTTGAAGTG
Source organism: Vaccinium darrowii (assembly GCA_020921065.1). Lineage (NCBI taxonomy): Eukaryota > Viridiplantae > Streptophyta > Magnoliopsida > Ericales > Ericaceae > Vaccinium > Vaccinium darrowii. The sequence goes on from CM037160.1 coordinate 28,431,921, forward strand.
TAGGCCGCACGGCTCCTGTGTAGGAGCCGCGTGGCTCCCATTTAAATAAAAAATTTTCCTTTGTTTTTCCCCTGTCCGTACTCTGTTTTTCTGATTTCTCTGCAACTTTTTCTTTTATTACACTTTTCCACCCTTTATTTTCTTGTTATTATTATTTAGTCCTCTTTGTTTAAATTTTATTTCTGTTATGGTTTTAATTTGTTTCTTTATTTGTTGGATTAATTGTCAAAGTTTTTAATAAAATGTTTTCTATAAAAATCCCACAAATTATTTAGTAGAGACCGGAAATCTCCCGGGCGAGCGGGGTGCTTTTTAATAAAACCTTCCCCACGCGTAATCTGGCTTCCGAATCCAAAAAGAATCTTTTCGCAGATCAAACCCTTTTCCCAAAACGGCATGAGAGTCAACAATTATTCTTAAAACGGTTTCTCGGGTACCAAACATTTTCTAAATTTAAACCCTGGGTGGCGACTCACATTTTTTTTTGTTTTCATATCCGAACCTTCGAGCGAGCTGCGTGGATCGCACCGTCCACAAAATGGCGACTCTACTGGGGATTTTTAAATTAATTTTTATTTTTGGAATTTTACACTTGTAAAACGACCCCTGAAAGCTTGACAAAAACGAACACGCCCCGCGTGATCGAGAAAGGAATGGTGCATTAACAGGGCTACGCCCGACCAATCCAGACTGGAGCTTTCCCAGTTGTTTGCTTGTGTAAAATTTCAAAATAAAAATTAATTTATTGGTGAGCCAAACTTGAAAACTAATGGTGGGATTTTTGAAAATATTTTGTTATCAAAACTTTTGCATTGCACGTGCATCGATGTTGGATAAGCCCCGCCGTTGCGTCTTGGTTAACCTACCCGGCTTGCCGGTGTTAGGACATCCCAAGATTCTCGGCAACCCCGGACGATGATGAGTCAGCCTGCCGTTTGACCTTTGCCATGCAGTACACTTGGCATTGGGAGGCAAATATTGACTCTAGTCTAGGGAACCCCTTTAACCAAAACCCGGCTTTTGCATATAGTAAACCGTAGTACCTTCCAACCTAGGATAGGAATCCACAGGGTAGGACTATCTGTTATATCCTGTTTACCTGATTATCCTATTATCTGTTTATCTGTTTATCTGTTAATTGTCCATCTTATTTGCTTATCAACTGTTCATCCATTTTTGTATATATCACTCCATGTGCATATTGTCTCCATCTTGCATACATGCATAGGATAACTTTGACTTAGGTCATTACATCATGTCTGCATACATAAGGATTGCCCCAACAATCACGCATTTAGTTGGATAAACGAGAATTCCTCTCTACAAAAAACAAAAAAAAAACAAAAAAAAATCAAAAAAAATATATATACTATAACTGGCTCCCTTTCCCAAAATGAAATGCGCATTTCCTTTATGGTAGAGTCATCATGTCTGGAGGACCTTACAAGCGATTCAAGTCTACCCTCACCACCCACCAAGGGGCGACCGTGTGGATAATCGAGGAAGTTCTGCCCGAGCAACTTCCATGCAAACCAGAGGAGCCTCAGCCAGGGAAGCTCAACATAGAAGACTATATGGGGGAAGATCTCGATCAGAAACTCAGTTTGTTGGTCGAAGCCAACTTGCCAGGTGTGTCTCTCCAATGGGATGCAAATGAAGGATGGAAATTCTGCTACCCGGAAGAGCAGGAACCAATTCCAGAAAAGATCACCTTGATGATGGAGCAAGATGACGGAAAGCTCACAACCATGCCACCTGTGAAATACTTTGATGCCAACGGCCAGCCCGTCTACTACTTTGAAGACCCGGTCACGGGCCACAAGTATTGGGACGAATGCGAATGTGATGTGTGCTTTGTAGATTGCCTTCTCAATAACAATGGCATGACCCCACAGCAGCTCAAGGATCAGGCTAAATGGGAGAAGAAGGAAGACCCCAAAGGAAAAGGGAAAGTTGATGAAACAGGATCCTCTGCAGGATCAACATCTCCAAATCATCCATCCTCTTAAGAACGGCTTGTAAAGCCAGAAGTAGTCATGCAATGAACAAATCAAGCCAAAGAGGGTTTCTTTTGAAGAATCAAGTCAGTCTGTGGTTCTTGTCTGTTATCGAGTCTGTTGCTGTTTAATATCCACCGACTTAATCCAGCCAGCAGGGCTTCTTTTGAAGAATCAAGCCAGCTTGTGATTCTTGGTACTTTGATTATCAAGTTCGTTGTTGTTTGTTTATCAAGTCTGTTCAATCATCGAGTCTGTTGTCGAGTCGGTAGTTATACCAGTTTGTAAAAATTCCTTGCTTTTAATGAAAAGATCTTTTGAGAAAAAGAGCCAAATTTGTAGTCCCGAACTACGTTACGGCCTGATTCCTCTCCATGAGGATACGTAGGCAACCTCCGGTCCGGCCGTTGTTTTCATAAACCATGGGAATTTGAATATATCCGACAAAATAAGAGAGAAATTGGGGCAATCCTTTCATGCATCATGCATCATCTTCTTGTACATACACTCTCTTTCATTTTGCACATACACTACACACTGCACCCCTGAATTCCATTTGTACATATCATCAGTATCAACCATTGGCAAGAAGAAGAAAAACCTCATACCGAGTTGGACTCGAACCCCCGAACAGCGATTGGTTCGAACTGAGTCAAGAACAGAACAGTTAACCGGGAGCTCAGCTATGGAAGAAGAAAAAGATGAAATTCAGCTTCTCAAGGATGCTTTAGACGAACAGAAAACCAACAACGCCAAGCAGATGGCCCAGATGATGCTCATGATCCAGAAACTGACTGCTCAAATCCCTCCACCAGTCAGAGACTCAAGCAGTCGGAACATGGAGTCAGTATTGACCAAGGTAGCTACGCTTGAGGAGTCTGTTCAGAAATAGGACAAAATAGCAGCTACAGGAATTGATATGGAGAAATTATGCCTTTTCCCAGACGCAAAGCTCCCCGACAAGTTCAAACCGATGGATTGGGACAAGTTTGATGGCAGTGGTGACCCAAAAGCTCATCTGCAGACATAAGTGGGCACTTTGTCCATGTACGACGTTGGAAAAGATGCGATGGGCCAAATGTTTCAACAAACTCTAACTGGGCCTGCACTTTGCTGGTTCCTAAATCTGGACATCTCCAAGAAAAGGACATGGGAAGATATTGGGGCAGCCTTTGTTGCCCAATACAACTACAACATTCAGCTTGAGATGACTGTCCGGGAGTTGGAGTCAACCAAGATGGGAAAGAATGAGTCTTTTGCCGACTTTGTTAAAAGATGGAGAGGAAAAGCCTCTCAGATGATGGAACGGCCTTCAGAAAAGGAATAAATGAGAATTATCACAAGGAATCTGGAACTAGATTTTGCCAAACACCTGGTGGTATTTCAAACTACTACTGACTTCAAGACTTTCTATGAGGCCGGCCTGGCAGTTGAAGATGCTCTCCGAAGTGGCATATTCGAGAAAGGCGAATCTACCCCTAAACCAAGGCGAGTTTACTCTAGCAACAGCAACGCCTTGTTTGGACCCAACAATTACAACCAAAACCAAGCAAGCTCCTCCAACCCCAAACCAGCCAAAGCCGAACCAGTTAACCAGATTGCAATCCAGTCACAGTTCCAACAAACAACTCCCCCACCAAGAAGAGTATTCCATCCACTCCCCTTCCCTCTTGTCACAGTGTACAAAAAACTCCTTGACAAAAACCTCATCCAGCCACTCGAACCTCAAGAGCCACCCAAAGAGCTTCCTCCTAACCATAACCCAAACACCTATTGTGCCTACCACCAGATGCCTGGCCATCATACCAATAACTGCATCCGTCTCAAGCATAAAGTCCAAGATCTTGTGGACGACGGAACCCTTCTACTTCCTAACCAAAAGCCTAACACCATTTCCAATCCTTTGCCTAATCATAAGCAAAACACCCAAATCGGCCAGATGTCCCTCGTCCCCATGCAAAAGACCTTACCTTCGCCAAATTTGACCCTATCCTCTACATCATCGCAGCCACTGAACCAAAACTTGTTGTCCCCCTGCCAGAAGATCTTGAGGTCCATTTCCTTTCATATGCCAGTACAATGCAAAACCCAAAGTGGAGTGAAATTGTGGAAGAAGAAGAATGGTCCCTGAGTGATCAAGATTGGGAGGAATCCCGACAAGCATTGTTCGGTTCTTTGCTAATCTCTGGGCACCCAAGCCAATTCATTGTCCCCGAATTCCTGGATAAGCCTATTATTCATGTATCAGAAAGTTCCCATGTCTGCCAGATTGATACAACAGGAAGCATTTCCGAACATGGCAAAGAAGAAAGAAATACAAATCCTCTAGGAGAAGTGTTGACTCCAGACGGGCATCCTGTGAATCATGTCTCACCACTCACACATTTTAGAGAAGAAGGCCGTTCTGTCATAGAAGCTGCCTTCGGAAACCAAGATTGGCTCCCACAAGCATACATCAGTGACGGATCTTTATCTTAGCCATCAGTTCCATTCTCACCGTCATCCGATGTATCAGTACTGGTCACTGACCCTATGGCTACCATTTGGGATGAAGAAGCAGTGGTCGATATCCGAGTAAGCAATGATGAGGTGTGGACTGTCAACAAAGCCATGTTGGATCCATCCTTTTGGCAAGACTCCGAAGTAGACAACCTCCAGACAAAAATGGAAGCAGCTGAAATCAAGAACAAAGGACCAGAAGTGATCTGATGAATTTCTGGACTGAAGATCAAGAAACCATGCAGAAAAGGGAAGCCATCAGGGCCGGCAAACGGAAAGTTAATGAAGAATACACAAATTTTTGGGGTGAAAATCAGGGGTTATGGGAAGAAACGGTCAACCGAATAACCAGAAGCGGTCGAATCTACCAGCCAGCCCACCTCCAAGGTGGGAATCCCTCCAACCATGCTGCAATAGGAGATTTCACTTGGGATGATTCCATTCTTGAGGACACGATTTCTGACCATCCAGAAGTCATCATTCAGCAGAATTCCGCTGCTAGGCCTCCTCCGAAGAATCCCCCAGTAACAAATGATCCAATTCAAAAGCAACTTGAACGAACCCCAGCCACAGTGTCTATTTGGGGGTTACTCTCTTCATCTCGAGAACACCGTCAAAAGCTAATCAAAGCTTTGTCAAACATGGAAGTGCTGCCAGACACTCCTCCTGAAATAATGATAGCTCTGCTTACGCCAACCCGCGCGAAGCATGTCGTAGTCTTCACTGAAAAGGATCTGCCGCCAGAAGGAGCTGGTCACAACTAGCCATTGCACATCACCTTGAAATGCATGGAAAAATGGGTCCCGGTTGTGCTACTAGATAATGGATCTACCTTGAATGTATGTCCCCTGCGTACAGCTTATTGTTTGGGTTTCAAGAACAAGGATTTCCAGCCATCAACCTTGGAGTGCGTGCCTATGACAATACTCGCCGAGACACGGTTGGGACAATTCTGTTGGAGATATTGATCGAAGATTTCAAGACTAGTGTTGAGTTTCATGTGCTCGACATTCCCTCATCATTCAACCTGCTGCTAGGTAGGCCATGGCTCCATCGATCAGACATCATGGCTGTGCCTTCCTCTCTACATCAGAAAGTTCAGCTCGGGTTGGCCATAGGAACCTTGACCATCTATGGAGATTCTGGAATTCGTCCGCATGTCCCCGATAATGCTCCCCTACTTGAGATTGCCCACGGAGAGGAAGACATCACTCTCGGAGGATTTTCCTTTGATACTTCTGACGGTGTATTTACTATCAAGATGGACGAAGATTTCTCGATAAGATCAACGGCCTTGGACATGATGCTGAAAATGGAATATTTGCCCGGCCTAGGGCTTGGTCGCAACAATCAAGGAGTAGCAGAATTCCCTAAGTTTCTAACAAACAATCACCGCTTCGGCCTTGGTTATGGATTAACTGGCAACAAATCTGGTCATCATAAGAGAGTGCAGGCTTGTGCAAAGAAAGGGCTTATCAGGTTCGTAAAAGCTCCAGAAGCTACTTATCAGGGGGACCCAGAGCCATTCTGGGACATGGAAACAAAATCCAAGCTGCCAGGATTCCAAATCTTTGCTGACAACACCTGAGAGAGCGATGATGAGACAGAAGGATGGAAAGTGCCGGCTAAGATACCCCGTGTTGACTGGATTGAGGTTCTTGACTCAGGGAATCTTTTATCGCTGTTTGGGGAGGAGAATCCGCTAGGTATAAGAGAGGACAGACCTGCTGCAACGTTCGTTGGTTTAAAGCCTGTTGAGGATATGGAGCTAATGATGCTGGGTCAGGAAGCTCTGGAGGATGTCACTGCACTCATTATTGATGCCTATGGAACTTATAAAAATTGCACATTTGTACCTAAGATCATTTACAATGGCACTAATTCTGAGTTTGAGTCTGAGTCCAGCACTGAGTCTGAGTCCAGCATTGAGTCGGAACATGAGTCTGTCATCATTCCGTGTCATCACTCCTCTTTTGAGTTTGAGTCTACACTCATGTATCATGCCCCTGGGGCCCCCTTCTTGGCAATAAACGAAATCAACTTTGCATACCTTGCTGTATTTGAAATAAATTGTGTTGACCCTAACGATGAAGAGATTGAGTTTGAGGAAGAAATTCCGAAAGAACTCCGATCCCTAATCGAAAGGGAAAACGAAAGGCATGCTCAGCCTATAAAAGAAGAAATAATTTCAATAAACTTGAAAAATGAGAATAATCCACACATGGTTCAAATCGGCTCCAGATTGTCTCCAGAAGAATTCAAGGCCCACTTGGATCTCCTGAAAGAATTCGAAGATGTCTTTGCATGATCACACGCAGTTATGCCTGGTATTGATCCTGAAATTGTGAGCATCGAATCCCATTATACCCTGATGCAAAGCCTGTCAAGCAGAAGCTAAGGAAGATGAGGCCAGATTGGGTGTTGGAAATCAAGAAAGAGATTCAGCGGCAGATAGATGCAGGTTTTCTTATGGTAACAGAATACCCCCAGTGGGTTGCCAATATTGTTCCCGTCCCTAAAAAGAATGGGAAGATCAGAGTCTGTGTGGATTTCCGGGATTTAAACAAAGCCAGTCCAAAAGATGACTTTCCTTTGCCGCACATCGATGTTTTAGTAGATAACACTGCGGGGCACGCACTACTTTCTTTCATGGATGGGTTTTCAGGTTACAACCAGATTCTCATGGCTCCAGAAGATTGTGAGAAAACCACCTTCACCACAGAATGGGGCACCTACTGTTACAGGGTCATGCCGTTTGGTTTGAAAAATGCAGGGTCTACCTACCAAAGGGCAGCCACAACATTGTTACATGACATGATTCACAAGGAAGTGGAGGCATATGTAGATGACATGATCGTCAAAGCCAAGGAAAGGGAAGAGCATCTACCTAACCTCCGGAAATTTTTTGAAAGGATCCGCAAGTACAAATTGCGTCTCAATCCCGAGAAGTGTACATTTGGGGTCACCACCGGGAAAATGCTTGGATTCATGATCACCACACGAGGAATCGAAGTGGATCCGTCGAAAATCAAAGTCATCTTGGAAATGGAGCCACCTCGAACAGAGAAGGAAATACGCAGCTTCCTGGGAAAAATTCAATTTATCAGCAGATTCATCGCCAAGTTAACCTCAACTTGCGAGCCGATGTTTCGTTTGTTAAAGAAGGGTGTACCATTCAGATGGGATGATAAGTGCCAGAAAGCTTTCGACGCCATCAAGAAGTACCTTCAGAACCCTCCAGTGTTAATGCCACCCATTCCAGGGCAGCCTCTCATTCTATACTTATCTGTCACTTCATCAGCCATGGGATGTACGCTGGCGCAAGAAGGAGAAGGAGGAAGCGAGAAAGCCGTATACTACATCAGCAAGAAAATGATGGGGTGTGAGGAACGCTACACGTCATTAGAAAAAGTTTGTTGGGCACTTGTTTGGGCTTCCAAAAAGCTTAGACACTACATGTTAGCTTATTCTGTAACTTTGATTTCCCGGATGGATCCTCTTAAATACTTGTTCGAGAAACCGGCACTCACTGGCAAGCTGGCGCGGTGGTCACTCATGTTGGCTGAATTTGACATTAAGTATGTCACCCGGAAGTCGGTAAAAGGAAGAGCTGTGGCAGAATTTCTAGCAAACCGTCCCGTGGAAGGTCCTGAGGATGCAGAATTTGAATTCCCTGATGAGAATGTATTGACCACAACTGATGATCTCTGGACGTTGTATTTCGACGGAGCCACCAATTGGAAGGGATTTGGAATTGGAGTACTACTGATCTCACCAGAAGGGTCACATATTCCGCTTACTTTCAAACTGAACTTTGACGTCACTAACAATCAAGCAGAATACGAAGCATGCATCGTCGGAATGGAAGCTGCCTTAGAAATTGGGGTCAAGAGACTGGAGGTAGTCGGTGATTCTAATTTGGTTGTGTCTCAAGCCAATGGGGATTGGAAGATAAAAGAGGACAAGCTCAAACCTTATCATAAAGATCTCGAGGATCTAATTCCACGATTTCAAATGGTCACATTCACTCATGTGCCGAGGTTGAAAAATCGGTTTGCAGATGCTCTAGCTACTCTAGCCTCGATGGTGGAGATACCAGATGGAGTTAGGCTGAGGCCAATCACAATCGAGCAAAGGGACAAACCTGTTTTCAAGTATGTCATGGTTACCAACGAGCCTGACGATGGGCTGCCCTGGTATCACGACATTTGGAACTTTATCGAGAAAGGGGAGTATCCGGCAGGAACTGAAAAGAAGGATCAGATTGCTCTTCGAAGATTGGCCTCTCAATACATCATTTGCGGAGGAAAGCTATTCCGACGGTCGCATTGTGGAATGCATAAGTTATGTGTGCACGGTGTAGACGCCACCACGATTATGGAAGAGATCCACGAAGGTATCTGTGGTCCTCACATGAATGGGATGATGCTCGCGAAGAAGATTCTCCGTCAAGGATATTACTGGTCAACCATGGAAACTGAGTGCGTCCAGTATGTAAGACAGTGTTACAAGTGCCAAATTCACGCCAATCTCATGCATGTACCACCATCCGAGCTGCATTCCATGACCTCGCCTTGGCCTTTCTCCATCTGGGGTATCGATGTTATCGGCAAAATTACATCGGCTGCGTCAAACGGGAACAAATTCATCTTGGTTGCCATCGACTATTTCACTAAATGGGTCGAGGCTACCTCGTACACTACTCTCACAGCAATCCAGGTCGCTCACTTCATCAAACAGAACATCATTTACCGGTACGGTGTCCCTCAAGCTTTTGTATCAGACAACGGGGTTCATTTCAAGGGAAGAGCAGCGGAAGTGCTTGAGGAGTTCGGTATTCAAGTCCATAAATCAACTGTCTACCGGCCACAGACTAACGGAGCCGTCGAAGCAGCAAACAAGACCCTCAAGACGATACTTGAGAGAACCGCTCAATCTGCAAGAAACTGGCACGAACAATTGCCATTGGCCTTGTGGGGATATCGGACATCCATCCGCACTCCGACAGGGGCAACAACGTACTCTTTGGTTTATGGCATGGAGGTCGTCCTCCCAATCGAGCTTGAGGTACCATCTCTAAGGGTCATGATCGAATCAGAGATCAATGAAGCAGAGTGGCAAAACGCAAGGTTTGAAGAGCTCATGTTATTTGACGAAAGGCAGCTTAAGGCTTTGTACCACGTTCAGGGGTATCAGTGACGAATTGCGTGAGCGTTCAATAAAAAGGTCAAAACCAAGAACTTACAAGAGGGAGACATGGTTTTAAAGGAAATCTGAGCTCCAGTTTTTGATCCTCGAGGGAAATTCCGACCGAAATGGGTAGGGCCATATATCATCAAGAAAGTTCTATCTGGAGGCACAACTCGGCTTATCGACCTTGACGGTACTGAGTTCGCAACTTTGGTCAACATGGACCAGCTCAAGAGATACTATCCATGAGAGAAGCTCGCTGGACTGAAAACCGCAAGGGCGGACAGTGCCAGGCAAAATTTAGAGCAAGCCTGCTAGGTCGAAAACCCACATTGGGCGGTCTAGGCAAAAGTTAAGGCAAAAACATTCTAATGAGCTCGCTAGACCGAAAACCCGAAAGGGCGGTACTAGGCAAAAATAAGAGCATTAAAAGGAGAGTGTTAATACACGAGTGAACCCTAGCCAAATTTGTTCGCCTGAACTACGTCATGACCTGATTCCTTTTTCAAGGATACGTAGGCATCCTCACCTTGAGGACCAGTCACAATTTTTCGAAAATCTCTTGAGTTGATCCAAAGCTATCGTTTGCATGCACAATTATTGAGAATCAAAGCGGAAGAGCTCTCACAATTCAGTTTATTGAACTTTTTTTTTTTTTTTGATTACAAGGCTGAGCATGAAGCTTTCAAAAAACAAAATAACACAAGCATTGACCCCTACAGGTCCACAACTTATTTCAGGTACATTAAGGTTGAGTCAAAGTCAATTCTGGTGTCTATTTTCTCTTTCTTCAATATCTTTCAGCAGCCATTTTATGTATCTCCTCGTGAGCAGAACAGTGGGGTAGTCTTCTTTTAGAATGGTCACTCGCTCCCTCCAAGTGTTTTGGTAAGCTCGAACAGTTGCGTGATTGAAGTTTGGTATGTTGAAGTTTTCAGAATTGGCCGACGGAACTACCTGATGGACACCGAGTTGGCGGAGAATGCCGTAGGGAATGTAAAAAGTCCAGCCAGTCAAACCAACCAAAACCATTCGCTGGCGTCCCATATTGCTCAAAGACATGGTCGGACGGTCAAGCCAAGACAAACGTCAAGAAATCGTCTCCTCAGTCAGCTGGGAAAGCACCTGAACCCAACCTTGAATATTCCCGTAAAACTCTTGAAAATCCCTTTGAACAAAGCCCTGTGTTTCGTGGATGCTATTTCTCGACACTGCTTCCAACAGATTAGCCTTGTCACAAATCCATGTCTGCAAAAGAGAGAAAACAAGTCAGTAACCGTAGAAAGCCTAAACCCGAGCGTTGAGGTAAAATGAGAATGAGTGATAAACCAGAAAAAGGAGAGCTGAGTGAGAAGCCTACCTGTAAGAGCAAAGCACTTCCTTAAAAAATATTCGTCTGACAGACCTGAACTCTTTCTAAACCAATCAAAGTCTCAGCAAGAACCATGGGAGCCACGTCCTTGCGTTCTTCAATTTGCATAGCCACTCCAACAAGTGCAGAGTTGGCTTGACTGTCCGTTCGAACGAACAAGAATGCCGCAAGAATACAAAGGCACAATGTAAAGCCCTCGGGACGGAACTGGCTAATAAGACGTGGGATGTTTAGCACGCCTCCGTCCATCATGGACCGTGCAGCATTGTTACTCAAGCCGAGTTTTCGGGACAAGATTTCAGCATAACCTATCCCGTAGACAGGAACCACGGGGATGTCCAAGTCAAAACCGCCAAGGTATGCATGAAATTCTTCCACCGTCGGGCATAATTCATGAAAGCCGAAGCGGAACACATGCACTTCGGGATCCCAGAATTGAACGGCCGCGTGCAACAACTCCGGACGTATGGTTACGTCTCGAACATAGCGCAATGAATGAAGCCTGTGATTTCGGAAGTTTAACCAACCCATGCCGTCAAGCTCGTCGAGCCATGGTCGAATTAAGGCTGAAATGCAAATTGCCATGGGAGAAGTATGGAAGCAAAGAAGTGTTGGATTTTGGCACTGTAAAAAGAAGCTTAAGGCAAGCACAAGGAGCATGCAACAAACGCCAACCCTTTGTACAGAGAAAAGAACCGCCTTGGAATGCGTGCCATCATTGGACGATGCGAGGATTGCATAGCGTTAACGAAAAACTACAAAACAGGCCTTCCCCAGGCTCATCAAGACTGTAGTATGCTCAGGCGCAAGCAAGAAGCCAAATGGAAATCCAGAAGTCAGAAAGCAGGGGCCAAAACTGTGCCAGTTGCATACATGAACCATGCGGTTCATGTACACAAGCCGCGCGGCTTGCATAGAGGAGCCGCGCGGCCTCCCTTGAGGTTCTCAAGAGCAAATTCCAGATTAGCACTCCCCGAACCATTTCAGGCATATTTTTGGCGCTTTTCTTGCTCATTCAAGTCATAATGGATGTTTTAAGGTTATTGGAACAATCATTTGAGATTTTTTGGTCGAATTTGGGTGGTTGGGTATTCCGAAATCTCAGATATGGCAAAATCAGCAATAATCGACTGACGGGACACCGTCGTTTCTATTTCTGGGGCACCGATGACTCCTACAAGTCACAATGCATGTCTGCGACATTAAAACGAGGTCATTGGAAGAGTTTGATATGAAGTGTGAAATTCGGGCATTACGAGGCACGAGATTTGCGAAAACGGGGCGTCGATGAGTCGAAATTTGTTCGGGCGACATTTTCTTTGTTTCATCGGTTCAAACAAGTTACAAGACACGTTTATGACTTGTTGGAAGTATCATTTGGCATTTATCGTGCAAATTGCAAGTTTAAGCATGTCAAGCCCTGTATCACTCAGTTTTTCGTTTCACATACAAAATTCAAGTCTGTCGAGTCGGTTTGTATTTTCACTCCACAAGTCATACATTCTCATAAGCCCCGGAGGCGTTTGTCATGTTTTGTCAGTTTCAGTCATTTGTGCATCAAATTCAGACTTTTAACTCAGGAAATGCCAGTGTAAAAGACAACATGTACAAAGTAACATATGCATCGTGAAAAGTGAAAGTACATCTATCCAGGGCAAACAGGCCCAACATCTATAGCTAGCTCAGCACGCAGGCCGCATCCATGAATAAAAAGCAAAAAAAAACGGAAGGGCAAACAGGCGCCCGAACCAAAAACTGAGCACGCAGGCTCGTCCTAAATAAAATCTATCTCCTAAATACAAATTGTCAGGTACTGCTACTCGTCAGAAGAACTCGGGTGATCACTCTCAGTATGGTCCTCATCATGCTCACTGCTACCCTCTGAAGCTCCTACCCGCAAGCGCCAACTCCCAGGTCCCTCCACCAAAGAGCGGCTACTCCGTAGAATCCTGCCAGAAACTGGGACTGAAGGCTGAGCGCGCACTGGACCACCACCAGCATTCTTCATCAGAGGCCTGGTACGATGCGGTGGAGAAGGAAGCACATCCTGCACAAGGAGAAAATTCATTAACAAACAGTTCAAGCATTCAAGTCTCAAAAGCCACAGCACAAAGCATGCCTGGTCTGCCTCACTGCCAACTGAACTGCCCCGCCTCGGCCTCTGGCAACGCCCAGACTGGTCTGTCTCACTGCCTGTAGAACCGTCACGTCGCGGCCTACGGCGACTCCCAGACCCACCACCGGCGCCACGACTACCACTGGCCCCACGACTACCAGCTCCAGCACCGCCACCTCTGCGCTCACCTCTCGCTCTCCCTCATGAGCCACGCCCACCTCTACGGGCACCGCCACCTCTGCGTCCACCACCAGCTCTGTCATCACCTCCATCACCACCGCCGTCATCACCAACCCGCGGCACAATGCCGGGCTCTGCTCTAGGTCGCACCTCCGGTATACTGCCTATCATGAGGCGACGAACGAAGGCCTCTAAGTCACGTACCAGCTCAACCTGGGATGTGACCCACTCAACAGGAAACTGCTACAAAGAAACAAAAAGCATTAGCAGGTAACGGAGCAAGAAATTCAAATTTGAAATAAAAGACTGACTATTGCTATTTTGTCATTTCAGGTTACCTCTCTCGCTGTCAACACCACCGGATCAGTCACCTGGGGAACGTCTATCACCCCCATAACCCCACCAGCCGTCATCACCTCTATCTCTCTCCTCGCCACAGGTAGAGCAGCGTCCGCCGCTGGAGCAGGCCCAGCCAACCGAGCCTCCATGCGCAAGTCATGGGCGAGCGTGGTCGTCACGTAGTGGTCATAAGCCACGGAAGGGTGAAAAGTCCAGGACGTGTCCAGCACAGTGAACGTCTCTATCTCAGCCAGAGTATACTCGTGCGTACGCAAAATATGCGGCAAAAGTGAAGCAGGTACTCTGAAATGGCCCAACCCCCAGGACTGACGCGCCTACCCTATCTCCTAAGTACCACTGCCAGCCGAAAGGGGACTCCAACAGTATACGCCCCCGTGTCACTATCCGGCTCCTGGCCAAGTAAGGACGATCCAGCCTGTCCCACACATCCCAGTGCACCTGCAAGCAACTTTGGGTCATTCTTGGAAAACCAATAGAAAAGTTTGAAATGAAATCTCAGAAAGTTCATGATGTCATACCGTCTCACCCATAAACCGGTCAAAGAAGAGGCGACAGAACCTCAAATCCCTGTTCTCTGCTTGCTTTCCCAGGGATGCTTTTCCCCACCTCATCGCGCGCAGGAGCACTCGGTCATCGTGGTAAGAATTCTCCGGCATGGTACTCCGAACACCTCGTAAGCCCATATCTGCATTTTCAAAGAAACTCATCAGTGAAAGAAGCAGAAACAACCAAATACATTGCAAAGTGTACAAAGCAAGGATATGCGATGTTTTACCTCCAATATCCTCCAGTAGCCAGCAATGGTGTTCGCCGCACCATGAACCACAGAACCCAGGAAACAGTAAAGTGAGCACATGGCGGAGCCACCCCAGTTAAACCGCCCAGCTGTCTCTAGCTCTCCTAAAGCAGGTAACCAACCTAAGTGAACCGTGTGCTGGCGGTTCAGAAACAGAGACTGTCCGAACATATATAACAAGTAGGCTCTGGCCATCTGACGTGCCTCCAGATCAGTCTCAGGCACATGGTCCCAAAGGACTGGCAAGTGGTCGCATCTCACCATCGGCTCGTCTCCCATCTCTCTCCCCAAGTAGTGCCGAATCGCTGCTCTGTCCAAGTACAAACCTGAGTCAAAAGGGATCAGATCTCTTCCAACTCTCAAACCCGTGGTCGCTGCAAAGTCCAGTGGAGTGATCATCATCTCCCCAAACCTGAAGTGAAAACTGTTGGTGGTGTCCCACCAACGCTCCACCAGAGCTCTCACTAGCTGTCTGTTCCCCCGAGTCTCCATCAAGGTCTGGATAAACGGAGTAAAACCTGAGGCGTCCACGAACCACCTCACTCTCTCAGGCAACATGCCATACTGCTCCAAGCAATCTGAAGAACCACTGTATGTGAACAATCCCCTGTTCACCTGTTTCAAGCACAAACTCACTCAATCAGTACAAGCAAACAGGAATTGCAATAAACAGAGAGCAAAATCAGAAGGAAACAAATTCAAATTCAAGTTCAAAATACATACTAGAGTCCTGTTCGACATGTGTGTCACTGAGTCCCAAAGAACCTGGTCCTCAGGGTAAAAAGGTAACTACGGCTCGTAAGTCTCACACCCCAGCGATATGATGAAGTGAAGCCGAAACACGTAAGTCTCAGGGGTGAAAAGTGGCCTGTCCCTCAAAGCTCATCGGACCTCCTCAACAATGGTCACGTGGACCGTCTCCCCTGCCTGTCTCTCCTCTCTCTCGGCGTCCTGGACAATCGCCGGTGGTGTCTGACCAACCAAAACACTCTCTGGCTCAGGAAAGTTCTGCACACTCCTAGCTAAAGACTCGTCAGTGGCCGCCTCCAAAGTATCTCCTAAGGTAGCTCTCGGAGCTCATGAAGAACCAACCCGTGAAGGAAACAAAACTAGGTCAGAAGGCTCCCCAGTGTCAGCACTCTCCTCTACAGCCCTACCATTACCAAGTACCCGAGTCAAGCTCCTGAAAACACGGGCAACGGGTATAACAGGGGCCGTTCCCTCAGCCTGTACTCTCTCAGTCTCTACTCTCTCCACTCTCTCAACGTGTACCTCCTCAGTGCAAGTACTCTCTCTCTACAACTCACCACCATCTCCATCCTCACCGCCAACTCCATCCTCACCGCCACTATCGTCTGTCACACCTAAATCCTCCATCTCTACATCCCCAGGCTCAGTAACAGTCTCTGGAACACCAGTCGGGGGCAGGTCCCCGCCAACTGGCGTATCACCACCTAGCACCGCGCTCATAACCTCCTGAGGGACCTCAACCTCACCAACCACAGCACCCTCAACAGCCCTCTGGCCGACCAAACAGTCCACACCACCCACAGTCATCTCAATCTCAGAAATGGAAACATTCAAGTCTAAATCCATGGGTATTGAAACACTGGGAGTAATCGTGGTACTTACCCGGATGTCAGCAATGCTCTGATCACCACCAATGATGCCATGCAACTCAACCCGGTCGATCGTCGTGCTCTCCAGATCATGAACAGCACTACCATTACCCTCCAAAGGGATGCCAGCAACCGGACTCTCATGGGTCTGAACCGGATCGCCCCCGAATACCCCCACTGGCGCGGTTCCATCACCGTTGGCCGTGCGGTGCTCCTCTCCAGCCGCACGGCGCCCATCCCTGGCCGTACGGCGCTCTCCAAAACTCTCCTCCACCGCGCGAGATCCCTCATCACCGATCGGTACTGGAGTTTGTTCAACCTCACTCGGAACGGTCAAAATCGGATCATCCATGGCTGAACTCGCCGCAAGTCGCTCCACCTCCGTCACCGGTGACGGCACACGATTGTTAGAAGGAGAATGAACACCCTCACGGTCGTCGGAATCAACCTCTGGACCACCGGAATGGGCCCCTGGTCCACCGGAACTTGCCATAACCGAGAGCTCCAAAGTGGGGTTTTGAGTTTTGAGATTTTTGAAGAAAACCGACAGAGGGAGTGAGGGAATGATCGGATCGGCTCTCTATGGGAACAGCAAAACTGAAATATCGAGTAAAGAGAGTAATACCCGGGATATGTAGCGGTTACCAGAAACAAAAAATCAATTTTTGAAGAAAACAGGAGCTGTGTGGCTCATGTTTCTACACCGTGCGGCTTCAACGGATGAACCGCACGGTCTTCCTCCTTTAACAGGTTTGTTTCAAAATCACACTTGCCCCCCCTGTTCATTCATACCTTCAAAAGTGGCCCCAGCGCCTTAATCACGAGATTTTAAAAATTGCCCGCGCTTAAGCTTTCAAAGACATTTCATAAATTTACTTTCATAAATCATTTTTTTTAAGACCCCAAAGGCACCAACCATTTTCAGAAAAATCATTTTAAAATCCGCCAGGTATTATCATAATTTTCTAAAAATCATTGTTTTTAAAATCCGTCAGGTATTATCATAATTTTCTAAAAATCATTGTTTTTAAAATTCGTCAGGTACTATTATTGTTTTTAAAATCCGTCAGGTATTATCATGATTTTCTAAAAATCATTGTTTTTAAAATCCGTCAGGTACTATCATTGTTTTTAAAATCCGTCAGGTATTATCATAATTTTCTAAAAATCATTGTTTTTAAAATCCGTCAGGTACTATTATTGTTTTTAAAAAATCCGTCAGGTATTATCATAATTTTCTTAAAATCATTGTTTTTAAAATCCATCAGGTATTATCATGATTTTCTAAAAATCATTGTTTTTAAAATCCGTCAGGTACTATCATTGTTTTTAAAATCCGTCAGGTATTATCATAATCTTCTAAAAGTCATTGTTTTTAAAACCCGTCAGGTACTATCATTGTTTTTAAAACCCGTCAGGTATTATCATAATCTTCTAAAAATCATTGTTTTTAAAATCCATCAGGTATTATCATGATTTTCTAAAAATCATTGTTTTTAAAATCCGTCAGGTACTATTATTGTTTTTAAAATCCGTCAGGTATTATCATGATTTTCTAAAAATCATTGTTTTTAAAATTCGTCAGGTATTATCATGATTTTCTAAAAATCATTGTTTTTAAAATTCGTCAGGTACTATTATTGTTTTTAAAATCCGTCAGGTATTATTATTGTTTTTAAAATCCGTCAGGTATTATCATGATTTTCTAGAAATCATTGTTTTCAAAATCCGTCAGGTATTATTATGATTTTCTAAAAATCATTTTGAAGTCCTCAATGGCACCGGATTAAATTTCTTAAATCTTTTTCCAAAATCCGTCACGGCATTGTTTATTACTCAGAAATCATTTGATGCCTTCAAACAGGCGATCCAAGTTTTTCCAAAATCCCTCTGTGGTATTTGTTAAATTTGTTAGCCCTGAACTACGATCGGTCTGATCCCTACAAATAGGGTACATAGGAAGCTCTTTGCTTGACCATGTTTTTGAATCATGTTTTTCTTTCTTATACTTGGGCGTCCAAAATTGGGACGTCTATATCTTTGACGTGACTTGCTTCTCAGAATGATGACCAAGTCCCGCCAAAGAGGGGCAACTGTAGACACCCCAATTTTTGGATACCCGTGCATGCCCGATGACGAACAAACGATTAAACTGGCTTGGAACTTGTCCAGGAAAATTGGAAACCTAGCCACACAAGCCGTGCGGCTCCTGTTACAAGCCGTACGGTTCCCCCTTCTTCACGCAAGCCGTGCAGCTCCTCCCTACAAGCCGCACGGCTCCCCCTGTGAGCCGCGCGGCTGGTGTTGTTATCTTCTGAAATATTCCTAACAAACCAGATGTTCAGGAATATCATCATCGAACCACCGCCGAATATCATCATTTTTATTCCCTCAAATCCGGCTATAAATGGAGGCATACTCTTCCTCTCAACAGACACCAAAAAATCACACCCTGAGAGAATTTCCGTACGATTTTCCGACAAAATTTCCGTTCAAAACCGCCAGTAAACTTCCCGAAACTTCACACCTTCCACTCCATTTCGACTCCCCTATACCATTCCCATTCATACCAAATCTCGATCTCACAAGTTCGAACCCGAAGAATCCGAAGTTTTCAATCTCTGTTTCGAATTCCAGAAAGGTATAAATTGTTTTCAAACTTCGATTTTCAAATCGTGGTTCTCCGAGGGCATCCCCGAGTTAATAACGGTTTCAACAACCGTATATTGACTCGGTAAACCATTTTCGAAACAAAAACCAGCTTTTCGGAACCGTACCGGGCGATTTTTCTCGATAAACGCACGGTACGATCCATACCGAAAATAAGTTTCACTTCAACAACTTGTTTACAAACAAAAACAACTTATTTGGAGTAGATTTGAAGAAGAAAATCAAGTTTTGAACGGGTTTTGGACTCACTGGTCCTGAAATAAAAATTTTAAAAATAGGGTCGCACGCAAGCCGCGCGGCTTGAAGTGTAGGCCGCACGGCTCCTGTGTAGGAGCCGCGCGGCTCCCAATTAAATCAAAAATTTTCCTCTGTTTTTCCCCTGTCCGTACTCTGTTTTTCTGATTTCTCTGCAACTTTTTCTTTTATTACACTTTTCCACCCTTTATTTTCTTGTTATTATTATTTAGTCCTCTTTGTTTAAATTTTATTTATGTTATGGTTTTAATTTGTTTCTTTATTTGCTTGATTAATTGTCAAAGTTTTTAATAAAATGTTTTCTATAAAAATCCCACAAATTATTTAGTAGAGACCGAGAATCTCCCGGGCGAGCGGGGTGCTTTTTAATAAAACCTTCTCCGCGCGTAATCTAGCTTCCGAATCCAAAAAGAATCTTTTCGCAGATCAAACCCTTTTCCCAAAACGGCATGAGAGTCAACAATTATTCTTCAAATGGTTTCTCGGGTACCAAACATTTTCTAAATTTAAACCGCGGGTGGCGACTCACATTTTTTTTTGTTTTCATATCCGAACCTTCCAGCGAGCCGCGTGGATCGCACCGTCCACAGCAGGCTCGTCCTAAAAACCAGTGCGACGTCTCTTGAAACCCTGGCTAGAGCCCACGGCCAAGTGTCGGTACTCCTCAGGTGTGCTCGGGTGGTCTGCGTAGTCATCTACACTACTGCCACTATCACCTCCACCATCACCACTACCACTGCTACTGCTGCTCTCTCTCCCTCGCGGAATCCACCGCGACTCGGGTGCTGAACTCCCAGGGTCACCCCCTGCTGGTCTCTCAACCGAAGACCGCAACACTCTGCCAGATGGCACAACTACAGGTGGGGCACGCCTCTGAGCTCCACTGGCATTCTTCATCTAAGACCTCTTACGAGGCAGAGAAGGAAGAAGGTACATCCTGCAAAAAACAAATGCATCAGTAAACGGTCAAAACAAGCAAATCTCAAGGCAAGATACATAAGATACTTGCTCAGTCTCACTACTACCAGGAGCCCTACGGGCACGCCGAGGCCTACGGCGACTGCTAGGCTCGCCGCCACCTCCTGTCCCACGGTCGCCACCACGACTACTACTAGCCCCACGGCTACAGCCTGCACTATGGTCTCTACGACTCCCTCCTGCTCCACCGCCCCTGCGGCTACCTCTGGTATCGTGGCCATCTCCAGCACCACGGCCGCCTCCTCGGCCAGCTCTACCACCACGTCTACCACCATCTCCCTCCTCTCCACCATCTCCGTCATCACCATCACCACCTCCACCACCAGGATCCTGCACAACGCCGGGCTCAGGTCTGGGCCGCACCTCAGGTCTATCCCCCAACATAAGGCGACGGACTAAAGCCTCCAAGTCACGTACCAACTGGACCTGGGACGCGGCCCACTCAACTGGAATCTATAAAGAAACAATGCAAAGCATCAGCAGGTAACATACATGAACAATCAAATTGGAAATGAAGACTGATTATTTGTTTTCTAAACTTTTCAAGATACCTCTGTAGCTGCAAGAGTCACAGGACCGGTCACCGCGGGAACATCTATGATCCCCATACCTCCGTCTGCCGTCATAACATCTACCTCTCTCCTCAGCACAGGCAGGGAAGCAGCCGCTGCAGGCATTGGCTCAGCTAAACGACGCTCCATCTCTAAAGAAAAAGCCAGTGAATGCTACATCGGGCTACGAAAGGATGAGCTTCCTTGACGCATATCGAGGATATCATCAAATAGCCATGTACGAGGCCTGATCAAGAAAAGACGTCCTTCATCTCCCCAAGAGGACTCTACTGCTACAAAGTTATGCCGTTTGGGCTAAGGAACGCTGGAGCAACCTACCAGAGGCTAGTTACTAAGATGTTCAAAGCACAGCTCGGCAAAACCATGGAAGTCTACATCGACGACATGGTGGTAAAAAGCAGATTAAAGCCTGATCACCTCGCCGACCTAAAGGTAACTTTCAACATTCTAAGAGAATACAAGCCGAAGTTAAACGCTTCCAAATGTGCCTTTGGAGTCAGCTTGGGGAAGTTTCTTGGGCACCTAGTGACTAAGAGGGGGATTGAAGCCAACCCAGATCAGATCGCGGCTCTACAGGGCCTCTAAAGCCCAAAGACCAAGAAGGAGGTCCAAAGGCTAACAGGGATGGCAGTAGCTCTTAATCGCTTCATCAGTAAGTCCTCAGACTGCTGCAGACCTTTCTTTCAACTTCTGAAGAAGAGAGAAGGATATGAGTGGGGAGCCGAACAGGAACAGGCTTTCCAGGAGTTAAAAATCTACCTGTCATCCTCACCTCTGCTCTCTACTCCAGAAGCTGGGGAGCGGTTGATACTATATTTAGCAGTATCTGATCATGCGATCAACTCGGTTCTCCTACGAATAAAGGAGACAGAGCAGGTGTAGACACCCCAAAATGAGCATCCACGTACATTTTAATCCCCAATGATGAACGGAAATACTCGGAAGAACTCTCGGATTGAAATTCTCCAAGTCAACTCAGTCAATAGTACCGCACGGTACTCATCTCTCAACACACAGGACAGCCAGAGTCACATACGACAGATCTTTGAATTTTAACGGCCAGTTGTGCCGCACGGTACACAAGTTGTGCCGCACGGCACAGTTTGTGTGCCGTACGGTACTGTTTACGGGTTCCCAGTTTTTGCGAATTCCCAGCAGCAGAGAATGTTGACGAGGTTGGTCCCCCCGCCCTGATGGTCGTGGCCGAAAGCAAGGAGCTATTCCCTACACCATTGTCCCCCTGGGCAAGAATCAAGAACGACGTGCTATGGCTTGCCCATCCTCTATATAAACCGATTGAATCCAATGAGAAAAGGACACCCCCCAGATCCCATCCCAGAGAATTTCGATGTAAAACTGGCCACGAAACTCCACTCTTGAGTGCCATTTTCATTGTCAAAACCTCTTAGCTACCATCTCCACTATAGACAATCCAATATCATTCTCTCTGCCAAAGCCAAACCTGAGGCAGAGACTCATCCCCTGTTTTCTCGGTTCTAAAGCCGTGAGATAGCCATTCCAAGTTTGCCAAAGCTCAAGCCTTCAATCCTGCTTACCCCCATACCAGAGTGAAGTTAAGGTGGAGAGAAGTGTCAAGCAACATTCAGAAGTTCAGGAAACAAGTTTAATCCGAGCGTTCGAAACCGAAGGTATAAACCCGTCTCGCCAAATTCCTTGAATTTGGTACCCTGAGGGGAGGGGTACCAAGGGTGGAATGATTCCTTGTATCATTTCCATGCTTGGTATGCCCAAATTACAGCAAGTCCAGTTTCATTTCACACCTCCCGGTCGCATCGTACGGTGAAAACATCGCCTCGTACGGAGCGATTCAACGAGGAGGGACATCCCATACTCAATACACTGCTTTCTCCCTTTAAAGTAGTTCATTTTGAATGCATTTCATACCTTGTATGTGCCTCTGATCAATCATTTCGAAAAGCCAAAGTTTCAAACTGTTTTGCAGCCAGGTATGCCGCACGGCACTCTTACTGTGCCGCACGGTACACTTTGAGTGCCTGTACGGCACCCATTTGAAAATTTGACCGTTAATTTGAAGAACAGTGCCGCGCGGCTCATCATTTGCGCCGCACGGCACACTTTTCTGGTAAAATGTGAAATTTGAACATTCCCCCTGCAGGAACAGTTTAAAGTTTGGATTTTCGTTTGATTTCTGTCAATTACATACTAGTCATTTGTTTTTCTCGTTATTATCGTCTGCTTTGTTTAACTTAAAAGTTTATCTGTTAATGTTCAGCAATAAAATTGTTTTCTAATAAAATCTCACAAATATTTAGTAAAGACCGATTTTTAATCGGGCGAACAGGGTGCATTAAAACCCTTCCCTGTTCGTAACCTGGCTCCCGGATCCAAAACGAATCTCTGGTTTTCAATTGGTTTTATAAGTCATTCTCTCAAATCATCATTTTCAAATTGGTTTCTCGGGTCCCAAACTACTTTCCCAAAACCCGGGTGGCGACTCTAAAATCTTTTGTTTTTCGAACCGTTTCGAAAAACCATTCCCGAACGGGTGGAGGCCGACCGTCCACAAAATGGCGACTCTGCTGGGGACCGATATTTTAAATTAATTTTTATTTTGAAATTTTACACTTGTAAAATGACCACTCGAAAGCTTGACACCAAGTACGTGCTTCACGCTGTACTAGAAAGGATTGATGTCAGGGTGAAAGCCCGATCAGTCTGGACTGGAGCTTTCTTGGTTGTTCGCATGAGTAGAATTTCAAAATTTTGATTAATTTAAAAAGCGAGCCAAGCTTGAAAAACATTTGTGGGATTTTTGAAAACAATTTTATTGCTGAACTTTTGCATCACTTGCATCGATGTTGGATAAACCCCGCTGCTGCAGTCTTTGTTACCCTACCCAGCTCGCTGGTGTTAGGACATCCCCGGATGCTCAGCAACCCTGGACCGTGATGAGTCAACCTGTCGCTCGACCTTTGCCATGCAGTACACTTGGCACTGGGAGGCAAATATTGGCTCTAGTCCGGGGAACCCCCTAAACCAAAACCGACCTTTGCATGTAGTTAACCTAGAACCTTCCAACCTAGGACAGGAGCTCACAGGTTAAGATTATGTGATATTGTCTTGATTAACTGTTTAACCACTTGTCGTTTACCTGTCTTGCATGCGCATACATGATAGCTTTTACCCTAGGTTGTCACATCCTCACTTCCACAGTAATAAGAAGGATTATCCCGATAATCAAATGCTCTGTCCAATAAAATAAACTCTTTTCAAAGAAAATTCTGTGATTGGCTCTCTTCCTCTCGGTAATTAGAATGTTGTATTTCTTTTATCAGAGTCTGTAACCAAAAATGAGCAATCAATCCGGAAGCAAGAAGCTCAAGTCCACCTTTACCATCCATCATGGGGCACCGGTGTGGATACTTGAAGAGATAGATAATGAAGAGACGGGGAATGAGGTGTCAGATAAAGACAAGCTCGAAGGGTTGCTTCACCAACTGGCCACGTCTGATCAGCCGGGTTTAACTCTTCAATGGGACGACTCTGAATATGCGAATGATCAAGGTTGGAAACTCCACCTCCCTGCAGACAACGGAGCCAAGGATATCCCCGACAAAATCACTGTCAGGGTGGAGCAAGAAAGTGATAATAAAGAAGTGGATATCATGCCGCCAGTCAAAAACTTCCAACCAGACGGCACACCAGTCTACTACTTCCAAGACCCAGTGACGGGACACAAATACTGGGATGAGGGTAATTGCGAAGGCTGCATTGAAAATGGTCTCCTTCTGAATGATAATCTGTCTCCCAAACAACTCAAGGAGAACCAAGTCCGGAATGCTCCCCGAGCAAGTCCAACAACTGAGTCGGACTAAGAATCAGCAGCCAGCCAGTGGTCAGCAGATCAAGCCAACAAGGCCCTTTTTGAGGATGCCAAGTCTGTATTTTGCTTATCGAGTCTGTATTTTGCTTATCGAGTCTGTATTTTGCTTATCAAGTTTGTACTTTGCTTTATTGAGTCAGTTTGTACTTTGCTTTATGGAGTTGGTGCTTTTCCTATGTTAAAGAAAAGAGCCGATCGTAGTCCCGAACTACGTCATGGCCTGATTCCTCCGAAATGGGGATACGTAGACAACCCCTAAAGGTTCGGCCTTTCATTTTGCAAAAACAAAAAAAAAAAATCAAAAATTCAGATATATTGAACAGAGCACTGAAAATTGGGGCAATCCTTTCCAAAGCTGTGGTTGCACTGCACATCATGCATCATTCTTTCATTTGTACATAAATTCCTGCACGTAGCATTTCTTTGCCACCAGTCACTAAGTTCATTTTTCCACTATCAGTTTCAATCATTGGTAAGGGCAAGAAGAGTACTGTACCTAGTTGGACCAGAACTCCCGAGCAACGATTAATTCGAACTGAGTCAAAAGCAGTCCAGTCAGATTCAGCAGACCCTACAGATATGGCGGGCAAAAGTGAAATCGAAGCTCTCAGGCTAGCCTTGGAAGAACAGCGGGAACACAGTGATAATCGAATGGCTGAGATATTACTCCTAATACAAGGTTTAACTTTTCAGAACAAGCCGCCAGAGGGGCAACCACCTCCGCAAGAGCATCCGAATTTGGAGGCAGTGATGGCAAAAGTCGCCAAACTCGAGGAATCTGTCCAGAAACAGGAGAAGATAGCCGCCACGGGTGTTGACATGGACAAGTTGTGTCTATTTCCCGGCGCCAAACTCCCAGAGGGATTCAAGCCCATAACCTGGGAGAAATTTGATGGGAGCGGAGACCCGAGAGCTCATCTACAAGCATACGTGGGCACTCTGTCCATGTACAACATTGAAAATAATGCTATGGGTCAAATGTTTCAGCAAACATTGACAGGACCAGCACTGCGATGGTTCTTAAATCTTGACATTTCAAAGAAAGGAAGTTGGGAGGATATTGGGGCAGCTTTCATGGCCCAGTACAATTACAATGTTCAGCTTGAGATGACTATCCGAGAATTGGATGCAACCAGGATGGGAGCCAATGAGTCCTTTGCGGACTTTATCAGAAGGTGGAGAGGGAAAGCATCTCAGATGATGGATCGACCCTCGGAGAAAGAGCAGATGAGAATTATCACGAAGAACTTGGCACCCGACTTTGCAAAGCACTTGGTGGTTTTCCAAACCACCGCTGACTTCAAAACTTTCTACGAGGCCGGCCTCGCAGTAGAAGATGCACTCAGAACTGGTATATTTGAGAAAGGAGAATCTGTCAAACCCAGGCGAGTTTACTCTGGCAACAGCAATACCCTGTTTGGAACCAACCAGTACAATCATGCCCAGGCCAGCTCCTCAAACCCCAAACCAACCAAAACCGAGCCTATTAACCAAATAGCAGCCCAGCCAACCCAGCAAGCAAGAAATTTCTACCAATTCCCTTTTCCCTTGACAACAGTTTACCAAAGGCTCCTTGAAAAAGACGTCATCAAACCACTGGAGCCTCGCGAGCCACCCAAAGTGCTTCCTCCAAACCATAACCCGAACGCCTTTTGTTCCTACCACCAAATGTCCGGCCATCACAC
The DNA here is from genome assembly GCA_020921065.1 of Vaccinium darrowii. Classification (NCBI taxonomy): domain Eukaryota; kingdom Viridiplantae; phylum Streptophyta; class Magnoliopsida; order Ericales; family Ericaceae; genus Vaccinium; species Vaccinium darrowii. The sequence continues at coordinate 28,458,075 of CM037160.1, forward strand.
CAACAATTGTATCCGTCTTAAACACAAGATCCAAGATCTCATTGAAGATGGAACAATTCCACTCCCCCATAAAAAGCCAAACACCGTCTCTAACCCCATGCCGGAACACCAACCCAATACCCGAATCAACCAAATCTCCTTCAGCTCCACTTCAAATAACCCAAGCTCCACTAAATTAAACCCGAACCTTTACATCATACCAGCCACCGAGCCTAAGCCAGTTGTTCCCGTATCGGAAGATTCGGAAGTTTGCTCCCTCACAAGCATCAAATCAGGGTCAAAACCAAGATGGGCGGATATCGCAGAAAGTGAAGAATGGGCTATGAATGATCGAGACTGGGAAGAGTTCCGCCAGGAGTGGGACCCAAGCCGGTTCATCGTCCCCGACTCTCATAACAAACCAGTTGTCTCTATACCAACAGATTCCAGCATCTGTAGGATTGACAAAGTTGTATGCATCGCCGGCATGGTACATACTCTCGCATACGTGGAGCCAAATGAACAAGAAGATTGGCGGGAAAGGTGGGAGGCAATTTGTGCTGATCCACTTGATGTAGTTTCGCTCCCTACTCTGTTTGAAGAACCCGGAGACATATGGAACCGGACACTCAGGAGAGGTTTATCATTGGGTCCCTAGCAGCAATCTTCCAGATAATTCGCTGCCACCCCCACTTCTTGGAATCGAAGGACATTCTGCCATAGACACCATCTTTGGGGATCATGAGTGGTTTCCTCAAGCTTACATTATCAACGAATCTTTGTCTCGGCCATCCATGCCGTTTCATCCTCAGTCAAATGTTTCCGTTCTGACGGAGGATCCCATGGATTCATTTTGGAATGAAGAAGACGTGATCGATATCCAGTTTGACAACGGTGAAATGTGGACTGTCAACAAAACCATGCTGGATGATTCATTTTGGCATGATCAAACAGTGGAAAATCTGGGAAAGAAGATGGGAGATGTTAAAATCGAGAAGCAGAAAGTCGAGAGCAGTCTCGCAGGTTTATGGACCGAGTATTTTGATACTCAGCGGAAGCTGGAATCCATCAAGGCTGGGAAGCGAAAGGTCAATGAATTTTCAGACTTTTGGGATGAAGAGCCACCGTCGGTCAACCGAGTAACACGAAGCGGACGAATCTATCAACCTGCCAACCTGCAAAGAGGCCACACCTCTAACCACGCTCAAGCTGGGGCATTTGTTTGGGACGATCCCGTCCAACATGATTCAATTCCAAGTAACCCAGAAGGCGTCACTCAGACACCGGAAGTTATCATTCAACCACCGCAGAGGAATCCCATGCCAGTGGAAAATCCCGTCCGAAAGCAACTTGAAAGAACTCCAGCATCTATATCCATCTGGGGGCTGCTTTCCTCATCCAGGGAACACCGTCAGAAATTGATCAAAACTCTGTCAAACATGGAGGTGCCACCCGACACTCCCCCCGAAGCTCTAGTGGCCTTGCTTGCGCCAAACAAGGCAAGACATGTCGTAACATTCACCGAGAAAGATCTGCCGCCAGAAGGAGCCGGCCACAATAAGCCATTACACATCACCATGAAGTGTACAGGGAAATGGGTCCCTGTTATCCTCCTAGATAATGGATCTGCTTTAAATGTCTGTCCACTGCGCACAGCCTACTGTCTGGGGTTCACGACTAAGGATTTCCAACCATCGAGCCTCGGAGTGTGTGCTTATGATAATACACGCAGGGATGTAGTTGGAGTTGTCCAACTGGAAATGTCAGTAGAAGATTTCAAGTCTAAAGTCGAGTTCCACGTACTTGACATTCCTTCGTCTTTCAACCTGCTGCTGGGTAGACCATGGCTTCACCACCCAGACATCATGGCAGTACCATCTTCGCTGCATCAGAAAGTTCAGCTTGGTTTAGCCACAGGAACTCTAACTATTTATGGGGAATCTGGGATTCGTCCTCATGTTTCTGACAATGCCCCTCTGCTCGAAATTACGCATGGAGAAGAAGACGTCGCCCTTGGAGGTTTCTCTTTTGACACCGTTGGGGCAGTTCTCACTATCAAAATGGATGAAGACTTCTCGATCAGCTCAACGGCTATTGAAATGATGAGAAAAATGGCTTACATGCCCGGTCTGGGATTAGGCCGCAACAATCAAGGAATGGCTGAATTCCCGGAGTTCCCTGTAAACAGTAACCACTTCGGCCTTGGGTATTAACCCAGTGGAGATGAGAAAGGAAGCGGATGGAAAGCCCGAACTCGCGTTCAATCGAAGAAAGGTCCCATTCGTTTTATCAAAGGAAAAGAGGCTATCTACCAAGGAAAGCCGGAACCGTTTTGGGAGGTGGAGAAGAAAACCAAGCTGCCAGGGTTCGAAATCTTCGCCAACAACTCATGGGACAGTGATGATGAATCGGCAAAGCTAGAAGAATTGGGCGAGCAATGCAAATCTGACTGGATTGAAGTTTTTGACTCAGGGAATCTGATATCGTTGTTTGAGGATGAAAGTCTGACAGGTACGGTCGAGGACGGGTCTGCTGCCATAACAATTGGTTTGGAACCTGTTGGAGACATGGAGCTGATGATGCTAAGCCAAGAAGCCCTTGGAGATGTGACTTCACTCATTGTGGATGCCAATGGAATTTATAAAAATTGCACTTTTCTACCTAAAATTGTTTACATTGGCACTGAATTTGAGTCTAAGCCAGAATCTAGCATTGAGTCTGAGTTTAGCACTGAGTTCGGGTCCACTTCTAAGTCAATGCATGTGTCTGTCAGTCCTCCGCGTCATCATTTTTCTTTTGAATTTGAGTCCACTCTCATGTATCACGCCCCTGGGGCCACCTCTTTTGCAATGAATGAAGTTGACTTTGCTTATCTTGCTGTGTCTGAAATAAATTGTGTTAACCCGGACGATGATGGGATCGAGTTTGAGGAAGAAATTCCAAAAGAACTCCGATCCCTAATCGAACGAGAAAATGAAAGGCATGCTCAGCCTCTAAAAGAGGAAGTAATTTCAATAAATCTGAGAGGAGAGAGTAATCCGTGAATGGTTCAAATTGGTTCTGGGCTATCTCCAGAGGAATTTAAAGCTCACTCGGATCTTCTGAAAGAATTTCAAGATGTTTTTGCATGGTCTCACGCGGACATGCCCGGAATTGATCCAGAAATTGTGGAGCATCGAATCCCGCTGTATCCAGATACAAAACCTGTCAAGCAGAAGTTGAGGAAGATGAGACCAGACTGGGTATTGGAAATCAAGAAGGAAGTTCAGAAGCAGTTAGACGCAGGGTTCTTGATGGTCACGGAGTACCCTCAGTGGGTCGCCAACATTGTACCTGTTCCCAAAAAGAACGGGAAGATCAGAGTCTGCGTGGACTTCAGAGATTTAAACAAAGCCAGCCCTAAGGATGACTTCCCGCTGCCGCATAAAGATGTACTTGTGGACAACACTGCGGGGCACGCATTGCTATCATTCATGGATGGTTTTTCAGGCTACAATCAGATTCTCATGGCCCCTGAGGACCGAGAGAAGACAACTTTCACCACGGAGTGGGGCACCTACTGTTACAAGGTTATGCCATTTGGGTTAAAGAATGCCAGATCTACTTACCAGAGGGCCGCTACAACTCTATTGCATGATATGATTCACAAAGAGGTCGAGGTATATGTGGACGACATGATCGTCAAATCCAAGGAAAGAGAAGGGCACCTGCACGCCCTGAGGAAGTTCTTTGAAAGAATTCGCAAGTACAGATTGCGTCTCAACCCCGAGAAATGCACATTCGGAGTTACAGCAGGAAAGATGTTGGGTTTTATGATCACGACCCGAGGAATCGAAGTGGATCCATCCAAAATCAAGGCCATCCTTGAAATGGACCCACCGCAGACGGAGAAAGAAGTACGAAGTTTCCTCGGCAAAATTCAGTTTATCAGCAGATTCATCGCCAAGTTAACCACAACTTGCGAGTCGATGTTTCATCTTCTCAAGAAAGGCGTGACATTCGAATGGGACAACAGGTGTCAGAAAGCCTTTGAAGCAGTCAAGAAATACTTGCAGAATCCTCCAGTACTAATGCCACCAGTACCGGGGCAACCTTTAATTCTATATCTGTCGGTCACTCCATCAGCTATGGGATGCATGTTAGCACAAGAAGGTGAAGGCGGATCTGAGAAAGCCGTATATTACATTAGCAAGAAGATGGTTGGATGCGAAGAACTGATACACTTCCCTGGAGAAGACTTGTTGGGCTTTGGTCTGGGCTTCCAAGAAGTTGAGACACTATATGTTGGCTTACTCTGTAGTGCTGATTTCTCGAATGGACCCTCTCAAATATCTGTTTGAGAAACCCGCGCTTACAGGCAAGTTAGCACGGTGGTTGCTTTTGCTAGCAGAATTCGACATCAAGTATGTTACCAGAAAGTCAGTAAAAGGAAGGGCTGTCGCCGAATTTCTTGCCAATTACCCGGTAGAAGGTCCAGAAGATGTGGAATTTGAATTCCCAGATGAGAATGTGATGACGACCACCAACGATGTCTGGACGTTGTATTTTGATGGAGCAGCCAATCAGAAAGGATTTGGAATCGGAGTACTAGTTAATTTCCCCAGAAGGATCACATATCCCTCTGGCTTTCAAGTTAAACTTCGAGGTCACCAACAACCAGTCAGAATATGAAGCCTGCATTGTAGGGATGGAAGCTGCCTTAGAAATTGGAGTCAAAAGACTAGAAGTCATTGGAGACTCGAACGTGGTGGTATCACAAGCAAACGGTGAATGGAAGGTCAAGAAAGATAAGTTGAAACCCTATCATCAAGACCTAGATGATTTGATCCCGCGATTTCAGATGGTCACCTTCACGCATGTGCCAAGGTTGAAGAATCGGTTCGCCGATGCCCTTGCAACGCTAGCCTCCATGGTTGAAATACCAAACGGAGTCAGACTCCGGCCAGTTATAATTGAACAACGAGACAAGCCTGTTTATGAGTACGTCATGGCCATTGACGAGCCGAATGATGGCTTGCCATGGTTTCACGACATTTGGAACTTCATCGAAAGAGGCGAGTATCCAGCAGGAGCAGACAAGAAAGACCAAATAGCTCTTCGGAGGTTGGCATCTCAGTACATCATCTGTGGAGGATAGCTATATCAGAGATCTTATTGTGGGACACACAAACTGTGTGTACACGGAGAAGAAGCCAACCGGATTATGGAAGAAATCCATAAAGGAGTTTGCGGCCCTCATATGAATGGCATGATGCTTGCCAAGAAAGTCTTAAGACAAGGTTAGTATTGGTCAACCATGGAGACTCAGTGTGTTGAGTACGTAAGGCGATGTCACAAGTGTCAGATCCACGCCAATCTTATGCATGTTCCACCATCAGAATTGCATTCCATGACCTCGCCTTGGCCCTTTTCCGTCTGGGGCATAGACGTTATCGGCAGAATCACGCCAGCAGCGTCAAATGGGAACAAGTTCATCCTAGTTGCAATTGATTACTTCACCAAGTGGGTTGAAGCCGCTTCCTACACGACCCTCACTGCGGTCCAGGTTGCTCATTTCATCAAGCAGAACGTCATCTACAGATACGGGGTCCCTCAGGCTTTCGTATCAGATAACGGGGTTCATTTCAAGGGGAGAGCGGCAGAGACTCTTGAAGAATTTGGGATTCAGGTTCATAAGTCAACTGTTTATCGACCGCAAACCAATGGAGCTGTGGAAGCGGCCAATAAAACCATCAAGTCTATACTAGAGAGGACCATCGAGTCCGCGCGAGATTGGCACGAACAACTGCCTTTGGCATTGTGGGGATACCGGACGTCCATTCGAACTCCGACAGGGGCAACGCCCTACTCTTTGGTTTATGGCATGGAGGCTGTTCTTCCCATCGAACTCGAAATCCCGTCTTTAAGGATCATGGCAGAGTCAAGAATTGATGAAGCGGAATGGCAAAACGCAAGGTTTGAAGAGCTCATGCTATTCGATGAAAGGCGACTTAAAGCTTTATATCATGTTCAGGGATATCAGCGCCGAATAGCTCGTGCTTTTAACAAGAAGGTAAAGTCCAGAGATTTACAGGAAGGCGACATGGTTTTGAAGGAGATTCGGGCTCCAGTGTTTGATCCGCGCGGGAAATTTCGACCGAAATGGGCCGGGCCCTACATTATCAAGAAGGTCTTGTCTGGAGGTGCAACACAACTCATCGATCTTGACGGCAACGAGTTTTCTACTTTGGTCAACTTGGATCAACTCAAGAGATATTACCCCTGAGAGAAGCTCGTTGGACTGAAAAACCGCAAGGGCGGGCAGTTCCAGGCAAAAATTAGAGCAAAAGCCTGCTAGGTCGAAAACCCGAAAGGGCGGCTTAGGCAAAAGATAAGGCTAAAAACAATCAAAAGTTCGCTAGACCGAAAACCTAAAAAGGGCGGTACTAGGCAAAATTCAGAGCGCAAAAGGAAAGTGTAAATACCCGAGCGAACCCTAACCAAACAATTGTAGTCCTGAACTACGTCACGACCTAATTCCTTTCTACAAGGGATACGTAGGCAGCCTCATCCCGAGGTTCGGTCACAATCTTTCGAGTTGATTCCAAGTCCTCATACACATTTCGCAGGCAGAACCAGTAAGAATCAAGAGCGAAAAATTCTCAAAACTCAAAGTTTTATTCAAACAAAGCTTCTTCGATTACATGGCTGAGCATGAAACTTTCAAACAAAAAGAAATAAAAACATCCAAGGCACTAGGTGCACAACTTATTTCAGGCACATTAAGATCGAGTCTAAAGTCTGTCTTAGTTTCCATTGTCTCTTACTTCAATATCTCTTGTCAACCATCTCTTATAGCGTGCCGGAAGAAGAACACTGGGATATAGGTCTCTTGGAATGGTCGTGCGCTCCCTCCAATTGCTCTGGTAAACCCTGAAGGTGGCCACATTGAAATTCGGTATGACGAAATCCTCAGGACCTGCAGGCGGCAGTACTTGACGAGCTCCAAGTTGACGAAGGATGCGGTTTGGAACGTAGAAGGTCCATCGGGTCAAACCTGCCAGAATCACTCGCTGACGCCCCATGTTGCTAATAGCCATGTCAGGAAGGTCAATCCAAGTCAAACGCCAAGAGATCACCTCTTCTGTGAGCTGGGAAAGAACCCGAGTCCAACCTCCCACATCATCAAAAACCTCCCTGAAATTCCTGATAACGAACCCTTGAGTTTCATGAACCCGGTTTCTTGGCACAGGCTCCAGCAGATTAGCCTTGTCACATAACCACAACTGTGTGAAAGAGAGAAAACAAGTAAGAAGCCTTAGACAGCTTTGAACTGAGCGCTGAGGTAAAATGAGAACAAGTGAAAAGCCAGGAAAAGGAGAGCTGAGTGAGAAGCCTACCTGTAGGAGCAGCGGACTACCTTCGAAGACGTCGGTCCTACCGGCATGAACCCCATCCATACCCATCAAAGTTTCAGCCAGAACCATGGGAGCTACATCCTTACGCTCCTCAATTTGCATAGCCACACCAACCAGGGAAGAGCTTGCTTGACCATCAGATTGCACGAACAAGAATGCAGCCAGTAAACACAAGCACAGAGCAAAGTTGTTGGAGCGAAATCCTTCAATCAGGCGTGGGATGTTCAGAAAACCTCCACGAATCAAGGACTTAGCCGCATTGTTACTTATCTCTAGCTTGGAAGACAACACTGGGGCAAAACCAACTCCGTAGAGAGGAACGATGGGCTCCGCCAAATCAAAACCTCCAAGGTATGCGAAGAATTCTTCCACAGTGGGGCATAACTCGTGGAGACCAAAGCGGAAGACATGCACCTCAGGGTCCCAGAATTGTGTTGCAGCTCGCAACAACTCCGGACGTATGGACACGTCTCGAATATAACGGAGGGAAGTCAGCCTATGACCCCGAAAATGCAGCCAGTCCAAGCCATCGAGATCATCGAGCCAGAGGCGCATCAAGGCCGAGAAACTCACCACCATTGTGAAAGGGGGGTTAACAAGGAAAGAGCTTATGAATTTGGAATGCAAATAAGGGAGGGAATAAACAGCTTTTTATAGCCATCATGCATGAGGAACAATACGAAGTTTCAAGTTCCAAAGAAAGGCCACCTCGAAAGACGTGCCAACTCGAAGACCGCAAGGAATCATGCTAAAAATGGTAAGTCTCCTCAAAGGGTGCCTCACAATGGCTCTTCAAGTCCCTAGGACGTGCGTTGAAGTGATGAAACGCCAAAAGGGAGGACCAGAAATCGGCTGCAAGTGGCAGATTTTTTGGCACTATCAGGCGTGTACCGTACGGCACACTAATAGTGCCGCACGGCACAGTTGGCCAGATTCCAGCAAAATTCAGTTTTGAGCATCCTGGAGCTCATTCCATGCTTCTCTTTGGCACAAAGCTTATGCATACAGGCCATGGCGCGCACCTACGACCTATTGGAAGGGTCGGTTGGCAACCTCAACCAAAAATCAATGATCAAAAGCCTCGAAGACTTGAATACCAAGGAATGGAAGTATCGGCGAGCTATACTTCATGATAATGCCACCCCACGAGCGTGGTCAATTCATGTGTAACATGTCGTATCCATGAGTCATTCCATTCGTTTGTCCACGGCTATGCCGACATATGCGCGCAACAAGCGTCATTCTCTTGTCGTTAGTCCATACATTGCACATATGAGTTCGAAAGCTTAGTCCCATTTCATTGAGTCCTATGAGTCACAACCATAAATGCAAATCAAGCTTTCCATATACAAGTTTGTTGGTCTCGAATTCAGTTGCTTAAGTTAAGTACTCACGTGCAAACTTTGATTTTCCAGATTCATTGCCAATATGAATGACAACATGACTAAAAGGCAAATTTTTATAAAACCAAGATCAAAATATCCCAATGATAAGTGTAACCATATCCAGGGGCAAAGAGGCCCAATACATCATCAACTACTACGGCTCGCAGGCCATCTATACAGAGGGCTAAACAAGTGCCCAAATCAAAACAAGGCACGCAGGCCCCACCTAGTAGAATGCTACCACTAACTACTGTCTCAGGTACGAGGACGCTTCGGAGGCACGGACCCCCGAGGTCTATACTCCTCTGGCGTAGCATGATCGTCATCAGTACTACTGCTCTCCGCAGGCTCCTCCCTCTGCTGTACACTCTCTCCCCGTCTCTCAGAAGAACGAAGGACTCGGCCTGAAGGTGGAGTCACCGAAGTAACTCGAGGCGTGGAACGCCTAGCACTCCTGGAGCCTGACGCTCCCTACACAAGCAACAAAGTTTGTCAAAATACAATGAAAGGCATGCATGATCAAACAGAAAGGAAAGGCAAGTCCAATGCATACCTCAGCAGCCCCGACACTAGGGGTGGCCCCTCGGCTAGCTCCTCTCTCACTGCTAGCACTCTCCCTCCTCCTGCGAGTGCCTCGGCTGGTCTCTCTACCTCTGCTAGCCTCTCCAGCACCACGGGCCGGTGCCCTCCCTCTAGTGGCTCTCTGACCACGACCAAGTACAACTCCTGGCTCAGCCCGCGGGCGCACCTCTGGAGCCATGCCCATCACGAACTGACGGACCATGGCCTGCAAGTCCTGCGCCAGCTGGTACGACGCCGCCGCCCACTCAACAGGAATCTGAAATACCAAGATACACTAAGCAATACATGGATATGGACATGCAAAGGGAATTGAAGCAAGCATGGTAATCAAGAGTCACCTCTGTCGTGGCAAGAGTAACTGTAGGAGTAATGTGAGGCACCGTCACCACTCCAAGTGCTCCGTCAACGGTCACCACCTTAATCTCTCTCCTCAACTCAGGTAAAGCAGGACCGGCCCTCAAACGGTTTTCCATGTCCAGGTCATATGCCAAGTGTGTGCTCAAGTAACCCTCATAATCTATCGAAGGACTGAAGATCACCTCTGTCGGCACCGTGTATCTCTCTATCTCAGCTCGGGTGTACTCCTCAGTCCTCTGAAAGAGTGGAGGCAACGGCGAAGGCACTCTGAAATGGTCAATCCTGAGGGACTGACGGGAAACCCTGTCACCCAAGTACCATCGCCAGCCGTAAGGGCACTCCAGCAGCACTCGACTCCGTGTCAGCTCCCTGCTCCTAACTAGATAGTCCTTGCGCATCCTATGCCAAACGTTCCACCTCACCTATAAGAAAGAAAGGTTTGTCAGTTTCAAGGATAAAGGAAGGCAAGAAAGCATGAATACTTGAAATCATAGAAAAGGCTTACCCTATCCCCCGTGGTAGAATCAAGAAAAAGCCGAAAAATCCTCAAATCTCCCTTATGATTGCCGGCTCCTGTGTACTCTGATCCCCACTTCTCGGCACGTGGGAGCACATCCTCATTGCTATGCGAATTGGCCGGGGCAAATACACCCAGCACCTCATAAGCCCACACCTGCATGTTCAGAAAACCGTCAAGTCAAGAAAACATAGATAAAAGCATTATCATGGTTATTGAAAGAGGAATACAAGCAAAGTTTTACCTCTAGCACCCTCCAGTAACCACCAAGGCTCGTGCCCACACCACGGCACACGCAACCAAGGAAGCAGTACACAGTACACAGGCCGGCGCCACCCCAGTCAAACCTCCCAGCAGTCTCCAAACTCTCCAGAGCAGGCAACCAACCCAAGTGCACCACGCCCTGCCTGTTCGGAAACAGGGAGGCGCCAAAGAGGTATAACAAATAGGCCCTCGCCATCTGCCTAGCCTCCTCCTCTGACCCTGGCTCGTGGTCCCAGAAACCCACCAAGACAGTATACCTCACCCCCGACTCAATACCTCCAAGCCTCCTCCCCAGGTAGTGCTCAACGGCAGCAGGGTCCAAGTATAGCTCTGAGTCAAACGGGATGGGATCACCTCCAACTCTCAGACCGGTGATCGCAGCAAAGTCAAGGGGAGTGATCGTCATCTCCCCGAATCTGAAGTGGAAGGTGTTGGTAGTATCCCACCACCTCTCCACCAGGGCTCGTATCAGCTTGCGATCCGTCCTAGTCACTGTCAGAAGCCGGATAAAAATGGTGAACCCGGAGGCATCGACCAAAGCCCTCACTCGTGATGGCAACGCGCGGTAGTATTCCAGAGAACGCGCAGAACCTCCATAACCACCCAGGGACCTCTGAGTCTGTTAAACAAAGGCATGGCATAATTTCAGTCAGTATTATTAGCAGGAATGTACAAGCAAAACAAATGAACAAGCACAAGCAGAAAAGAATAAGCAAAGGATACATACCAAGAGATTCCTATAAGCAATGTGGGTCGAACAGTCTCGAACCACACTCGTATCTGGGTACGTAGGCAGCAGAGGGGTATAAGTATCGCACCCCTGAGGAACAAAGAAGTGCACCCGTGGCACGTAAGTGGCAGGAGTAAAAGGGACCCTGTGATCCAAAGACAGCTCAACCTCCCGGACTATAGTCATACGCCCCTCCCCTGCAGCCACCTCGGCCTCTCTCTGTCTCTCCTCCTGCTCAACATCCCTGACAATGGATGCCATGCCCTCCTGAACCAGGACATTTTCAAACCTGGGAAACTCCTGCAAGGTCGCTGCTATATCCTCATCTCTCGCCCCCTCCAAAGTGTCTGCCAAAGTCAGGCCAGACCCACGGGAAGAAACAACAGCAGGTGTAAACAACGGAGGCTCTGAAACCTCTGTCTCTCTCTCAGCACTCTCCTCTGGCGCTCTAGCGGTACCAATCGCAATAGCCGGACCTGGAGCTATGCGCCTCACTAACGGCACCTCCTCACTCTCAGTACTACTACCTCCAGTCACATCCTCAACAACAACATCTATCCCACTCAAACTCATAGCAATATCCGAGGGAGAAGCACCCGTACCTGTGGGATCAATCTCCATAGCCTCCGGACCCCTGTGGCTAGCCCCGGCACTCTGATCATCACCCACGGCACTCTCGTCGTGCCGTGCGGCACTCGAACTCACAGTCATAGCACCCATAGCATCACCCATGGCACTCTCAATGTGCCGTGCGGTACCCAAACGGTCACCAACATCACTGCTACCCACCACCGCAGCATCCCCGGCACCCATAGCCTCCCGTACCTCCACCGGAGTCAAAGCCTCACCCGTGTGAGCCTCACTCAGTCTCGTATGTGCTACTTCCGGCATGGGTGGTGGTATTTCGGCCCCAATCGGTGCTGCACGATACGGCTCTAGAACCAGATCCGCAATATTTGGGCCGACATTGGCCGGAGCACCCATGGATGGGTCACTACTGGGCTCGCCGGACGTAGCGCTGTCGCCCCCGTGCACCGACGACGACAAACCGGCGACGGGTATGTTGAGGTCGACTGGTGTGTCGCCGGAATCAGCCATGGATGATGTATCTCGGAGGAGAAACTCGTTTTTAGTGTTGATGAACCGAAAAGTTCGAGAAAATTTAGGAGAAATAAGGAAGAAGAAGAAGATTGAAGGAAATGAGGATTTTCGGAATACCACACTCTCGGAATAACTGACTAAAAGTGTTTTGAATGCGTCTGAAAGAGTGGGAGAAAACGAAACGGTTTCGGGCGGTTTTAATAACCACTTGTGCCGTACGGCACACCTCCTCTACCGTGCAGTACACCTCGAGTACCGCACGGCACACCCTCTGGCCAGTTTCACCGCACGGTGTTCCATCTCAACCGCACGGTATAGTATTGATGCCGCACGGCACACATCTGTGTTCTTAATGATTTTTGCACCAGATTCAACCTTCCCGAGGGCTTCTAAGCCAAGATTTTCGGCAATCTCACTCAGGCTAATCCTCGATTTTGCCCCGCGTCAGCTCCGCGTAAGCACTCATCGGTTCCATCACAAGTAAGGATTGGATTTGTAAGTCCTCAAAGGCATTACCAACAACTTCTATCAGTATCGAAAGTGGTTTCGTAAGTCCTCTACGGCATCAGCAACAATTATTTCAAAACATCGAATGGTTTCGTAAGTCCTCAACGGCATCTACAACAACAATTTCAAACAGCGCCAGACGGGTTTCGTAAGTCCTCGACGGCATTGACCAACTATATCCCCAACACCAGATGGTTTTGTAAGTCCTCTACGGCATTAAGACCAATATTTCGAGCATCCGATGGTCTTCATCAGGTGGTTTTGTAAGTCCTCTACGGCATTAAGACCAATATTTCGAGCATCCGATGGTCTTCATCAGGTGGTTTCGTAAGTCCTCTCCGGCATTAACGACAATTTTATCAGCATCCGATGGTTTTGTAAGTCCTCTTCGGCATTGACGACAGTTTTATCAGCGTCAAGTGGTTTCGTAAGTCCTCTCCGGCATTAACAACAGTTTTATCAGCATCCGATGGTTTCGCAAGTCCTCTCCGGCATTAACGACGGTTTTATCAGCATCAGGTGATTTCCATCAGCATCAGGTGATTTCCATCAGGTGGTTTCGTAAGTCCTCTCCGGCATTAAACAACAGATATCCTCGACATCAAATGGTTTTCCAACAAATGGTTTCGTAAGTCCTCTCCGGCATTAACAAAACGGTTTTCAGCACCAATAGCACATCATTCGTTTTTCCCTCGTTGAAAAGCAGAGTGAAAATTCCCACAAACCGATCAAGGTATGTTTCCTATCGACTCTTGCATTCTGAAGACTCTTGCATTCTGAAGCCTCAATGAACTACGCTGGTCTGATCCCTACAACGGGGTACGTAGGCAGCTCTCACGAGCGCGACCACACGCATCATGATTAGCTATTTTGTTTTCATACGAGGACGTCCACATCAAGGGGTGTCTTCTATCTTTGACGCGACTTCCGACGACACAATGATTGTAAGTCTCGTCAAAGAGGGGCAACTGTAGACACCCCAAAATGAGCATCCACGTACATTTTAATCCCCAATGATGAACGGAAATACTCGGAAGAACTCTCGGATTGAAATTCTCCAAGTCAACTCAGTCAACAGTACCGCACGGTACTCATCTCTCAACACACGGGACAGCCAGAGTCACGTACGACAGATCTTTGAATTTTAACAGCCAGTTGTGCCGCACAGTACACAAGTTGTGCCGCACGGCACAGTTTGTGTGCCGTACGGTACTGTTTACGGGTTCCCAGTTTTTGCGAATTCCCAGCAGCAGAGAATGTTGACGAGGTTGGTCCCCCCGCCCTGATGGTCGTGGCCGAAAGCAAGGAGCTATTCCCTACACCATTGTCCCCCTGGGCAAGAATCAAGAACGGCGTGTTATGGCTTGCCCATCCTCTATATAAACCGATTGAATCCAATGAGAAAAGGACACCCCCCAGATCCCATCCCAGAGAATTTCGGTGTAAAACTGGCCACGAAACTCCACTCTTGAGTGCCATTTTCATTGCCAAAACCTCTTAGCTACCATCTCCACTATAGACAATCCAATATCATTCTCTCTGCCAAAGCCAAACCTAAGGCAGAGACTCATCCCCTGTTTTCTCGGTTCTAAAGCCGTGAGATAGCCATTCCAAGTTTGCCAAAGCTCAAGCCTTCAATCCTGCTTACCCCCATACCAGAGGGAAGTTAAGGTGGAGAGAAGTGTCAAGCAACATTCAGAAGTTCAGGAAACAAGTTTAATCCGAGCGTTCGAAACCGAAGGTATAAACCCGTCTCGCCAAATTCCTTGAATTTGGTACCCTGAGGGGAGGGGCACCAAGGGTGGAATGATTCCTTGTATCATTTCCATGCTTGGTATGCCCAAATTACAGCAAGTCCAGTTTCATTTCACACCTCCCGGTCGCGTCGTACGGTGAAAACATCGCCTCGTACGGAGCGATTCAACGAGGAGGGACATCCCATACTCAATACACTGCTTTCTCCCTTTAAAGTAGTTCATTTTGAATGCATTTCATACCTTGTATGTGCCTCTGATCAATCATTTCGAAAAGCCAAAGTTTCAAACTGTTTTGCAGCCAGGTATGCCGCACGGCACTCTTACTGTGCCGCACGGTACACTTTGAGTGCCGTACGGCACCCATTTGAAAATTTGACCGTTAATTTGAAGAACAGTGCCGCGCGGCTCATCATTTGCGCCGCACGGCACACTTTTCTGGTAAAATGTGAAATTTGAACATTCCCCCTACAGGAACAGTTTAAAGTTTGGATTTTCGTTTGATTTCTGTCAATTACATACTAGTCATTTGTTTTTCTCGTTATTATCGTCTGCTTTGTTTAACTTAAAAGTTTATCTGTTAATGTTCAGCAATAAAATTGTTTTCTAATAAAATCTCACAAATATTTAGTAAAGACCGATTTTTAATCGGGCGAACAGGGTGCATTAAAACCCTTCCCTGTTCGTAACATGGCTCCCGGATCCAAAACGAATCTCTGGTTTTCAATTGGTTTTATAAGTCATTCTCTCAAATCATCATTTTCAAATTGGTTTCTCGGGTCCCAAACTACTTTCCCAAAACCCGGGTGGTGACTCTAAAATCTTTTGTTTTTCGAACCGTTTCGAAAAACCATTCCCGAACAGGTGGAGGCCGACCGTCCACAGCAGGCTCCGATCTACTTTGTGAGAAAAACGCTGTTAGATGCTGAGACGCGTTACCTACCACTGGAAAAATTAGTATACGCTCTCGTTATTGCATCTAGAAAGCTGCCCCATTACTTCTTGCAACATCGCATCACCGTATTCGCTGAATATCCACTAAGGGCCTTGCTTAGGAAGGCAGACTTCTCTGGAAGAATCTCCAAGTGGTCAATAGAACTGAGTCAATTCGACCTCGAGTATCAGCCTAGAACAGCAATCAAAGGGCAGGTTTTAGCTGATTTCATAGCAGAGTTCGCTCCAACAGTGGCTCCACCGCCGCCAACTCTCCACGAGAAGGAGCAAATCAATAATCCCGAATAGCCAACGAGGATGGCCGACCTGGATTCAGACGAGTGGAGGCTTTACGTTGATGGGTCAGCCTGCAATAAAGGATCTGGAGCAGGGGTGGTGCTTTCTCTCCAGAAGGATTGGTTTTGGAGCAAGCACTGCGGCTGGGATTCAGTGCCACTAACAACGTGGCAGAATATGAGGCCTTGATTGCTGGGCTGAGGAGTGCCCTAGAACTCAAGGTAAAAAAGTTAAAAGTATTTTGTGACTCACAGCTGGTTGTTAACCAACTCTCAGGGGAGTATGCGATAAGAAGCAAGAAGATGACTGCATACTCAGAAGTAGCCAAGGATTTGCTTGACAAATTCGACAGAGTCCACATCCAGCAGATCAGCTCCGGCCAGAATGCGCATGCAGATTCACTGGCTTGCTTGGGATTAGCAGTCAAGACAGAGTATCACCGCACGGTGGCGGTGGATTACCTAAGCGAACCAAGCATTGGCCGAGCAGTGGAGATCGTGATGGAAACAGATTTTGGGCCTGAGCTGGATGGACCCAATAGTGGCATACCTACGAGATGGGACCTTGCCAGAAGATAAGAGGGAAGCACACAAAATCAAGACCAAGTCAGTACACTTTTGGCTCTCTCCAGAAGGTAAGCTTTACAGAAAATCTTTTCTTGGTCCATATTTATTGTGTGTACACCCCGCCCTTGTTCAGAAATTCCTCCATGAGATCCATGTTGGAACTTGTGGGGGACACACTGGTGGAAGATCCATAGCCCACAGAGCAATATCCCAGGGATATTGGTGGCCTTACATGCAGGAGGATGCAAAGGCTTTTGTCAAAACTTGTGAGAAGTGCCAAAGGTTCTCTCCTCTAATCCGAGCACCAGCTGAGGATTTGCTACCGTTAACTAGCCCATGGCCATTTGCCCAATGGGGATTGGACATCGTGGGTCCTCTCCCTATGGCAACAGGGAAACGAAAATTCCTACTCATTGGCACTGACTACTTCACTAAGTGGATAGAGGGGGAAGCTCTTGCCAAGATCATAGAAGCAATGGTGGAAAGATTTGTGTGGAACAAGATAATCACAAGATTTGGAGTACCCTACTCCATCATCTCAGATAATGGATCACAGTTCGGCAAGAAATTCAAAGCCTTCTATGCCCAGTACGGCATCAGAAACTATTATTCCACCCCAGCTT
The DNA here is from genome assembly GCA_020921065.1 of Vaccinium darrowii. Classification (NCBI taxonomy): domain Eukaryota; kingdom Viridiplantae; phylum Streptophyta; class Magnoliopsida; order Ericales; family Ericaceae; genus Vaccinium; species Vaccinium darrowii. The sequence continues at coordinate 28,475,067 of CM037160.1, forward strand.
ACCTGCAGAGCAACGGGCAAGCAGAAGCTTCGAACAAAACTATCCTAAAGAGTCTCAAGAAGAGGTTGGAGAAGAAAAAGGGAAATGGCCCGACGAGCTTCCAGTCGTGCTGTGGGCATACAGGACCACCCCACGACGATCTACAGGAGAGACGCCGTACTCCCTTGCTTATGGGACAGAGGCAGTGATTCCCTTGGAAATCGGTTTGCCAACCATTCGCACTACTCTCGTGGAATCAGGGGGCAACGATAAAGCCCTGGCCAAGCAACTCGACCTCGCTGAGGAAAAAAGAGAACGTGCGCTCATTACCTTAGCAGCATACCAGGAACAGCTACGAAGAAGCTACAACAAAAAGGTGCAGCCGAGAGAATTTAAAGTCGGGGATCTAGTCCTAAGGAAGGTCTTGGCCAACACCAAAGTGTCTACTGATGGGAAGCTTGGTCCAAACTGGGAAGGCCCATACAAGATTGTGGCGATTGCTGGCATTGGGGCTTACCGTTTGGCCGACCTGGATGGAGACCCAGTTCCACGGCCGTGGAACGTCCAGAACCTTAGAAAATTCTTCCAGTAATTTGTTTATGTGATTACGAATACAGTCACATCCTTTTTATTGTTCTTATTCACATCTGTTTTTAGCACATAGCTGGGATTACAAAAACAATCACCAGCATAAGTCAGATAGATCATTTATTAATATTTCAAGAATGAATAAAGTATTGTTTAGCACATACTGTTTAAATACGAACCCAAATTGCTTCCAATTTGGATTCCTATTGGGGAGCAGAGAGTATGTATATTTGCAACGAGTATTGCAACGACAAAACTTTAAGTACGAAAATGCTTAGATGTGTAAGGAATTTTGCAACAAGAAATTTTGTTTGTATGATTTCTGAGTATGAAGAAACTTAGGTTTGCAACGAACACTGCAAATCTGCAACGAATATTGCAGCGATAAATTCTAAGTATGAAGAAACTTAGATTTGCAACGAACACTGCAAATCTGCAACGAATATTGCAGCAATAAATTCTAAGTATGAAGAAACTTAGGTTTGCAATGAACACTGCAAAGTCTGCAACGAATATTGCAACAACTAAAAATCCAAGTATGAAAAAACTTGAAATCTGCAATGCACACTGCAGTAGTTCCTAAGTATGAAAACACTTAGGCTATGAGAGGCTCAAGTAAGAAGATACTCGAATCACTTGGCATACAAACGAGCACATCAAGGGTAAGACTTGATATAGGAAAAAGTACGAAAAAACTTATGCAAAAATACTTAACAAAATACCAAAGTATTCAAGGGGCCACATCCGGCCGAGCACAGACCGCGCTGGGTCAAAAGTAAAGATTCGAGTAATAAAAAGACAAGTCTAATAGCAGGCATCAGGCCTCTTCACCGAGCTGATCAGCATCGGTGGCAAGATTGGGATTGGGGTCGTTACCTCCAGCGGAGCTCTCAGCATTGCCACTTTCTGTAACAGTAAGGTCAGGAGGGGTATCATCAATATGAGCTTGGTCAGAGGGAAGCACGGTCTAATCAGGCTGAGCTGGGGCATCTGGGTGAGCCTGAGCAGCAGCCACCTCACTCAGTAGCTCCATACCAACCCAATGTGGGGAAGATTCATCAATGCTGAGCTTCTCGAGGCAGCGCCGCCAAGCCGCCCCCCAGATGGCATCCTGTACGGCTGGCATTTGCGCCTTGTAATTTTCTGTAACTTCCAGGACGACTCGATCATACTCCGCCTCTGCCTTGGCCTCCGCTGCGGTTAGCTGGTCACTCAGACCGTGCTTGACCTCCTCCAACCTCTTCCTCAGATCAGCGTTCTCTCCCTTCAGCACCTCACCTTAGCTCGGGCTTCCTTTAGAGACTGGGAATACTGAGCATTCTCTTTCTCGTCCCTTTCCGCCCTCCTCTGCTCCTTCTTCAGTTCTTTTTCAGTCTCTTTGGCTCTCTCAAAACCAGAGGTAGCTTTCTGCATGATCTGCAATTTAAGAGGATGCGGTCAGGATGGCAGGTATGGAAACCAATTTCAATAAACATAATAAGGGATGGTGGTCAGACTACATACCTTGCCGCTCGATTGGAAGATCGATTTCATGAGTACATCATAAGAGCTGTTTTTCTCCCGCTCCATGTCATTCGGGAGAAGGGAAGCCCTAGAGACGCCATAAGCCACCTCCGTGGAAGAAATCTTGTCAAGGGCAAAGAGGGGAGTGCCGTCTGGGCGTACCAGAGCGGGGGCCCAAGGCTGGACCAGAGGGGAGGAGTCAGTCAGCTACTGCCTGGAGCTCGCCTCACCAGTCCTTCTCCTCTGCGAGGAAGGCTGAGCATCCTGAGGACCCTCGGCTGGCCTCTTGTCCCTTTGACGGTCAGCAAGGGAGATTGTTGCTATTGGAGGAGGGGGAGTGACAGTGCTAGCAGCCGGTGGAGCACGGGAAGCTCCGCCGAGGTTCAATGTATCCAACAGGTTGATTAGCTGGCAGGGCATTTCTTCTCGGTTTGGCGAGGGAGAATAGCCCGACGAATCATCCGAGTCTACTAATCGGGAGGATTGCTCGGCGATGTCACGGACAAGTGCACGGTAGTCAACTGCACCTGCCTCCTCTTCTTCAGATCCTTCTTCTTTTTCTTCTTCTGCTTACCTGCCAGAAGTGCTTGGCTCAAGGTCGGTACGAATGATGATAGGAATTGCGGTGGGAATCTCGGGGACGTGAGCGAATGTAATTCGCTGCTGAAGATCTTCAGGGGCCCGAGTACGCCTGGTCCTTATCCTGGAGTGTCCTCTGCGTCGTTGGGGAGCCCTCTGCTCAACTGTTGGACGAGTAGCTACTAGGGGGGCTGTAGGGGGCCAAGGATGTCTCGTCCTAGGCTCGCCTACTCTGCGGATCCCTCCCCAGTAGGACGGAGTATATCCCAGCAGGAGATGGGCAGCTCAGCCAAGTCCCACAGGGGTGGGCGAGAATCCGTCGAAGTATAGAGCTCGGGCAATTTCCTCGCGGTGAAGGTTGCCGTGAATCAGACGACCACCGTGGTTGAGATTGCTCGCTACAAAATAACCCAAAGGGAAAAGTGGTTAAAAACAATTCTTGAGAGGTTAAAGAATAAAGAATTTAAGTACAGAAGTACTAACATGGTTTGCCTGTAGCCGTGGGGCAAGAGAAGCCAATGACGTTCCCCTCTGCATCCTTTGGCTCCCAATTACCGGTGACTATGAGGAAGTCATCCCCCTTGCCCTTTGAGGAATTGGGTAGGTCTGTTTTAAGTTTCTGATCGGGGTCCCTAGCCTTGAAGTAATAATTGTGGTCCACCGTGGGGACTACACTGTAAAGGTAATGTAGATCCCACCAGTCAAGGTGCAGGCCGAGCAGCCTGTTTAGGGCAATGGTGCCCATAACTACCCTAACAAAATTGGGGCAGAGTTGCATAGGGTTCAACCTGCATCTGGAGCAGACCTCCCTAAAGAAAGGATGTAAAGGGAGTCTAAGGCTCCCTTCTACTACGAAGATCAGAGGGATGAGAATCTTTTGTTCATCCAAGTCTACCTCTCTCAAGTCATAACGATTGTTTAATCTAAATTGAATGTCAGCGGGAATGTTGTATTTTTGTCAAAATTCTACTATTTTCTGGGGGTTACTGAGAAGAGCCCTATGCTTACCCATTTCTACTAAGGATTTAGGGTTTCACGATTGAAACCCGAAAAAACAAGAAGATGAACAAACGATTGGAAACAACGAAGAGGGCAAACACGAAATAGAAATGGGAGTCTAGAAAGGTCACTTACGTGAGGAAGATGGACTTAGTGTGGTGTTTTCTGACGGGAGCGTAGGACGTTTTTCCGACGAAGACCGGGAGAGGGTTTTTTGATAGCTGAAAGCTTGGAACCGCGAAAATGGCAGACACGGCTTTCTCTCTCTCCTCTTTGCTTCTGACGAAAATGAAGTGAAGGAGAAGGGGAGAGGTTTTTGGTTTAGAAGGTTTTGGGAGTGAAAAGTAATGATTATCCCGCCCGAAACCCCATAAAAGTGGAACGTGACGTATGAAAAACGTCAGCGGAATCGTCCTTTGGGCTTATCCGAGCCACCAATGGGTCATTTCGCATTAAATGCAATGATAGCAATGCCACCCACGTGGAGGGGAGGCGTGCAGGAAACGCATCAGGAGCCGTTGAAGCTCTGCGCACTACTGATGAGTGACAGTAGCAGCAGAGCTGGGGAGCAATTGGAATGGGTAAAATCTGACTACCCTACTATTAGGCATAGCACGTGCCTTAGATGTTCACCACGAAAGGGTGAGTGGCTCGGCACCACATAGGGAGTCCATTGGCCCTGTGCCGAGTTGGTTTGACCACGAATAAGGCCAGACTAATAGGATGTAAACTAATAAAACAGGATGCATTGGCTCGGCATGAGATATAAGGGGGAGCCCTTGATATGGCCGAGCTAGGTACGCTACGAGTATGGCTTAGACAGCATTCTGGAATACATAGTTCAGCTCGGCATGATGAACTGAACTATGTATGAGTCATTCCGAGCTACGTGGAAGCACGGCACCGCCATGAGTAAGGCGGTGAGACATTCTAGAATATTCCAAAGCGGCTCCTTATGTGATAAGGAAGCAATCCCGTGAAATAAGGGACAGATACGGGAAATCTTAATGTGATTAGGATCATGCCCCATATAGGAAAGTCCTATCAGGAGAAGGATTCCTAAAGAGAATAGGAAACAAAGGGCACGTACCAGTGGACAATAACCATGACAAAAGGTACGCTGTGAAACCTAATTTCATACGCATTGTGATTTGAGCACTCAAAGTACGTGATACTAACTTAGGCATCGGAGGGCCTTTGCCAATGAGAGGCAAAGGTGCTCTAACCCTTTTTCTGTCTTGCAGATTTAGGGTTGAATCAAAGAAGCACGTGATCCAGGGCTACGTGGATTTATCCCCGTACAGGCTGCACCATCTCTGTATAACCCCGAGTCGAACGGAACCGGCTCGCCACCCACTCTCAAACCAGTGATCGCCGAGAAGTCCAATGGCGTCACGATCATCTCAATAAACCTCAAGTCAAAAGTGTTGGTGGTGTCCCACCAACGCTCGATCAGAGCTCTCAATAACCTGCAGTCCACCCGCGTCGGCACCAGAAGCCGAATGAACTCCATGAAGCCTGTACCCTCAATAACATCTCTCACTGCCCCTGGCAGGCCCCGGAAGTGCTCCAAAGAGCCGGACAAACCTCCATACACCGGCAAAGAGGTGTTTCTTTGTTTCAGAAAGCAAATGCAAGTTTTTCAAATAATGAACCACATGAAGCATGCAAATACAGGAATTCAAAGCAAGTACAATGGTTGAATGCAACAATTGAAGTACGTACCAGTGGACGTGCAGAAACATGGGTCTCCGGGTCTCTCAGCAAGGTCATCTCATCATAAAACAAGTGTACCGGCGAGTACACATCACACCCCGTCGGTATGAAGAAGTGCACCCGTGGCACGTAAGTCTCTGGGTCAAACGGGGGCCTCGCCCTCTGAGCCCTTTCCACCTCTGACACCAGAGACAAAGGCTCTCCCTCTCCTGTAGCCTCAGCCTCAGCCTCTCTCTGTCTCTCCTCAAGGAACATGTCCTGAACGTGCTCAGGCACTCTCTCCTCAACTAAAGCCTCAGCAAAAGTCGAATCCTCCTGAAGAGTCCGCGCCAAGTCCTCGTCTCTCACTCCCTCCAGCGTATCAGCCAAAGTATAACCTGGAGTCCGAGAAGAACCAACCGCAGCAGGAACGACTGGTGGGTCTGAAGCCCCAACCTCCATCTCCTCACCACCACTACTCGAGTCTCGAGCATCCACCACTGTCACTTTTTCCTTCCCCAAATCCCTCCTAATCACTGGGATACTAACTGACATCTGCTCTCCTCCAACGGGCACTACAGTAACCAAAGAAGTACTCAGGAGGTCACTGGGCACCAAGCTCTCCTGAGAACCCGTATCTACACCCTCCCCAGCGGGTCTCTGCTCGACCATCACATGCCTGGCACGTCAACTTCTATGGGCACAGAGCCTCTCTCGCCACCCTGCATGGTAGTACTGTCGCCTCCTATAGGCCGGTCGATGGGAACATCACTCGCCGGCGACTCATCAGCAATCGTGGCACTCGGATCACCACTGGTCAAACCAGGGGTCTCACCCGTGTGAGCCTCGTCACCCATCTCTGCCGGACTGCCTCCAACAGCCGCCGCACATGGAGTTTCGTCACCTGTTGCTGCCGTACGGGATCTATCCCCTTCGGATTGCGCCGTGTGGCGCTCAATACTCCTAGAACTTGTTCCCACCGGGCCGATTGGGTCTGAAAGAAGCATCTCCCAAATCACCCACAACCGATTGGGGTTCGAAACCCTCTTCCATAACCGCCGGCGATGACGGTCTGGCATCGAATGGCGACAACCGATCCTCACTACTACTCGAACTCGTCATGGGTTTTCAAATCGAAGAGATTTCGCAAGAAAGAAGATGATTTTTGGACAATGAAGAGTTCGGTTTTTCACTTTGGAGTACAACCGCTCGTGGTATTAGACAAGACACGAAGAAATCGGAAGGGCTTCAGCAGTTACAATCTCAGCCGAAAATTCCAGTTACACCGTGCGGTGCAGGTACTGAAACCGTGCGGTATACAATCTGAAACCATACGGTACCCCTCCTCTTTGCACTACAAAAATTACACTATTTCCCCTCATTTGTTTATGGTGTTGTAAAAACCCACCAATCACGTCATTTGGACGTTAGTTTTCACAAATTTTTAAGTCCTCTACGGCAATTTCTGTTTTTAACATTTTCTAAAGTCCTCTACGGCAATTTCTATTTACAAAAACTTTTAAGTCCTCTACGGCAACTTCTGTTTTCAAAATTTTCTAAAGTCCTCTATGGCAATTTCTGTTTACAAAAACTTTTAAGTCCTCTACGACAATTTCTGTTTTCAAAATTTTCTAAAGTCCTCTACGGCAATTTCTGTTTACAAAAACTTTTAAGCCCTCCACGGAAATTGATTAGTGTTTCACAAATTTTAAGCCCTCCATGGCAATTGATTAGTTTTTCACAAATTTTAAGTCCTCTACGGCAATTAATTAAATTTCACAAATTTTAAGTCCTCTACGACAATTGTTTAAAGTCCTCCATGACATTTATCTTCCCCACAAAATTTTCTAAGTCCTCCACGGCATTTATTTCTCTGCAATCATTGAATTATTTTTAATGGCTTTTAGAGCCTTCTAAATATTCTTAACGGCTTTCAGGGCCTCTAGATATTTTTAACGGCTTTTCAGGGCCTCCAGATATTTCTTTCATCTTGCAAACATCATTCGTTTTTCCCTCGTTGAAAGATGAGGCACCAACTTTTTCATGACGGCACCGACGAACTGCGATTAGTCTGATCCTCTCAAAACGAGGTACGTAGGAAGCTCCGAGCTCGACCAAATTTACTGTTTTTTGTTTTCCGCATGGTTGTTGAATTGGGATGACTGAATCTTCAACATGACTTGCACCAACATGATGGTGACCAAGCCATGTCGAAGAGGGGCAACTGTAGACACCCCAATTTCAATAACTTGTGCATCCCCAATGATGAAAAGAACGCGCGAAATGTACCTTGGAACGGATACTTGAGTCGGATGAATCAAAAGAACCAAAAACCCAAAACCTACCTACCTGAACCGTACGGCCTCATCTCCCCCATCGCACGGCTTGAATTTCCATGTACACCGTGCGGTGCTATGTTTTGCACCGTACGGTACATATTGGACGTCGTACGGCTCCACCTGTTAAATCAACGGGATTCCTGGGTTGCCCAGCAGCTCAGTTCGTTCGCGTAACACGGTAAGCCTACGACGTAGCCCACTTTCTTTGCGTACGAATCTCACTTACGTTGAAAACGTACGGCACCTCTCCCCTATAAATACCGAGCATTGTCGAACAGAGAAAACAGGGAAAAAAAAAGAAGAGAAAAAAAGAGAAAAAGAAAAATTCCCGAAGAAATTGTTCTCGTACCAAAATTCTGTTACTCTGTCCATACCCACCCATACATTGCAAAATCCCTCAAATACCTTGTCTCATAAATCCAGAAAGCTACGAGTCACCTTTCAATCCGACAGCTTCGCTTCAAGGTATGACATCCGCGTCTAATCACAGTAATCTTCTGAGGGGAGTTTCCATCGGGCTCGAGGGGGGGCTCCAAGGCTCTTCCTTGAGTCCAAACGGAGACAGTTCAATAAGATTCAAGCCTCTCAGATTGGTATTGCGCGACATTATTCATTGTCGTGGAATGCCATCCCTGGAAACGAGGTACATTTACTCTTCAAAACCATTTCCTAAACATGTTTTGACCAATAAATAGTGTGGTTTTTGCACCAAAAAAAGAGATTGATTTCAATCAAACAAATAAGAATTTTGGAATTTTATAACGTATAGGAGAGCCGTACGGTGTGGTTTTGTACGCCGTACGGCGTCTCTAGAAAATTATCTTTGCTTGCTCTGTTTCTGGAATTCAAGGCTCTGTTTTTCTTTTGGCAAAACCAGTAGGTCTAAACACAATCAACCCCTTTATTTTCTGTCTTTGCACTTTCATTCCCCCTCTGATTGATTTTCTCGCATTTATATATATGTGATTGCGTATTACGTGATTTGTTATTATTATTATTATTTTGCTCCTTTTTAAGCATGTTATTATCTGAAATATCGCTTATGTGAAATAAAGTTTTTCATAAAATCTTTTCAAAAGAATAATCCCACAAAGATTTAGTAGAGACCGAAAAATTCCGGGCACGCGGGGTGCATTTTTTAAACAAAACCTTCCCCGCGAGTAACCTGGCTCCCGAACCCAAATCTATATTTTTCGCAGATCAAACCCTTTTCTCAGCGGCACAAGAGTCACTATTTTTCTAAACAGTTTCTCGAGTACCTAACATTTTCCAAAATCAAACCCCGGGTGGCGACTCTAAATTTTTTCTTTTCTCGGATCGCCCTTTTTCACAAATGCAACCAAAACGCGTGGACAACCGCGAAATCGAGCGTCCACACTATGGTAGAGAAATTTGTCTGGAACAAGATTATAACAAGATTTGGAGTGCCTTACTCCATCATCTTAGATAACGGATCTCAGTTTGGCAAGAAGTTCAAGGCTTTTTGTGCCCAGTACGGTGTCAGAAACTACTACTCCACCCCAGCTTACCCACAGAGTAACGGGCAAGTAGAAGCTTCAAACATGACCATCCTTAAAAGCCTTAAGAAAAGATTGGGAAGTAGAAAAGGAAAATGGCCGGACGAGCTGCCAGCCGTACTCTGGGTATACAGGACCACTCCTCGGCGATCTACGGGAGAGACAACGTACTCCCTTGCTTATAGGACAGAGGCGGTAATTCCTTTGGAAATTGGCTTGCCGACCAATCGCACTGCTCTTGTGGAATCAGGAGGCAACGATAAAGCCCTAGCCGAGCAGCTTGACCTTGCCGAAGAAAAAAGAGAGCGTGCGCTTATCACTTTGGCAGCATACCAGGAGCAGCAGCGAAGAAGCTAAAACAGGAAGGTACAGCCAAGAGAGTTCAAGGTTGGGGATCTAGTCCTAAGGAAGGTCTTGGCTAACACCAAGGTGTCCTCTAATGGGAAGCTTGGGCAGAACTGGGAAGGTCGGTATAAGATTGTGGGGATTGCTGGCATTTGCGGCCTATCGTTTGGCCGACTTGGACAGAGACCCAGTACCACAGCCATGGAACATCCAGAACTTAAGGAAATTTTACTAGTAATTAGTCTTTTCTTTTATGACTACGAAAATAGTCATGACGTTATTCCTTAGTTGATACGAATAAAATCACCAACTTTAGCTTATTTAGATTATTGTTTTCTTTTACCTCAATGATTACTAAAATGAAAAAACTTAGTTTTGCAACGATTATTGCAAAAAATGTTTAAGTACGAAACACTTAAACAGATTAAAGCACGAAAAAGCTTAGATTGCAACTATTAATGCAAAAATCCAAGTATGTGAACACTTGGTACAAATTTCTAAGTACGAAAAAACTTAGATTTGCAACGATTAAATGCAAATAACCCAAGTATGTGTGCACTTGGCAAATACTCCTAAGTACGAAATACTTAGACATTGCAACAATTAATGCATTGCAAAGAGTGTTTTGAGTAAGAAGATACTCAATCATGCATAAACAATTACGAGCAGAGCTAAGTATGAATAAACTTAGTAAACAAAAAGCACGAACAAGCTAAAACATTCAGAAAAGTATAAGGACAGGAGGCTTTAAGTATCAAAAGGCCACACACGGCCAAGCGTGCCACGCACGGCTGGTCATCAAGTTCAAATTATATCAAAACACAGACTTAGGTTCTCAAGCCTCTTCACCGTGCTGACCAACATCTATGGCAGGGGTGGGACCGGTGTTCTCACTCACTTTCTCGTTCTCTTGAGTATCAACAGGATCCTCCACGTTACCATCACCTCTCCTAGTGAGATCAATAATGCCTTCTTCAGATGGGATCTGTTCAGGGGGAGGTTCAACTTTAGAGTTGGCACCAGGCTGTTCCTGCACATCAGGGGTAGGATGAACAGTTTAGGCCTTAAGTTGTTGGGCTGCCAAAGCTTGCAGCAGTGAAGAATCTTCTAGGATGAACAGTTTCGGCCTCAGTCAGTCCACAATGGAGAATCTTCTAGGAGACCCATCTTGGTGCAGCAGCGAAGCCAACTCGTCTCCCAGACGACGTCTTTAATTGCAGGCATCTACGCTCTGTAGTTATCAGTAACTTCCAGCACGACCCTGTCGTACTCGGCCTCAGCCTTGGCTTCAGCATCAGCCAGATCCCGGCGCAATCGTTGCTCAGTCTCATCAGCCTTCCTTTTCTATTCGGCCAGCTCCCCTTTCAGCCTCTTAGCTTCCTCCCGAGCCTCCTTTAAGGACTAAGCGTGCTGAGAGCTCTCCCTCTCTGCCTTTTCAGCTCTCTTCTGCTCCCTCTTCAGGTCCTTCTTAACCTCCTTTGCACGGTCAAAGCCGACAGATGCTTTTGCATTATCTAGGAAACACACAAAATGGATAAGGCATGAGCTGTGAAAAAAATGGTCAAATCAATAAGCTACAAAGAAGGGAAGGAGCCATACATTGACGCTGGACTAGAGGATTGACTTCATTAGTGCATCATACGAGCAATTCTTCTCCCTATCGATGTTCAAAGGAAGGAGAGCAACCCTGGACACCCCATAAGCTACGTCAACGGACGAGACCTTATCAATCACAGTAAAAGGGGTCCCATCCGGACGAGCAAGGATAGGAGCCCATGGCCGGATAAGCGGTGGAGAGTCAGTGGATGTACAGCTTGAGTTAGCCTCCCCAGTCCTTCGTCTTTGAGGCAAAGGCTGAGTCTCTTGTGGACTATCCACTAGCCTCTTAGTGAAATTGCACAACCTGCCACCCCTTCATCCAATGTGTTGGAAATTGGAGAATTGGCAGAGTTAAAATCTAAGCTTAAGCAAGCAGTTGATTATGAATCAGACAATCCACCAAATGAAGCTGGTTGGATGTGAGTCCAAGACAGAGCTCGAAGAAGCCAACTCATTGGCTTTAGTTAAATTTATGGCTCTAGAAGTAGAGCAGAAGCTACAACAAACAAATGATTGGGAGGAATTATGGCTGAAAAATCTGACTAGGGGTTGAAGCCAATTGAATTTGAAAAAGCCTTCATAGGCCATGTCGATTCCCAAGATCCTTTAGAAGAAGTGGAATTGGGAGAAGGAGTTGTTCCAAATACTGTACAGATCAATAAGGAACTGGATGCTATTTCAAAGGCCAAGTTGATCACAGTGCTCAAAGAGAACAAAGAGTGCTTTGCTTGGAGTTATAAAGAATTAACAGGTTTGAGTAGAGATTTGGTTGAGCATAGGTTGCCTATTAAATCTAATTGCAAACCTTTCAAACAACTTCCAAGAAAAATGTCTCCTGAAACCATATCATTGGTTAAAAAGGAAATTCAAAACCTCTTAAATGCTGGTTTTATTAGAACAGCAAGATACGTAGAATGGCTGTCAAATATTGTTCCTGTTATCAAGAAAATGGAAAAATTAGGGTTTGCATTGATTTTAGAAACTTGAACACTGCAACCCCTAAAGATGAATACCTAATGCTTGTAGTAGACATGCTGGTGGATAGTTCTGCAGGCCACAAAATCATGTCTATTATGGATGGACATTCAGGGTATAATCAAATTTGTATAGCTGAAGAAGATGTTCATAAAACCGTGTTTAGAGCTTCTGGTAATCTTGGAACCTTTGAATGGGTCAAAATGCCCTTTGGGCTCAAAAATGCTGGTGCTACTTATCAAATAGCAATGAACACTATCTTCCATGAAGTACTAGGCAGTTTTCTAGAATGTTACATAGATGACATTATTGTCAAATCAGAATCTATTGATGATCATGTAGAACATTTGAAAACAGCTTTTTCAAAGATGAAGCATTATCAACTGAAGTTGAATCCTGCTAAATGTGCTTTTGGAGTAATAGCAGGAAACTTTTTAGGATATCTAGTCCATAGCAAAGGTATTCATGTTGATAAAAATAAAGCTAAAGCTATTATTGAAGCAAAACCTCCTTCAAACAAGAAAGAACTTCAAAAATTTCTTGGTCAACTGAATTTTCTTCAAAGATTTATATCTAACACTGCAGGGAAAACTAAAATCTTTTCTTCTTTGTTGAAATTGAAGGATGGAGAGGACTTCGAATGGACAAAGGAGCACGATGATGCTTTCAAGGCCATCAAGGAGTATTTGATCAATCCACCAGTTCTTGTTCCACCCAAAAAAGGAGAGCCTGTTAAATTATATTTAACAGCAAACTATGACTCAATAGAAGTTCTATTGGCTCAGGACAATGAACAAGGGAAGGAGTTCCTTTGGTTGTTTCAATTTCAGAAGCCATGGAAGCAGGTGAGAGAAGGAATGTAGAAACGTTTGGAAATTTTGAAAACGAAACTAGTAATAAAAAACGCTTCAAGCCCTAGATTTATACATTGCGATGAAACGATGTACCGGTTCGGGTTAAGTATTCATCAAAGAAAATTGGGCCTATATTCTTATTGGGCCCAAGGGCTGAATTTTAATTTCTGTTCATATATAATTTCAAATTTGGAATGATCATATGTTTCAAACCATTTTATTAGTTTAATATCATAGGGTGTACTTTATCATGTTTTGCTTATAGTGAGTTCGAACTGGTTTCAAGCATCTCTAAGTGCTTCGAAGAGCATTATGGAATGCAAATTAAGCCATATAAAGAACTAAAATTTCATTAACACAATGAAGTAACATGCTATAAAGAAGATCCTATTACATTAGAAAAGAAATTAAACATCTACTAATGATGGAGCAGCTGTTGGAGTAGGAATAACTTGGAAATAGTGAGGAAAGCTCCAAGTCACTAAGGCATGAAATCTTGCCCAAGTGAAATTAAAAAACTCCTTTTCCATCATTCTAACCCTGTTCTCTTCATCTATTTTGAGCTTCTTCTCAATCAAGGAGAAATCATCATCGCGAATGGTCTGATTTTTAGGACCAGAGTTTTGGCTTTGACGTCGAACTTAGCCAATTTAAGAGCATTCCTCTTCAGGCGATGTTTGAACTTCCTTCGAAGCCTTTTGGGAATCCCAGATGGGATTTCGAAGGATTTTTCCTTCAGGTTGTCCATTTTGTTATGAAGTTTGATGACTTGATCATGAGAAATCTCATAATCGCGAAGGTCTTGATTAAACCCATAAGCAGCACTGTTGTTCTTCATCCACATTCGAAGAAGAGGGAGCTGACTTAGAAAAGATTGAAGGAAAGAGCCAGTTTGTTCAGAAACGGAGCATTGAACGGTTTCACAAGCCCATAAGAAATTTTTGCAAGGGGTGTTTTCTTCAAGAATCCTTATGTCTAAGAAAGCAAAAGCAACCAATAATTCTGTGGCTTTAACGGAGTCATATTTTGGGTAAAGAGAGTAAGAATAATCAGCATGAGAAAGAGTAGAATCGAACTTGATATTCTTCAACTCTTGAAACCAATCTGGATTTTCAGGAAGGGTTCGAAGAGAAAGGTTAGCAGGATCAACAAAATATCCCTCAAAATGAGGCCTTCGAACCTCATTTAACCAATAAATATATTGGTTGTTGGCTTTCTGCTTAAGTTCACCATAGCCAGCGAAGCCAGGTTTTTCATCTTCACAAACTTTGAAGAATGCAGGAGTGAGACAGGTGGCAATGAGGCTATCAAGCAACATTATATTGGAATCACGCCTAATGAAAGGAGATAAATATCTACTCATAGCCAATGAGCGATATCTACTCCAGCCTCTATAGCCAGCAAGATTTTCCATCTTCACCAACTGTAGACACCCCGATTTTGACCCGAGAAACTTATCAAGCATCCCCAAGGATGAAAATGCCCGATACGAGCACCAAGGCTTGATTGTGAACTTGGAAACCCCTCCTAAACCTCTTCAAAATAAACCCAAGCCTACACCACCTTCTATTACATTCAAAACCCTCTTTATTGATATATAATACGTCCCAATCCATTTTGAAATGAGGGAGATGAGCCCGTTTTACCAAAACGACTTATTTTTCCAACCTTCTGAGGGTAAAATGGTCATATATTTTGTTTTACAAATCATCTTGGGTTCAAACCACTTGGGTTAGAAAGTAGACTTGACAAGCTTTCCAACGCTTCAAACCATGCATAAAACGAAGTTTGGTAGCACCCGAAATGGCCCCGCAAAGTTTCATATATTGTGCTGTCTCGTAATCCAGGTGCCTGGATTCCCCTATTCCAGGCGCCCATACTCAATCCAGGCCCTAAGGGGACACCACCCAACCTTTATTGGTCCTCAATACCAATTAAAGGTTTGGGAAGGTTGAAAGTACAATAAAAGAGAGCATTCATGCTCATCCCATACATCTTTGAAGCATTTAATCATGAGTTTATTACATACATATTCTTCTCAAGTATAAAATTTCATTATCTAACTCCATAAAGGCAGAGAGAGTCACATTCATCATACATAATCAATTTGTTCCTTTTTGTTTGGTCATTGAGCATGTCAAAATTTTGGTTTTCAAGTTCCAAATCATCCCTTGAGTAAGGTTTTTGGAGTTATTTAGTGTTGATCATTAATATTGCATCATTTAGAAGTGCATCAGAAAGAAATATGAAGCTTTACTTGCAGCTTGTGAATGAACCTGAAGTTGAAGAAAAATTAGCCTGTAATGCATTCCAGGCGCCTCGATTCACCTAATCCAGTGCCCACATTGAATCCAGGCGCCAGGATTCACCTAATCCAGGTGCCAGCACCAAATCCAGGTGCCTACACCTAGTCCAGGTGCCTGGACTAGTTTAATCCAGGTGTTCAGTTTGTAATCCAGGTGTGATTTGTATCGAGTTCGTGGGTGTGTGTTGGGGTCTTTTAGCATGGTTTAAGTATGTTTTAGCATAATTCATGGTTTTATGCATGGTTATTTGCTACACATGACACTTAACACATGTATTCACATACATCATATTGACATTTTAAATGCATTTACATGCTCTCACATGTATTTGTAATTAAAGTCCATTCAAACAATGTTTTCAAAATCCTTTAAACATTCAATAGAGACCGGTGATTTCATCGGACGTAAGGGATGCTTTAAATTCCTTCCCCTCACGTAACCTAGCTTCCGGACCCGAGAAATCTCATTTTGAGAGGCCAGTAATATATTTTCCATTCAAAGGGCAAAAGAGTCATTTTTCAAAAAGGTTTCTCAGGTATGGTCCTCAAACCCGGGTGGCCACTCCATTCAACCAATCAAACCGTTTTCCAAACCGCAATTGTTCTCATGGACAACTCCGCGGGGTGTGCACAAGCTGGCGACTCCGCTGGGGAGCTCTGGTTAATATATATTTTGATCTTATTACACTTATGTGTAGTTTTATTAAAATATGTATTAATCATCGAGAGCTAAGCTTGAAAAATGTTCAAGGGATTTTGAAAATGTTGTTACTAGCCCTCGCTGACGTGTTTCGGCAATCTTGCCCGGCTTGCAGGTGACAGGGAATCCCGAAATGCTCAGCACCCCCCGACTGTGATAATTCATAATTGTTGCTATTACCATCACCTTGTGGGATCCTTGGTGGTAGGAGACAGCTTTGGCTTTGAGTCCGGGGTACCCTTTTCAAACCAAAAGCAGCCTTTGCATATAGATAACCATAGAACCCCACGTTAGTTAACCAACCCATGTGTTAGGATTATGTGCTCCATCCTGTTATGTGCTATGTGTTACTGTCTTCCCAAGCATGCCATGCTGCATACATACATACACTTGCATATGTGTATATATATTCTTGTCTCTCATGTGGTCAGTTTAGCATAAACTAGGTCCCCGACAGTTAGTAGAAGGTTGCATTGGCCCGATGATGAGTCGTGCATCTCATATGCGTGTTGTTCTTTCGAGTTAGTCTTTAGGACGATCGGACGTGGGAAAATTTGAATGATCAGATTCTTGACAATGATCTAAATGGGTTTAAGGGCATTAACCCGAGAAGGGATAATCGCTTTTAAATATCCAAATTTAGATTATTGCCAAAATTTGTGTAAATCATGCTTTCCCAAATCCGCCCGTCCAATGTCAAGGACCTGTTACTTAAAGGAAAACTTGAGGATTGGGGCAACCTTCCAAAGTTGTTGATGTTAGTCTAGGAGACTTTAAATCCATGGAGTTTGAGATACCTCTAGTGTTTGCCGTGCTCGAACGGCTCCCCGTGTCTTAGGCTAGCCTTAAGTGCATCTGTATCCGGATTACAACAACCTTATTGCTCTGTCTCGGATGGTCTATAAGGAGATTGGCTTTGATTCCACGATGATTGGAATTTAACCTGCCTGTCACGACTTACCCGTGGTTGTTGTTTTGAACATCCTTGCAATGTCTTAAGTGAGACCAAGACCGGTAATCTAGATCTTAGGACGACACGACAACGATGCATACACAACATTTCCTTCAATAAAACCAAGGGCACGATTTGAATTTGACCTTTTGCTTTACTGTCAGTCCTGAACCATTGAGCCTGTCAAGAAGAAGACCTTACCTGTTTGGACTCGACCTCCCGGACAAAGCTTATCTCGACCTTCATTGCCAATGTCTGAAACAAGTATGTCAGCAGATCAAGAACAAGATCCCCAGAATGAGATAGAGCGACTGAGGAAGGAAATGCAAGATGAGAGGGTCCAGAATGACACTCGAACTGCCCAACTCATGGCAATCATGGTAAATATCCAAAGCCGGCTGCCTCCACCACAGCAACAAAAACCCGATGGCGGGGCCCGAAATCATGAGATCCCTAATGATGAGTGTCAAGAGCAGCAACCTCCGGTTGACAATCCTTAGTTGGCTGAAATGCTATCCAAAATAGCCAAACTTGAGGAATCTGTGGCTAGAAGTGAGAAACAGGCTATCACCGACTTTGACATGGATAAACTTTGCCTTTTCCCGGGTGCCAAACTCCCTAAGAAATTCAAACATGTGGACTTTGAGAAGTTCGATGGGACCGGAGACCCGAGGGGACACATTCAGGCATACGTGAGCTCCCTTTCATTGCAAGATGTTGATGAACCCACTATGGCCCAACTGTTCCATGAAACTCTCACAGGGACCACACTTCAATGGCTCTTGTCTCTTGACATCTCAAGGAGGCAAACTTGGGAAGAAATGGCGGCTGCTTTCATAAAGCAGTATGAGTACAATGTGCAGCTCAAGGTCACTACTCGTGAGCTTGAAAGTATCAAAATGAAAGAGAAAGAATCCTTCGCGGAGTTTGTGAAAAGATGGAGGGCGAAGGCCGCACAAATGACCGATCGCCCTAGTGATAAGGACCAAATGCACATTATAACCAAGAATCTGCAGCCCGACCTGGCCCAGTATATAGTGATGGCCCAAGCACATAACTTCGAGACCTACTTTGAGACAAGTCTGTCGATTGAGGAAGCCCTACAAAGCGGGGTTTTGAAGAAAGGAGATTCGATCCCTAAGCCCAAACAAAACTACATTGAAAACACCTCCTCCCTATATGCAAACACCTCATCCAGCTCCACAAAACACAACTCCAACCAAGAAGCACCCATCAACATACTCACAATCCAAACCAACCACTCTAAAAAACCACAAAGAACCCTCTCACAATTCTCCACACCCCTATCCCTGGTGTATAAAGAGCTTCACAAAGCTGGTCTTCTCAAACCTCTCTCTCCAACTTCTCTGCCCCAAAAGCTCCCAGCCTACCACAACCCAAATGCCTTCTGTGTCTTCCATCAAATGCCTGGTCATGCTACCGATGAGTGTCATCGTCTCCGCCATTGTCATCGTCTCCGCCATAAGATTCAAGATCTCATTGACAACGGATCCATCTCTGCTCCACTGGCAAAGCTGAACACCTCACCGAACTAATAAACCGTTAATGGCCATGCAATAATTCAATCTTCCATGAGTCTTGGAAGTCTTCAAGTGTCAAGTCAAGTTTTCGCTTCTGATTGAGTCAGTTTGTGCTTCGAGTCTTCTTATGCTTCTGCTTTCTTTCATATTCGAGTCTGTAGTGTTTGTTGTTGTTGTCAAATAAATAAAAAGAGAGTCAACTTTGTAGTCTTGAACTACGCACGGCCTGATTCCTTGCAAAGGGATACGTAGGCAACCCTTAGTGGTTCGGCCGCTTCAATTTCAAAAATCAATGTCATCCTCTGTTGTGTTGAAATTGTTAATCATAAACTTGGATTTTTCTAATAATCCCTCAACTTGGAATTGGTTTACACAATCATTTGAGAAACATGATAATCACTTTGAAACACGAGAAGAATCTTGATTGAACCCTTGCCCCGCACAAGGAGGATTTCCAGTGGACCATTTCCCGGTGCCATCAAGAAGCGATGCTTTGACACAGGAAAAGTTTGCTAGGTCGAAAACCCGCAAGGGCGGCCTAGGCAAAAGTTAAGGCAAAAAGCTCGCTAGATCGAACTTCAAAATGAGATCTAGGCAAAAGTTAGAGCAAGCATGAGTTCTCACCATCAAGTCGCACAATTCAAAATGAAGAAAGGCATTCTTTGCTTTTATTCCCCACATGAATATCCATTGCAAAGCCCTTTTGAGCCTGAATCAATTTCTTTGAAAAAGAACCCAGCTAGGCAACTATCCCCCACAAAGAATAAAAAAGAAAGTGCCAAAGATGCAAGCACATGAAAGTTCAAACCATCACAAGATTGGAAGTGTTAAACTCATCATCACTTGAAAATGCCAAATTGCATCAAGATGAGGAGCACAGAAGAAATGAAACATAAAAATCAAATGGAAAGAAAGCGCCAATAAAAAACAGGCACAAAAGAAGAAGAAAAGGAGAAGCATCCATCAAAAAGCAAAAAAAAGGCATGAATGGAGTCCAAGATAGCTGCTAGCTAAATCAACCCCAAGGAAAAATAAAATTTTCGAGCCTTCTCCCGTTTCTTTGTTAAGCCTAAGCCTTGGCCCCATTATAACCTGAATAAAGTCCTTTCTGATTGGAAAGTGCAACTTGATAGTGAGAATTCAAGTCACAAGGGAACAGTCTAATCTGGGGTCATGGATTGTGCAAACACTGGCGTCATGCAAAGCAAAAATCAAAACTGGGGCATATCAACGGGTCTTCATCAGCAGCCCTCTAAACTAGGGCATTTTGAGGAAAAATCAATGAGGCATCATCAGCAATCTGGGGCATGGATTCATGATAAGAAATCTTTTTGGTAAACCATGATAAGAAATCTTGTGTTTTGATAAAATAGCAAATTTGAATGAACATCACTTGATGGTGTGAAACAATCACAAAATAAAAATTCAATTTTAGCATGGCAATTTCGACATTAATGGTGAGGCATGTTTGCTCTTATCCGTCAGGTCAACATGGTCAATCAAATTCCTCAAGTCTTGTCTGTCAAAGTCCGCCACTACGCCAAATGTTACTGTTACCGGCGGTATTATTACCGGCGGTAGGATTCCAGCCGCCAAAAAGTACTATTACCGGCATTAATCTAACTGCCAGAAATAATTGGCCTAAAACGGCGGGATTTTAATTACTGCCGTTTTTAGTCATGAATATTTTGGCGGGCTACTAAAGCGGTAAAAAAAAGGGTGCCCGCGCCTCAAATATTTTAATTCCACAACCAAATGGCGTCGTTAACCCTTCTGCCTCTTCTCTATTTTCCTTTTCGTTTTTCTTTTTTTCCCAAAAGCCTACTACTCTATTTTCCTTTACCATTACGCTGGTGCTGGAAAGAGAGACCAGATTCAGTGAGAGATTCAGAGAGACCAGATTCTCAAGCGGTGGAAGAAAGCCAGAAAGGGGCGGTAGAGATAGAGAGACCATCCAGACCGCACGAAGCATATCGATCGACGTCCTTCTCGTCAACACTGATGGTATCCTCGAAATCTCATTACTCAAAACCTGATTTTGTGTGAAACCCCTCAAATCATTGCCGTCTCTCTCTCTCTCTCTCTCTCTCTCTCTCTCTGTGTGGCTTTCGGTTCATGGATGTGTGTGTGTGGTACTATGTTAAATCTAAGATATATGAAGGATTTTGTACTTAAGACCTGATTTTGTGTGAAACCCCTGATCAAATCACTGCCGTCTCTCTCTCCCTCTCTCTCTCTCTCTCTCTCTCTCTCACTCTCTATGGCTTTCGGTTCATGCGTGTGTGGTAACGTGTTAAATCTAAGATCTATGAAGGATTTTCTACTCAAAACCTGATTTTGTGTGAAACCTCTCAAATCACTGCCGTCTCTCTCTCTCTCTCTCTGTGGCTTTCGGTTCATGCATGTGTGTGTGGTGTTTTAAATCTAAGATCTATGAAGGATTTTCTAGTGAATAAGAGATTTCAATAGAAGAATGACAGATTGCCTTACAGCTGCGAGGTTCTTTCTTTTTCTTTGTGCTTCAGTTGTCGTGGGTTTTGATTTGTATTGACTAGTTAATATAGCTCTTTAAGTTCTGCTGTAGGGCTTTCTTTTTTTATAGTACTGGTTGTTGGGGTTAATTAAGTATGAGGTGGGGTTTTAATATATGTTTATAATCTTACTTTTTGAGTTGGCCTTTCTAATTAAAAATGCAGATTGATGATCTCGAGCATTGCCCATTTGTTGAGATGATCAAGCTTTATTAAGGTATTATTTACTCTACTTTATGGAGTCATTTTTTTTAATGTTTCTTGTTTAGTTTTCTGATTGATAAATGAGTGAGTAGGAAAAAGGACATAGTGGAGGAAGAAAACAAAATGAGGTAAGAGAAGTTGGAGAGGTTAATTGTGATTAATTTTCACAATGGGAGAAGAAAGGGGGAAAGTTAGGGCCGGCCATTTTTTCTCCCCTAGAGAGAGAGCGCTTATTCCACACATATCTAAGGGGATTTTCTTAATAGAAGCAATCTGTATATAGTTTGAGGGATGTTTTGTAAAAAAACTCGTTCAACAATAGTGGAATAAGAGAAAGACACTAAGTCCCATAGGGATCACTTAGATTCAAAGCAACGATTTCCATAAGCACCAATAGAAATCCGACCAAAAACCTAAAAAGAAAAGAACAAAATCCGACATCATAACCAAGTAAATGTCACTACAATAGTTATCATACAAAAGACAAACTACAGGCAACTTGTATGTTATTCTATATATATCAAGCAACTTGCATGCACATATTGGCATCCCCTTCTCTACTCTCTTGACAAAAACCTCCTTAGCCTATAGGGTTTAGTTAGTATGATGTTATATTTTTAACAACGATACTAGTGACACGCTGATCACATTCACTGGTGTAGGCAAATGAATTTGAATGTGTGCAAGAGTGTGAATTTATGCGGGTCCTTGGACTTTTTGAATTTGTAGTTCTCACTCCGTGTTCTTCCATCATATGATAATAAAAATGATCTTAGTTATGCTGTAATTTGTATGCTTTTCTTCGCGAAAAGTTTGAAGACATGTATCATATTTGTGTGTGTGACCCGCTTGTGTTTCTATATATTTTTAGTTTCTTCCTTTTTAAGGAGGGTGAACAAAATCTCACTTGTATATTAAGATTGAAAACAAACCTGCAAAGGGATTCAGATAGGTGAGGTGACCCAAAATGGCTTTAAAATGAGCAAAAACTGCACCCCTGCAGTTGAGGGGGGAAAAAAACTACAAGAAAGCCTTCTCCTTTTGTTTTTCACTTTAAGGAGAATTAATGGACTACTTAACTGAAAAAAAAAAGTCAAAAAGCATTATGCATTAACAATTTTAAGCAAAGGACTCTCCAACTGACTGTTGGGCAGTAGCAAATTAGCAATCGTCTCTCTCTATCTAGGGAGTTAAGACCCTTATTGCAGTGTTTGACCATAAACTTTAACTCTTTTTTTTAATAACTTAGGCGTCTCCAGGTTAGCTTTTGTGCACTCCGACTAATCCTAGAGCTCAATGCCCCACTTGCGGGGAGTCCAAAAAAGTCAGAGCTAATGAACTGATCCCAAAAAAAGTTGATAGCACTTAAGAGGTTTCGAACGTAAGACTTTAAGAGAGAACAGACTTGTGAGTTCCAAACTTTGACTACCAGGCAGAGTTAAACTTCCATTGGAGATAAAAATTGGTCTAAATTTTTTTACTGGCATGCATCAACTGTCCTTTGACACTACTAATGGCTATATCTAAGTCCAATACAGATTGCATTCAAATGGGTTAGCTATTGTCTGGCAAAATTAGTAGAGTTTTTGAGTCCAAGATGTGTATGCTCTAATTGTTTTTTGGCCTCTTCCTCTATTTTTGGATCCGACTTTTCCGCAGCCTTAGTTTGGATTGCAAGATGCAGTAGCATCTTTGTCTTTCACTCAACAAACATTTGGTTCAGGGTTTCTACAAGATTCTTACCGTGAGATATTTTTATACTGACAAAAATCTCTCGACTGCTCTGGGCCATTAAAAAGATTTATGGACTGTAGGATTACACAGATTTCTTATCTTTTTCACGATTCATCTTTTTCATGTAACTGCAATAATGCTTATTTAATCCTTTTAAGCAGAGTTTTTTTTTTTATATCATAGACAGCAAAATACACTAGGGCAGCAAACACCACTTTAGACTCTGGATAGTGATCTTGCCCAACATGATTGACTATAGCCCTTTCAGTCCTACTCTTTTATTACTTATCCAGGTAAATGAGAACCTCTTAGCTGTCTTAATATCCTCTAAACAACCATTAAACTATGAAGCAACATTAATACCAAAATTTTCTAAACCCCAGTCATTAGGGCCTTCTCGCTACATTAAATCTTTTGTACTGTTATACAAGGACCTCAATTGAGACCATAGAACTTTTCCTACAGAAATAGAATAAATCCTTATACAAAAGAAACCACAAAAACTTCGAAAGAGTAGGCATGTTCCACTGACATGTAATCTGCTGCAAGCTAGACGAAAGCAAATTAACTTGATGAGCAATTAAGATGCATTACAGAGGATTTAACCAAATTCATCACTTGAAAAGATCCTTTTATCGAACGCAAAATCTATCGATACAAAGAAATTGAGTGTTTTCACTTATTTGACACATTTCATTTCATTTTCTAATTTTATTGTATGACTGTACATAGATGTGAAAGATGGCGAAAGACGGTAGAACACATGTGAAGCCCGGGGGCTTGGCTCAAATGACGAACAACTATGACTTGATAAAACAAGAAACAATTGAAAGAAATAACAAGAGAGTGGAGGCCTTGGGGTTGAAGCCCCTGCCAACTTCATTGTCAACTTCATTGCTTTCTTCGACTCAAACTACTGCAGAGGGAAAGAGGAAGGTAGATTGGGATAATGACGGCGATGAGGATTATCATCCAGCCGAGAATGAAGAAGGGTTGTTTTCTTCCAGTGATGATGACGAGTTTTATTGGTCTGAGGGAAAAAAGGTGATACCCGCCTACATGTGCTATTTTAAGTTGATATTCAAGTATTTCATTGTTTAATGTCTGATCATGTTGATTTTATCTAATCTCATGCTCTCCCTTTTTTTTTCAATCGTAAACAGAGGACTGTGAAAATGAATAAACAGAGGATTGTGAAAAAGAAGCAATCTCGTTGGCCTGCTGGAGCCATGGATGCAACTTCACAACCATCGCTTACCACTAGTCAACAGCCGCCATCACCAACCACTGATCAAACACAGCCACAACCAGCAGCCACTACTCAACTGTACCCACCACTTACTAAGACAAAAAAGCTTCCTCGTTGGCCTGTTGGAGCCATGGCTGCGACTTCACAACCCTCGCCTACCACTAGTCAACTGCCGTCATCACCAATCACTGATCAAACTCTGCCACAACCAGCAGCCACTACTCAACTGTACCCACCACCTACTAAGACAAAAAAGCTTCCTCGTTGGCCTGTTGGAGCCATGGCTGCGACACCACAACCATTGCCTACCACTAGTCAACTGCCACCATCACCAATAACGGTTCAAGCGCAGCCATGACCTACCTCTGATCAACCACAGGCTCAACCAGTTCTGATGAAAAAACTTCCTCGTTTTCCCGTTGAACCCATGGCTGCAACTTCACGGCCATCACCTACCAGTAGTCAATTGCACCCACCCCCACTCACTAATCAATTGCACACACAGCCAACCACTAATCAACTGCAACCTTTGTTGACCACTAATATTCTGGAGCCACCACCGACTGGATGGATCTAAGGCTGCAACTAGAGGAAGAGGCCCTTCTCGACCTTATAAGTATTGGGGTACAGGGAAAAAACTAGAAGTTGTGTTGGATACTAAAGATCAACCTATTGGCGACACAGGGTCTATATTGCAAAGCCAACTGGGCATTTTAGCTCGAAATGGTAACTTGGCACCCTTACTATACACTGATTGGAGGGCTCCACAATTAACTCCATACAAAGAACGTATATGGGCCGAGGTTAAGGTAAAAAAATTGACTGCTTTACTTGTCTAATTCATCGTTTTACTTGTATATTGATAGACTTTCTTTTTTGATATCTCATAATTGCAAGACAACACCAATGTACCAGAAATTTATAAGCATAATTGCTTGATGTCTGTCTCGAAAAAATGGAGGGATTGGAAAGATTACCTAAAAACTCATTACTATGATGTATATGAAACTGATGAAGAGCGCTTGAATAATTGTCCTAAAAGGGTGGATCCCAATCAGTGGAGCATTCTTGTTAAATTTTGGGGTGGTCAATGTGCAAAGGCATAACAACATTCTCATGGTTTATTATTTTCTTTTCTGATTAGAATGTTCTTTTTTTGTATATGCATATCTAACACTCATTCAGCTTCTAAAAGGAACGCAGCATCACAAACCTCGCAAATAGAGATTTCCAAACGATGGGCCACACGAGTGGGAGAAAAGCCCATTGTCGAGTAAGAGCTGAGGTAAATGAGTTTTGCATTTATATGTATGTATGAATAGATATATTGCAATGTATTCTTGTCAATAGAACTTATATATCATATTGCAATGCTAAAATGTTTAGTTTAATTGAATATTAATGAAGTTGGCTAAGGAAAAAGGAGTGGAGCCTGATGAAGTTGACCGAATCACTCTATTTGAGAGGACACGTACAAAGAGTGATGGAAATCCTGTTGACAAAGCATCAGAGATAGCCATGGTATGTGTATGACAACTGAATTGACTCAATGAATGATTTACTCATTTACCTTCTTGTTAATGCATTACATTCCTTCTACTTAGGCTCGTCTCAAGGAAGGGATATCTCAAGTTCCCGAGTCCTTGCAATCTCCTACTTTTAAGGAGGAGGTGTTCACAGAGGTTCTAGGACAAGAGAAACATGGACGTGTACGTACTTATGGCTTGGGTACCTGTCCAAGTTAGGTGTTTGGGATGAGATTTACCAGATCACAAGAGCTGCGTGACCGGGAACAATTGCGTGAAGAGCTGCGAAAAGAAGAAGTGGATGAAGTGCGAAGAGAAGTTGTAGATGAGGTACGAAAAGAAGTTCTAGCAGAGTTTGGTGAAAGGTTTTCTAGCCTAGAGCGTAAGTGTGCTAGGTTTGAGGCTCATGCGAAAGATATTGGATACCCATTGTCTCCATCTCCAGAAGCGAATTCTCCAACAGAGCCTTCACATATCAAACAGGTGTGTCCAACTTTTATCATATTTTGTTTTACTTCTTTTGAAATGCTGAAGCTTGTTCAAATCGCTACAATATTAACCTGTTTGGTTCAAATGTATACTATGG
Organism: Vaccinium darrowii; assembly: GCA_020921065.1. Lineage (NCBI taxonomy): Eukaryota > Viridiplantae > Streptophyta > Magnoliopsida > Ericales > Ericaceae > Vaccinium > Vaccinium darrowii. The sequence goes on from CM037160.1 coordinate 28,501,367, forward strand.
AAATGCTGAACCCAACCCAACTCTGTAAATGCCTTTGGCTTGATTTATTGTCAAAGTCCAAACTGGATGTTGAACTGATATCTAAAGGGTGTGATTCTATAGGCTATATTATGCTGTTCATGAACTCTCAATAATAGGAAAAAAATGAAAGTTTGATTAGGATAAAAGAGATTACAACTCGATAAGTGCTTGTCAACAGGGAGTACGGGTTCGGCAAACTAACAGTTCTGAATTTGTTTGAGCTATGTGACCACACGACAGATTAAAGCGGTGTAGTAAACCCCATATATCCTCTGGTTAGAGGAGTGATGACATTATGGATCAGTTAAGTAATTTTATGAGACTCGACTTTAAGCTTCTTTGTCGGGGGAATGCAACCGAAGCCATTAAGTTTTACTGCATCGCTAAGTTTCTGAACAAAAAAAACCGACATAGCTCTCAGGTTGATGAATACTGAGAGGGTCCAGCAAGCAGGAACGGCATCCCAGCTGGGATCTGCTCGTGTCAAATGTCCCACGGCCATATCTAAAACTCTGTTTTGAGATGCAATTCACCTTTTAACCTTGGTGAAATTACATAGAGACCCCCTCATCTATTCCTCCGGGACACAGACACCCTCTCACGTTTAAAAACGCCCAGGCACACCCCCTCATCTATAACCGTTACCCACCTTCACCCCTTCTGTTAAGAAACCTTCCGTTAAAAAAGCCCAATCACTTATTTACATAATTTCTAGACAAAATGCCCTCAAGAGCAATACATAATACATGCTCCAGTAACCAGTCCTCCATCTCTCTACCCATTCACGATCTCTCTCTCTCTCTCTTTCTCTCTCTCTCTCTCTCGCGGCAAAAAAGATCAGGAGCAGTAAAGAGCCTTATTTTTATTTTTATTTTTATCTGCACATGAAGAACCAAGTAGTGATCATGTATTTTGTGCACTAGTATTTTGTAAATAAGTGATTGGGCTTTTTTAACGGAAGGTTTCTTAACAGAAGGGGTGAAGGTGGGTAACGGTTATAGATGAGGGGGTGTGCCTGGGCGTTTTTAAACGTGAGGGGGTGTCTGTGTCCCAGAGGAATAGATGAGGGGGTCTCTATGTAATTTCACCTTTAACCTTAATATCTAATCGTTCGATCACGGTGTGAATCCTGTCATAAGGTAGCTGATTTTGGCGCTCTAGAAAATAACAATTTGTGGAGTGCTAATATAATTTTCTCATTAAAAACTTACAAGTACAACCCTGCATGCTGTCTAGCTAGGATTTGCTTCTGATTTCTTCCTGGTTTTTGTTTTGTTGCCCAACTATGTTTAGACTTACCTTGAGCTGGTATGCCTAGCTTAGTCTCTTTTGTTTGGTTTGCGGGATATGCAACTTTGATCCTAGATGATGGTTTGTTTTTTGCCAATGGAAAGTAAAGTTCCAAAAAAAAAAAAGGAGAAAAGAAAAAGACCCTACATGTGACATACTTTCCGTAGTGTTCTATTGTTGTATATTTTTTTCATTTGGAAAATGTGTCAATACATTAGCTAGAAACAAAAATAATGCATTCATTTCATTATGGAGTTGGAAGGACTTTAGTTTAATTTGAATGATAACCGTGTGCTGAATTTAGGAAGAAATGGAGTTATGCTAAAACAGAGAAGTCATAATCATAATACTATTGTCTAAAAATGGGAGTATCACTTTAACATCAGTCAATCTACGTACAGTTGGTACACAAATCTTTGTCAATAACAAGGATGTTCAAATATATGCATTAGAGAAGCAACATTGCCAATGAACTCTACAACTTACTAGAGTACTAGCCAGATAAGGCAAATCCCTAATACTCCTATATCGTGAGAAAAAATACAACATACTGGAGTACTAGCTAGATAAGAGGCAGCAAATCTCAAATATATCGTAAACCTGAAAAGAAGATGAGAAAAAATAGGCATAAGAGGATTAGTATTTTGATAAATATAACCCCTTTTTGACTCTTGCATCCCCACACCTGACTTTTGATTCTAAGTTCTCTCCAAAAAATTAATGAAAGTGAGAAATTAAAGGAAAATAAATAAATCTCTTGCATTCTTGTGGTTATGCTGATTTTTGTGATCCAAAGCCTAGAAATCGGAACTTCTTATGTCATGATTAATTTCTTATGTAGATCCCTCACTTCGCACATTTTTCCTTGCGATTGTTTGAATCTGCAGCTTGATGATCCGATATAGTTGAACTATATGGAAGATGTTGGAGCGGATCACGTTGTAGATCTTTATTTTGGGAGTTATTGGCAGTTGATCGACAAGTGGGAGCTTGTATGTATGTTTTGGCAACTTTAGTCGGACATGAGCTACATGCATGGAAAATGTTGGAGCTTCACCGTCTTGAGTTTGCGGAGTTTGTTTTGACAATTTTAGTTGCTAATGTTTGTAATTGGTTAACGTGACACGGTATCACAGTTTTTAACAAGCTAATTTAACCGAAGTCATGTCTTCTTTTGGTAGCTTAGTATTGTATTATGGAATGATGTAGACTTTGTATTTGACAGCTCGGGGATATATATATTTTGTAGGATATGAACGGATGCTTGAGTGGATTTATATGTACAGGGCTTGTAGTCAATTTCATTAAATGGATTGTATAGTATAGGTGGTAAATTCATGCCAGTACTTTGAACATTTCTGTCAGTAAATTCATGCCATAAAATATGTAGCATTTCCGGCGGTAAATTCATGCCGTGAATATGTAGCATTTCCGGCGGTAAATTAATTTTAACGAGAATGCCGTTAAATCTGGCGGTATTATTACCGGCGGGAGAAGACTGCTGGTTTTAGTTTTACCGGCAGTTGGTTACTGCCGTTTTTCCTTTTACGACGGCCATGTAGACGGCGGGATGAAAATTGCATTTTTACCGCCGGTAATAGTGTTTCCGGCGGGTTTTGGACTATTACCGGCAGTTTGCTAATGCCGTTTTTAGTGAATTTTGGCGTAGTGGCGCCCTTCTTGTCCAAAAGGCCAATCAAATTCCTTGGCCTTATCAATCTTATCGAAGTCCATCCCCTTATCAAAAAGGCCAATCAAATTCCTTGGCCTTGTCAGTCTTATCGATGTCCACTCTCTTGTCAAAAGGCTGATCAAATTCCTTAGCCTTGTAAAAATCCACCTTTTTAGTTAACCATGTCGCCTTAGTCTTGTCTATCCTTGACTCGTGAAACGATTTCAATGCATCAAAGAACTCGTGTTTGGGTACATGGTCAATTGGTCGCCAAGACCATCAACAGAGGTGAGAAAGAAAATCAGAATTGAGGTTCATCATCTGTGAAGGCACGTCAACCCGAAATTGGGGCATGTCAGCCTAATGCCATTTCTGGGGGAAGCATACACCCAAATCAAGGACAGGGGCATAGGAGTGTAAAAGTCTAAAACCAATCCAAAACCCAAGTCTTACCAAGCTCAAACCCAAAACCTTGCTCAAAAGGGAAATACAGTAAAGCAAAAGAGCCACCCGATTGAGCCTCCTACTTTTTAAAGAAGGAATGTTGTCGTTGTTGTCGTCGAGTGTTGATGCACGAGTCACATGCAATCATCCTGCGAGACAGTTTTTGAATCAATCGTCCTACGGGACAGTTTTCAATCAATCGTCCTGGGGGACCAAACTTTTAAATCAATCGTCCTGAGGGACAAACTTTTAAATCAATCGTACTGAGGGACTAAAACTTTTAAATCAATCGTCCTGAGGGACCAAACTTTTATATCAATCGTCCTGCGGGACAACTTTTAAATTAATCTTCCTACGGGACAACTTTTCAATCAAACCGTCCTATGGGACAATATTTCAACTAGTTTTGAGTTAGATCCCTCACCCCATTGTCTAGAGGGTAGATTAGTTACTGTTGATTTAAGTTCCCTCGCCATGTTGGCCAGAGGATAGATTTCTCGCTGTTGCTTAGAGATAGATTTCTCACCTGTTGTAGCCGCCTAGTTGGCGCACCCTAATCATAGCCACCTAGCTGGCGCACCCCAATCATTTTAGCCGCCTAGCTGGTGCATCTAATCATCCAATCATCATTCAAAAGCCGCCTAACTGGCGCATCCAATCAATCATCACTCATTCTTTCAATCAAACACTCAAATCACCCATCAATCATCAATCATCTATTGTGTGCATCATCATTCATCATTTATTGTCAAGTAAATCTATTCCTTTACCCCCAAGAACTACGCCGGTCTAATCCCTACAATGGGGTACATAGGCAGCTTGAGTGGCGCGACCATGATTTTAATGTTTTCCTTTGCAGCTTGAGAAAAGCTCAGGGAATGAATCGGGATGTCTCTGTCTTAGATGTAACTCGTATCAAGCAATGATGCGGAGTTCCATCCAAGAGGGGCAACTGTAGACAACCTGATTTTCACCCGAGAAACTTATCAAGCATCCCCAAGCATGAAAAGGCCCGATACGAGCACGCGAGGCTTGATTGTGAACTTGGAAACCCCTCCTAAACCTCTTCAAAATAAACCTAAGCCTACACCACCTTCTATTACATTCAAAACCCTCTTTATCGATATATAATACGTCCCAATCCATTTTGAAATGAGGGAGATGTGCCCGTTTTACCAAAATGACTTATTTTTCTGACCTTCTGAGGGTAAAATGGTCATAGATTTTGTTTTAAAAATCATCTTGGGTTCAAACTACTTGGGTTAGAAAGTAGACTTGACAAGCTTTCCAACACTTCAAACCATGCATAAAACGGAGTTCGGTAGCACCCGAAATGGCCCCGCAAAGTTTCACATGTTGTGCTATCTCCTAATCCAGGCGCCCATACTCAGTCCAGGCGCCTGGATTCCCAACGCCAGGCACCCATAACTACTTCTAGTAGACAATCTGCAGCTAGTTTTGATTGAAACCATGGGCTTCCCCCCTACTTTGTCCCACGTTTTCTTCATTCTAAACTCTCTCCAACAGACTATTTTTCCACATTTTGAGTTCAAAATCTATTTTCCCTCTCAAATTCATCCAAAAATTCCCTCATCCTCTCTCTATATAAACACCTCCCCCTCTCCATTGCAAAGGGAGCAGCTCCTCCCTCACTCCCCTACTGTTATGCTGCAGAAATGTACCCAGAAACTCTATCCCCAGTAAATACTCCATTGTTGCAACCCTTTTCTAGCCTAAAAACCCAACTTTGATCACTAGTAACCCACATACTTCAACCATCCATCATCAAAATCAATCAAAACAAAAAATTTCAGTTTGCTTTTACTCTGAAAAACCCATCTCAACCCATATAACCACCAAAAATCCTTCCAAACCTTGCTCAAAGTCCATTATTCAAGCTTTTCAAGGTAGTTTTTCTACCAAAACAGTGTTCAAGGGCCCTGAGGGGACACCACCCAACCTTTATTGGTCCTCAATACCAATTAAAGGTTTGGGAAGGTTGAAAGTACAATAAAAGAGAGCATTCATGCTCATCCCATACATCTTTGGAGCATTTAATCATGAGTTTATTACATACATATTCTTCTCAAGTATAAAATTTCATTATCTAACTCCATAAAGGCAAAGAGTCACATTCATCATACATAATCAATTTGTTCCTTTTTGTTTGGTCATTGAGCATGTCAAAATTTTGGTTTTCAAGTTCCATATCATCCCTTGAGTAAGGTTTTTGGAGTTATTTAGTGCTGATCATTAATATTGCATCATTTAGAAGTGCATCAGAAAGAAATATGAAGCTTTACTTGCAGCTTGTGAATGAACCTGAAGTTGAAGAAAAATTAGCCTGTAATGCATTCCAGGCGCCTGGATTCACCTAATCCAGGTGCCAGCACCTAATCCAGGTGCCTACACTTACCCAATCCAGGTGCCTACACCTAGTTCAGGTGCCTGGACTAGTTTAATCCAGGTGTTCAGTTTGTAATCCAGGTGTGATTTGTATCGAGTTCGTGGGTGTGTGTTGGGGTCTTTTAGCATGGTTTAAGTATGTTTTAGCATAGTTCATGGTTTTATGCATGGTTATTTGCCACACATGACACATAGCACATGTATTCACATACATCATATTGACATTTTAAATGCATTTACATGCTCTCACATGTATTTGTAATTAAAGTCCATTCAAACAATGTTTTCAAAATCCTTTAAACATTCCGTAGAGACCGGTGATTTCATCGGACGTAAGGGATGCTTTAAATTCCTTCCCCTCACGTAGCTCCCGGACCCAAGAAATCTCATTTTGCGAGGCCAGTAATATATTTTCCATTCAAAGGGCAAAAGAGTCATTTTTCAAAAAGGTTTCTCGGGTATGGTCCTCAAACCCGGGTGGCCACTCCATTCAACCAATCAAACCGTTTTCCAAACCGCAATCGTTTTCGTGGACAACTCCGCGGGGTGTTCACACCACCACTATTTCAGATGGTAGACCCCATAAAAAAAGGTTCAGGGGTAGGAGAAATTGGAGGGTTCCATGGGTCGATGGGCTCAGAATCTTCCACTTGAACCACTACATAAGAGCGGTCCCTTCTAATCTCACCAATAATTGGTGTGATTGCATTTCGAATGTCATTAGGAACTTGGTCGTTAAGATCTAAGTTTTTAAAGGCATTTTGGGTGTTGGAAATGTCAGACATGGTTGAATTGAGTTTAAAGAAAGGAGAAATTTTTAGAGCAAAAATTGGTGATTGATTTGCCAAGTGATTGAGTTCTTTTATAGATTAAAGTTCTAGGTTTGAAACGATTCAAATTCTTGTGAGTGGAGAACGTGGGTATTAACTACCCATTATCCATAAATCCCCGTGGGAAACGTAAGAATTTGTTCATTGGAAGTGACGAGAACTGCCAATAACTTCTGCTTTGGAAGTTTACAAGAATTCGAAGAGACAAAAGGCACATTAACACTTATTCAAATTCCTTGAGCAAAGATGTTAATGTGGGGGGTATGTTTACATATAAAATTAACAAATCCAATAATTAATTGACACGTAATAAAAAATGTCAAACGTTGGCAATTACCTGTCAATGAAAATACACTGGATTAAAGAAGAAAGTTGAGCGAATACGATGTCGTATTGTTTCTCATATTTGAAAAGTGGTTATTGGCAGTTACAAGTCAGAAATAATATAGGAATTGATTTCGAAGCCATAATATTAACTGCTAAACACATAAACTCCACGTGTAAACTTGTAAAACAAGGCAATTGGCAGTTAAAACACGTGGAGTACTTCTCGAAAGGCAATTATCTCCTTAACTCGTAATCATTTGAGTTAGTTTAAGCAACTGTGCAGATTCAAAATCAAAACTTCTGGAGGAAGAATTGGGAGAATTCAAATTCAGACATGGAAGAGGGAAGAAACTGCCAATTCATATAGTAGAAGTTGGAGTTCGAAGCAAGCCAAGTTCAAATTCACTGGGCGGGAAGTTCAACTGCAAACAGCGTCTATAAATAGAAGAGATTGAAGAAGTAAAAGGCCCGGACAAATCTTCAACAAACAGCTATCAAACAAAATGATGCTTCGTTTGTTCATTGGCAAGTAGTTTAGGAATTCGAACCCAGTTCGAAGTAGATTAGGAGGTAGTTAGGATCAATTTTGGTTGTTCTTGTAACAATCATCTGTTCGAAGTTCTCGTCACCTTGTATTTTGAAGTTGAAGGCAATTTCGAAGTAAGTTTACCTTTGGTTTATCAATCGAAGTATCTTATTTCCTTGTTGTTCTTTAATTTCCTAAGTGTATTGGTTTACATTTCTTCACTTTTGAAAGACAATCCTCTTAATTGAGGTAATTGAACCATTAAAAACACAATTGCCTGATTAGATTTGGTTTTTCCAAAGTTAATCTGAGGGAGAAGATTGAAACTCTCTCTGGCACGCCCGCACTCAATTATTTTTCATTGCAAAGAAGTAAAAGAACCAAACAGGGCTGAACTCACTGGTCTCCAATGGAAAAAACAAAAAAAAAAAAATTGCCCATTTTTCCTACTATTAAAACTAAAATTTTCTATTGGTTACCAATCATTTTTTTGATTGGTTTAAAACATAATAGACCCCATGTATGCAACACACTAGATTATTTTTCTATGAACTCTTCAAAAGTAACCCACCAGTCAACTTCCACTTCCGTTGTTTTCCTGTTGGTATTTGCTCTAATTTTATCAATCAACAAAAGCAAATACAGAAAGGGTATGGGTCACGAATTTCAAACTGTAAAGAAATTTGTTGGGCTCTAGTAGGCCACATGAATTTTGGGTAGCTTTTGTTTAGTACTTTATTGCATTGCACGTGTCCGGGACTAGCATATATACATATATATTGCACTCCAGGTGGGACCTTAAAGAATTCCTACGTTGACATAGCATATATACATATATATTCCACTTCGCATCACATGGGAGTTAAAGAATTCCTATATTTCCCAAAAACGATGCAATACACGGCAAAACAACAAACTTTCGGCTTTGGCTTTCAATAAACACACATCAGTGCGAGAGAGAGAGAGAGAGACAGAGACAGAGAGAGCCGAGAGAGAGAGAGAGAGGGGTAACTTTTCTGGGTTTTGTTTTTTTGAAAGAAAATCACAATGGAGGATGGGCACCCGTGGCTTGGTCGTTGGGGTTACAGGTTCTGCAAGGGAAGCTTTGGAAGAACACAAATATGAAAAGGCAGTTGAAATTCTCAGCTCACTGGAACTTGATAGGATCACCAACAATTTCCGTACCGCGAGCTTATGCAAAGATTTCAAGCACATCAATCGGTATGAGTAGAGAGAGGACAAACCTGTAGATCTGGACGAAGGCTTCACAAGGAGATCACGGAGACGACCGCCGGAGTTGTGACCGACGGCGGTGACGCGGATGGAGCGCCGGACTGCTGAGCCGTGCGGGGGATGGAGGGCCGGAATGGATCTCAAAGAGGAAAGGGAGGAGTTGTGAACTTGGGGAAAAAACACAAGTGGTAAAAAAAGCCCTAACTTTTTTTTACCTTATAAGGAATAAGCATGCTAAACACGACTGATAAAGGCGTTATTCTCAACCACGCCTTTTAGAAGCGTGATTGCTAACCACGCTTTTAGAAGGCGTGTTTAGTAAACCCGCTTTTAGAAGGCGTGTTTGCTAACCACGCTTTAAACTGGATTACGATTAACTTAATTTTTCGGTTAATCCGGCTTAACCAACCGAGAAAGCGTGTTTTCCAAACACATTTTCAAGAAAACGTGGTTGCTAACCACGACTTCACGTAGTCTGGGAATTAAATTAAAAAATGCGCCTTTTTTTTAATAAAGTTTTAAAAAACCGTAAATCAGTTATTGAGCCGAATAATGAATACAGTGGCAGGGATAAGCACCAAAATAAGAAGAAGGGTAAATTACCAAAACCACCCCTAAGGTTTCTAGAAACTACAGATTACCTTCTCACGCTTGGGAAATTACCCTCTGTCACATAAAAAATTACTCCCATGACGTAGCCCTTAGTAAATTCGATAGAATTTGTTTATCATAAACAAATCATAATTACAATGGACCAAACCGTCTTTTTTACCTTGTGAATAATTATTTTCACACCTCTTTAGCCTTTCACAGGCCAGGTGTCTTGTCAAACTAAAATAAAGTTAAGTTCAAGTGTTTATAAGACATTGAATCCAAAATTCAGGTGCCATTTTGAAATATTCCCTAAAAATTGAACGAGTGAACAAACTTGGAGGAGGTCAACGTCGAGCCAAACCCGAGTTCGTTTATCATCCGTAACTTTCAGATCCCACATACCGAATTTTTGTTTTTTGACACTCATTTTCTTCTCCCCATCATTTCCCTCGCCCTCGTCTCCCTCAAGATCCTCACTCGCCACTCTTCTCTGTAACAACTGAATCTCCTGCCAACATACCCGACCACAGCTGAACCCAATCAGTAAACCTATCTCCCTTCCTTTGCTTCGTGAAGCTGTTGGAGGTTTTACCTTCAATGAATGAATTTAGAAAGTTAGTGGTGCATTATTGTTTGGAAATAGTGGTGGCAATATGGATTGGGTTAGTGGTGCATTATTGTACAGCGGTGCTTCATTGTCTGAACCCCACCTCTTCCCAAAAGTGGCATCCCCCCTGGTGCTATATTAGGATAGGCAATTCGTGTATTGCAGACAGACATACAGATCACACACTTTCTTACCAGCATACACAACTCATATATATTAGGTTCAGATTCGTGGGAGAGAGACAAGCAAGGTTCAGTTCGCCAAGGCACTCCTCGGAGGTGTTCCGAGGTTCGTGGTCAGCCGTTTTATCTTGGGAGACAGACACCGGTTTTAACCTATAACACCGTCGGTAGGTGGTCAAAGGCGGAACTAGGACATAAATCTACCCTGGGCTAAGCCAACACACACAATGTATATATTATATGTCAGGCCCCCTTCCTATGAGGGATTCCGCACGTTGCTAAAGTGCGGGACTCGCCTTTTCTGATCAAATTTCAACTATCTGAACCGTTGAATTTGTTCAAAACTTATTTTTAAGGGTTCAATCAATGAATCATAAAAAAAATTACCGGGAAAGGCTTGATCCGAGCAATTTTCGATGAAGTTTTCGTTTTGTATTTACATAGTCCAAGGATAAACTTCAGGTTCAGTTCAAATCCGTCCTCGACCCTTTTTATCAGTCCCTGGATTGTGGGTTGGACTAAGTTTGGATCAAGATTTGAATTGGCCGGGCTAAAAAAATTTTACGGGGTGGGCTAAATTGTATTGGCCTAAAAGTTTACATTTTTTTTTTTTTGTTCCACCTGGGCTGGAGCCCACCTTAGCCCAAAGGTGGCTCCGCCCTTGTTGGTGGTGAATCTGTTTTAAGGAGACCATGATTACACAGGACTTGGTTCTTGAATACTATAATGTTGTTTGTATTTCTTACTAATTTACAATTCTGCAATTGTATTTGTAATTTGTATTATGTTTTGTAATTTTTATTATGTTAACGGAAATTATTCTTTGGAATTATGTGCATTTGTCGTAATATTTCCAATAGAAGTAACCTCTCCCAAATCATTACCATCTATGCCATGAACAATCGGTAAGGTATTCATGTATCGGACCCAGGCATTAATCTGTCAGAGCGTATTATTGGACAGAACTCATATTTTATAAAATAAAGCAAATAGAGGTAATAAGCCCGCTTGACAAGAGCGTGAAGGGGCGTTTAATAAGAATAATTCTCTCCGTCGATAGGGCTGGCCGTATAGCTCTGTCCTATAATAAATGTAGTGGTACTCTTAAGAATCTTAAAGCAGCCATGGGTGTCTCAGAAGACTTTGATTTCGACAACGCGCTGTTTATCATCGATTTCGTACTTTGATTTCAAGTGATTAAGCTGGGTGTGGTTCGTTTTTTTGGTCAATTGGTAGAACAATTTATTCATGGTAATGTCAAGAAAAAACATCGAGGGATACTTCCCCACTAATCTAGTCCGGAACAGCCCCCTGCCAGATTAGAGGACCATCCAATGATAGGGCATATTTGGATATAGCATTAGCCACCCTATTACAATTACGAACAACAAAATGAAAAGAAGCAGAAATAAAATTATTAGCTAAAGATAAAGCATCTCTAATGACAACTTCGGAACATGCCTTGATGGTAGTTGACCCTGAAGCATCATAATGATAGATTGCGCATCCCCTTCCAACACATACTCATTTTCCAAAGAGCAAAGCGGATAACCTAGTGCAAAACGAAAGCCTTCTGCCTCCATCATCTCTGCAGACATACTACATGCTATCAGAGAAGCAGCGACACCCACAACTTTACCCCCAAAATCTCGAATCACAATACCCACATCTCCCCTTCGTGTTTTTCCACGAAAAGCACCATCCACATTGATCTTCAAAAGTTCAGGATCTGGTGGTTGCCAATGAGGAACACTAGCATTGTAACGCCCCGCATTTTGGGAAAAGCGTTATGGATTATTATTACAATTTAAAGTCGGTCTAAACAGTAATAATAATAACCAAAATACATATAGATGGTCTATCCTTCACAGATTACAAAAAGGTAGACTGGGTGGGTTCTACGGCTCTGCAAATTCCTCCGCCTGGTGGATCTCTATTCCGGCAGCTCCTCCGGCTCCGTGTTCTCCGTAAAGGTATTCCTGTCCATCGTGACAATCTAGCATAATACGTCAGAGTTGCGAAGCAACATCGTCGTATTATGCCAGGGCAAACCGTGAGCGAGGACGCTCAATAGATACCGTACCCCAACATTAAACTAGCAATTCTAGAACAATATTATTGGCAGGTAAATAGTTGAAAATCATTTATCAAAACGGTAAGTTCATGCGTGTCAATGCATCAGTATCACATCAAATCAGAGTGCAGCTTAAATAAAAATCAGTATCCCATATTATTTCAGAATCCAGAGTATAGTGTCAGTATCTCGTATCATTTTCTCATAACAGCATTCTTCTTCAAATTTCAACCATGTCAACATCTCACATCTCTCGAAAGTTATTGGCCCGTTCTACAACCCCGTTCTAACGGTCACCAACCTTTCCGTTCGAAGGGTCGGCCACCCATAAACTGACTCCTGCAGTATGAGGTCCGCTAACTCCGCGTCACACACGACATAGTCCCGGCTACCCATATCACTGAATCCCCACCAGTTTGTTTATGAGGTCCGCTTGCTATGTGTTGTACTGAGTAAGTTCTAACCGTCAAATTCACCCGCGGAATTTGAGGAGAAACTTCAAACAGCACTACCGTATAGTTCCGTTGGGCTTTGACCACCAGTTCACCCCAGGGAACTGAGGCGGGACTCCAACAGCATCAACATCTCAACTTTCATCACATCAACATTTTCATTCTCATTTCTATCTCTTCCATTTAAAAACATTCGATCACTTTCTCGAAAAATGTGTCGGGTCGTATCGTCTTTGAAAAAGAACGTGCACATACATTAATTTAATAAAACAAAATCCTCCGTTTAGAATTGTTCATGATAAACCTTCCGCTCGTAACCCATCTTACGAAAACATGTTACTTAACGACAAAAGTTCTTTCTTCCGGGGATTTAAATCAAAACATAAGGATTCATTCTCGTTCTTGGATTTGCTGGCGTGTTTTAAGATTCGTACGTCGAATTGCCACTTGGTTTGTCTAAACCAAGAAAGTACCCTACTAGAAAACTCTAGTAGTTGAATCCGTTTGGCGTGTTTTAAGATTCGTTCGTCGAATCGCCACTTGGTTTGGGCTAAACCAAGAAAAAGCCTGACTAGACATGCTAGTCATAGATTCTATTTGTTAGTCTGAATAGATTAAGAATATTTATTCAATAATCCTGAAAAAAATCTCATTTCATTTAAAAAGCTCTTTTCTTCAGAAAATCGGTCGGGCATTATAACTGCGTAAATTTGAAAAGTCGATTTTTATTCGGGCATTATAACTGGGTAATTTAGTTTTCCAAAAGTCCATCGAACATTATAACGGTGCATTTTGATAGTCAATTTTAAATCGTGCATAGTAACGGCTAAGTGTGATTTTCAAAGTCTAATTGTTCATAAAATCACTAATCACCAACATAATCACGTTTAATCATATTTAGGCATGTTTAAGCAAAATAATAACATAATCAATATGAACTAGTAAATACTAATCTAAGGTTAAGATAAAGTATCTACCTTAATTCCGATGATTAGTCGGAAGCCGATAAGCTAGTTGAATTCCGGCGGCGTAACGACTAGTCGACCTTTGCTCAAACACTTTCTAGCTAACTTATGCTACCTTTCTAAGATCTAGGGGTGGTCGAGGGTGGTGGTGTGTGGTGGTTTAGGATGAGTTTCAAGAAGAACACTCAAGAACTCACTCAAGAACACTAGAAAGCACAAAGTGGAGAAGTTGGGAGGTTTTGGTGTGAAATGAAGCAAGGAGAGTGAGCTATTTATAGGGAAGTAATGAGGTTCACCTCCCCCAAAGATAATCACCAGCCAAAAACCCTCCCCACAAGTGTCCAAACAACCTTTTGCAAAAGCAAAAATTAGGTTTTAAAGACTAGTTTTAGGTTATAAGAAATTCCCCACCAAATTTCCCACCAACTTAAAGATTAGTTTTAGGTTATAAGTAATCTCCCACCTAATCAAGGTTAGCTTTAATAAAATAAAATAAGAGTTGGGGATTTAGTAAGGCTTCCGGACGCAGTGTGGTGAAATACCCGGTGTGTACGCGTTTATTTACGGCGCGAAAAGTATAATTAAACAGGTTAAATCTAATTCGTTTAATCTAACCAAACCAAATTATAAACTATAGTTATTTAAAAATAAAACCGCATTAATAAATCAAAATTTTTTATTTACAAAATTTCGGGTTATTACAACCTATCCCCCTTAACAAATTTCGTCCTCGAAATTGAAATTACTCGACAGGTGGAAACAGTTGCGGATAATTAGCCCTCATGGCTTCTTCTCTTTCCCAAGTTGTTTCCTCCATCCCCCGATGTTTCCACAAAACTCGTACTAATCGGATAGTCCTATTGCGGATGCTCTTCTCCATACTATCCTGAATTTCAACCGGCTCTTCCTCAAAAGTTGCGTCTTCATCTATATCAAGATCTCCCCAGTTTAATACGTGTGTTGGCAGGGCAAGATACTTCCTTAACATAGAGACATGAAAAACATTATGCACTCGGTCGATTTGCGGCGGTAATGCTAACCGGTATGCTACTTGTCCAATTTTCTCCAAAATCTCAAATGGGCCGATATATCGTGGGGATAGTTTTCCCTTCCTCCCGAATCTAATTATTCCTCTCCGAGGTCTAATTTTCAGAAACACGTGGTCTCCCTCTTTGAATGACAAAGGTCTGTTTCTTCGATCCGCATAACTCTTCTGTCGGCTCTGCGCAGTAAGCAGTCTCTGTTGAATCAACTTGATCTTCTCCGTTGTGTCTCTGACCAAATCAGGTCCTAGCAATCCCGTTTCTCCGGCGTCAGTCCAACAAACCGGTGATCGACAAGGGCGGCCGTACAGAGCTTCGTAGGGTGCCATCTTGATGCTAGCCTGATAACTGTTATTGTAGGCGAATTCTACTAATGGCAGATGTCGTTCCCAATTCCCTGTGAAATCTAAGGTGCAAGCCCTAAGCATGTCCTCCAATATCTGGATTGTCCTCTCCGTCTGTCCATCAGTCTGCGGATGAAAAGCAGTACTGAGACGTATGTCAGTTCCTAGTGCCCTTTGCAGTCCTTTCCAGAACTGTGAGACAAATCTAGGATCTCTGTCTGACACAATTGACACTGGTACTCCATGAAGTCGCACCATCTCCTGGATATAGAGTATTCCCAATGCTTCCATGTTTTCCGTCATTTTCATTGACAAGAAGTGTGCCGACTTAGTGAGACGGTCTACAATTACCCACACAGCGGTGTTTGACTTAAACGACCTCGGAAGTCCAGTCACGAAATCCATTGAGATATGCTCCCATTTCCACTGTGGAATTGGTAGCGGCTGCAATTCTCTTCCAGGCCTCTGGTGTTCGGCCTTAACTTGCTGACAAACTAAACAAGTCTTTACAAATTCTGCCACGTCTTTCTTCATTCCTTCCCACCAATATGTCCGTCGTAAATCGTGATACATCTTCGTACCTCCAGGATGAACAGCGAAATTCGAGTGGTGAAATTCTTGAAGCACGGCTTTTCGAAGTCGACCTAAGTTGGGTACAAATACTGAGCCTTTAAATCTCAAACTGTTATCCGCTGCATGCAGGGTCCAACCGGGCAATTCCTTTCCTGAACTGAGCTATGATCTAGTGAATTCACAGTCCTGTTCAAAAGTCTGTGCCAACAGGATCTCCCGGTGAAGTGCTGGTTCTGCCACTAGTGCAGATAATCGCATCTGATCTCCATTAGATGACGGTTGCAAATTGAACTCGTTCAGAGTATCTATCATCTCCCATTCCTTCACAGCTATCTTGGCTTTTTGTGCCCTGTCCTTTCGACTCAGGGCATCAGCAACAACATTTGCCTTGCCAGGGTGATATGACAGGGTAAACTTGTAGTCTTCCAAGTACTCCATCCACCTTCTCTGTCTCATATTCAACTCCTTCTGAGTGAACAGATACTTGAGACTTTTGTGATCCGAGAAAACCTCAAATTGTTCGCCATAAAGGTAATATCTCCAAGATTTTAGAGCAAAAACTATTGCTGCTAATTCTAGATCGTGAGTAGGGTAGTTCTTCTCGTGCGATCTGAGCTGTCTCGATCCATATGCCACGACTTTTCCGTTTTGCATCAGCACACATCCTAGTCCTTCCTTTGATGCGTCACAATATACTTGATAACCAATGTCCCTTCCAGGAATGATCAGTATCGGTGCACTGGTCAGTCTCTTTTTCAACTCTTGGAAAACTTTCTCACACTTGTCATTCCATTCGAACTTAACGTTCTTCTGAATCAATCTAGTCATTGGTTTGGCAAGAGTAGCAAATTCCGGAATGAATCTTCGATAATATCCTGCTAAACCCAAGAAACTACGGATCTCAAATACGGAAGTTGGCTGCTTCCAATCCAACACAGCTTCTACCTTGCTGTTGTCAACTGCAATACCATCCTTAGACACCACGTGTCCCAGAAATTGAACCTGCTCTAGCCAGAACTCGCATTTACTAGCCTTGGCATAAAGCTGGTTGTCTCTTAGTACTTGCAGGGCTACCCGAAGGTGTTCTTCATGCTCCACTCGATTGGCTGAGTATATCAATATATCATCAATGAACACCACCACAAATCTATCTAGATAGGGTTGGAATATCTTGTTCATGAGGCACATGAATACTGCTGGAGCATTCGTTAGTCCAAACGGCATGACCACGAACTCGTAGTGTCCGTATCTTGTCCTGAACGCGGTCTTTGAAATGTCCTCGTCGCGGATTCTCAACTGATGATACCCTGATCTTAGATCAATTTTTGAGAAACAAGTTGCTCCTCTTAACTGATCAAATAGGTCATCTATTCTAGGCAGGGGATAACGATTCTTGATCGTGACTTGGTTTAGTTGCCTATAATCAATGCACAATCGTAAGGTTCCTTCTTTCTTCTTCACGAATAGTGCAGGTGCTCCCCATGGTGAAGTACTTGGTCGGATGTATCCTTTTCCCAACAATTCTTGTAGCTGGGTCTTCAATTCTTTCAATTCTGTTGGCGCCATACGGTATGGGGCTATAGAAATCGGAGCGGTTCCAGGTTGAAGCTCGATGGAAAAATCAATCTCCCTTCGTGGCGGTAATCCAGGTAGATCGTTAGGAAATACATCAGCATACTCGCAGACGATGTGTGGCAGTCCTAACTCCTCACGGTCAGATTCTTCCAACTGGAGACTAGCTAGCCATCCGAACAGTTGGTTCTGCCATTTCAAATGTCTAATCACCGGATTCACAGTCTGTCTATCCCCCTTAAAACGAAAACATGTCCCATCAGGGGTAAAGGCTGTTACTAGCTTTAGATGGCAATCAATGACTACTCGATGAGTTGACAGCCAATCCAACCCCACAATTAAGTCGAAATTAGCCATCTCGATCACGCGAAAATCGCAAGTTAATCGGATATTACTCTCTTCTAACTCGCAACCTTTACAAATTAGATTAACTGGTACAGTACCGCCTGAGGGTGATGCTATTGTCATTCTAGAGTTACCAATTTGTTGGGGGAATCAGTCTAAAATACTTGCAAAATTTATCAAAGCATAACTGCTTAAATTAACAGAGATTTATTAAAAATGGTTCAGCACAGAAAACACGATTTCAAACAGTACAATAACTGGCTCATTGGCCCATACATACAATACCAATACCACATAGTGACTACAGTCAGCTTATTCTACGCATAGATACTACTAGCTGTCTACAGGTTGAAGTAGTCGCGAAGGTCAAATTTGTGTTGTGCCTCAGCATGAGTGAGCTCCTCCTCTTGAATCTGTTGGAAACGCTCGAATCTTTGTGCTGGAGTAAGCTCCGGTTCTTCAACTATCGGCTCCACTGGCGGTGGCTCCCAGAAGTATGGCTCAGTGACAAAAGCAGGAGAATCATCCATAGCAATGCTGAACTGATAGTTTAGGTCTATCGGCAACGGCAGAGGTGGCATTTGCTCGAAGACTGGTACTTCATACAGAGGACCTAGAAGTGGGTCAACGGTGTAAGCAGGTGCGTACAGGATTGTTGGAACAATGGCGATAGGGTCGAACTTAGTATGCATTCCAGATGCGGGTACCGGTGGTAGTGGTGCAGCAGGGAGAAGAACATTATCCGGTGTCGGAGAGACCATACTGTCTTGTAAGGTCAGTAACTGTGTAAATGTGAGATTGCGAGTAGCGCCTTCCTCTTCTAAAGCATATGGTGGAAATTTGCCATGTTGGTGGAGATAGTTGGTCATTAGTGTAAAATTCTCGAGGTATCTATAGTTGGGATCATTGTCTGGTAGAGGTTCTGGGTACCGTTTCTTAAACCTGCGGATCTCCTCAAGTAGTCTAGCATGATTAGGGGGCATCTACAATTCAGATAATTCCAATATTACTTAGGGTATCAAGGACATACAATTATTATTCTAGCTTAGTGTCTACCCAATTACCCAAAGCCAAGTGTTGGAACCTAGGGCTCTGATACCATTTGTAACGCCCCGCATTTTGGGAAAAGCGTTATGGATTATTATTACAATTTAAAGTCGGTCTAAACAGTAATAATAATAACCAAAATACATATAGATGGTCTATCCTTCACAGATTACAAAAAGGTAGACTGGGTGGGTTCTACGGCTCTGCAAATTCCTCCGCCTGGTGGATCTCTATTTCGGCAGCTCCTCCGGCTCCGTGTTCTCCGTAAAGGTATTCCTGTCCATCGTGACAATCTAGCATAATACGTCAGAGTTGCGAAGCAACATCGTCGTATTATGCCAGGGCAAACCGTGAGCGAGGACGCTCAATAGATACCGTACCCCAACATTAAACTAGCAATTCTAGAACAATATTATTGGCAGGTAAATAGTTGAAAATCATTTATCAAAACGGTAAGTTCATGCGTGTCAATGCATCAGTATCACATCAAATCAGAGTGCAGCTTAAATAAAAATCAGTATCCCATATTATTTCAGAATCCAGAGTATAGTGTCAGTATCTCGTATCATTTTCTCATAACAGCATTCTTCTTCAAATTTCAACCATGTCAACATCTCACATCTCTCGAAAGTTATTGGCCCGTTCTACAACCCCGTTCTAACGGTCACCAACCTTTCCGTTCGAAGGGTCGGCCACCCATAAACTGACTCCTGCAGTATGAGGTCCGCTAACTCCGCGTCACACACGACATAGTCCCGGCTACCCATATCACTGAATCCCCACCAGTTTGTTTATGAGGTCCGCTTGCTATGTGTTGTACTGAGTAAGTTCTAACCGTCAAATTCACCCGCGGAATTTGAGGAGAAACTTCAAACAGCACTACCGTATAGTTCCGTTGGGCTTTGACCACCAGTTCACCCCAGGGAACTGAGGCGGGACTCCAACAGCATCAACATCTCAACTTTTATCACATCAACATTTTCATTCTCATTTCTATCTCTTCCATTTAAAAACATTCGATCACTTTCTCGAAAAATGTGTCGGGTCGTATCGTCTTTGAAAAAGAACGTGCACATACATTAATTTAATAAAACAAAATCCTCCGTTTAGAATTGTTCATGATAAACCTTCCGCTCGTAACCCATCTTACGAAAACATGTTACTTAACGACAAAAGTTCTTTCTTCCGGGGATTTAAATCAAAACATAAGGATTCATTCTCGTTCTTGGATTTGCTGGCGTGTTTTAAGATTCGTACGTCGAATTGCCACTTGGTTTGTCTAAACCAAGAAAGTACCCTACTAGAAAACTCTAGTAGTTGAATCCGTTTGGCGTGTTTTAAGATTCGTTCGTCGAATCGCCACTTGGTTTGGGCTAAACCAAGAAAAAGCCTGACTAGACATGCTAGTCATAGATTCTATTTGTTAGTCTTAATAGATTAAGAATATTTATTCAATAATCCTGAAAAAAATCTCATTTCATTTAAAAAGCTCTTTTCTTCAGAAAATCGGTCGGGCATTATAACTGCGTAAATTTGAAAAGTCGATTTTTATTCGGGCATTATAACTGGGTAATTTAGTTTTCCAAAAGTCCATCGAACATTATAACGGTGCATTTTGATAGTCAATTTTAAATCGTGCATAGTAACGGCTAAGTGTGATTTTCAAAGTCTAATTGTTCATAAAATCACTAATCACCAACATAATCACGTTTAATCATATTTAGGCATGTTTAAGCAAAATAATAACATAATCAATATGAACTAGTAAATACTAATCTAAGGTTAAGATAAAGTATCTACCTTAATTCCGATGATTAGTCGGAAGCCGATAAGCTAGTTGAATTCCGGCGGCGTAACGACTAGTCGACCTTTGCTCAAACACTTTCTAGCTAACTTATGCTACCTTTCTAAGATCTAGGGGTGGTCGAGGGTGGTGGTGTGTGGTGGTTTAGGATGAGTTTCAAGAAGAACACTCAAGAACTCACTCAAGAACACTAGAAAGCACAAAGTGGAGAAGTTGGGAGGTTTTGGTGTGAAATGAAGCAAGGAGAGTGAGCTATTTATAGGGAAGTAATGAGGTTCACCTCCCCCAAAGATAATCACCAGCCAAAAACCCTCCCCACAAGTGTCCAAACAACCTTTTGCAAAAGCAAAAATTAGGTTTTAAAGACTAGTTTTAGGTTATAAGAAATTCCCCACCAAATTTCCCACCAACTTAAAGATTAGTTTTAGGTTATAAGTAATCTCCCACCTAATCAAGGTTAGCTTTAATAAAATAAAATAAGAGTTGGGGATTTAGTAAGGCTTCCGGACGCAGTGTGGTGAAATACCCGGTGTGTACGCGTTTATTTACGGCGCGAAAAGTATAATTAAACAGGTTAAATCTAATTCGTTTAATCTAACCAAACCAAATTATAAACTATAGTTATTTAAAAATAAAACCGCATTAATAAATCAAAATTTTTTATTTACAAAATTTCGGGTTATTACAACCTATCCCCCTTAACAAATTTCGTCCTCGAAATTGAAATTACTCGACAGGTGGAAACAGTTGCGGATAATTAGCCCTCATGGCTTCTTCTCTTTCCCAAGTTGTTTCCTCCATCCCCCGATGTTTCCACAAAACTCGTACTAATCGGATAGTCCTATTGCGGATGCTCTTCTCCATACTATCCTGAATTTCAACCGGCTCTTCCTCAAAAGTTGCGTCTTCATCTATATCAAGATCTCCCCAGTTTAATACGTGTGTTGGCAGGGCAAGATACTTCCTTAACATAGAGACATGAAAAACATTATGCACTCGGTCGATTTGCGGCGGTAATGCTAACCGGTATGCTACTTGTCCAATTTTCTCCAAAATCTCAAATGGGCCGATATATCGTGGGGATAGTTTTCCCTTCCTCCCGAATCTAATTATTCCTCTCCGAGGTCTAATTTTCAGAAACACGTGGTCTCCCTCTTTGAATGACAAAGGTCTGTTTCTTCGATCCGCATAACTCTTCTGTCGGCTCTGCGCAGTAAGCAGTCTCTGTTGAATCAACTTGATCTTCTCCGTTGTGTCTCTGACCAAATCAGGTCCTAGCAATCCCGTTTCTCCGGCGTCAGTCCAACAAACCGGTGATCGACAAGGGCGGCCGTACAGAGCTTCGTAGGGTGCCATCTTGATGCTAGCCTGATAACTGTTATTGTAGGCGAATTCTACTAATGGCAGATGTCGTTCCCAATTCCCTGTGAAATCTAAGGTGCAAGCCCTAAGCATGTCCTCCAATATCTGGATTGTCCTCTCCGTCTGTCCATCAGTCTGCGGATGAAAAGCAGTACTGAGACGTATGTCAGTTCCTAGTGCCCTTTGCAGTCCTTTCCAGAACTGTGAGACAAATCTAGGATCTCTGTCTGACACAATTGACACTGGTACTCCATGAAGTCGCACCATCTCCTGGATATAGAGTATTCCCAATGCTTCCATGTTTTCCGTCATTTTCATTGACAAGAAGTGTGCCGACTTAGTGAGACGGTCTACAATTACCCACACAGCGGTGTTTGACTTAAACGACCTCGGAAGTCCAGTCACGAAATCCATTGAGATATGCTCCCATTTCCACTGTGGAATTGGTAGCGGCTGCAATTCTCTTCCAGGCCTCTGGTGTTCGGCCTTAACTTGCTGACAAACTAAACAAGTCTTTACAAATTCTGCCACGTCTTTCTTCATTCCTTCCCACCAATATGTCCGTCGTAAATCGTGATACATCTTCGTACCTCCAGGATGAACAGCGAAATTCGAGTGGTGAAATTCTTGAAGCACGGCTTTTCGAAGTCGACCTAAGTTGGGTACAAATACTGAGCCTTTAAATCTCAAACTGTTATCCGCTGCATGCAGGGTCCAACCGGGCAATTCCTTTCCTGAACTGAGCTATGATCTAGTGAATTCACAGTCCTGTTCAAAAGTCTGTGCCAACAGGATCTCCCGGTGAAGTGCTGGTTCTGCCACTAGTGCAGATAATCGCATCTGATCTCCATTAGATGACGGTTGCAAATTGAACTCGTTCAGAGTATCTATCATCTCCCATTCCTTCACAGCTATCTTGGCTTTTTGTGCCCTGTCCTTTCGACTCAGGGCATCAGCAACAACATTTGCCTTGCCAGGGTGATATGACAGGGTAAACTTGTAGTCTTCCAAGTACTCCATCCACCTTCTCTGTCTCATATTCAACTCCTTCTGAGTGAACAGATACTTGAGACTTTTGTGATCCGAGAAAACCTCAAATTGTTCGCCATAAAGGTAATATCTCCAAGATTTTAGAGCAAAAACTATTGCTGCTAATTCTAGATCGTGAGTAGGGTAGTTCTTCTCGTGCGATCTGAGCTGTCTCGATCCATATGCCACGACTTTTCCGTTCTGCATCAGCACACATCCTAGTCCTTCCTTTGATGCGTCACAATATACTTGATAACCAATGTCCCTTCCAGGAATGATCAGTATCGGTGCACTGGTCAGTCTCTTTTTCAACTCTTGGAAAACTTTCTCACACTTGTCATTCCATTCGAACTTAACGTTCTTCTGAATCAATCTAGTCATTGGTTTGGCAAGAGTAGCAAATTCCGGAATGAATCTTCGATAATATCCTGCTAAACCCAAGAAACTACGGATCTCAAATACGGAAGTTGGCTGCTTCCAATCCAACACAGCTTCTACCTTGCTGTTGTCAACTGCAATACCATCCTTAGACACCACGTGTCCCAGAAATTGAACCTGCTCTAGCCAGAACTCGCATTTACTAGCCTTGGCATAAAGCTGGTTGTCTCTTAGTACTTGCAGGGCTACCCGAAGGTGTTCTTCATGCTCCACTCGATTGGCTGAGTATATCAATATATCATCAATGAACACCACCACAAATCTATCTAGATAGGGTTGGAATATCTTGTTCATGAGGCACATGAATACTGCTGGAGCATTCGTTAGTCCAAACGGCATGACCACGAACTCGTAGTGTCCGTATCTTGTCCTGAACGCGGTCTTTGAAATGTCCTCGTCGCGGATTCTCAACTGATGATACCCTGATCTTAGATCAATTTTTGAGAAACAAGTTGCTCCTCTTAACTGATCAAATAGGTCATCTATTCTAGGCAGGGGATAACGATTCTTGATCGTGACTTGGTTTAGTTGCCTATAATCAATGCACAATCGTAAGGTTCCTTCTTTCTTCTTCACGAATAGTGCAGGTGCTCCCCATGGTGAAGTACTTGGTCGGATGTATCCTTTTCCCAACAATTCTTGTAGCTGGGTCTTCAATTCTTTCAATTCTGTTGGCGCCATACGGTATGGGGCTATAGAAATCGGAGCGGTTCCAGGTTGAAGCTCGATGGAAAAATCAATCTCCCTTCGTGGCGGTAATCCAGGTAGATCGTTAGGAAATACATCAGCATACTCGCAGACGATGTGTGGCAGTCCTAACTCCTCACGGTCAGATTCTTCCAACTGGAGACTAGCTAGCCATCCGAACAGTTGGTTCTGCCATTTCAAATGTCTAATCACCGGATTCACAGTCTGTCTATCCCCCTTAAAACGAAAACATGTCCCATCAGGGGTAAAGGCTGTTACTAGCTTTAGATGGCAATCAATGACTACTCGATGAGTTGACAGCCAATCCAACCCCACAATTAAGTCGAAATTAGCCATCTCGATCACGCGAAAATCGCAAGTTAATCGGATATTACTCTCTTCTAACTCGCAACCTTTACAAATTAGATTAACTGGTACAGTACCGCCTGAGGGTGATGCTATTGTCATTCTAGAGTTACCAATTTGTTGGGGGAATCAGTCTAAAATACTTGCAAAATTTATCAAAGCATAACTGCTTAAATTAACAGAGATTTATTAAAAATGGTTCAGCACAGAAAACACGATTTCAAACAGTACAATAACTGGCTCATTGGCCCATACATACAATACCAATACCACATAGTGACTACAGTCAGCTTATTCTACGCATAGATACTACTAGCTATCTACAGGTTGAAGTAGTCGCGAAGGTCGAATTTGTGTTGTGCCTCAGCATGAGTGAGCTCCTCCTCTTGAATCTGTTGGAAACGCTCGAATCTTTGTGCTGGAGTAAGCTCCGGTTCTTCAACTATCGGCTCCACTGGCGGTGGCTCCCAGAAGTATGGCTCAGTGACAAAAGCAGGAGAATCATCCATAGCAATGCTGAACTGATAGTTTAGGTCTATCGGCGACGGCAGAGGTGGCATTTGCTCGAAGACTGGTACTTCATACAGAGGACCTAGAAGTGGGTCAACGGTGTAAGCAGGTGCGTACAGGATTGTTGGAACAATGGCGATAGGGTCGAACTTAGTATGCATTCCAGATGCGGGTACCGGTGGTAGTGGTGCAGCAGGGAGAAGAACATTATCCGGTGTCGGAGAGACCATACTGTCTTGTAAGGTCAGTAACTGTGTAAATGTGTGATTGCGAGTAGCGCCTTCCTCTTCTAAAGCATGTGGTGGAAATTTGCCATGTTGGTGGAGATAGTTGGTCATTAGTGTAAAATTCTCGAGGTATCTATAGTTGGGATCATTGTCTGGTAGAGGTTCTGGGTACCGTTTCTTAAACCTGCGGATCTCCTCAAGTAGTCTAGCATGATTAGGGGGCATCTACAATTCAGATAATTCCAATATTACTTAGGGTATCAAGGACATACAATTATTATTCTAGCTTAGTGTCTACCCAATTACCCAAAGCCAAGTGTTGGAACCTAGGGCTCTGATACCACTTGTAACGCCCCGCATTTTGGGAAAAGCGTTATGGATTATTATTACAATTTAAAGTCGGTCTAAACAGTAATAATAATAACCAAAATACATATAGATGGTCTATCCTTCACAGATTACAAAAAGGTAGACTGGGTGGGTTCTACGGCTCTGCAAATTCCTCCGCCTGGTGGATCTCTATTCCGGCAGCTCCTCCGGCTCCGTGTTCTCCGTAAAGGTATTCCTGTCCATCGTGACAATCTAGCATAATACGTCAGAGTTGCGAAGCAACATCGTCGTATTATGCCAGGGCAAACCGTGAGCGAGGACGCTCAATAGATACCGTACCCCAACATTAAACTAGCAATTCTAGAACAATATTATTGGCAGGTAAATAGTTGAAAATCATTTATCAAAACGGTAAGTTCATGCGTGTCAATGCATCAGTATCACATCAAATCAGAGTGCAGCTTAAATAAAAATCAGTATCCCATATTATTTCAGAATCCAGAGTATAGTGTCAGTATCTCGTATCATTTTCTCATAACAGCATTCTTCTTCAAATTTCAACCATGTCAACATCTCACATCTCTCGAAAGTTATTGGCTCGTTCTACAACCCCGTTCTAACGGTCACCAACCTTTACGTTCGAAGGGTCGGCCACCCATAAACTGACTCCTGCAGTATGAGGTCCGCTAACTCCGCGTCACACACGACATAGTCCCGGCTACCCATATCACTGAATCCCCACCAGTTTGTTTATGAGGTCCGCTTGCTATGTGTTGTACTGAGTAAGTTCTAACCGTCAAATTCACCCGCGGAATTTGAGGAGAAACTTCAAACAGCACTACCGTATAGTTCCGTTGGGCTTTGACCACCAGTTCACCCCAGGGAACTGAGGCGGGACTCCAACAGCATCAACATCTCAACTTTCATCACATCAACATTTTCATTCTCATTTCTATCTCTTCCATTTAAAAACATTCGATCACTTTCTCGAAAAATGTGTCGGGTCGTATCGTCTTTGAAAAAGAACGTGCACATACATTAATTTAATAAAACAAAATCCTCCGTTTAGAATTGTTCATGATAAACCTTCCGCTCGTAACCCATCTTACGAAAACATGTTACTTAACGACAAAAGTTCTTTCTTCCGGGGATTTAAATCAAAACATAAGGATTCATTCTCGTTCTTGGATTTGCTGGCGTGTTTTAAGATTCGTACGTCGAATTGCCACTTGGTTTGTCTAAACCAAGAAAGTACCCTACTAGAAAACTCTAGTAGTTGAATCCGTTTGGCGTGTTTTAAGATTCGTTCGTCGAATCGCCACTTGGTTTGGGCTAAACCAAGAAAAAGCCTGACTAGACATGCTAGTCATAGATTCTATTTGTTAGTCTTAATAGATTAAGAATATTTATTCAATAATCCTGAAAAAAATCTCATTTCATTTAAAAAGCTCTTTTCTTCAGAAAATCGGTCGGGCATTATAACTGCGTAAATTTGAAAAGTCGATTTTTATTCGGGCATTATAACTGGGTAATTTAGTTTTCCAAAAGTCCATCGAACATTATAACGGTGCATTTTGATAGTCAATTTTAAATCGTGCATAGTAACGGCTAAGTGTGATTTTCAAAGTCTAATTGTTCATAAAATCACTAATCACCAACATAATCACGTTTAATCATATTTAGGCATGTTTAAGCAAAATAATAACATAATCAATATGAACTAGTAAATACTAATCTAAGGTTAAGATAAAGTATCTACCTTAATTCCGATGATTAGTCGGAAGCCGATAAGCTAGTTGAATTCCGGCGGCGTAACGACTAGTCGACCTTTGCTCAAACACTTTCTAGCTAACTTATGCTACCTTTCTAAGATCTAGGGGTGGTCGAGGGTGGTGGTGTGTGGTGGTTTAGGATGAGTTTCAAGAAGAACACTCAAGAACTCACTCAAGAACACTAGAAAGCACAAAGTGGAGAAGTTGGGAGGTTTTGGTGTGAAATGAAGCAAGGAGAGTGAGCTATTTATAGGGAAGTAATGAGGTTCACCTCCCCCAAAGATAATCACCAGCCAAAAACCCTCCCCACAAGTGTCCAAACAACCTTTTGCAAAAGCAAAAATTAGGTTTTAAAGACTAGTTTTAGGTTATAAGAAATTCCCCACCAAATTTCCCACCAACTTAAAGATTAGTTTTAGGTTATAAGTAATCTCCCACCTAATCAAGGTTAGCTTTAATAAAATAAAATAAGAGTTGGGGATTTAGTAAGGCTTCCGGACGCAGTGTGGTGAAATACCCGGTGTGTACGCGTTTATTTACGGCGCGAAAAGTATAATTAAACAGGTTAAATCTAATTCGTTTAATCTAACCAAACCAAATTATAAACTATAGTTATTTAAAAATAAAACCGCATTAATAAATCAAAATTTTTTATTTACAAAATTTCGGGTTATTACAAGCATTAGTGGCTATATCAACACTTGGTCGCTCCTTCCTACAGCTTGTAAAAACATGTTGAACTTATCTACCTCTTGCTCAATAATGGTCGTTTCTGGAGTCCATTCTTCTTGAAGAACCAGTTGTTCCTAGTAATCCAAACCTGCCAACCAAACATTACAAATAATACAGAAGCCTCCTGCCGTTCCTCACCACTAGATTTAGCACCTAAGCCCACCCAAACATCCTTCAGCTGCGTAGATATAGAAAATTCTGGTCGAAATCAGAAAGGGGATAACAACCAGACCCTTGAAGCTCAAGATCCCCACTGGTTTGTCCTCCTCCGTTTTACATAGCCCTCCTCCTTTGAACCTGTTCCTTTTCGATAACATATGCCAATTTAACAGAAGAAAGCCCAGTTGATGTGCACCTCCAAATATACTTATCCTCCATGCCTTTAACACTCAATGGTATGCTCAAAATCTGTTTCACATCTCTTTCAATGAATACCCGTTTGAGTAGTGGTTCATTCCATATCATTCGATCCATATCAATAAATTCACTCACCTTGCACAAACTATTACCAGCCTTTGGGGTTAAAACTTTCGGATAAAAATCATCAGCTAGCCATGACTCATCCCATATTTTTGCCCTTTCACCATTTCCATTCTCCATCGCCAAACTTTCTTGATAACTTCTTTACTTACTAATATACTTTGCCAAGCCCAAGATGAAAGAGGTTTCGAGCAAGCCTCTTTGAAGGATGTATTGGGAAAGTACTTGGCTTTCTAAACTCTGAAAAAGAAAGAATCATCGCCAACCATAAGTCTCCACCCTTGTTTTGCTAGCATTGCTAAATTGGAAGCTTCAAGATCAAGAAAGCCTAGTGCACCCATCCTTTTGACCTGCGTCATTTTCCCCCAACTCATCCAATTCATCTTCCTTGCATCCTCAGCTCCATACCAAAAAAACTTAGCAATCATGGAATTCAACTTCCTACATAACCCAATATGAATTTTAACACACGCCATGGCATAAATAGGCAAGGCCAACAATACATGTTTTGCCAAGAGCTCTCTACCTGCATGATTTGTGAAAGTTCCTGCCCAACTCAACACCCGTTTCATAAGACGATCTTCAATACACTTCAATGCATCCTTCTTAAATCTCCCAATGATGTATGGAAGACCCAAATACTTACCCTATTCTGGACAGTTACTAAATCCCATTATATCACGACATTCGGTACACAAACTATTTGCAATGTTTTTGCAACGAAAATTGCAAAGATTGATTTTCTAAACAATGAGAAAATAAAACTAAGTTCTAATACACTTATAGTATTAAGCTGAACAATCAGTGGATCTTCTAGGTACGAATATACCAAGATAGATGAAGGTCACGTACGAAGATACTTAAATCAAGTGGCAACATGAGAAATTAAACAAGTTTGTGTAGACACCCCAATCCGGACCTACAGAATTCCGAAACTTCCCCGATGATGAAAATGCCTAACAGGGACGCACAAGGCTTGATCAGGAACTTGAAAAACCCCACCAATAACCTTCCATCAAATCATCAAAACATCCCTTAGAACTCCGGAATGTCCCAAAAACCTTGAAATGCATGCACCTGGATTGGCCTTCAGGCACCTGGATTGGTCAAATCCAGGCGCCTGGAAGGGGTTCAGGCACCTGGATTCAGTTCAGGCACCTGGATCACATGGTCCAGGCGCCTGGATTCAGTTCAGGCGCCTGGAAATGCACAATCCAGGCGCCTGGATATCAGTCCAGGTTGAGTGTGTTTTAAGTTGTTAGTGGGCGGGAACGAGATTTTGGGGGATTTTGTTACAGAGTCAGTTGGAGAGGGGTGTGGGGGAGATCATTATACCTATAACTCACCCCCTATGTGACCCCTTACCCTTTCTAAAGGCTCAAGTGGCCCTTTATGGACCCTTGTTTGCCTATAAAACCAACTCTCCTCTTTCATTTTTAGGGGCTGAAAAATACTCTCTCATTTGGCTGTTACTCTGTCAAAATAACCTCAGAATCCTTTGTTTCATCATCTACCTCTCAAATCCAACCCATTTCAACCCCAAAAATCACTCCCTTACCTCTAAAACCTCCATATATACACCCTCATCAACCAAAATTCATCAAAGTTTCCATAAACTACCTTTCATAGCTCTGTAAAACTAAGAGTCAGTAGTTACATTCTCCCAAAACTCACTCCAAAAACCCATTTTCAAGTTCTTGATCAAACCAAAAAGGTAGTTTTTCTACCAAGATGTTCAAATAGGCCCTGAGGGGGACTCAATCAAGCTCTCTTTGGTCATTTATACCAGTAGAGGGTTTGAGAGAGGTCTGAAAATCATCAAAAGAGAAAATCAGATTGTGCATCAGAACTCAATCCAGGCGCCTGGATCATCACCTTCCAGGCGCCTGCATTGAGTCCAGGCGCCTGGATTCATCCCATGCAGGCGCCTGGACCCCCCTTTACATTGTCACATTTTCTGTTTTCTTTCATATTTTGATCATTTTGGTGCATCATTTATATACCTTGATCCATATTTCATTATATTTCAAGTTCTAATCTCCATTTAGATATTCATCTTGAGTATTTTGATTTTGGAATCATGCTTTTAAAGAGGATCTCATAAGAAAGAGTAGGTTAAATAAGCTTGTGTGTCATTCTTGAGTTCTGATCATTTAGTTTCTAAGGTGTCTATTTAGGATTTCATATGATACTTAAGCACATCTCTCATGAATGTCAAAAATGAGCATAATCAATGTATTTTTGTTGCATTTTAGCACCATTTCATGGTATTTGAGTTACATTCAAGTTTAAACCTGTTGCTGTGTGGTTAAACATTGTTCAGAATGCATGAGAGTCAATTAGAACATTGATTTTGCTGGGTTTTGCAAGAAAATGAGGGTCTAAGGATTCTGTCTGGATGGCATCCAGGCGCCTGGATTGACCCCTTCCAAGCGCCTGGACTCAATCCAGGCGCCTGGACTCACCTTTTCCAGGCGCCTGGACTCCCTCCAGGTCCACACCTTATGATCAGTTTCTGAGGTATTTTATGGCGTTTTGGGGATGTTTTAGTGTAATTTCTGTATCTTTTGTGCATAAATTATCCATTCACAACATTTTGCATAAACATGCATTCAAGTTTCATCAATATATTTCGATGTGTTTATTATGCTCTCACATGAATTTGAATTTAAAAGTCCATTTAAGTAACATTTTCAAGATTTTCTAAACATTTAGTAGAGACCGGTAAATATGCCAGGCGCGTGGGGTGCTTTGAATTCCTTCCTCTCGCGTAACCTAGCTCCCGAACCCGAGAAATCTCATTTTAAAGACCGGTAAAGTATTTTCCGTTCCAAGGGCAAAAGGGTCATTTTTCAAATGGTTTCTCGGGTAAAGTCCTCAAATCCGGGTGGCGACTCCATTCAACCGATCAAATCATTTTTAGAAATCAAAACGGTTTTTCGTGGACATCATCGCGTTCCCGCGGGGTGTTCACAGTATGATACTTCAAAAAAATATGTGCTTAAAAGGCCACATACGGCCGACCAAGCCGCCCAATAGGTAAGCAAGAAAAGAAGAGAACAGGCATTAAGCTTCTTCACTGAGCAACAGTGGCAGGAGGAAGGTCAGTCGCTTCATTCTCATCAAGAGTAACCACAATAACATAGCCACTGCCTTCCTCGTGGGCAGGGTCATAGCCTCTATCAATGTCTGTTCAAAAGAAGTTTTGACAACTAGAGGAGGAGGCTGAGGAAGAGACTGGCTTACATGAGCAGCTGCCTCAGTTTCACTTGCTTCATCTCGGTCCAGAAGGGAGAGGCTTGGTCTATCTCAAGCTTGGTCAACAGCCTTGTCCAGCATTTCTTCCAGATGTGGTCTTTGACCATTGGCATCTGAGCTTTATAGTTCTCGGTAGCTTCCAACACTCTTCTTCATAGGCAAGGGAAGCCTCAACACGAGCGACCTCGAGTTGTTGACGAAGATCCAGCTCGGTCTCCTCGGCTTTCTTCTTCTTTGCCTCACCTTGTTCTTTTAACTTGTCAGTTTGTAGATGAGCTTCCATCCATAGCTGAGCATGGTAGGCATTCTCCCTGCCAGCTTTTTCTACCCTCTTAAGGGGATTGACATTCTCCTTCTTGAGCTCGTTCTCATTCTTCTTTGCTCGTTCAAAGCCGACAAAGGTCTTTTGTATAACTTGAGCACGGCAAAATTAATTAGTAGGCACTACATCAATAATGCAATATGTTGAAAACCAACTAATTAAGCCATACCCTGATGCTGGATTAGAAGGCCATTTTCATCAGCTTGTCCTGGTTGTGTTCTTTTTCCTTCTCCATGTCAGCTGGCAGTAAGACTGCTGGAGCTACAGCGAAGGCATTCTCAGGGGTACTTATATGATCTTCTTTTGTGATGACGTCCTCGAAGTTGTCCCCACCGTTCTTTGCCTAGAGGGGGATGGTTGAGGAGGAGGGGTTGTAGCTTTCTCCCGAGCCCTTTTCTCGCGTTACCGAGCAGTTAGCTCGGTCTCAGTCGGTGTGGACGAGGTGAGAGGAACAAAGAAGCCTAGGGGATTTGGGGGCGATGGAGTCTCATCCATCCCCAGTAAAGAAATGAGATCAATAGGTTGGAGAGGCATACAATGATTTGGGGGAGAAGGAGAGTACCCAAAATACGAGTCGCTGTCAACTAAACAAACACCCTCTTGAATAGTTTTTGTTTCTTCTACTTGGTCCTCTTCTTCTTCAACTCTACCCCTGCCAGACGTGCTCGGCAATAAAAGGGGAATCACTGGGATAGCAGCCTGAGCTTCGGGACAGATCTGACGAGAAGATGTGATAATAGGAATGGCGGTTTCAATTTCAACCCTACTAGCAATTATCACTCCTTGGTCAAAAGAACAGGGCGGGAAGCACGTGAAAGCTCTCCTTTGTTGATGCCTACAATGCGTCCTAGCTCGGCCTAACTCTGGAGGAGCACTGGGAAGTATGGGCTCAATTGCTGGGGGCCTGGGACAGCAACTGCATGACTCTCTTTGCTTGTTTATGCCTCCCCAGTAAGAGGGTGTGTAGCCCAGAAGGATGTGGGGAGCACGGCCGAGACCAACTGGGGTTGGCTCAAACCTGTCGAATAGAAGGGCAAGTGATATATCTCAGTGGTGGAGCCCCAGATGCTCAATGAGGTGGTTGACGGTGATATTGGAAGCTGCAAAATGACAAGAAGTAAGGAGATGTCACACATATAAGTGAAAACACACAAAGAAAGACAGATACGAATAAGGAATACATACTGACGGGGCGATCTAAACACATGAGGGACTTGCACGTTAATGAGACCACCCTATGAATCCCTGGGCTTCCAGTTCCCAATGACGACGAGGTAGTCATTCCCCTCCCCTCTTGCAGAATTGGGAAGATCGGTGATAAGTTGTTGGTTTTTACTCCAGGTCTTATGGTAATATGTATGTTCATTTGTGGCTATGATACTGTACATACGATGGATGTCCCACCAGCCTAAGGATAGACCTAAGAGTTTGTTTAGGGCAGGAACACTATTACAACACGAATGAAATTTGGACATAACTGCATCGGGTTACGTCTGCACCTCTCGCATACCTCATAGAAGAAATGATCCAGAGGTAGCCAGAGGCCACACTCAGCAATGAATAGGATGGGGATGTGAATTCTATCTATAGTTTGATCGTGCTCCGACAATGTCCTAAGACCAGGAAGCCTAGGCTCGATGTCATCAGGAATATTGTAATCTTGACAAAATTTTGCCATTTTTTGGTATGTACTGACTAAGTTTAACATTCTCCCAGCCGAATGAGTTTGGTGCCGATTTGTTTCAGAGATCAAGACGTGGTTGCTTGAGGAGTTCACAGAATCAAAGAGGAAGTACGGGGTACTGCAACAAGGGTTGGATTTAGGTGTCAATTGAAGCTTGTGGGTAATTCCTGAATTGAGAACTCTTGTAATCCTTTTGATTTGGGATATAAAATTGTAGGAATAGGCCGTGGTTTTATACTTAGGGTATTAGACCCTAAGTAGTTTCCACGTAACTCTTGTGTTTTTGTCTAGTTTATATATCTTTGCATTAGTTTGAGCTTGTTGAACTATGGAATTTGAAATGGCTTATGGGTGATTGACATCTCTGATCTTGTTCAAGTTTTAATATGGTGTCCTATTCACCCCTCCCCCTCCTCTAGGATAGTTTATTGGTGTTAATTAGTTTCATTTGGTATCAGAGCATTGTGTGCTCGTTGATTGGCTTCACCGCCTGAGTTTGATCCTGTTTTGGTTTTATGGATAGAGATATGGATAGAGAGTCTCGTTCTCCGTATTTTGATGGTACCGACTATGCTCACTGGAAATCTAAAATGGAAATGCATCTCATCTCCCTTGGAATAAGAGTTTGGCACTCTGTTTTGTACAGTTACCAATTACCCACCATTGAAGACCCCGAAACTAAGAAAGTTAGGAACAAGCTTGAGCCCGAATGGAATCCAGGAGACATAGAAAGTTGTGAGTCCAATGCTCGTGCCCTACGTGCAATACATGGGGCACTTCGTAAATCTGAATTTAGCCGTATTTCCTCGTGTACCATAGCCAAGGATGCTTGGGAAGTCCTTAAAACTTCTCACGAAGGTATCGAAACGATTAGAGTCTCAAAGCTTCAAATTTATACCTCTAAGTTCGAGAGTCTAAGAATGCTAAAAAAAGAATCCTTCGATGACTTTATAATTCGGCTTACTGACATTGTCAATACGTTTCACGGTCTAGGCGAACCTTTGTCTAATCTTAAAATTTGTCGTAAAATTCTTAGGTCCTTACCTAAAAGATTTAGGTCTAAGGTTAGTTCTATAGAAGAACGTCCTGATGTTGATGATTTAACTTTCGCCGAACTTGTTGGAAAGCTTCAAGTCTATGAACTAAACCACTTGTTTGACCACGAAACTTCTAAGACCTCTACTAAGCAAAACAAAGGCATAGCTCTTAAATCCATCCTAGAAAAAGAGGAATCCTCCGAATCTTGTGACCTTGAGGAAGATTTAGATGACGAGGAGTTGACTATGTTCGCTAGAAAGTTTGGGAGGTTTTTCCCTCTCAAGAAAGGTAGTAATAAAGGAAAGAATTCAAACTTCACTCCTAATGCTAAGAAACCCTCCTATGGGAGTAGTGATAGGAAATCTTCTTTTGATAAATCTAGAAAGCCACAAGGGATTCAATGCCATGAGTGTCATGGTTTTGGCCATGTCCAATCCGAATGTGCCAACACTCTTTAGAAAAAGTTAAAAAAGAGTTTCAAAGTCACATGGGTTGATAGTGATGAAGAGTGTAGTGAATTCGATGGTCAAGATAGTGGTGACGGAAACTCGAATGTTTCTGTGCTTGTTGCCACCGTTGAACATCCTGACTCTCCAAAATCTCCTTTAATTCCTATATCCACTAACACCAAGAATAGTGATAGGTCTAGTATGAGTTCCAAGAGTGTTAGTGATGACGAACAAGGAGAAGTAGAAAACATCCATGATGCTTTTAATCAAATGTATCTTGAGTGTGTCTCTCTTAAAAAGAAAAAGAAAGAATTGGAGAAAACCATAAAGAAATATGAAAATGAGAGAGTTGTTCTTAAAGCCAACTTAGAGTCTTCCAATTTAGAACTTGAGAAACAAAAGGAATACTACACTAAGCTAGCCAATAAGTTTTCTATTGTGGAGAAGGAAATGCTAGAAGGTGTAACGGAGATTGAGAAAGCTATCTAAAGAGAGATCTTAATGAGGCTAGTGAGGCTATTAAAAGAAACGATTGTGGAGCTAATAGGATTGCCGAAATGACTCGCACCTTTAGAGACAAACATGGTCTAGGGTTCGTGGATCCTCCTTCTCTCCATCCTTTGTCTAGAAATCTAGTGAGAAAATCAACTTTGTGAAAGCCAAAACAGTAGAGAGCCCTCCTTCTCCTAGCATGCTTAAAGTTGCCGAAAGCGAACCTCCTAAGAAAAGAATCATCACCTGTCACCATTGTGAAGTCGAGGGTCATATTAAAAAATTTTGCTATCGTTTAAGAAGAGAATTACAAAAGAAGGGGCAATCTCAAAGACCCCAAAAGCTTTTCATTCCTCGTAGTGTCTCTCTTGGTCAACCCAATGTGAGAAGATCTCGTAAACCCACGTTCTCGCCTCAAGAGAATAAAAATGATGGTTTTCTTGCTCAATTGAACAAACTTGCTGCTCAATTTTCTTATATTGTTGAAGAAATAAACAAGTTGTCCTTTCAAGCTAAAAGTTTCAATGGTGATACTCGTGCTTGTAATAGTTCTCACAAAACTTGGAAAAAGGTTGAAAATAGTTGTCTTGTTGTTCACACGGCTTTTAGAGCTCAAAATGATTCTATGTGGTACCTTGATAGTGGTTGTTCACGTCACATGACCGGAGATAAAGCTTTGTTCTCAAAACTTGAAAAATGTGAAGGAGGAATTGTTACTTTTGGAGATGGTAAAAAAGGGAAAATAGTTGGTCAAGGCATCATAACAACTTCCGGTTTACCCGAATTGAACAATGTTTTATATGTTGAAGGATTGAAAGCAAATCTTTTGAGTATCGGTCAATTTTGTGACAACTAACACAATGTTCAATTCTCTAAAAATGCTTGTTTGGTGATTGATCCTTTTGGTGTATGCGTGATTAAGGGTGTTAGATCATCCGACAATTGCTATTGTGTTAATACTTGTGTGCCTAATGTGTGCAATTGAGTCTTGATTGATGAAGTAGAATTGTCTCATCAACGCTTGGGTCATGTGAACTTTGTCAACTTGCATAAGATTACTAAACATTAGATAGTGAGAGGAGTTCATAAGCTTGCTAGTGTCAAAAATGTTGTGTGTGGTGGATACATGAAAGGTAAACAAATTAAGAGTCAACATAAAAAGACAAACATAGTGACAACCACTAAACCTCTTGAGCTGCTTCATATGGACCTTATGGGTCCCTCTATAACCGAGAGCATGGGTGGTAAGAAGTACATCCTAGTGGTACTTGACAATTACTCTAGCTACTCGTGGGTAGGATATCTTAGGGAAAAATCGGATGCTTATGCTTGCTTTAAAATTCTTTCCACTAGACTTCAAAATGAAAAAGGGTACTCTATTGTTCGTGTTAGAAGTGATCACGGTGGAGAATTTGAAAATCTAGACATAGATACCTATTGTGATGAAAAAGGGATAAAGCATGAGTTCTCCGCTCCTCGCACTCCCCAACAAAATGGGGTTGTTGAAAGGAAAAATCGGACTCTCCAAGAAATGGCTGGCGTCATGTTGCATGCCAAACAAGTTCCTCGTAATTTGTGGCCAAGGCTATTAATACCGCTTGTTATACTATTAACCGTGTCTACATTAGGCCGGGGACATCTCAAAATCCGTATGAGATTTGGAACGGTAAAAGGCCTTCGATTAAGTATTTTAGGGTGTTTGGTAGCAAGTGCTATATCTTGAGAGAAGGTTTTCACCTAGGAAAGTTCGATTCTAAGAGTGACGAGGGTATTGTCCTTGGATATTCTAATAATAGTCGTGCTTATAGGGTTTATAACCTCAAAACTTCTACCTTATGTGAGTCGGCAAATGTTGTAATCGACGATACCGCTGTAGGAGATTCACCACATAGGGGTGACAATGAGTTAGGTCCTATATGGGACATTTTTTAGGGGGAGATCTCTCCCAATGAAGATGAGGAGGAGGGATCATTAGAAGCAGACAAAGTTGAAAATAGCAAAAAAGATAATGTTCTTGATGATGATGGAATTGAAAAAGATAGCAAACCGGAAGGAATTGGCGAAGAAGAGGATAGTGAACTTGGTCAACATGACCTTATGCCCTTGAATGCTAAAGAGCCATCCTCTAGAGTTAAGCTTCATCATCTCATTAGCCAAGTGTTGGGTGATCCAAATGATGGGATGAAAACTAGGAGACAAATTAGAAACAAGGTGACCTATGTTTGTTACACATCCTCCATAGAACCTAAGAAGATAGAAGAAGCCTTAGAAGATGAGCATTGGATAGGAGCCATGCAAGAAGAATTACTTCAATTTGTTAGAAATGATGTGTGGTATCTTGTCCCTAGGCCTTCCCACACTAATGTCATAGGTACTAAATGGATCTTCAAAAATAAAAAGGATGAAAATGGCATAGTAGTTAGGAATAAGGCTAGGTTGGTTGCTCAAGGATACACTCAAATGGAGGGGATTGATTTTGAAGACACGTTTGCCCCGGTAGCTAGGCTAGAGTCCATAAGGTTGTTGTTTGCCATAGCAAGTCACTTTGGCTTTAAACTTTTTCAAATGGATGTTAAAAGTGTGTTCTTAAATGGTGATCTTAAGGAAGAAGTCTATGTTGAACAACCCAAGGGATTTGTAGATCCTCCAAATCCCTCTCACATGTTTCGTCTTCGTAAGGCCCTTTATGGTCTAAAGCAAGCCTCTTGGGCTTGGAATGAACGGTTAAGTAGAGCGTACTTTGTTTGTAAAAAAAGTTGAGAGTGATCTTGTGATCGCTCAAATTTATGTTGATGACATTGTTTTCGGCTCTACTAGTGAAAGACATGCCCATCACTTTGGGCACAAATGTCTCATGAGTTTCAAATGAGCCTCATGGGTGAGTTCACATATTTCTTGGGATTTCAAATTAAACAATCTAATGACGGTACCTTTATTTGTCAATCCACCTATGCTAAGGAGTTAGTTAAGAAATTTGGTTTAAGCGAGGCAAAAGAGATTCGAACTCCCATGGCTACTACTACTAAAATTGCTAAGGATTCCAAGGGGGTTGGTGTTAACCCTACTCTTTTTCGTAGCATGATAGGAAGTTTGTTGTACCTCACTGCTAGCCATCCCGACATTTCCTTTAGTGTAGGGTTTTGTGTTAGGTACCAATCGGATCCTAAAGAGTCACACTTAACCACCGTTAAACGTATTATTCGCTATGTGAAGGGCACCTCTGCCCTTGGTTTATGGTTTCCTAAGGGTACCGATATTGACTTGGCCGCTTTTTCGGATGCGGATTGGGCCGGTAGTGCCGATGATTGTAAGAGTACCTTGGGCGGATGTTTCTACTTAGGAAATTATCTCATTGCATGGCATAGTAAAAAGCAAAATTGTGTGTCCCTATCCATCGCCGCGGCTGAATACATTACGGCAAGCAGTTGTTGTACTCAATTGTTGTGGATGAAACAAATGCTTTGTGATTATGGGTTGGCTCAAGGGACGATGACTATTTTCTATGATAATACTAGTGCCATTAACATTTCTAAGAATCCTGCCCAACATTCTCGGACCAAGCATATTGACATTCGACATCACTTCATACGTGACCTTGTAGAAGGTGGAGTTATCTCTCTTGAATTCATTCCTACGCTCGACCAAAAAGCTAATATTTTCACAAAACCTCTAGATTCCATTAGGTTCGAAAGCCTTAGGAAATCTATTGGTTTGTCTTCTTTAAATTAATCTGTCTTGCACTGCATGTCACTCTTTTGTGTGCTACATTTCATTTTCTTATCCAAAGTGAGCATGTATTTGTCATTCTTATTTGGTCTTGTTCTTCTTGAATCCTAGGTCCATGTCATTAAGCGTGCTTGCTTGTTTGCGTGCATGTGTACTTGATTTTTGTTTAATGTTTTTCATCTTCATGCATAAGAACAAGCTTGGGAATTTTGTTTGGCGAGCATTGAGATTTGGGGCATCCTTTAAGATCACCTAGAGGTGCATTCATGTTTATATTATGAGCTATACTTCAATTCATATGAATCTCATGCTTTTCTCTAAATTGTGCACACTCTTGTTGGGGATTGATTCTTTTGGTGTCTAAGGGTCCTCAATTTCTTTCTTGGTAGGTTTCTACTTGATTAGATTTGCGATTGACCAAATGCTTGAGTTTTACCTTTGGATGCTTTCCCCCATTGATTCTACTCGAGAGTTACCACCTAGGGCTTAGTGTGAAAGCTTCCTTTGGTGCTTTGGTGGTAAGGCTTGCTACACTTAAGTACTTTATGCTGTTAATTCCTACTGTTATTACTTGTAATGGTTTATTTATAGTAGGTGCCCATGTTTGGGGCAAACATGCTGAAGTTGATACATATTTGATAGCTTATGCCCATGTTTGGGGCAAACATGCTAAAGCTAATATATTTTTGATAGTTCATGCCCATGTTTGGGGCAAACATGCTGGTAGCTTGCCTTATTTATGAATTTTCAGCTTGTTGAGATTGCTTTCTACTGCGCTAACATGTTTTAAGCAAGATTCTGTTCTTGTGTTCTCTTGTAGTTGGATTGTCTCTTGTTTGCAGGTTTTCCTTAGAATTCATTGAAGCTTTAGATCTAGTTAG
This sequence comes from Vaccinium darrowii, assembly GCA_020921065.1. NCBI lineage: Eukaryota > Viridiplantae > Streptophyta > Magnoliopsida > Ericales > Ericaceae > Vaccinium > Vaccinium darrowii. Next base: position 28,541,501 of record CM037160.1, read on the forward strand.
TTTAGGTTTTGAAGGTTCCTTCTCTAGCTAGGGTTTGTTTCAATGTATTGTTCTTGGTTTTTTCCTGGAAATGCCAAAGGGGGAGATTGTAAATGTGATTGGAAATTTTCGGGATTCATTTATCCTTTTGATAATGTAATCTGTTCTTAGGGGTTTTGGGGAGGTTTATTTTTTGGTATATGTCTAGATAATCCGCCCCTTGTTTGAAGCCTTTGAGGATCTCTTCTTGCTCGTGCATTGCCTTGGATTCTGTTCTTGAAAGGCATAAAGGTTGCATTATCATATCTTCATATAGTTTGAATGTGCATACCTTGTCATGAATCATGTTTTTGCATTCTAACTAAATAGCTTGAGCATCAACTACTTTTTCTAAGGCATAAGGGTCTATCTTTGTAGTTTCAGAGATCAGTGCTTGTAGAGCGCCACCCGTTGCGCTCGTTTTCATCAAGCACTTTCCTCCTGTTTTGTTCCTAGGAGATTTCTGTAGATAGCACTCGTTTAGCGCTACCCGTTGCGCTCGCTGAACTTACTGGCGCTTTTCCTGTCTGCACATCTCCGTTGCGCCTGTTGACCGCTTGTTGCTTGTCTCCGTGCACAACTTCAAGCGCAGCGCTTGTTTACTGGTGTATGTGGCGTAATCTCATTGGTTTTTGCTAGGATTGTATCCTTGGCACTATACAAGCATCCTTATCTCTCTTTTTACACTCACCACTTGCATCATCAGAATATATATATATATATATATATATATATATATATATATATATAGAGAGAGAGAGAGAGAGAGAGAGAGAGAGAGAGAGAGAGAGAGAGAGAGAGAGAGAGAGAGGAAAACGCCATTTTTCACATCAGCTGTGTTCTTGGTGCAAAAATGATGATCTAAACATTGTTTTGATCATTTTTGTTAGTCAATCTAGAGCTGTGCTTTTGTTCACCATGCATATGCCCTAGACTGATTTTGTTTTACAAAAACCTTCATCAAAAATCATGTTTTTCATACTGTGGTCTGTTGCTTTTCATCCTACATGAGCCGAATGAGTTCGGTGCCGATTTGTTTCGGAGATCAAGACGTGGTTGCTTGAAGAGTTCACAGAATCGAAGAGGAAGGACGGGGTACTGCAACAAGGGTTGAATTTAGGTGTCACTTGAAGCTTGTGGATAATTCCTGAATTGAGAACCCTTGTAATCCTTTTGATTTGTGATATAAAATTGTAAGAATAGGCCGTGGTTTTATACTTAGGGTATTAGACCCTAAGTAGTTTCCACGTAACTCTCGTGTTTTTGTCTCGTTTATATATCTTTGCATTAGTTTAAGCTTGTTGAACTGTGGAATTTGAAATGGCTTATGGGTGATTGACATCTCTGATCTTGTTCAAATTTTAATTTGGTGTCCTTTTCACCTCCCCTCTAGGACAGTTTATTGGTGTTAATTAGTTTCAGAAATAACCCAGGGTGTTACAATTCTCCCCATCTTAAGAAATTTTGTCCTCGAAATTTGCTTCCCTTAATCAAATAAATGTGGATATTGTTTTCGCGTTTCCTCCGCACTTTCCCAAGTACCTGCTCAATCTAATGACTATGCCACAACATTTTCCCAACGAATTTATTTTAGTTCATATTACTTGATCTCCCATATACAAAATATTTACTAGTTTCTCCACATAGCTCAAATATTCGTTCAATTACCCAATTTTTAATTCGCTTTCTCAATTAATGTCAACGCAATAAACCTAACCCAAGGAATATCAATAAAATAAAACATTTGATCTCCTTCTAAATTCTCATCAATTTCTCGAACCCATGTCACCTCACCAAACCAAATTCAACATTCTTCACAACACCTCACGAATTTTTGACTACTGATACGTCATCTCCCCAATCAAAATTTATTGCTTAAAACTCAACTTTATTCCTGAACCTTAACAATATCCTCAACACAACCACTAGCCAATTGTATTCCATATTCAAACTGTAAACAAGTAGCACACAATCTATAAACTCCTGCTCAGCTCTGCCTCAACGACAAATACCCATAAATTGATCGCTTAAAATCCTTCACTCTAGAAATCAAACTACAGTTTCCATTCAATCCATGGTTGCCAACCAATCATTAATAGAAAAAAAAAAATATATATATATATATATATATATATATATAATGGAAACATTTCTAGTGAGGGTTCCCTCACAAAAATAAATGAGGGAAAAACGTTATGGGTCGTTGGATCGCGCACATGGCATCAACGGCTCAGATTAAAAACCCAACACGCGGGTCATGGTAGCGGGTTAAAACATTTCGTGGGTCAGGATCCGGGTTAAATCACCCATCCGGATCCTTCCCCTTCCATTTCATGCTATTCCACAGAGAGAGGAGAGAGAGAGAGAGAAGAGGCGATTTCCAGACACAGAACGATTAAGAACGATCGAAATTGTGAGTAAACCGACCAAAACGAAGGTATAATCTCTCTCCCTTCTCTTCTCTCTCTCTCTGGTTCGTATTTCTTCGATCTCCACTCAAATCGATTTCTGCGTTTTTGGGGTTTTCAACCACAATCGATTTCTGGGTATCTGTTCGACAAAATCGACGAAGGTACTCTGGTCGATCTACTCGATGGTTCTGCTCTCTGTCTCTGTCTCTGTCTCTCTCTCTCTCTCTCTCTCTCACTTATTTGTTCTGTGTTGTTGAGCTTGTTAATGGAGATGGATATACATCAGTGAACCCATGAACTATATGTACATATAGAACTCGTGTAGAACTCGGGTTGGGTTTGAGTTCCCTTTCTCACATGCTATGACTCTCTCTCTCTCTCTCTGTTATTTTCATCTTCTGGTATAATATTTCCCAGGAGCAAGTAGGAAGCGATGCTGCTATTGCATATAGAAAGTAAGCGCTGGACTTGACCAACAATATCACTCACTTCGATCTTTGTTTTTTAGGGTTATTTTTTAGAAAGAGTAGTGTAGTCTAAATAGCCAATCTAATGAATTGAAAGTTATCCAAGTTTTTTTTTTTTTGGAGCTGGAAATAATATGATGTAACTACTATTATTTTCTGTCAATGAAATCTGACTCAATCCATTGGTGATTATGTTTTTGTGTTGGTTATATGCATGTATCATGCTATCAGATTTTATTGGTAATTTGCTGAGCCTTTTCTGTAAATTCTTTTGCTTGCAGATGGATGAATTGTCTAGATCATTGTTTCCTGAGTTTTGACTCCTGAGAAAATGAGGCGGAACGATGCCGGCACGACGCCTAAAGCCGCCGCACAGCACGCTGCGCAGCACCCCCCTCTGTCCTGAGAAAATGGCTCCGTCCTGAGAAAATGGCTCCGTCTCCGGTGTCAAATGGGCAGATGAACTTGAGAGGCGAGCTACCAAATGGATCATTTGTTTTGCTTAAACATTCTCTTTTGAATGCTTAACTTAATCGTGTACCTTCTACCATTTTCTATCCTGTTAAACATTTTATTGCTTCACTTGAATAGTTTATGTAATTCACTTTCAGATCAATTCAATAATCAATATATATGTGATTCATTGTTGTCTGTTAATGGCTCTGATAAATTTAGTTATAGATCTCCTTCGATATACGCATTTGTGCTGTTAATGATTGGGATCTAGTTACACAGTTGAAGTTCATTGTAAAAAGCGATATTAGAACGGAAAAAAAGATCACGGTTTTTTATTAAGGGCGTGGTGTTACGGTGAAAAGGATCATGGTTTTCTCATACTAGTCGTTGTTAATAAAATGATAATACAAAATCATGTAAGAGCTATGTACTTCTAGCATTGTTGACGTAGGAGACACAGAGACATTGTTCAAGAAATACATGACAAGCATCATACCTAAATATTGTTTAAGTAATACATGTCAAGCATCAATCTGCCAAAACCATTATGCAAATGCAAGAAAGTCATTTCGTAACCCCCACGTCTTTGAAACAAAAATAATACATTCAAAAATCTCTGCTCACGTTAAAATAGCATAGAACATGTACCTTTATTTCCCCAACAAAGATATACGAATGACTAGTATGAGAAAAGCTTAAAAGAACAGATCGGTTTGAGTACAGATCGAAGAAATACGAACCCTAAAAACACCACAGTTTGTTGTTTGCTGCAAATACCAAAATTTTCAGCCTTAGGGTTTAGATATTTACCTCAGCTGCTTCTTCTTCGAGCCTTCTCAACCTTAAGCCGTGTGTGAGAAGAGAGACTACCCAGTTTGATTGGCTTCCTCTTCTTCGATTTGTGTTCTCCTGAAACCCTAAAATTTTAAAAATCCACTTCAAAAATCGAGGTCAAGAACAAGATAGAGCGAGGGAAGAGAGAGAAGAGAGAGATACCTCGATTTCAAAGCAACCAAACGAGAGAGATACCCAGAAATCGATTTTGGTTGAAAACCCCAAAAACGCAGAAATCGATTAGAGTGGAGATCGAAGAAATACGAACCAGAGAGAGAGAGAAGAGAAGGGAGAGAGATTATACCTTCGTTTTGGTCGGCTTATTCACGATTTTGATCGTTCTTCGTCTGGTTCGTCTGGAAATCGCCTCTTCTCTCTCTCTCATCTCTCTCTGTGGAATAGCGTGAAATGGGAGGGGAGGGATCCGGATGGGTGATTAAACCCGGATCCTGACCCGCGAAATGTTTTAACCCGCAACCATGACCCGCGTGTTGGGTTTTTAATCTGAGCCGTTGATGCCATGTGCGTGATCCAACGACCCATAACGTTTTTCCCTCATTTATTTATGTGAGGGAACCCTCACTAGAAATGTTTCCTATATATATATATATATATATATATATATATATATATATATATATATATATATATATATATATATTTCCGAAGTACCAAAAAAAAAGAGAACATGTAATGTATATGTGAACAAAAATGAAAGAAGTACAACAAAAGTCTCCAACATGGCTCCAACACACTCACATAGTGTGTAGGGCCCACACACACTGCACACTCAATTGTGTGTGGAATCCACACACCTTGTGAGTGTGTTGGAGCCATGTTGGATACTTTTGTTGTACACCTATCATTATTGGTATGTGAAACTTCTTGTACCAACCTTCGTGTAGCGTGTGGTTGAAATGATATAGATTAAATGTATTAATCAACATATATATGGTCTCATATAAATGAAACAATCAGACAAAAGTGGCTCGCTAGAGTTGAAGATTATGAGTTTTTAGTTGGGCCAAACCTAGCCCATCCGCGGCAGTCTGAATGGTTTTCTTGAAGGTGATGTCCTCTGCCACAAATCTCATTTTGTATTCTTCATGACTCGGTATTCACTTAGATGGAGTGACTTATAGAAAATCAATCCCGCCGTTCACTAACGAGGCAACCTTTCAAAATTGGGCCAAAACCTTGTATGGTCTCACTCCACACAAAAGTCAAAACAAAAGTTGATAACACGTGGGTGGGATTCAAACCCTAAATCGTCCACACTCCAGAGTCTCGTTTTTCTTGAGATGCATTTTCTGCACCAGGCCATGGAACACCCAGATTTCAGTATCAACAGAAATAATGTTGCTATATACTACTACTTGTTTCAAAATGAGGGTTTTCGCTGTTTCAGTCATGGGTTTAATCATCTTGTTTCGCTCCAATGCCTTCATATGTTTCAACAAGGGTAAATAGACAAAAATATTGCATAAAAAAGAGGCCATATATCAAACATTATATGCCAATCGGGGAAAAAAAAAAAAAAAAGGTACTATCATACGTAATATGGTGATTCCCACACCTCATATCAGAATTCAATCTATCAATAACAAGCAAAAAAAAAAAAAAAAAGGAAAGAAAGAAAGAAAGAAAGAAAGAAAGAAAGAAAATCCTCATCAGAGCACCAATCAAGGCAGACAAATCAACCTATTCCCTCCAAAATTTCATGAGAAAAGTCATTGAGCTCCTTCATAGTCTCCAAAGTAGTCGAGTGCTAGCAAAAATCAACCTCCTTATATAAGAAATGGGATAGAAAAGTTTTTTAGGTTTTGGTTGTTACCACGCTCACTGTTCTCCGCAATTTTCTTCAGACTCGTCCAAGGTTTTTTCTTCCGCTTGTTTGAATTGCTTACAGTTTTTCCAACATCCACTGTAGCAGAACTACTTTCAGATTCAGCTACTTTCTTAGACCCTGACCTATTCCTCTTTCTCCTATTTGCCTCTAACAAAGTACAAGTTTTGACCAATGGTGTTGCTGGACTATCTGTAACAGGATCATCTGTGGCCACTGCTGGAGAAACAATCTCATCTGTCCTTTTTAACTCAGGGTTGCACGTAACAGCTTCCTCTAAGTTGACAGACTTCAAGACGATGGAGCGTGAAGATTTCGATTTCATAGATGGTTTGGTCTTTGGAGGACACATCTCTTTCATATGGCCTCTAGGAGTCCCCCTATTCAGATTTCGATGCAAGCAGAAGTGGCATTTGTAAACAACATTGTTCTGGGTGGGAGTATCTGGCCTTTTGCGTCTACGCCTCGCTTTTGATTTGTTCTTTTCAATTCGAACGGTGCAATTGTGTCCGGGCTCAAGAATGGACTCGCACCTGTCAAACAGAAATATTTGTATTTATATGCTGTAGTCTTGGAATATTAAACCGCATAGAACTTCCAATTCACAGCAATGACTATAGTTAGGCAAAAAAAAGAAGGTAGAACTTCGACATTCAAACTACAAATGAAACAAGTAATTTGAACTTGTACTGCCTTTTTTGTTTTCATGAAATGAGATGTACTATGAATAAACGTCACCATATTTCCAAATCATCAGTGCCGTGTTGGCAATCACAAGTCTGTTTCCGATCAGATTTACAAGTAACTATTGGAAGTGTTTGATAACTGGAGAATGACAAGTTCAACTAAGGAGAATGGGCTAAAGGGTGTCATTACCAGCTTTACAACACGATGATATTCAGAACTCACCCACTAGGATAGCATGACTGGCCGTTCGACTTACCAACTACTCTAATATTCGAGCACACAGGCCCTTTCCAAAAGATGGACAAAAGTGGGAAGATACGTAGACAGCACAAAAAGGCAAACAGATGCAACTTAAGGAATTGAGCAAATAGGAAAAGAAGAAGAAGATGCAGCCTAAGGATGGAAGACACCGTACGCAAAACTATCCTGCTTGGTCTTCTCAATTTTAGAACCATTCATTTAACTAATTGCTGCTGCAGGTTACAAAGTTTCAAATGGTATTTGCCATGCAAAAATGTTCAAACAAAGAATCATAAAGCAAGCCATGTTGGAATTCTCACCAATTTTTTTGTCTGAGAGCCACAAAAGTAAAGAAGTTTTAAGTTTCAAACCTAATTCCCCAATCCAAGTTGCATTAGATAGTTGATTGTTTCTTCTTTTTTTCCCCTAATCTTCTTGGCCCCATTTTCCTCCCTTGAGGGGAGAGGAATAGAAAGTGGAATAAGAAAGCAACAAAAAGATCAAAACAAAATAATATTGTGCTAAATGTAGGTAGGTAAGGGGAGCCAAATGGCAATCCAAGCTTTAAACGAATTTGCTGAAATCTCATATCCCAAAATGAGAAACAACTATGAAAAGAGGCCATTAACATGGGAGGCAGGCATGCGTACCAAGTGTAAGAGGGGATAAGTTAAGGTAGAATACCAAACAGAAACGTGGGTGAGAAAATTAACTAAAAGAGGGTTCCTCTCAAAGCCACACCAATAGTATGCTCACAAAGAGCTGTTAAAAAAAAAAAACGTGCACTCAACATCTTGAATACGATCAAGCTAATACAGAAGAACAAGACACCAGGTCCTTCTATTTTCGTATGCGCTATTACACTTACTTCTACATCATGTGATTTCTTCCTGAACAAGTCCTATTCAGATATCAACACATGTCGAACAGACGAGTGGTGACCTTCATTATTATGGCTGGAATTCCAAAGGCACAATGCACTGGACTGCTATCCACTAGAATCAGTCAACTCTTTCCAAATCATTTTTAACATGTACAAAGGATAAATCCTACCAATGTGCCACTAGCCCACTACTTTGTCACTACTATGATGGAACCAAAAATGTTATTGCATGCAGAAGGAAGTAAAACCGAACCAAGGAATATGCCTAACATGTTGAGCAACTTAAACTTTGATTTGATATTTGCTAAACGGAAAACGATAACTGATGTAAACCAGATTTTTCAACAGAATCCGAAGCAAAACCACACTGCAGAAGTGAGTGTGAGTCACTTTCTACACTCTAACAGATTCAATTTTTGAAAGGAATGCTCACATCTGTCACGAATGCAACTTGGGAAAAAATTATGTCACCTAGAAGCATTGTGCAATGAGACATATCCCCAAAATAAACAAGGAAAGTTCCACTCGATTACTTATTGCCAACTGAAGCAATCAGGTAGTTCCAAATTAGCTCAATCCTGAGATAATGGAGAGCGAAAAGCATGTGTAGTGACAAAACTATTTAAGCATTATGCAGAGCATAAAGCAGAGATTTAAAGCAACACATGTGCAAACTGCTGCATTAACAATTTTATTTTGTTGAAAAAGCATGCAGCAGTTGCCTTTTTCTTGAGCAGGCAAAAAATTTCTCAAACTAGCAAATAGGATCACGAAAGCTTTACATTCTATGCAAATAAAACGCATACAAAATGATTCAACCACGGTGCCTATAGTGCTCTGTCTAAATGCCCACATGCCAAGTTCCCAATCTATAAAGCATTGATACTTCTATATGGGAGTTGGAATCAACAGTCATAACAATTTTTTTTTTATTTATCGGATACTTCTTCAGTACTCTACGTCACGTATTCGTGCTTATATAATCATAGTATTAGAGTACAATTGTTAGGAATGTACCTTATGAAACATGGGTACTTCGAATACCCCATCGTATTTGTACTTGTAAATGACCGGTACTCGGTGCTTGGCATGGCACTTCTAAATACGTACTGAGTACAAGAAACACAAACCGAGATTTTTATATTGTACAATAACTTTTTCGTATTCTCAGAGTCACAATTGTTTCAATTATGCCTAATACGGTGCCAAAAACAATAGAAATATTTCTCTTTTCTGTAGTAATCTAATTCGTGCTCTTGTATCTAGTTTTCTAGACTTTCTTGTATGGCTGTATCCATATCGTATCATATCCGCTTCATATTCGCATTTGCTTATCTGGCTTCATACTTCACAATTGTTTCAAGTCATACTGGCTTCATATTCTATTTGCTTATCTGGCTTCATACTTCCCAATTGTTTCAGGTCATACTACAAACGCAGGCAGACATACGCACATATGCAGGGGTGATAAACGAGCCAGTTGGTTGTTCTTTTAAAAACTTAACTATGTTCAAACTTAGATTGTTTATGAGACGAGCCAATCTCGAACGAGACTTGACCGAGCAGAACATGAGCCGATTGCAATAAGCTTACTTTTTACATCACAAGCCGAGTGTAGTAGTTGCTTGTTTGATCTTGGTTTGAAAGCTTAACAAAAACTTAACAAGCCTCAAAAAATTATTCAAGCTTGATTTCTTTGATATAAGAAATCTATCTTGAACAAGCTTTTACCAAACAAACACGAGCAGCTTGATTCGTTTTTCATCCCTACACACCCACACAGAGTAACCGAACCTCTGGCAGGGAAACAACGACGGGTCAGGCGGCACTCCCAACGCCTCTCTAAGAGCAGCTAATCGGTGCCCAAAAAAAGCACCCAAAGAAGGTATAGATGCTTCGCGGCTAGCCCACACAGCGAGGTTTTTGATGTGATCTAGTTTGAGCATGGACTTAGGGTTCACACTGGTTTTTTGTCTCTTCCCACTAGCTTCTTCTCTCAGTGTCATTGAAGATTGCCATTCAGATGGAAAATTGGGTGGCTTCTTGCCTGATCCTTTCTTCCCCATCTCTCTTCTCTCTTTGGATTTTTGGGTCGGGAATTTTGTCGAACACCTGGTATACGCCGGGTTTTGTAAAACTGGGCAGCGACGTGGGGTCGCGTCTTTAAAGAGTTTACGTCGAATTTCTAATTGCATTTTAAGGCTCCGTTCGCTAAAAAAAAAAAGTTTGTTTTAAGTCAAAAACTATGTCATTACACTAGCAAAAAATCACTTAGTTTTTTTGCAAAATTAAAAACCAAAATAGCCAAAAAACTAGTTAGTGGAACAAGTTAATTTTTTACAAAACTAAACATACAAAAAACTAGTTTAATAGAACAAGTTAGTGAAACAAGTTAGTTTTTTTGCAAAACTAAAAATCAAAAAACTAGTTAGTGGAACAAGTTAGTTTTTTTGCAAAACTAAAACATCCAAAAAAACCAAGTTAGTGGAACACCCCCTAAGTAGGTGTGCAAACCAGCTAAGCTCGAGTTTTGGCTCATTTTGGTAAACAAATCAAAAATTGAGCTTGAGTTCAGCTCCTCGTAAATATCGAGTCGAGCCAATATAATTTATTCAATGAGCCTCTTTAAACGATTCAAGTCTATATAAACGGGTTTAAAATTCAAACTCAAACTCGAGCTAGGCTCGATTACTAACCGAGCTGAATGGGGTCCCCGTAGTGCTTAATATGAGCCTACTGTGCTCAATGGTGAGATTTCAAATATTATCTCACGTGTAAGATAATTTATCTTACATGTAAAATAACTTATAATAGATCATTGATTAGAAAACAAACGGATCAAATTGGAAACAAAACGGTGTAGTGCCAATGTGAGTTACTCCTACACAACAAAATCTATCCTACACAACAAAACACAGTGATAAAACCTACACATCCAAACATAGTTAGAAAACTAAACACAATAAACTAAACACAATTAAACTAAACACATGCAACCTAGATCCACCTCCAAGACATCACCGCGGCGAGAAAACGACCGTCAAACCCGAAAGGAGCACCACCACCATCGAACCAAATTCACGAGGCAAACCGAAACTCAGGCCAAACACACTGCCACCCGAACTCCAACCGGAAACAACTCGCCCGATAAAGAGCTCCACCACCACCGTACCTTCATCACCCCAGTATTTGCCTTACTCCCATCCAGAGCTCCAAACACAACAATAGCCGTACTCCCGTCCCGTGCTCAAACCTGCAAAGAAGAGTGGAAAGCAATGCATACATCCGGGAATTTTTGAAAACCATTTGAATACCACTAGCAAGACATAAAAACAATTTTCAAAAAGCAATTGAAAACACCAGAAAGAAAAAGACATAAAAACAATTTTTGAAAACCATTTGAACACACCAGCTGGCCTGGTTGCCGGAAACACAAAGAAAACATACGGATGTATGCATCAAACAAAAACAAAAAGAAGGCCCAGGAACGGATGGGGTACAAGCCGGCGGCTTTGATGTTGATTGTTGAGGATCCAAAACACCTCAAAGATCTGAAATTCAGAAACGGCTGCGGTATGGGCCGGAGGACATACGGTTGGGTGAAGATTAACACGGTTGCAAAGAGGAACTCAAGCCCATCCCATGCATGTTGAAGATTGGAGATGGGGCCGAAAAAACGGCCAAAGATGGGGGAAAAACCCCATGATGCACCAATCGATCAGACAACACAACGGGATCAGCAACAACACCGACAGCGAGAAGAAAAACATCGGTTCTGCCCTTTACCGACCTTCGGTTGCCTCATTTTCGTGCAGATCGGACCTCTGGCTTCGTGCAGATCTGTTTGTTCCTTTTGCATGACCGATCCCATTTTTGATACGTTCGAAACCCACCGTGGTCGAGGACCCGAGTATGGCAGTGGAGAACCGGCGGCCGAAGGAGGAGCGTGGGAACCAGGGGTTATTCAAAGGAAACGAGAAATGAAAACAAACATAAAAGGGGGGGTGAGGGGAGGCCGGATGCATAGAGTCCGACGTGAGGCGCTCCGGCCTCCCCTTGATGTGGCGGCGGCTGCTGGTGTTTAGGGTTTGGAAGTCTTGGGGAGGAAGCTGTTTTTTAGAGAGAGAAACTCACTGTTAGTTGGAATTACATAAGTTTGCGTAATTTCCTTCTAACCGTATCAGGGATTTAGTCTTTATTTTTTTTTTTTAATTGAGGAGGAAATCGCTGCCATTGTCATTAAAAGAAAGATCCATAAGGATCAAGTACAGAAGCATGAGAACAAGACAAAGGCAAAGCAAGCTACCTATAAACCGGACAATATCTTGATCTGAAACGGGCATGTTGCCAGCAGAAACTAAGTCATTACATTCCCGATGTGGTGGGGATTTTCTATGCGGAGGGTCCTCTTCTTCACGTACTTCCTTCTTCCTCAACAGAACTTGTACCAGAGAACACAGGTTAGTGTCACTTGGGCCTCTTGCCCAAGGATACTCCGACGATCAAGTTAGTATATAAAGGAAAAGAGTACAAAGAGCAATAGATCTGAGATTGTGTCTTCTTCTCTAGGGTTTATCCCTAGGTATTTATAGATATCCATGTACTTACTCTCCAAGCCATGTGACGTCACCCGTCACATTCGTGGTCACGTGACACGGCCCATAGCAGGACACTACGTGGTCACCTAGAGGCTTCTAGAAGCCTCTTCCACAGTGTCAGCTGTCCCTTGGCACGTGCTTCTCGTAACCGCCTTACTGACCCGATCGGACAAGCTCATGGGTCGGGTTGTAACCGCCCACCCGTACTTTGCTTGGCCCTCATGGCCCATTCCATTCGGCCCTAACGGGGCTTCATTGATAACCTTCGGTAATATGTATTGTCGGCCATAACGAGATGCAACAATACGTGTAATATGTATTTCACACGGCCTTTTATTGTGTCCAGCCCAATGGCTTTATATTCGGCCCCCACAATAGCCCCTCAACTTTTCGTTCTGTCAAGACGGGGAGTTGAATGGTTTAGGTCGAAGCAAAAGTAATACCGCATCTGTCCTTTTCGTCATTCTGTATTCGAGCTTATCATTTCGACACATGTCAATGTTGCAAGCGTCATGGTTTGATACGCATCATTATGATGCGACGTTTCAGAGACAGCCCCACGCGGGCCTTGTACCCGTTACGTCACATGGCGAGCCCCCATTAGTAGGTGTCTCTGCCGTTTCGAATTATGGCAGCGGCGCATCGTTTCCCGCGCACCTCTTTATCTCCTAACTTCCCCCTATAAATAGGGTTAAACATAAAGGGAAATACTTTTGCTGCTGCAAAGATTTTCGAATTTTCCCCCACCGTCTTCCACCGCTGCTCGATTCTTCGATTCACTTTGAGAAGATCCACAGCTCCCTTCAATCCACAGGTAAGTCATGTTTTGATTTTTATGATGCCCCTTTTTTCCGCTTTTCTTCCACTTTCTGGTCACTTTTGGGGTTTTTGATGCGTTTTTTTTGGGTTTCCCAGTTGAAACCCTCCAAATGTTTTTAAATCAACCAAAAATCTAACCTTAAGGCAAACCGAAAGCCCTTTATACCAACCGTAGGCTTAACCTAACCGCCGTAGGTACTAACATTTTCACCCGTGCACTCCCAGGTCTCTTAAAGATGTCCGACGATCTTCGTTCGGCGACCACTGATGAGGACAATGTGGTCAGAGATTATGACCAAGGCCGTAATGACGAGGACCCACACAACTCACGGATGAGAAGCAGTGGCATGCACAAAATCACGGATGCTCTTTCATTTTCTTCAAGTGATAAGGAGTGGGACAATTCACATAATCACTGAGGCTCTACCAAGGTCTTCAAATCTCTTCATGGTTGGTGGTAGACACAGATGACAGAGGCTCACCCATCTTCTTCAAATATTTTCAAGTGTTGGGAAGCAATGGCAGGAACAATCACGGAGGCTCTTTCATTGTCTTCAAATTTCTTCAAGTAATGAGGAGTGGTGGCATGTGTAAAAGATAAGGGCCCTCTAACTGTTTGATGTCTCCTCCATAGGCAAGTAGCGTCGTGGCAACATAGGGACGACATGCACAAAAATGCAGAGGTCCTCCCACCGTTGTGAAATTTTCAACAATGGCAGGAAGTAGCATCGAGGCAATAAAGGGACGATGCGCAGAAATTCTCTTTTCCCAGCCGTCATATTGTTTGATACTAATCTTGCTATTTCTGGAAAAAATGGCCAAAAAAAAAAAAGAGAAAAATAAAATAAAACAATATTTACCATTTTTTTACCTACAAAGGAAACCATTCCTATTGGTCTTCAAGAAACACTACAAGATTTGACAAGTCTTCAAAGGCTTTTCCACGTCTTCAACTACCACCAAAGAATGAGGCCGCGTCAAGCCAACATAGACATTCCTTGCACAAAAATGGAGTGGCTCTCTTGTTCCAAAGTACCTCTAGAACTCCATCATTCCTGGTTCAAAAGAATTAGGGTAAAACATATATCGAATGAAACCCAAAATTTAGGGCACAATAGATAATGATTGAAACCCATAAATTAGGGCAAAACCAGATAATTTGAAAATCAGAAATTTGGGCAAAATAATTAATCGATTGAACCACGTAAATTTAGCACAAAAGTAGATGCTATCAAACATAGAAATTAGGGCAAATAAGATGCTATCAAACCTAAAAATTATGGCAAAATCAAATGCTATCAAATCCAGAAATTAGGGCAACACCAGATCGTCAAATCGTATCAGGTTGAAATGGTTGAAATTGAAGTCGAGTGAGAGCAAAAATGGAGTCACACGATTTATCAGCGACTTCCCTCTTCTCTTCTCTCTTCTCCTCTATACGAACACCAACCCACAAAAAAACGATCTAGTGTATATATCGAAAAGGGAGGATGGATTTGGAGGGGCAATCTCGTAACAAAACCACCTGGATTAGCCAACGACACAGTCAATCAAGGCTTCGTAAATCCACCCGCTGGTGGATATAGATGACGAATAGGTCGTTGGTGCATTACGGTTTTCAAACTCGCAATAACTGTGGGTGGGTCCCTTATTATTATTATTTTTTTACAATTGGGTGGCCCCCTTAGAGCATCCTCATCAAGCTCAACAAAAATTGGACCAAATTTAACCTCAAAGACACATTTTATAAATTAACAAGTCACTTTTTCAAAAACTTACAAAATCAGACTCTTTATTCTAACTTCATTATATTAAACTATTCTTTTTTTCTACTCCTACTCCCCCCACCCAAAAAAAAAAAAAAAAACCACTACTGACTAGTCTAACTATTAAATACAAAAGTAATAAAAAAAAGTAATAAAAAAACATATACTTTCCACTCAGAATTAAAAAGTAATAAAAAATAGAGATTGAGAGTTGAATGGACGGAGATAGAGAGAAGTCAGGAGACAGAATTGATTAAATTATTCTTTAACCCGTGAACAATGCCTCAAAGGATTTACCGGGTTATTGTAGTAAAGTTACAAGTTTTGCAGATTTACAAAAAAATTGTTGAGTCTAATTTTGGTAAATTTTTTCCCCTTTCACTCAACAACATAGCCATCAGGGGGATTTGCCTCCCCTAATGAGGATGCCCTTACACGTTATCTTTACAAGTTGATTTGACCGCATTGGCTACTATTCGGTTTTGGGTTTGTGACCCGGTCTTGCTTTTTCCCTCTAGGCCCTCCGACCCAAGTATGCACTTAGATCTCACATTTTCTCTTTCCTTCAATTTTCATGAAACACTATACTAGTGCACAAATTGTGCATAAATGGTTTGGTGGTGTCCACTTCAGAGTCCCATACTCCCTCCGTTCCAATTTTATAGTCCATTTTGGAAGTTTGTGTCCCCTTTTAAAGTATTATATCTTATAATCTACAATGTTTTATGTGATTTTAAAAACTTACATAAAGATCTATTAAACAATATCATATTGTATATAAAATGTATTACGGATTAAAAAATATAATCAATTTTTTAAATAATTTTTTGAGTCACCTCCAAAAAAAACGAAGACCGGGTTTGCAAACCCAAAACCGAACAGATCAAGGCCTCTGTGATCCAATGGTTCAAATTGCAGTTTTAAACGTGTGGGGTCCCCCACGTTCCTGGACTCAGGCCTTCTTTGGGTAAAAAACTTAATCCAGATTATTGTTTTTTTGGGGTACAAAAAATCAGAGTGCTTTGGGTAAAAATCTTAGGCCTCCTTTGGGTAAATCCAGAAACCACAAAAAACCAGTTTTGTCCTTATTCAATTTTTTTTTGCATTCGTTAGTTTTGCGTCAAGATTTTGTGGTTTCTGGATTTACCCAAAGGAGGCCTTAATCCAATAATCCATATTATTGCTGCCACGTGTCATGTACAGAACAAAAAACCAATAATCCGGTTTTTTGGATTATTTGAGGAAAAATCAAAAAACCAATAATCCGGATTAAGTTTTTTACCCAAAGGAGGCCTTAAAGTCACTTGGATGTTACTGTAACGGGAAACTCGGCCTTTAATACTACCCTGGATAACTTTGCTTCTCAACCACTCCCCTCATACCTAACATCTCATTATTCTTATCTCTCTCATGTCTTTTGTTTGTATGTCCTCTCTCAACATCTCCAACCCTTTTTCTTTGCAAGATTTTCCTTTAGCCACCTTCAATTGTTGCGTAAGGCTAGGTCTTATGCGATCTGATTCTAACCCAACAGTACAATTCTAGCTTGCTGAAGAATGTTTCTTCCTCTAGCTACCACCAGGCTTAGTTTTCCGTTTGATTTTAGCAACTCAGTTGCTAAAATCATCCATGATTTTAGCAAACGAGGTTAACAGGTGCTAAAATCATGATTTTAAAATCAAAAAATGAAGTGGTTCCATGTATCGTTTTTCGATTTTTTTTTAACACCAAATTAAAGTACTCCTCATGTACTTTAATTTGGTGCGAAAAAAATCGAAAAACGATACACGGAACCACTTCATTTTTTGATTTCAAAATCATGATTTTAGCACATGTTAAACTCGTTTGCTAAAATCATGGTTGATTTTAGTAATTCAGTTGCTAAAATCAAACGGAAAACTAAGCCTTAGTCAACCCAATACCAAATGATCAGGCTGAAGAGGAGAGTTTTTCAGGCTGAAGATCATCATCAATTTGAAGGTAGGATGGGTGTCAACCTTTTAGCAGCAGACGAGATGATCCACCTCATGAGAAAAATTGTGGTGACACCTTGGGCCTAGTTTGCCAATTGATTAAATCAGGTGTTGAAGAAGTTTGATAAAATCTCAGGTTTTTTAATGTAAAAATCTCTAAAAAATATGAGATTTTATCAAACTTCTTCCTCAATCGATAAAATTAAGCGTTGATTTTATTAAATCTTGATTTTATCAATTGGCAAACAAGGCCAAGTAATTACTCTTGTTCAAGAATTTTTTAAAGGCTAAGTTTTCCAAACGATTTTATCAAAGATAAAATTAAGATTTGATAAAATCAACCCTTGATTGTATCAAATGAGGAAGAAGATTAAATGCAAAAATTATGAGATTTTATCAAACCTCTTCCTCATTTGACAAAATCAGGGTTGATTTTATCTTTTGGAAAACTAGGCATAATAAGTAATTTTTGTATCATTATTTAAATAAGATTAAATTACTTTTGTTATATTAACGGATTTTACACTTTTATGGATCTCACTGCTAAGTTACACTCGATTTCCTTAATTGGTTTTCTTTTGATTCTTTTTATTTTCTTGAAGGTTTGTAGGAATAAAAAATTAAAACCTTGTCTATGTAAATTTTTGTCTATGTTTTTTTGTCTTTATTTAGTGTCGTATAATATAAATTCTAGAAAATTAGATCTCCTTAGAGTTCCCACAGGCTCATCAAATGAGTCCTCTTATCTTAATGGTGAGTTCTTGAATGGATTTTATCAAGATTTGATAAAATCAAGCCTTTGATTTTATCCATTCGTGGAGAGAGTTGATAAAATCTTAGATTTTTGCATTAAAAAATCTAAGATTTTATCAACTCTCTCCACGAATGGATAAAATCAAAGGCTTGATTTTATCAGATTTTGATAAAATCCATTCAAGAACTCACCCTAAATAGCTAGCGAAAACCGTTTTTTTCACTAAAAATTACAACGAAAAGTTGGGTTTGCCAATTGATACCAGATTTTAGTCCAGATTTTATAAAAATCATTCCTCAGTTGATAAAAGCTAGCAAGTAAGTTTAGCCCAGATTTTATCAAAACCAGTCCTCAATAAAATGCATTGGGTGGAGCTTTTATCATTTGCTAATTTTATTACACTTCCATAAAACTCAACTAAAATAAAAAAATCTCATTTTATCTCATTTTATCAATTTGCAAAGTAGGCCCAGAGGTATAAGGATTGAAGTAGTCATTGTATTAGGTCAAGGAAGTAGTCATTGTATTAGAGCATCTCCTACCCATCTCTATTTCTCCAAAATGGAGAATGGATGTGACATATTGAGGGGAGATTTTGTAATTAATGTCTTCTTTTCTTCACTTTTTGTACTTTTTTGGAGAATCTTGGAGGGGCCCATTGTCTTTTTTAGAGATTTGGTCCTCCAAAACTATTTTGATCCTCCAAATATAGAGAACCAAATCTCATTTTGGAGGAATAAAGATGGGTTGAAGTACCAAATCTCTAAAAAAGACAATGGGCCCCTCCAAGATTCTCCAAAAAAGTACATTAATTACAAAATCTCCCCTCAATGTGTCACATCTATTTTCCATTTTGGAGAAATAGAGATGGGTAGGAGATGCTCTTAGGTCAAGGCCCGCTTTAAATCTTTACTTGGGCTGATTTGGGCTTTTGTGTAATACCGAACGATTGCTCATACATCAACTGATAAAAAACCCGCAACGGTAGGGTTTGGTTGTGGATGGATTGAAAATTCAAACCAAAGATAGAAACAAGATTTGCGTGAGAAAATATTCGTAAATCTCTCTCTCTCCCCCGCCCCCCCTCTACACGCTCAGAAACAAAAATGTTTCTGAGAAGTCTTTTGAAAAGGTCAGATCTGTCTCGGATTACCAATGTGACACATTTCAGGAGGTTAGATCTCTCGGGGCTCTCCAGAAATTTCAGTTTCTCGCCGCCAAAGTCGCAAGTGACAAGGATTCTTGAAAATTTAACCAAGTCTTCGGTGGAGGTTCATTCTACATTTGGTAAGGCCATATTCCACTAATTTGTTTTTGGTTTTTTAGATCTTTACTTGTAGTTTAAATTTAAGTGTGTTTTTTTGAGAGAGTTTTTTGTTAGTGGAATAGAATGATTTTTGAGTTAAAACAAAACTTTTTTTTTTTTTTTTTTCAGTTGAACATGAAGTTATTCAATAATAGTTGATTGTCAGATCTGATTGTTTTTTTAATTCTTTAATTTGGATTTGATTTTTCCACAGATGATGGTGGAAGCTTCCTTGGGTCGGGTTGTGTGATTACAGAAGAAGGCCATATAGCCACAGCAGCGCATAACCTTTATAGAGATCTTGGTGTCAATGAGTTTGAATTACCTAGTACACTGCATGTTAATTTTAAGGGGGGAGATCTAATTCTAGTGACAATTAGTGCCCTAGACCTTGTGAAGCATATGCAAAACACCAGTTAGTTTGGGTAAAACAGAGCTCGAACAAGTAAATTCCTTGAGTAGAGCATGCAAGAGTGTTTGCAAAATGTGCTTGGTTGGAACGCAAAGGGTAGTGACAGAGCCATCTTCTAGCACTACTACCTGCTGTCCTCTTACTGCCATTTCAAAGTTAAACACTCTGAAATCAAAACCTTTTACAACCATGCCAAAGTAGTGGCCATTTGAATTTATTAGACCGCTGCCAGATGTACCCCCTGGTGAGATCATGCTCACTTCAGCATACTTTAAACCTTCGGGAGGGTAAAGATGAGGCAAGGGGGAGAGTCTATCCATTGTTTCGTGTGGATAATCTCGGGGGTTTCTATAGCACGAAAACATACCCCGACGAGCCACAAATGGTAGACCAGGGTTTCCGATGGAGTACAAATCAGAGCCAATTTCTAAATCACCTAAATTCAATACAATGCTGTGACCCAAATTGGCTCTGATTTGTACTCCATCGGAAACCCTGGTCTACCATTTGTGGCTCGTCGGGGTATGTTTTCGTGCTATAGAAACCCCCGAGATTATCCACACGAAACAATGGATAGACTCTCCCCCTTGCCTCATCTTTACCCTCCCGAAGGGTTAAAGTATGCTGAAGTGAGCATGATCTCACCAGGGGGTACATCTGGCAACGGTCTAATAAATTCAAATGGCCACTACTTTGGCATGGTTGTAAAAGGTTTTGATTTCAGAGTGTTTAACTTTGAAATGGCAGTTAGAGGACAGCAGGTAGTAGTGCTAGAAGATGGCTCTGTCACTACCCTTTGCGTTCCAACCAAGCACATTTTGCAAACGCTCCTGCATGCTCTACTCAAGGAATTTACTTGTTCGAGCTCTGTTTTAGTTCCTGGACAAGAGCGTGTCACTCTCTTTGGAGGTATGTGTACCAAACCTCATTCAATGCTCATTCTATGGCTTGCTTTCTTTATTTGATTTGAGACCAGAAGTATGGCAGCTTATGATTCGAAGTAGATTAGGAAGTAGATTTCGGTTGTTCTTATAACAATCAATTATTCGAAGTTCTTGATACCTTATATTTGAAGTTGAAGGCAATTTCGAATTAAGTTTACCTTTGATTTATTAATCGAAGTATCTTGCTTCTTTTTTGTTCTTTGATTTCCTAAGTATATTGGTTTGCATTTCTTCACTTTGAAGGAAAAATTCTCTTAATTGAGGTAATTGAACCAATAAAATACAATCGCCTGATTAGATTTGATTTTCCAAAGTTGATATGAGCGAGGAGATTTAAACTCTCTTTGACACGCTCGCACACAATTATTTTTCATTGCAAAGAAATAAAAAAACCAAACACGTATCCCACCCCAAACCCCACCAAACAAACATTTGCCCAAGAGTGTGTCGACTTGGACCCGGGGTTGCTGCTGTGCAGAGGCTGCACAGCAGCTGCTGCGCACAATCACAGCCATTCGTTGCTTGGATGAACGGCCTAGATTTCAAACAACATAGACGAATTGTTCGTGCGAACAATTTGTTTTCAATCCGAACCGTTAAAAACACTTGTGGACGGCTGTGATTGTGCGCAGCAGCTGTTGTGCAGAGACTGCACAGTAGCAACCCCGCGTCCTGTCGACTCACTCGAGAAACTGAGGGAAAAAATGGAAGCAGAGGAACCCCTCGCATCGGCTTCATCTTCACCAACCCCAACAAACTCTGAAACCCTAGTCTCAGAAACCGAGGAGGAAAGGGGAGGCTCGAATTCGAAACCGACGTCGTTCGATCAGGAGGATATCCTGAGAGCTATTGAGGTCGTGGAGAGGGATTTGGTGGCGATCGCCCAGTGCTTCTCGTCTCTCTTTGATTCCCTCCGCCTGGCTCTCTCTGAGGTCTGTCAGTTTTGTAATCTTCTTTCAATTCTTGTCATTTGTAGAAAGTATTTGAGAATTTTTTGGTCCAAGTTTCAAATATGCATTGTTATAAGTTGAGCAGTTCTCTTCGAAAAACTTCTGTTTCTTTGCACTATTACAGCAACAACGTTTTCTTGAAAATTAGTGCTGATGGGTTTCTTTTATTGCTAGTTTTTGGATACCCATTTTCCGTATTTAGTGAGGTGAATAAATGGGACAAGGCTCCTGTCAAGTTTTGATCTGTCCATTGTGGTCCAGTTTTAGTTAGACCTCAAAAATGCTAGTGCCTTACACGAGTGCAATAGTACTCGCGTGCGCGTGCGCACGCACACATCACATTCACTGTGGGTCCCACACACATTGCACGTGTGGTTGTTGAAGGATTGTTTAGAGCCCATCCGGGGCTCATGACGATGATTCGCATTCATCTTGTACCTCCCGCCAAGAATGTATTTCAGGCGAAAAATCAATTTGATCAAATATGGTAGTTTACATACTGGAGACATTTTTTAGAGACACTGTTATGTTGAAGCAAAAATAGGCACTTTAAGTTCAAAATCATATCTTCTGTCCGTTTTTACTTCAACCGTTGTGTTCAGCAACACTTTGATTCATGTAGATATCATTCTCGATCAATTGAGTTTTTACGTGAAATAGACATAAGTGGCAGGAGCTAAGAGATGAGCATCACGGATCACCATTGTGGTGGACCATAATGACAGTTTGAAACTGCACAGGAGCCTCATCCAAAGAAATGTTCAATATGAGATATAATAGGTGGTTTACTTTAGAGAACATTTAATGACTGTGCTTGGTGGCTTTAGACCATATGTTTGACATTGTTGAAGTTGCGGTTAATGGATGGTACTGATTTTTGGATTTTGGCTTAGTCAACTGAAGAGAACTGTGAAATAGGTTTTATAAAAATGTGCCCATCTTGTCAAGCATCTATGGGAACCTTAGGCTGGTGAAATTCAGGAACTAAATGGCAAATTTTGATGAACTATATACATGGTCAGCGTATGTGAGAAATTGGGTTTTCTTTAGGTGTTAGAATTATGGGTTTTTTTTTTAATGATAATTTGTGTCTATCTGAAAGTAGGGTTTAATTTCTTGCAGGTGACAAGCAGATCTTTAAGCAAATGCAATGCTTCAGTGATGCTGCAGGGAGAGTTCAAGAGTGTGGTAAATAACGGTTGATGCTTTTGCGTATCCATCTATGTTATGAACTCCATATGTTCCTGTACAATTGATAGTTCGGATTTTCTAGTAGTCATTTCCTTCCATGAATTGGTTAGCAAGCTAGTGAGATTATGACTTCTACAATTGTCAGATGTTTCTTGACACATTTTGGTACATGAGAGGAAAACTGAAAATAAGTGAAATTTAATCCCTGACAAAATAAGCAAGCAAGTATTATTTTTCCTTTGGCTTCAGTAGTGCCTCTATCTAGAGCAGATGAACGCCAAAGATTGTATCATTACTGTGTGATTATTTTTCTCTCTTCCACCAAAATTGAACTTAAAAGGAGATCAGAATCGAATAAAAAATAGAAGAGTAATGAGCGGCAACAGTTCCTCACAGTCTACGATTCATTTGCTGAATACTTAGGTTTTTTGGGATCTTGCTGTCTGTTTCTTTTTTCCCAGTTCAATGGAAGAAAACAGGAGTAGACTGCTAGCCAAATGGGACCATTTTTTAACAGGTTTCAATCCTTCCTAAAAGTTGAAGCAAACTGAAATACTTTAGGATTGCATCTATTTAGCAAGGTTACGTGATTGACATGTGATGGCTGCTTCATCCTAGGCTGGTTGGAAAGAACCGATGGAGATATTTGTCCTAGACTTTTTAAGATTGGCCTCACTACAAGTTAATCTTCATTCTATTGGCAACATTTTCGTCGTAGCATTTCATATTGGTTTGTTCCAGTTACCATTTCAATGCTCTGAAAAGTAGTCGATATTGAACTCTGTATTCCACTTTTTGAATTAGGAAGTTTCTGGCATCTCTTTGTGCCCTCCACAGTTCATGTTTGCATAGATCCTGTTTCCCTTTTAGCCTTTTGTAAAAACACTTGTACTTTCACTCTAGACGCTAGTTGCAACATTTTATTGTTTGGATTTTATCTTTCTAGTAGTTTCTCCTTGTAAAATACCCCCATCCACCCCGCCCCTCCCACCAACAACCACCCACACACAAATAATAAGAGGACTCATTTTCTTACTTTTCCGATTTAAAGTATTGCTAAACAGTTTCCGACCTGTATTGTGGATCCTCTGACTTGAATATATCCTTCAAGCAATAAACAGTTTCCCACCTGTATCCTGGATCCTCTGATTCGAATATATCCTTCTTTTGCTTGTGTTAATTTACAGCACTTGATGCAGCAACGAAAGGGAATCACTACATCAATACTTGTCTGAGATATATAATCTGACTCCTCTTGTCATTATGATCTATATTCACTTATTTAGGAACGTTTGTAAGTAGTTATTTAAAGTGAAGTAGATGTGAAGATGAAAGGGAAGAAAGGAATAAATGTTCATAGATTTGGGTTTCTCTTGTCTGCATTGTTTCCTGCTGTGTAGCAGCAAGTTGGTTGACTCGATGTTTCAGCGTTCTTATATCATCTATAGAATAGAATTTTTAAGATACAAAATTTGGGAGCTATCCTAGGGAACAAGCATGTACTCAATACTTTTCCTTTTACAATGTTAAGAGTGTCTTCATTTTGACATATATATTACTATCCTGATTCTCTTTTTTGGGTAGATCGGAAGTTGAAACAAAACAAAGAAGAGAGTCTACGACATAAGAGTTATACAACCAGCATGTCTTAGACCCTTTACTGGCCAGCAGCCCGACACCGAACATGTCCTCTCTCACCAAAATCCCTGTAGATGGAGGAAATTACTGGCAAACCACTAGTTCTTCCTGTTCGACACCCATTCTTGCCAAATGATCTGCGCATTGATCACCCTCATGATAAACATTACTATTCTTATTTACCAATAAAGGAACTTCGTTTTTTACATTGCTCCTTTTGTGTGTAATTTCTTATTGCAGATTAAATGAGGAAATGTAAGGCGTTGACAGTCTTGCTGCAAAACTGTATCCTTGGATTTGCTTCGGCCTAGATATCATGTCCATTTATCTTCACATGCATGTCTTGTCTCGATCTTTTTGTTAAGATTGGCCCTTGGCCTATTCCATTAGTTTGGTTTTACTTCCTTGACGCTTTGTTTAGAAAAATCCTGAGGAATGTTGATACTTTGGACTCGGCTGCAAATAGGCTGCTCCATATTCCATGATGGTGAACTGTTCTGATATTGATTCCGTCTTTCTTCAATGAGAAAGAATACTCCTTGAAATTTCTGCATACGTACCGACTAGCTAGTTTACTTGTACACGTTTGATGATTGGTTTGACGTATTTGATATTCCGAAATTTTTGTAGTTACGTGTTGTTGGACCAAGAGATAGATTGGTAGTATAACAAAGACATGTTTCAGGTTTTTCCAGCTTGAAGTTACAGCATTTGGACACCACTGGTAGACTGACTATTCTTTTCATCTTTACCATAACAAAAAAGAGAAGAAAAAAAAATTACCCCAAAAAAAGAAGAGAAAAATGGCTATTTTCTTTTTATTGTCGCACCGAATTCAAGATCCAAACACGACATCAAAGTTGGATGTCAATCCTTGTGATTCCTTGGAGTTGGAGGTCATTCGACCACAAGAGAAGTTTACCTCCACTTGTTTTTTTTTTAAATTTTCTTTTCTTTTTTTGACATTTGTTTGGTTCTCTCAAAATATTCATCTCAAAAACTTCACTTTTTTGTCATTTTCCCGATCTTTTCTTTTTCTTTTTTTGATTCATATGGGTTTTAGTTAAAAGGGGTACTGCATTATTTCGTTAATGACCATGTGGTGCCACTCGTCGAAAATAAAAAGCCAAGATTGATTTTACACTGCTGTAGGGGTCTATTAGACATTGAGACGAAAGTTTGGGACCATTGTAAAATGCTTCGTTTAAGACTAGAGGTAATCTAGGGATTGATATATAATTAATCAAAAGGAAAAAAAAATGTATGTAAGTTATCAAAAAGAAAAAGAGGTTGGGGACGGATCTAGAAATTTGAAGTCTATTCTATTCTTTGGGCTCTCATCTCTCTAAATACAAAATAAAAAATGGAAAGAATCAAGAAAATACTAGCGGTGCCGGGTAAACGCCGAAGCAACCCTCAAAATTTCGGTGAGTGGAGTTTTACTATTTTATATGATTTTAGTGCCTTAGTGGTGCGCTATAGTAAACATTATAAATAGTATAATATCTTAGGGCTATGTATTTGACTATAACAAATTATGTTTAAAAAAGAGAGAATTTGGGTATTTGATTTGTACATATGAATAATATACTCCCTCCGTCCCATTTTAAATGCTTCCTACGAATATCCGTGCCATTATCCGTGCCATTATCAAGGGCATTGTAATATGCTAAATATTTTTTTGTTTTTTGGTGCCATTATTGATATTAGTAGAATTTTTTTTTATTTATGTACAATTATGATTTCTAAAGGACCGTAATAGAATTTCTGAATACCCCTCACAAGAATTGCTGGAGCCGCCATTGTCTCTTTTGCGTTTCAATTGCTGTTTACTTTTTGGTAATAATTAGGCTTTTATTACTCTTTGACAACCTATCTTCATGTATGATTCTTCCCTTCTATTTGCTTTCGGTAAACAAGAGGACAACTAAAATAAATTCACAAGTGGAGTGGAGTCAAGTTAGTGACTCCCTTATACTACAATGCATATGGGCAGAGTTCAATTCTCGTAAGCACCCATTTCCCTTTCCAATTCCCTTAGGATAGGGTAAATTAGGATTAATGAATGAAAAAAAATAAAAAAATAAAAAAAATAAATTCGTATTTCTTCCGCATCCCGGATCAAGCGACTTTAATTAAAAGCCATGTTCTTGGACTGAGCTCCTACCCTCCACACTCGTCCAGTTTCGGCCATTTGTGGGCCTTTCTTGGGCCAAAAAAATTAGAGCCGTTCAATTTTTACATCTCGCCAAGAACACAGTTACACAGACCACCATAGAAATCCAATTGAACGAATACGTCCGTTTGAGAGGATTTCGAAGGGCGTTAAACTTATATTTATAAAAGAGCGTGCAACACTGTATTTGCAACCCATTTTGACACAATTATCCGAAATTAAATGCATTTTGAGAGCATGTCAAATGGAATGTCATATTAGATGTTCACATGTTTTCGACTAACTCGAAAATGTTACTTTCTCTGTCCCATTTTAATTGCTCGCTACGAATATCCGTGTAATTTTCAAATATTGATATCTTTTTATTTTTGTAGTGTTTGTTTGAAAATTTTGTTTTATAGAACTAATTGAGATCTATCAAATAAGTTTCATATTGCATATAAAATACTATATTGTAGATTGAAAACTATAAGAGTTTTAAAAAGGCATGCATAACCGCATGGAACAATTAAAAACGACGTTCTAAGCCATTTCTCCCAAATATTTGTGGGTTTGTTTGGGTAAAAATTAATCAATCAATATTGTGGTCACGGTCTTTTTGTCACTCTTTCCTAGTTTTTACTATCAAATTAATTTGGGTTTCATCTTTCGACTTTAAAGAAAACCCACCCAGAGCCGGTCCAGAGGTAAGCCAAGCAAGCCTCTGGGCTAGGGCAACCAAACAAAACAAAAACTCATATTATGTATAAATTTTATTAAGTTTCTAAGAATGTTCCAAGGCATCAGCCTGTCTCCTTGGTAATCTTGTCCATTTGGATTTGTTGACCGGATTCTTGACGGGTCCAAATACAAAGTTTTTCATCGTCCTCCGGGATTCTTGTACTTATGAACTTTTAATTAGTGATTCCTCATAGTGATTAGACCCCGGAATTCGAAAAACTCAGCTGATCACCCTAACCGAGCACCCATGTTTATCGGAAAATAAATCCTCTGGTCGAGGCACATGCATTTGCATATGCAAGTTGAGATTTTGAAATTACATCTAACTAAAGAAAAAAATGGAGTATAATTCATTTTGATCAACCAAAAAAACAACAGTAAATTGAACCATCTTTTATTTAAGGTCACAATCTTAACCAATCTAACTTGCAAAAACATAAAAAAGTAAATAAGAAAATGGTTCGCCCCCTTTGTAACGTCGATATTAAATCATTTATATTGGTAGTGAAAATCATTAACTGTCCCAAATCTCAGATATTATCAATTTTTATGGAAAAAATCCGGTGGAAATCAGCCGTCAATGCCGATAATGGCTAGACTCAAGTTAATGCTAGCTATCAGGCCCAAAAATCATGGGCCCAACCAGTTGCCCCTGAGAAATTTGGGCAATGGAAGTTCGTATCGAAAGAAACTAAAAGGTCTAAAGCAAAAGGTCTAAAGCCCACACGAAACTATCAGCCGAACCCAACCTACAATCATTTGATGATACTGTGAGGATATCAACTCCTACTAGTGATACCACATAGGGTGCACCACCACATAGCTCAGAGCTTACAATCATTGTGAGACAAGTATCTCAAGCACATGAAGTTAAGTTTCTAGTAAAAAAAAAAAAGTGTATAAAAGTACTTTTATTAATTTTATTGAAATCGTGTATTTTTTTTATTTGTCTGAGCTATAAGAAATTTAAAAAGACTAAAGAAATTGAAAAATAATTTCAGAAAGTAATTTATTTTTGGAGGTGATCAAAACAACATGGTCTTTCGTGGTGAGCAAACCAAGGTTTTGAATACCATACCGGTTATGGTTTGTACAGTGACGGTACCGGTTCGATACCGAGTATTATTTAGGATTTATCACTATTAGTGGTATTCTCCCAACATCAGAGAATGTAGCATCACATAATCCTATATGTTTATAAAAAAGAAAAATAAATTTATAAATAGTAAGGTACCATCTAGTATTGACCGGTATTAGTTGTTGGCTCTTCTCCGACAACATTCAACAAGTCACATGCTTCGAAGTAACAAGATAGCGTAACCTTCATTCTTTTGTAATTTGAGAACATGAATATCTTGACCCAAAAATACATTAGGATTCCCATTGTCATCAACCAAGTCACTTTCAGGATCGTGGTAGCTCTGATACCAATTTGTTGGAAAATCTATGATGACCAAATACAGCTAAACAAGCTCCCTCCGTCCCTTTTTAAATGTGTTACTTGGGATTCTGTGCCATTTTCAACAGCTTATAACTTTTAATTTATAATAGCTTTTATGATTTTGAAAATTTTGTATAATAGAAATAATTAAGATCAATCAAACAAGATCCATAATGCATATGTTTTGAGGTTCACATTAAAAGTTATAAGCCGTTGAAAATGGCACAGAATCCCAAGTAACACATTTAAAAAGGGACGGAGGGAGTAGGAGCTAGAGACGTGAGGGAGGATATCTAACATATAATATGTTTGAATAAATTTTATCACACTTGACTACTTCGTTGTTCATTCACTTTACTCAACCCCACTCTTTCTCTCGTTTCCTCCCTACACCTGCCACTAGATTACTATGTAGGTATTTGTAGGTGTCTAGTAACATAAACCTAGTACATTAATCTCTACATACATGACCCTTCATCTGCATACACGAACACTTTGGAAGACTATTCAACTGCATACACGAACCATGCCATTCATGTATCATTTGTCTACACAATTATCTACAAATTCATAATTTCTAAAATTAGGTTTACTTTCCTGCACATTGGTCCTTTACTTTTGCATTCGTAGTAGGATTTTGAGATGATTGATTGAGTATTTCAATAGAAATCCGGTTCTAGTAATTTCAGAAACACTCAACAAGAACCTAATTCTACTCACCTGTTAAACTAAAATTATACTAAATTCCAATAACCAGTTGGGGTACATCTGATATTTAATTTCTTGAATTAATTATATGTGTAATTTTGTATAATGGGCTCCATTGGCTCTTGATCTATATCTTGTTGGCATTGAAATTGAGATGGATGCCACTGAGGCGATTTCTCTGTTGTCATGCAATGAATATTCTATGCATCGATCCCTTCAGTGCTACTATATGTGATTGTAGGGATTTTCTATCGCGGTGCCAAATTAGTGAGGTGTCTCATTCTAAGCGGGAAGCTAACCAAGGTGCCGACTTGCTTGCCAAGAATGCTTTTAATTTATGTACCTTTAATTATGCTTCTATTGTTGAACCTCCTATGTTTTTGTTGCAACAATTGGCAGATGACTCTGTAGGGGTTACAATACCTCAGACTTGATGGTTTAGTTTCTATGTAATCGTCTATTTACCAAAAAAAAGAAAAGAAAAAAACACCATATAAGCATTGTTTATTTTGAGAGAGAGAGAGAGAGAGAGACTCCTTCCGTCTTATTCATTTTGTGAGCTTGATGTTCATGATGATTTGACCTTGCTTCAATCATCTTTATTCAATCTAGTGCTTTCCTCACAATAAATTAATTGACTCTAACTTGATTTTGTATTGAAAAACCTTCATAAAAATCCAATCTTTTTTCATAAGACATGTTTGGGTACTTACAAGTTTACTTGGCCGGTTGATCCGTGGCTGTTGCGATACGAAAATCGAGATGTTATAAAAGATCGTAAAGACTCCAAATACTCGTCACAATCCCCATTTCTAGAAATCACCTAATTAAATGAGAAATTTTAGCAAACAGAACAAGTAACAATACTCAGCTATAACTAAAAGAAGGGTATATAATAATTCAACTAGTGTATTGTACCTGATTGTCATCCCATCTATATGTTTGTGCGGCTCCCTAGGTAAGAGATCACACAAAATACCAAAGGTAAGTCAACAAGCTGAATAATACAAAAGAGGAAAATGTAATGGAACTTTTGGAATTAGATAAAACCTTATTTTCAACCACTCCAAGGTTTTTCGATGCTCCCTATGTAAGAAATATAAGAATTCGCATACGTAAACCAGCAAACCCAATTCGAAATTCTTTTTCTTCGAAACAAGTAATTTTTTCAAACATTATACCTTATTCCCAGTCACTCCATGATTTTTCAACCCTCCCTACATTAAAAATCACAAATAGGCAAATGTTCATTAGTTAACTCTATCCGAAAAAATATATGACATAAGTCTTATATGGATTTAAGATAAGCTATTTATACCTCATCGGCAAGCAATACTAAATTTTTGGGCCAAGCAACATAATATCCTGTTGCCTCTCCAACAATATACACCTCTCCTGCGATAGGCACAGGAAGAATTGCGTCCTTTTTTTTTTATCACAAAATCGATATATACACGGACATAAGCATCCCCCAGCAGTACCGTATGAACTACTTCCTCGGGTCCAACTTTCTCAAACACTTCACCATGAGCAACTATGTTAACGAGCGAGCCCACTGCCAATCTACATGGTTGGCTCTACATCAACCAAATTAGTTAGTAACACCAACTAATGACACATGTAACAATTAAAAAAATGGGTACTTGAATAAGCTAAAAATTATATACCTTTTTAACCTTTGATTTAGGATTAGTTGGCATGTCATTCCGTGTTCTCATGTTGTCCTCCACTGTCACAGGTTTAAATTGTGGGCTGCCAATGATATAACTTTTCATGGTGTTTGAACTCACTCCACGGTTTTTCAAAGCTCCCCACATTAGAAATTTCATAAATCAACAAATGTTCATTAGTGAACTCTATCCGAAAAAAAATGCATGACATAAATCTTTATATGGATTTAAGATAAGCTATTTATACCTCATCATCGAGCAATACTAAATTTTTGGGCCAAGCAACATAATATCCTGTTGCCTCTCCAACAATATACACCTCTCCTGCGATAGGCACAGGAAGAATTGCGTCCTTTTTTATCACAAATCCAATATACACATGGACATTGGCATCCCCCAGCGGTACCGTGTGAACTACTTCCTCAGGTCCAACTTTCTCAAACATTTTACCTATAGCAACTATGTTATCAAGGGAGCCCACTGCCAACCTACATGGTTGGCTCTAGAACAACCAAATCAGTCAGTAAGACCAACTAATAACACGCTAGACAATATAAAAATGGACACTTGAATAAGCTAAAAATTATATACCTGTTTGAATTTTGATTTAGGATCAGGTGGCATGTCGTTTTGTGTTCTCATGCTGTCCTCCATTGTGACAGGACTAAATTGTGGGTTGCCAATGTTATGACTTTTCATGGTGTTTGAACTTGCAAGCTCAGATTGTGGTGTGTGGTGTGGTGCGTGGGGTACTTGTTCGCGCTCATTGACTTGGATTTCCTTGTTTCACATTGCTCTCGTAAGGGTTTTAAACTTCTCTTCGCAACTTGAATGAATACTACGTCTAGGCATGTGAAAGTAGGCAGTTGGTGTTACAAATTCCCCTGCAGCCTGTACCCGACCAGAATGTTCACGTTTATCCAATGCCAACGCCAGAATGTCGTTACTTCCTCCAATTGGTAAACTCCCCTCTCGTGATCGTCGGGTTACCTCATCCTACAGCAAGCATTACTATATTTATAAGAAGAATTGAAAGGTATATTAGCAAAATATTAACACAAAATCAATTGATTTAAGAAACTTTACAATCCTAGCAGCTTTTTCTTTGATGCCTTCATCATCATACTCCCCGTTTTTGTTTTGACGAGCCAACTTCCACAGAACACTCCTATCTATATCTTCAGTATCCTGACCTTTAATAACTTCCTCCTCAGCACCCTCATCCTTAGCACCCTCATCCTCAGCCCCCTCAATTGATTTCTTTCTCATCTTTAACTACAAAATAAGGAGCAAGTAACAAGACTTACATTAGCAAAAATTACAACAACAGAAATAGATGCAACCCAAAACTATAAATATAGTAGTCAATAAGTCTCTAAATTGTTACAGTAGTATAGTTAAAAAAATAGATGCCACCTAAACTTACTTGTTCTTGTTCCAACACAGCGTAGCCCTTTCGACTGAGCCGACAAGGATATATGTTTTTGCTCTGTCTTTCTCGGTTTTCATCACTTAGTATCTTCAAATGGATGACATGAAAACAAGTCAACTTATATGGTATTTGTCAACATTGACTCATAATTAAAGAAATGAAACTTTGCTTATGCATATATACCTGAAAATCTTTTGTCAGCCTATGTTTAACAAATGCATCCCACTGATTTTGATCAAGGAAACTATAATTTGGTGGTGGTCTTGCAAGGATGTCAGAATCTGACTTATGTTTACGTATGTATGTAGTGAGAGCTTTCCTGAATGTCCTACAACTTGTTGCGATATTAGATAAAACCTTCTTCTTGCTACGTGGATCCACCTTGAATGACATCTGTCTTACAACATATCGAGTAAGTGTCTGACACTTGACTTGTAATTTGGAAAATATAAAAGGATAGCATAGGAAGATGAAAATTACCTGCACACACTCCCATAGCTTATTTTTATTTTCATTTGTCACCTCTTTCCATTCTCGATCTATCGGGACCATTGTGCGAGCCAATACTCCAAGCCAACTTGAGTATTTTGGCTTTGTTTCCCCTATAGTTTGACCTCTTTTGTTGCAATGGACTTCTCTCCATACACCTAAACTCCTATCCTTTATTACATCTGGAAGGAATGTTGAACCTCTTCTCCTTTTGCAAGAGTTCGAATCCGGCAACACTTCTGTATCCTTGTCATTACTAGCAAAATTCGGAGTTGAATGCCTTTGTTTCTTTTTCTTACCTTTTGGATTCGGTGGCAGCGCTGCATTGCCGCCATTATTTGATAAATCCTAAGGTGAACCCATCCTGTATGAGATGGAAAAGTATAGTGAACAATAGTACTAAAACATTGTACATAGAGCTTCCACAATGCAAAGTTAATGAAAATATCACAAAACACCCACTTGCTCTTTTTTTCTATGTATCAGATATGTTGTATTTTTTCAGAGACTAAAGGCTCTATATAAATTTGGATGTGAAGAATTGTTCATAAAAAGCCATAGTAATTCCCTATTTAGACAAACTAGACATTTACTCTCCTTTTCAAGCATGTAAATTGTGGACATAGCCAGGTTAGATAATGGTAACAATATTCCATGGGGAAGTGAAACTAGACACCGGCATAGTTCCTTAATCATTACTTCTAACTTGATATGCCATTTTTGTTTTTAAGAATTTGTTTTTGTCCAATGATTGGAGCAACCGTATGGATTATTGGTGTGCAGCCTGTACGGGGATAAATCCACGTAGCCCTGGATCACGTGCTTCCTTTATTCAACCCTAAATCTGCAAGACAGAAAAAAGGTTAAAGCACCGTTGCCTCTCGTAGGCAAAGGCCCTCCGATGCCTAAGTTAGTATCACGTACTTTGAATGTTCAAGTCACAATGCGTATGAAAATAGGTTTCACAGCGTACCTTTTGTCATGGTTATAGCCTTGTATTTATAGGTGTGGATGTTCTTCATATTTGGCATCTCATGCCCCTGTTTCCTATTCTCGTACATAGTTCAGTTCATTAGGCCGAGCTAAACTATGTATTCCAGAATGCTTTTTAGGCTATACTAGTAGCCTCCCCAGCTCGGCCATACCAGGGGCATCCCCCACAGTCTATACCGAGCTGGTATATCCTGGTGCATTAACTCAATTTACTCCTGACCCCATTCATGGTCAATACAGCTCGGCACCGGGCTCAAGGACTCCCTATGTGGTGCCGAGCTACATCTTAGGCACGTGCTATGCCTAACAATAGGGTAATCAGATTTTACCCACTCCAATTGCTCCCCAGCTCTGCTGCTACTGTCACTCGTCAGTAGTGTGCAAAGCTTCAAAGGCTCCTGATGTACCTCCTGCACGCCTCCCCTCCACGTGGGTGGCAACGTTGCTTTCGCATTAAATGCGAAGTGACCCCTTCATGGCTCGGATAAGCCCAAAGGACGATTCCACTAATGTTTCACGTACGTCACGCCCCACTTTTATGGGGTTTCGGGCGGGATAATCATTATTTTTCCCCCCCAAAACCGTCTAAACCCAAAAACTTCTCCACTTCTCCCTTACTTCGTTCTCATCAGAAGCAGAGAAGAGAGAGAAGAGAACTTTGTTTCGCCATTGTCGCCGCTCCGAGCTTTCTGCAGCCACACTCTTTTCTCTGGTTTACGTCGGAAAATCTCCCTCCGTTCGCATCGAAAAACACCTTATTAGGTCCATCTTTCTCATGTAAGTGGCCCTTCTAGATTTCCATTTCCATTTTCGTGCTTTCGCTGTCTGTTCATCTTCTTCCCAGGGTTTCAACTGCGAAACCCTAAATCTTTAGTGAGAATGGGTAGACATAGGGCTCTTCTAAATACTCCAGATAAAGTGATAGAGTTTCATAGGAAGTATGGGATTCCCGTTGACGTTCAATTCCGGCTAAACCGATCTGAAGACCTGGAGGAAGAGGGTCAGGATGAAAATAGCATTCATATTCCCCTGATTTTCATTGTCGAAGGTGGCCTTAGGTTCCCTTTACACCCCTTCTTCCGTGAGGTCTGCTTTAGGTGTAAACTAAACCCAATGCAACTATGCCCCAACTTTGTTAGGGTAGTTATGGGCACAGTAGCCCTCAATAGGCTGTTCGGCCTCCATCTCGATTGGTGGGACCTGCACTACCTCTGTAGCGTAGTCCCTACGATCGACAATAATTTTTACTTCAAGGCCAGGGATCCCAACCAGAAGCTTATCACCGACCTGCCCAATTCCTCAAAGGGAGAGGCGGATGACTACCTCGTAGTCACTGGCAACTGGGAGCCCAGAGATGCCGAGGGGAGGACCGTCGGGTTCGCCTGCCCCACCACTCCTGGCAGACTACGTTAGTACTTTCCATCCTCGTGTTATTCCTTTCCTTGCTTATTTCCCTAAGGAATCATCACTAACCGTTTTCTTACCACGTTGTTTTTGCAGCGGATAATCTTAATCACGATGGGTGTTTGATCCACGGGAATCTCCACTGTGAGGAAATCGCTTGGGCACTATATTTCGACGGATTTGCGCCTACGCCAGTTGGACTTGGCCATGCAGCCCACTTGCTCCTGGGCTACACCCCTTCATATTGGGGCAACGTTAGAAAGACAGGCAAGCCCAAAACCAGACATCCCTGGCCGCCCACTGCTCCCCTGATTGCCACATGCCCCCTGGAGAACTAAGGATCGGTCGATCCAGGAGAGGCCGAGCTAGGAGAGGATCCCGACGCCCCCAAGCTTCAACAGATCTCCAGCAACAGATTACCTTTGCTCACGTACCAAAGATCCCTACCGCCATCCCCATTCTCGTCCATCCTAACCAAGAGCCGAGCACGTCCGGGCGAGCGAACACAGGAGAAGAGGAAGAAGAAGAAGAAGAAGAAGAAGAAGAAGAAGAAGAGGGTGCTATTGACCACCGTGCGCTCGTTCACGAGCGCCGAGCAGTCCACCCTTCTTGAGGATTCGAACGATTCTCCGAGCTATTCCCCCTCGCCGGACCGAGAAGAGATGCCACGCTAGCCGATCAACCTGTTGGATACATTAAACCTGGGCGGAGCTTCCTGTGTTCCACCAGTTGCTCAGACTGTCACTCCCCCTCCTCCAACGGCAACAAGCTCCCTCACTGATCGACAAAGGGAAAAAAGGCCATCCGAGGGTCCTCAGGATGCTCAGCCTTCTCCACAGAGGAGGAGAACCGGTGAGGCAAACTCCAGGCAGCTGCTGTCTGACTCCCCCCCTCTAGTCTAGCCTTGGGCCCCCACTCTGGTTCGCCCGGATGGCACTCCTCTCTCTGTCCTTGACAAGATCTCTTCAACTGAGGTGGCGTACGGCGTCTGCAGGGCTGCCCTCCTCCCAAATGACATGGAGAGGGAAAAGAACAGTTCGTATGACGTGCTCATGAAGTCGATCTTCCAATCGAGCGCCAAGGTACGTAGTTTGATCACTGTCCTTTATTTTGTGTATTGAAACTGGTTTTTACTCCTGCCATCCTGACCTGTATCCCTGTAAATTGTAGATCATGCAGAAAGCTGCTTCTGGCTTTGAGAGAGCCAAAGAGGCCGAAAAAGAATTGAAGAAGGAGCAGAGGAGGGCGGAAAGGGCCGAGAAGGAGAATGCTCAGTATTCCCAGTCCCTAAAAGAAGCCCGAGCCGAGGTGGAGGTGCTGAAGGGGGAGAATGCTGACTTGAAGAAGAGGTCTGAGGAGGTCGAGCTCGGTCTGAGTGATCAGTTAACTGCAGCGAAGGCCAAGGCGGAGGCGGAGTACGACTAAGCCGTCTTGGAGGTTACAGAGAATTACAAGGCTCAAATGCCAGCTGTACAGGATGGCATCTGGGGGGCGGCTTGGCGGCGTTGTCTCACTAAGCTCGACATTGATGAATCCTCTCCTCATTGGGCTAATATGGAGCTGCCGAGTGAGATGGCTGCTGCTAACGCTCACCCAGACGTCCCAGCTCAGCCTGATCAGACCGTGCTTCTCTTTGACCAAGCTCAAATCGACGATACCCCTACCGACCTTACTGTGACTGAAGGTGGTAATGCTGAGAGCTCCGCTGGAGGTAACGACCCCAATCCCAATCTTGTCACTGATGCTGATTAGCTCGGTGAAGAGGCCTGATGCCTGTTGTTAGACTTGTCTTTTTATTACTTGAATCTTTACTTTTGACCTTGCGCGGTCTGTGCTTGGCCGGATGTGGCCTTTTGAATACTTTGGTATTTTGTTAAGTGTCTTTGCGTAAGTGTTTTCGCACTTTTTCCTCTATCAAGTCTTACCCTTGATGTGCTTGTTTGTATGCCAAGTGATTCAAGTATCTTCATACTTGAGCCTCTCACAGCCTAAGTGTTTTCACACTTAGGAACTACTGCAGTATGCATTACAGACCCAAGTTGTTTCATGCTTGGGATTTTCATTGTTGCTTTACTCGTCGCAAGTTTGCAATGTTCGTTGCTAACCTAAGTTTCTGCATACTTAGGATTGTGGTTGTTGCAATACTCGTTGCAAATTTGCAATGTTCGTTGCGATCCTAAGTTTCTTCATACTTAGAATTTTTATTGCAATATTCGTTGCAATCCTAAGTTTCTTCATACTTAGAATTTTTATTGCAATATTCGTTGCAAACACACGCACTCTCTGCTCCCCAATAGGAATCCAGATTGGAGGTTATTTGGGTTCATATTTAAACAACATCATAATAACAAAACTTTATTCATTCTCGACATATTAATAAACGATCTAACTGATTTATGCTGGTGATTGTATTCATAATCCCAACTATGAGCTAAAAGCAGGTGTGAAAAAACAAATAAAAAGATGTGACTGTATTCATAATCACGTAAACAAATTACTAGAAGAATTTCCTAAGGTTTTGGACGTTCCATGGCCGTGGAACTGGATCTCCATCCAGGTCGGCCAATCGGTAAGCCCCAATGCTAGCAATCCCTACAATCTTGTATGGGCCTTCCCAGTTCGGTCCAAGTTTCCCATCCGTGGACACTTTGGTGTTAGCCAAGACCTTCCTCAGGACTAGATCGCCTACTTTGAACTCTCTTGGCTGCACCTTCTTATTGTAGCTCCTTCGTAGCTGCTCCTGATATGCTGCTAAGGTGATAAGTGCACGCTCCCTTCTTTCCTTAGCGAGGTCGAGCTGCTCGGCCAGGGCTTTATTGTTGCCCCCTGATTCCATAAGAGCAGTGCGAATGGTTGGCAAACCGATTTCCAAGGGAATCACTGCCTCTGTCCCGTAAGCAAGGGAGTACGGCGTCTCTCCCGTAGATCGCCATGGGGTGGTCCTGTATGCCCAGAGCACGGCTGGAAGCTCATCGGGCCATTTTCCCTTTTTCTTCTCCAACCTCTTCTTGAGACTTTTTAGGATAGTCTTATTCGAAGCTTCTGCTTGCCCATTGCTCTGCGGGTAAGCTGGGGTGGAATAATAGTTTCTGATGCTGTACTGGGCGCAGAAGGCTTTGAACTTCTTGCCGAACTGGGACCCGTTATCTAAGATGATGGAGCAGGGTACTCCAAACCTTGTGATTATCTTGTTCCACACAAATCTTTCCACCCTTGTTTATGTGATTTTGGCAAGAGCTTCCCCCTCTATCCATTTAGTGAAGTAGTCAGTGCCAATGAGTAGAAATTTTCGTTTCCCTGTTGCCATAGGGAGAGGACCCACGATGTCCAATCCCCATTGGGCAAATGGCCATGGGCTAGTCAATGATAGCAAATCCTCAGCTGGTGCTCGGATTAGAGGAGAGAACCTTTAGCACTTCTCACAAGTTTTGACAAAAGTTTTTGCATCCTCCTGTATGTAAGGCCACCAATATCCCTGGGATATTGCTCGGTGGGCTATGGATCTTCCACCAGTGTGTCCCCCACAAGTTCCAGCATGGATCTCATGGAGAAATTTTTGAACAAGGGCGGGGTGTACACACAATAAATATGGACCAAAAAAAGATTTTCTGTAAAGCTTACCTTCTGGAGAGAGCCAAAAGCGTACTGACTTGGTCTTGATTTTGTGTGCTTCCCTCTTATCTTCTGGCAAGGTCCATCTCGCAGGTATGCCACTATTGGGTTCATCCAGCTCGGCCCAAAATCTGTTTCCATCACGATCTCCACTGCTCGGCCAATGCTTGGTTCGCTCAGGTAATCCACCGCCACCGTGCGGCGATACTCTGTCTTGACTGCTGATCCCAAGCAAGCCAGTGAATCTGCATGCGCATTCTGTCCCGAGCTGATCTGTTGGATGTGGACTCTGTCGAATTTGTCAAGCAAATCCTTGGCTGCTTCTGAGTATGCAGTCATCTTCTCGCTTCTTGTCGCATACTCCCTTGAGAGTTGGTTAACAACCAGCTGTGAGTCACAAAATACTTTTAACTTTTTTACCTTGAGTTCTAGGGCACTCCTCAGCCCAGCAATCAAGGCCTCATATTCTGCCACGTTGTTAGTGGCACTGAATTCCAGCCGCAGTGCTTGCTCCAAAACCAATCCTTCTGGAGAGAAAAGCACCACCCCTGCTCCAGATCCTTTGTTGCAGGCTGACCCATCAACGTAAAACTTCCACTCGTCTGAATCCAGATCGGCCATCCTCGTTGGCTGTTCGGGATTATTGATTTGCTCCTTCTCGTGGAGAGTTGGCAGCGGTGGAGCCACTGTTGGAGCGAACTCTGCTATGAAATCAGCTAAAATTTGCCCTTTGATTGTTGTTCTAGGCTGATACTCGAGGTCTAATTGACTCAGTTCTATTGACCATTTGGAGATTCTTCCAGAGAAGTCTGCCTTCCTAAGCAAGGCCCTTAGTGGATATTTAGTGAATACGGTGATGGGATGTTGCAAGAAGTAATGGGGCAGCTTTCTAGATGCAATAACGAGAGCGTATACTAACTTTTCCAACGGTAGATAACGCGTCTCAGCATCTAACAGCGTTTTGCTCACAAAGTAGATCGGAGCCTGCTCTGTCTCCTTTATTCATAGGAGAACCGAGCTGACCGCATGATCAGATACTGCTAAATATAGTATAAACCGCTCCCCAGCTTCTGGAGTAGAGAGTAGAGGTGGGGATGACAGGTAGATTTTTAACTCCTGGAAAGCCTATTCCTTCTCGGCTCCCCACTCATATCCTTCTCTCTTCTTCAGAAGTTGAAAGAAAGGTCTGTAGTGGTCTGAGGACTTACTGATGAAGCGATTAAGAGCTGCTGCCATCCCTGCTAGCCTTTGGACCTCCTTCGTGGTCTTTGGGCTTTGGAGGCCCTATAGAGCCGTGATCTGATCTGGGTTGGCTTCAATCCCCCTCTTAGTCACTAGGTGCCCAAGAAACTTCCCCGAGCTGAATGCAAAGGCACATTTGGAAGCATTTAACTTCAGCTTGTATTCTCTTAGAATGTTGAAAGTTACCTTTAGGTCGGTGAGGTGATCAGGCTTTAATCTGCTTTTTACCACCATGTCGTCGATGTAGACTTCCATGGTTTTGCCGAGCTGTTCTTTGAACATCTTAGTAACTAGCCTCCGGTAGGTTGCTCCAGCGTTCCTCAGCCCAAACGGCATAACTTTGTAGCAGTAGAGTCCTCTTGGGGAGATGAAAGACGTCTTTTCTTGATCGGCCTCGTACATGGCTATTTGATGATATCCTCAATATGCGTCAAGGAAGCTCATCCTTTCGTAGCCCGATATAGCATCCACTAGTTGATCAATCCTGGGAAGTGGGAAGCTATCCTTGGGACATGCTTTGTTAAGGCTTGTAAAGTCCACACATACCCTCCACTTTCCATTTTTCTTTTTAACCACCACAGTGTTGGCCAACCAGTCTGGATAACTCACTTCCCGTATAGCATCTGCTTCTAGTAGTCGTTCTACCTCCTCAATCATAGCGTCCGCGTGCTGTGGTGCCGACCTCCTGGCCTTTTGCACAACTGGTTTGTGCTGAGGGTCCACGTTTAAGTGGTGACAGATAATCCCAGGGTCTATTTCGGGCATCTCCTGGGAGTCCATGCGAATACATCGATATGGTCCCCTAGAAAGGCGACCAAGTCCCTTTCCTCTTGCTCGGAGAGGGTCTCACCGACCAGGAAATACCTTTCTGCATCACCTTCTTGAACCTGAATTTTCTTCAATCCTTCCACCATCTTCTTGGTAGGATCCCCTCCAACGTCTTCCAAGGTCAGCTGATCCGGGACTTCAACCGTTTGCACTAGCTCGACCCTTGGGGACTTTTTCAGGACCATGGTGAAACACTGATCGGCCACCTTTTGGCTACCTTTGATGCACTCTATTCCATCTGCTCCGGGGTCCTTGATCTTCTGGTGGTAAGTCGAGGAGACCGCCTTCATTTTGTGCATCCATGTTCTTCCTATAATCACGTTATAGGAGGAAGGGATGTCCACCACAAGGAAATCAGTCTTCAGTACTACTGATCCTGCTCGGACGGGTAGTGTGACCTTTCCCATAGGCCATACTGTTTGTGCACTGAAGCCGACCAAGGGGACAAGACACTTTTGTAGCGAGCTCGTCGGGAGTTCCATCTTCTTAAAGGTGTCGTAGTACATGATTTCTGTGCTAGCCCCTTGATCCATGAGGATCTTCTCCACGTCATATTCCCCTATTCGGAGGGTGATTACCAATGCGTCGTTATGGGGTACTGATACCCCATCCAGGTCATCGTCAGTGAAGGTGATTGGGGTCTCCATGGCGCCCTCCACCCTCGGCCTCTTCATGCCGAGCTTCATGACTTGTTTTGCTTGTCCGTTGACCCTCTGGATGTGCCTTATTTCATTATTCGTGTATGGGGCAACCAATCCATGTATCATATGGATCATTCCCTTTGGACCTTTCTCGTAGTCCATCTCTTCTACCAGCTCGGCGTCATTCTTGTTATCGGCCAAAAATTCTTTTAGATGACCCTCCGCCACCTTCTCGTCCAAGAACTTCTTGTACTCCACACAATCCTCAGTCATGTGCCCCCAATCTCTGTGATAGTTGCAGTGCTGATTAGTAGCCCTCCTCTTTTCCGGGTTCCCAGCCATCTTTGGGGGTCTCCTGAACCATTGTTCGTTCTTGATTCTGTACAGCATTTTGTAGATGGGTATATTGAGAGTTGCCATAAGACTGAAATATGACTTGGGGTCTGGATCAGCCTTGTCCTTCCTCTGCTGTGCATAATCCTTCCTTCCCGTCGTGAAGTCCTTCTTGTATACCTTTGACTCCATTGTCCTATTCTCTGGGAGCTGAGGTTGTCCAGCTACGATCTTTCCTCCAGCCTACAGGATGTCATCTTCCACTCGTGCATGCTCCTGAATTCTCTCCATCAGTTTAGCCACAGTCTTGACTGGGTGCATGGTAAGCGATTCTCATAGCTTACTGTGCACGAGCAAACTCGTTTTGAACGTTGCCAGAGCATACTCCTCACTACAATTTTCAATCTCGTTGAAAGTTTCCCAGTAACGCTTTGAGTACTGTCGTAGAGTCTCATCATCCTTCTGTGTCATAGAGGTTAATGCATCGAAAGTTTTTGGAGCTGCTCGGCTTGTAAGGAACCGAGCAGTGAACTCCTCGGCCAGTTGAGTCCAGCATAAGATGGATCCTTCTGGGAGCTTATGGTACCAACTCAGGGCCACTTTCCCTATGCTGGACGGGAACATCTTGCATAGCAATGCATCATCTTGCTCATGCATAAACATGGCCTGCTGGTAGTGTTGGATATGGGCCACAGGGTCCATGCTAGTTTCGTAAGGAATGAACGCTGAATGCTTCACCCTGCTCGGCGTCTTCTCCGCGCGAATCCAGTGAGCCAGTGGTGATTTGGAAATCTGGCCTAGGGCTTCTTTAGCTGCCTCTCGTGCAGTTTTTGGGCCTCCATCAGCTCGGCC
Organism: Vaccinium darrowii; assembly: GCA_020921065.1. Classification (NCBI taxonomy): domain Eukaryota; kingdom Viridiplantae; phylum Streptophyta; class Magnoliopsida; order Ericales; family Ericaceae; genus Vaccinium; species Vaccinium darrowii. Next base: position 28,584,235 of record CM037160.1, read on the forward strand.
AGCGTCCCTTCCTCTCGCATACTATTCAGGAATGTGCTCATTGGAACCAGATCTCTCATACTTGTCCTTAGCGTGCTTCCTTCTTTCTCTTTTCTCAACAGAAACGCTCCTGTCTCTCCTTTTTCATGGAGAGGCTGCTCGGTCAGTGGAGACGTTGTCATGTTGACGACTTTTCTTCTCTTTCTCATAATGCACGGATCTCGTCCGCGAGCGTAGATCTTTTTCTTTCTCCTGAAGCTGCTTTTTTAGGTCCTGAATCTCTCGTTCTCGTCGAGTGACTTCACGGGCCAACTCTTCTGCCTCTTGCTTCTTTCTGTCGAGGCTATCTTCTCTCTCTCGATTTCTTGCATGCTTATGACCATCCTTCCTCTGGGGGCTCCTCCCCCGCTCTCGTCGGGTGGAGGCTTCCCCTTTTCTTGGTGGTGTCCTTGAGCATCCTCGCCGCTCGCCCGCTTTTGGAGTATCATGACATATTAGGCGTGTATCCCTGAATTTTGGAATCTCAGGGATGTCCCCAATATTGAACCTCCTTGTTGCTGGCTTTTTCTGTGGTGCTCTTAGAACCAGGGGAGTTTTGTCCACCCTTGTGCTCCTTCTCGTAGTATACACAAGTGTGGTACCATCATCTTCCACATCCTTTCGTCGTGGAGTGCACAGAAGAGGCTCTGAAAGCACCATTGTTGATCTCTGTAGGAAGGGATCAAGCTTTTTCGTCAGCGTTTCCCACAGACGGCGCCAATTGTACGGGGATAAATCCACGTAGCCCTGGATCATGTGCTTCCTTGATTCAACCCTAAATCTGCAGGACAGAAAAAGGGTTAGAGCACCTTTGCCTCTCGTAGGCAAAGGCCCTCCGATGCCTAAGTTAGTATCACGTACTTTGAATGTTCAAGTCACAATGCGTATGAAAATAGGTTTCACAGCGTACCTTTTGTCATGGTTATAGCCTTGTATTTATAGGTGTGGACGTTCTTCATATTTGGCATCTCATGCCCCTGTTTCCTATTCTCTTTAGGAATCCTTTTCCTAATAGGACTTCCCTATATGGGATACATTCCTAATCACATTAGGATTTCCCATATCTATCCCTTGTCTCACGGGGTTGCTCCTTATCTCATAAGGAACCGTCTTTAAGTTATTCTGGAATGTCTCACCGCCCTACTCGTGGCGGCGCCGTGCTTCCACGTAGCTCGGAATGACTCGTACATAGTTCAGTTCATTAGGCCGAGCTGAACTATGTATTCCAGAATGCTTTTTAGGCTATACTAGTAGCCTGTGCAGCCTATATATGGTTTTCACACGTGCGTTTAGTACCGAAATGATAATCAAAATTTAGTGAAGCATTTTGTCAAACACAAAACGGCAAAACAAAGGCAAACAAGTGAACCTTTTCTTGATGGGTTACTACATTGTTTCCATGGAAATGTCTATACAGATGCTTGGCCTGGTTTGGTGTAAAGTTTTAACCCAAGCCCAATGTTAAATTAGTGCAAAACCATCCACCCCCCTGCTTCATTAAATTGAAAAAGCCGCCTTTTTTTTCCCGCTAAGCAAAAAAAAATTATTTTGTAAAACTATGTCCTGTACCAATCTGCACTAAGCCTTTTTATCATAATCTTTCACCATCTTCAGAAAACGTACTCAAAAGAGCAGTTTTAGGAACAAGAGACTAGCTTTTAGGAACAAGAGAGGAACAAAAGACCATCATGTTTTTAATTTAACAGAATCTAAACAAAATCTCAACCAAATTGCTAGACTTTTGGGTCAGCCTTTTGAAACTAATACATGATTGATTCATTCAACAATCCACAAATAAAACCTAGTGCCGCTTTTATTATAGTTTATATTATAGTAGTAGATTAGATACGTTGTATTTTTTTAGAGACTAAAGGCTCCATATACATTTGGATGTGAAGAATAGGAAATTAGACAACAAACAAACCAAACAAATACCATGTATATCAGAAAGCCTACAAATGGTTTTCACGCGTGCGTTTAGTACCCAAATAATGATCAGAATTTTGTGAAACATTTTGTCGAACACAAAAAAGGGAAAACAAAGGCAAATAAATTTTCAAAAAACGACGTGCAATTTGCACTAAACTTTTTTACACAAAAAAGGCAAAACAAAGGCAAACAAGTTTTCCCCGCTAAGCAACAAAAAATTACTTTGTAAAACTATATCCTGTAGCAATCTGCACCAAACCTTTTTATCAAAAGACCAGAGAGTAGGTCTTAGGAACAAGAGAGGAATAAAAGACCATCATGTTTTTAATGTAACTGAATCTAAACAAAATCGCAACCAAATTCCTGGACTTTTGGGTCAGCCTTTTGAAACTAACACATGATTGATTCTTTCAACAATCCACAAATAAAAACTAGATCAATTCAACAAACATACTGCGAGTCGCTTTAACCATGAACAAGGCAAACAAGTGAACTTACCAAGCAAAAGAAGATTGGATTGAAGGAAGCTCTTCAGCCACAGTTGTAGGTATGTAATGAGTGTCGATCCAGGAGAAGAGAGCTGGGCCTTCTTCTTTTTCGCTGCTTTGGCGCCCAAGGAGAAGTGTAATATGGTTTTGATGAAAATTTGGAATTACCCGCTCCTTCTTTGGGGCCAAAATTTTCAGAAAGAGAATTAAGAACGGCGCCATTCTTCGTAATCAAAATTTTAGGCAAAAACACGAAAAATTTGAGCGCCATGAAGATAAGACTTGGATAGGGTAGGAGACAGATCTGGCGGTTTGATGCCTGCCAATCGACTTCTGATTATCAAGATTGATAATAACCTTACACATTACCCCCTTAAGTTATCTATTCTTTCAGTTTGAGTTTTCTATTATTCCAATTTGATCTTAATTAGAGTACATTTTTGGATAGTGACTTTTTTTGTCCTTCATACCCATACTCCTTTTTTGGTTCATATTCATATATGCAAAATTACATGATTTTCCTTTTTTTGAGTGAGATTTCTTACACTTAGAAGGTTAATATTGTATATTGTAAATTCATATTACAAGATGACAAAAGGGTGCAATTATTGAAGAAAGTTTTTTTTTTTTTTTTTTTGGCGATTAGAACTATCTATAACATAGGGATGATTCAATTATTTGTACGTACACATATTATTGTTAGACACTTGATCGGAAAAGAAACAATCATTTTATTACAAACTTAATTGCCAATGGATCTCAAGTTGTCCACTATAAGACTTTGATGTGATCCGTTGATCGCGCAATTAACGACTCGGATTTCATCTTGGTGCTTGTATGATCTAAGCGTTCATTGCCGAGATGAAATCCAAGCTATTCATTGCCGAGATCAACGGCTCGTGTGCCGCACTACAGGGTTGTAGTGCGGCAGTGCACTACTTACACAATTGCCGATATCTGATGATGTTTGATTTTGGTAACAATAATGATATCAGCGAGATGCGAAACTCTAACGGTTTCATATCGACCATTGTAAAAATTAACTTAGTAGTAACCTTTAAAATCTATGCATTAAATGTACTTGATAGCAAACTAAATCTTTATGTTGTAGTTGAATGAACACCGGCCACATGATGGCGACACAATCAAGATAATCGAGACCGTTTGATTTTATTGTGCCTATTAATTAAAATGAATACCGTAAGATTTTGGCTAAATCGGGTTTGAAAAATCGGGACACAAACTAAATTGTGTGTTATAGCTGAATGTATGGCGGTCATGTGACCGCGGCACAGTGAAGATGATCGAGACCGTTGATTCGTTGTGCACATTAATTAAACCAATATCGTAAAAAATTGGCTTAATCGGGTTTGGAAAGGTACTCCTTTGGCAAAAAAACTTAAACTAGTTTTTGGTTTATTCATTTTGTCTTTATTCAAACAAAATTCACATTTGTTTGTTTTGCGTTTAGCTTTCGTGGTTTATTGGTTTCTCTCGACGAGAGGAATCCAAAAAATATAAACTTATGGTCAAAACAATTTTTTTAATAAAACCGAAAATAAATCACTTGGCGCAAAACTAACATATGTAATTTTTTTTAATAGAGACAAAACGAATAAACCAAAACCAAAAAACCAGTTTTAGATTTTTTTTTTTTTTTTTGCCAAAGGAGAATCTGTATGTAATTTCTTTAAGTAAATGTTTTTTTATATCCCAAATTTCTTCACATGAAAATCCAAAAATCCTCCCAAATTTTTTCAGCCTTAAAACCTCCCCCAAGACTTTTCAAAGTGAAGATAAAAAACTCCCCCCAAATTCCCCAAAAGAGCAAATCCGCCTATTCTCTTTCTTTTGTTTAATTACGAATCTGTAAAGGATGAATACTTGCAAGTAATTTGCATCCTTTTTTTTTATATATTTTAATTAGGGTTGACGAAGTCAAGATTCAAAAAACAACCTAACTACTACAGAAGTGTCTTTTTTTTCATTTTTTATAAAAGGCAACAAATTTTATTAACTAGTAAGTTATGAGCGTGCATTGCACCTGGTGTAAAGTTTGTAGAAGATGGATGTGAATGGGGTACAGTACTGCAGTTGTGAAGTGTTGTTTTTTTTTTTTTTTCGCCCCTAGGCAGTTGTCTATGTCAATGGGGTGTAGGGTGCAGTTGAAGTGGGTTCTTTTACTTTTTTTAACCCCTAGGTAGTTATCTACTAAACTCTTAATCAGTTAATTAGTCCTAGCTGAACAATGTTTACATGCTCTTGCCAAGACGGCCCGACACTCACCACACTCCTTTTGGGCCATGCTCTATTCTTCAATTCCCCTGTTATCCCATAATGTGAGTACCAAACACTCAATAAATATCCATATTACAATCGGTTACCCTAAACCATGAGCACAAATACTCCAATAACATATTCATCTAGCTATATGCCTAAGAGCAATATAAGGAATGATACTCCACTCAAAACATATATGAGACTACTCTCATAAGAACAATGTTTACCACAATCACTGTTTAAAAATAAAAGTCACAAAACTCTCTCTTTCCCACCTAAACATCACTTTTGCATCGTCGTAGTTGCGAAGCTCTAAGACAGAAACAAAATTTGGCATAGCAGACATCCAACTCGATCTTACAATTCTCGAAGAAGGTTTCCTAAATATAGCAAGGCAAGTAGAGCCAGAAAGTGCAGCAGCAGATGGGAGCTAATTAAGCAACTCTCACTTTGACCTTCAGTTCAGGTGTGTAATATAATTGCTTTCTGATTGTGTACTGAGAGCATCTCCTATGTTGGATATAGGTAGCTTTTGTTGATTTCTGAGCAACAGCCTGATGCAACTCATCCTCATAGAAAAGACTCGACTCCGGTTGGAAACCAAGGATTTGCATAGGGGCTTTGGCAAAACAGAAGGCACCATGTTTCTTGAAGGGAATGTGGATTCCTGGAAAAGAACTGCAGCAATCTGGCGCATCTCAGTGCACTTGACACGGTTGGGTGGACGGGGTCCGTGCCTTGGAGCTTTTGGGGTGTGCGGGCTAGGAATCCGGATACCTTTTCCCTCTTTCTTGCTGCAATTAAATAGCATGAGACAATAACTCGATGACAGTTGAGGCTGTCTTTGGAACAAGGACCCAGGTAAGCAAACAAAAAGGGAAATGGAAGTGTGGAAGGATCTACCAATACAACCCTTTAAAGAATCTAAACAGTTAGCTGTACTGTTTGAATAAATCAAACCTCCCTAAATAATTTGACAAAGAGCATTACCTGAATAAGAAATTCTTCCCTCCAATTGTTTAGATTCTCAAAGGACTTCATGACATTTACATCATATACAAGAACACAGCAATCAGCACCACGGTAGAAAGTGACACCTAGACTCAACATCCAATTATGAAAATGACGAGCAAAAGACCTCAGCTGCAAGAAAGAAAGCAGACTTAGTATTTTTGTCGACACCGTAGAACAACTATGTGATGAATAATTTCGTAAATAGAGAAACAATGATAACCCCTGCAACTACAAAGCATGACAACAACATACAAACAAACAATTGGCTATTGCACTCAGCCTTGTAGTTCTATAAAGTACAGGACTAGCATAAGATGAATGGCAGCCTTGTAGTTCTATATAGTACAGAACTAGCATAAGATGAATCCACCTTGAACCACATCTGGACTTTATGAAAGCAATGATGGCAATGAGATTCTTTAAAACACCGTAAAATATAAGAACAAGGTGCAACAGCAGCAGCAAGATCCAATCCTCCCAAAATGATCGCATTAGAACCGTCCGAGAATAGTCAGTACCAGCAAAATACCACGCAAAACAGGACACAACAAGAATAGCAGCATCACTTAGCATTAGGACCACTCAAGGCTATGACCACAAGTGTAGCAGCTTCAAGAGTAAAAAAAACTCTTCCAACAATAACAGACAAGAATCAGGAGCCCTCACAAATTATCAATTCGCCATGGCCTTTGAACTTTTAACAATCAAATTCTTCAATTTCATTAATGAATACCATATTAGGATGTCTAGCCTTGATCAGCTTGATTAAAACTCCACTTTAAGCTAATAACACCTCAGCAAGCCAACAAAAATCCAATTCATAGCAGCTGCTATAAGGTAGTAAATGATGAAATTTCCAAGCCAACACTTCGAAAAAGTACCATATCAAACACTAGCAAAATCACAGTACCAAACCAACCGCGCAATCAAGCAGCAACAATTCAAGAAATTTAGGACATGGACACGTGATTGCACAAAAAGAATATTGCATTAACCATTTCTGTTTGCTACTGATTCAAACAGGAACAAAAGGTTCGACATCATAAACTTTTGTTATATTACGTACAACACATACACAAAGCAAGAAGTGGTGAAAATGGAGGCTGATTTACTCAAACATCTGAATTATGTACTGGGCAGCCCCACAATTAAGACATTTTTAAGGTATTAGAGCAGTTTAAATGGAGGCTGACTTCTTTTATCAGTTCTATATTTGGCAACTGATTATTTAGGAAACTGTGCTTCAATTGACTTATCATTGGCGCATTTTGCTTGATATCTGCAGAAACGTGACTAGGGTTGCTCAAGAAGATTACAAAAAAGTAAGCTCACAACTCTCTTTCACTCTCGATCAATCTCTCGAGCACACACATGAAAAGAAATCCAAAATTCCATGTCAAACCAGTTGACAAAGTAAAACTATGAACTATACCAAGTACCTACATGTATCATATACCTAGTCATACGTCACTAACGATCACACCTACTGTGGATAATTGCACTACTCAAACAAGTGCACAAACAAGTGCACGAAAATACATTATTTCCAACAAAAAATAGCATGTCTAATAAACTGATCATAGTCTACTCCAATTTATCAACTTAGTAAACCAATTAGCATGAACAATAATCTCAAATCTAATATCAAAAAATGTGAGTGCCCCAAAAATTTGGCCTTTTTGAAGTGCCTCTTTGGCTTGGGGCCTTGGCCAGCCCTGTTTACTATTGGAATCGTAGAGTTGCTCGAAAAAAAAAAAAATTAGATTGGAGAGTTAGGCTATGCACACTTTGGGTTTAGACTACCAAAGCAGAGAAACAGTGGAGAGGGGAAATAGTGTAATCAGGCTTTTCCTCCTCCTTTACACAAATGGCAGCAACCTGGAATGCTACAAGTGTTTACTCTCCTACTAGTCATCATCTAATCGGGTATCCTAAATCAATCTGGTCTAAGTATATTCCCAGGCCTTTATATTTTTGGATGGTTATTGAAGGATGTAGAATTACAGATAAGTTTGAATGCCTTAATCTGGTCTAAAATAGCGTGATATTGATCAACTTACTAAACCAATTAGTGATTTCTAGATTGACTACCAGAATATTGGATGAATATTATAGTTTACATACAATTTTCAGGTTAGAGGGGTCAAATTAAATAAGCAAAATAAAGTTGGAGGGGTCTAAGAGGCAAATCAACAAACACGTAGAAATCGTTAAATAATGCAAACGAGGATTACATGATTCAGCACTAAGCCAATATCCAAGTGTTAATCTACTTCAATTCAATAATATGAAAAGTCCTTTTCCAGCTTCATATTGGAATAGAACCCAACATCAATTCCAACCCCATTAGGTCCGTCCAATAAACGGTTCACAACCAAAGATTGCAAGTACGTACCTGAGATGAATTAGCAACAAAAGATTTTGGCTCGATCTACAATCAGAAGAAATTCATCAATTCAAACTGAAAGGGCAGCAGGCCCGGCATACAATATGGGTTCCAACCTAATTTGGATTAGGCCTTCAAACTTGGATCATCACAACCGTTTGATTCAGCACTTTTGGGGAGAGAGAGAGAGAGAGAGAGAGCGACGAGTCATGGAGTCGGGTTTGATATCTGCTTACCAGAGAGAAATTTTTTGGTCGTGGAGGGAAGGCATAAATATGGGCGCGAGATCTGTGTAGCTGCAATTTGGTCGTGCAGGGAATTAAACCCTTGAGATGAAAAATGGGGGCTAATAAAGTTCATCTCTAGGTAGTTACAATTTTGGCACCTATTGTATGTGGTATCCAAGAGATGAAAAATTGTATGCCAAAATATATACTTATTTCTTTTCTTTTTTTTTTTTTCGATTTACCCAAAAAAAAAAAAAAATACTTCTTTCCCTCTGGTTTTTTCAAAAAACGTTTTCCATCTCAGTCCTTGTTAAAAACGAGATATATTCTCCTACTTACAATCGCACTTTATATGTCAAAATACTTCATTCCATCTCGCTTTTTCAAAAAAACTTTTCAATCTCGGTCCTTGTTAAAAGCGAGATATATTCTCCTACTTACAATCACACTTTTTAAAGGACCGAGATTAAAGCTTAATTTTCTTTTCTTTTTTAATGACGTTTTTTAGATGACCGAGATTAAAAGTGTTTTTCATCTCGGTTTATAAACTTAACCATGATAAAAAATCTAGCTCTTATTTTTTTTATCACGCTTTTACAGAAACTGAGATCTTCTTATTTTTTAAGCGTGATCTTTAGACCTTTTTGTAGTAGTGTTTCCATATGCAAGAAGGATTGTGATTCCTAAACAAATTAGGAATCACAATCAATGAAGATAGTTGTAGCCAATAGGGACGCATCCCAAAAAAGGAAAGGATTCCTGACGCGTATAGTGTCCATGGAAAGAGGGTTACTTGGAGAACAAGTACCCCACATCTATAAATAAGGTACAACACCCATGAAGAAAGGTACGCTGTAATTCATTATTTACATGCTTTGTGTGAAATCTAAAGAAGATCAACAATATTGGATCAAAGCACAAAACAGCACGTGAAGGTGACGATAGTGATAAGACGCCGTGCGCGCTTAGTGCTACGAAGAAAGCAACGCAAGATGTGCACAAACGAAAGTGTGAGACAAGGAGAAAATCTATATTAGAAAGTGTACAAACTCAAAATTACAACAAAAGTCTTGAGCGAATGAAACATCAGATGAAAAATCTGGATAGGCGAATGAATGATCGCAAAAGAAAGATCAAACAATTTGGAACGATGCCTACGAGGGGCGGTGATGAGCATAAAATATTGACGCTAAACAATCCTTGTATCGCAAGTTAATGTTGAGTTTGGACACCCCAAACTAGACACTTGTATTGAATATTTTCACTCTTATTCAATACAAAATTACACAAGTACACTCACTAGTATACAAGACACATGACACCTCACTCTCACACTAGAGTTTGTGTCAATACTCAATCAACTCACACATACACACTCACTTGGTGCTCACCACCACTTGTGACCTCACTTGTCACTCTCACTTGGTGTTCTCTCTAACACACACACAAATGAGGTCACCTATCCTATTTATAGTCTCCTATAGAATATTCTAGATACAAGCCAATTCTAGAATAAGACTAAAATCTTCTAGAGAAACCTAGACTATACTACCATAGTCTAGAAGATTCCAGAGTAATCCGGAAGACTCCATCACCTTCCATAAGTTTCCGAAAGGTTCTAGAATAACCCGGGGCATTCTAATAGGATCCGGAACCTTCTACTAGAGTCCAGAACATTCCAGAGCATTGTGGAATATTCTAGTAAAACCCGGAATATTCTGGAAACATCTAGAGACTTCTAGAGAGTCGGTGATGACTCTCAACACTCCCCCTCAGCACCGACTCTGCTTCATCTCCTTGAAGAATCTTTTTCCACTCCGGTGATCCTTCCACGAATATTGTTGATTTCTTCTTGGCTCCATCACTTGCATAACTCTTCCGGGGCTTTTCTCGGCTTGTTGGCATCCTTAGCGACTGCCCATCCTTCTTATCATTTCCCCGTCGAACTGGGTGAGCTTTTATTTTGTTGTTGGCATTTGCTTGCCACACACTTGTATATTCTTCTTGTTTTCTCAGCTCCCCCAATTTCTCTTGCAACTGGGCTGGATTCTTTATGATCGCCTCTTCTTGATCACCTTGGCCATTCTCGATCATACTGGCTATCTTCTGCTCTTTTCCAAACATGTGATCGATTTTTTGAACTTTAGCTTCTCCTTTGAAGGAAGACTCATCAGGCTCAATGACGACAGTGCATATTAGTCGGCTCATACCCATTCTCCACTTGTGCGTCAAAGTCTATCTCTTCTTCGGTATCTGCTTTAGTCACGGTGAACACTTCGCATGATGAATCGAAATTCCATTCTTCTTCATCATGCATCTCCTCTTCAAACCCGAGGACTACATAACTAGCCTAAGCATCCCACTCTTCATCGCTTTCTTCATGGTGACCACTCGATATCACCATATTCCCTTCGACTGGTCTTCTAATAAAGGGACACTCTCTTAGGTAATGGCCTTTCTTGCTGCAATTGAAGCATTCTATGTCTTGTCTTCGATATCCCTCAGTCCTTTGATCACCTTGACTTTTGTTGAACCGAGCTCCCCCTGGTTGATAGCTCATACTAAACTCCAACTTTTCATCTTCTGCTTTCTTCGGCTTTGCAGAGTTCTGCCACCTCGAGTCCCATTTCTCTTGTTGCAGAACAAGGCCTCCTTCTCATTGTTCTTTATTTTCGCTCCAGCCATTTGCTTCACCAAGGTTTCTTGATTCGCTAGGAGACTCTCCAACTCCACCAATGATTGTTGATTCGACCATCCGCGAATAGCCGCCATAAGACCACTATACTCTGGCCTTAGACCTTGAGTGATAATGCGTCTTCATCCTAGATTCACTGATCTTTGATTCAGAGTCGAGTTGAGAAATTTCATTGCAGAGAGTCTTCACCTTGAGAAAATATTGACTCACTGTCATCGATCATTGAGTCACCGTAGCCAACTCATTTTCTAGAAATTGAAGACGAGCATCATTTGTCTTGGAAAACAACGCCACAAATGTATCCCAAACTTATTTTGGAGTGGTAGCCTCTCTTACGTACTCCAACAATTCTTTATGAATTGTCGTCCTCAGTATGAACAACGCTTCCCTGCCTTGATTTTCCACTTGCGCAGTGCCTCGACATCTTCTTTTGCCAGTTGAGTAGTCTCATCACCATCAACGATCTCCCACAGATCTTGACCTTGGAGATATGCTTCTATACACATCTTCCAATAGTCATAATTATAATTGTTTAACTTTTCGAAACATCCTATAATGTTGCCAAACTCCGACATTCAGTTGGTGCCTAGACCTTGCAGCTTCGCAATCTCCAATAACAGTATCTTCCAACAACGTCTTCAATCACGATCTCCGACTGACACACTCTTCACAGTCCCTGATCACTACACTCAGTGTTCTAAAACTCGGTCAACTCGGCCGAGTACTCGGCGAGAACTCGCTGGAAGGTGCCTCACCGAGGCGACTATGGCCTGGTCGGTGGAGATACTCGCTGGAAGGTCTAGGCGGAGACTAGTCGGACTTAGTCGCCGACTAGTCGCTGGAAGGTCTAGTCGCCGACCAGCCAAGTCGGGTATAAGTCGGACCTAGCCGAAAAAAATCGAAAAAAAATCGGGGGTAAGTTTTATACAAACCGGATCCATAAAAAGTAAAAACACAACATATATTCATCAGACGTCTTCTTCGTCAGTCACAGACGTCGTCTTCTTCGGAGATTCATCAAACGTCGTCTTCATCAGAGATTCATCAGACGTCGTCTTCATCAGAGATTCAGAGCAGTTCGATCCGTAGTCGTCGACTTCATCAGAGTAGGTTCGATCACCAGTCGTCATCTCCTTAATCGCCTTAATCAGAGAAAGCCAGAAAGCTCGATCTCGATCAGTCATGGGCTCTCTCTCTATATATCTCGTTTTCGTCGATCATAAAGAAGAACTAAGATTATAAAAAAAGAAAGAAAAACTGTGCAGCGTGCACTGTTTTATGGGTGCAAGTAATACAGCTGTCACTCCTACTCCTGTACAGCTGTGACTCATTACGTTAATTACACTTTGCCCCAATATTTTTTAGAAATATCACATTTACCCCAGAAAACTATTAAAAATTACAATTAGACCCTAAACAAGTAATTGGTGGGCGCCCGAGTACTCTCCGAGTACTCGGGCTGAAAGCTCGAAGGTCCCCGGCCGACCTGGGAGCGCCTAGAGAGTTTTAGAACCTTGACTACACTCCTCACAGACCTCCGCTGTGACTTCACAAACGACGTCTTGGAATGACCACCCGATTGCTTTGCTCCTCCTGGTCCCTGACCGTCAAGCTCTGATACCAGATTGTTGAGATTGGACACCCCAAACTAGACACTTGTATTGAATATTTTCACTCTTATTCAATATAAAATTACACAAGTACACTCACTAGTATACAAGACACATGACACCTCACTCTCACACTAGAGTTTGTGTCAATACTCAATCAACTCACACATGCACACTCACTTGGTGCTCTCCGCACACTTGGTGTTTTTTACACACTTGTCACTCTCACTTGGTGTTCTCTCTAACACACACACAAATGAGGTCACCCATCCTATTTATAGTCTCCTATAGAATATTCTAGATACAAGCCAATTCTAGAATAAGACTAAAATCTTCTAGAGAAACCTAGACTATACTACCATAGTCTAGAAGATTCCAGAGTTATCCGAAAGACTCCATCACCTTCCATAAGTTTCCAGAAGGTTCTAGAATAACCCGGGGCATTCTAATAGGATCCGGAACCTTCTACTAGAGTCCAGAACATTCCGGAACATTGTGGAATATTCTAGTAAAACTCGGAATATTCTGGAAACATCTAGAGACTTCTAGAGAACCGGTGATGACTCTCACCAGTTAAAACATAAATGTCAATAAATATGTTCCAACTCGTGGATCGATAATTGGGAAGTGAGTCCGAGACCAAGACCTGCAGAATTATTCAGGAGCTAAATTACTAGGAAGTTGGCTCAAGATAATAATGCATCCAAAGAAATTTCATCAGATCCTTGATCGAGGAAGATATTTTCTGGGCGAAAGCACTAGAAGAGTGAACGTGCTCTGAGCTCAATGGGTTTAAGGGCTTATGACATGGGCTAAAAATTTGTTCATATATAACTTGTTTGCTGGGTGGCCAATTATGTTATTTAGGTTTTAAGGAGAATTCCTTATTGGCAAGTAAGGAGGTTGGGCTTCCAGCCTTCCACGTTATAAAAGGGTATTGGGGATTCCTAAGAGAGGACCACTGCATCACCGAGAGGAAACCACGAGTTCGGCTTCAAGACCGGAGGCCACGGTTGGAACGGAATAAACAAGAGCAAATAAAAAAAGAAGGTCTGAATCATCTTTTAATATATCTTTTAGTTTATTTTATTTTTATTTTTATTTGTTGCTTCTAGAGATGGATCAAAGTCCATGGCGAGAGGCGTTCGGGACTATGAAAAAAGTCTCAAAGACTTTGAAGGAACTCGCTCTGCTCATGAGAAAGCGTGAACACGAGATTCAAGCGCTGAAAGAAACTATGGTTCAACACGAGAGGTCGGGAAATAGAAAGGGTACTGGTAAAACTTGCACCTTACTAGGAGTAGCTAAGAGGTACTTCAGGGAGGTGCACAGATGGGAGTTCGCCGTTGAGTAAGTTACTTCGATGAAGCTACAATTTGCTTTAGTAGAATTATGAATAAAATTCTGTTTTGCTTAAATAAAATTATGTCTAGTATATGTTCGTTATACTTGATCGGTCCTGGCAAAAGCTAGCTAAATATAGACCAAAAGCACTTTGCTTCCATATTGGGGAGCAGATAGTATTGACGAAAGTATGAGTAAACTTGAAATCTGCTAAGTCTGAACATAGTTAGACCACGACAATGAATAATGCCAAAATCTTGCCAAGTATGAAAAAACTTAGGCCACAACAATGACTGGAATCCTGCTAAGTACGAAAAAACTTAAGGGCTAAGTTTGAATATACTTAGGCCAATAGCAACGATTAATACTTAAAAAAAAAAAAAAAGAACAAACACACTTCGGCTGTTACCTAAGTACAAATAAACTTATGTAATTTGCCGAGGACGAGTAGGCTCGAAGTGTAAGTGCAAATAAATGCTCCGCTAAGTATGAAGAAATTTAGCAACAAAAAAGATTTAGATGAATAGGAAGAATAATGCTAAAAGGCTTATAGCAACTGACTCAAAATTGGAGGTTAAGTTCTCAAGGTCTCAAGGTTCTAGTGGTAGAGAGAAGGCTAGGGTGAAGAAGGCCACAACTTTGTGATGTCTGAAGAAGAGCAAGTTGCCTTTGCTGCTGCTGAAAAAGCGCGAGCTGCAGCTCGCACGGCTGCCGATTTGTGTATCACTTTCTCAGCCTTCTTTTATGGGTTCTAAACTTCATTTATCACAGTCGAGATCTTTTTAAAAGTGCTGGTGGGGAAGTGTTTGGTTTTGGTCTGAAATTTATACTTAAAACTGTAACCGAAATCTCTGGGTTTAATTCTTTTTAGCTAGTCTGTAACCAACACTGTCGGAGACCAGTTCGGTTCTGTTTTTCACTGAAACCGGTGGTTAACATGTGTAATCACTGAACGGATCAGAAACCGACCCGAACCCATGCCAACCAATTCCTTAAGTAGCTACAATTTAGTCTACAACTGGAAAATGAAACCATCACTAGCTGTTATGAATGAAAACCAAAATTAGTAGGCTCTGTCTTGCAAATCACTACAGCACCAGAAAATTCATCAATCAAAGACTAAATTATTCTCTGACATATCCCAGTGTATCTTTCTACCATAACTTGCTCTAGATATCCTACAACGCAGTCCAATGATCTAAATTTTTAAACTAAGAGCAATCAACATAATACACCATAGAGGTCACAACAAAATGAACATAAAATTCCGTCTTCCAAACCTAAACCCTAACTGAAATTATTGCTGACTGCATATTATTGATGTACATAGATAGCTATATTAAGGTATTTTTCTAATTAATTGCCGTTCAGCTTCAGTTATGGTGCCGGTTCGGGTAAATAATGCTAGAAGGCTAGACAAGCACAAACAAACTTGAGCTATGTTTTGCAAAAGTACGAATAAACTTATGTTGTTGCAATGATTAGTGCTGAGAAATTGCTAAAAATGGGATGACTTAGGCTTGTTGCTATGTTTGAACAAACTTAACAGAATACAAAAGATTTGCTAAAATATATATATATACACTAGAAGTTTCCTATGAAAAAAAGTCCAGGAAAACAGTTGTGAGCCGTTGGATCGTGTGAAGGGCATAGGAATTATGAATAAAGTCCCATATATTATTTTTGAGTAAGAACTATGAATACAGTCCTTCGATTTCTTTTGTGGGCCATGTGAAAGGTTCAAAGGTTTTAATGATAAGAACTCGTGTGGTATGACTTAGTATGAACTACGTGTAAAGTTTCATGTTTTGTGCTAGTAAGAGATATGAATAAAGTTCTGTGTTTTATATGATTTTGCATTTTAGTTTTTGATTTGATTGAAGGAAATTACGCAAAAAACTTATGTTGCATGCTTGAAACATTTGATTGATTTGAATATAGAACCAAAAACGAGGAATTTTGATTCCATATTGGGGAGCAGTAAGTGTATGTACTTCGGCCTGAGCAACGAAATGCTCGAATTGGAAATATTTCTGAGTACGAATAAACTTAGGAGAAAAATTAAGTACGAATAAACTTAATTCAGGCTAAGTACGAATACACTTAGGAAAGCAAATTTAAGTAAGAATAAAATTAGATTAGGACAGGTACGAGTACTTAGGCCTAAGCTACGAATTGCTCGAACTTGATAAATTCTAAGTATGATTAAACTTGGAAAAAGTCTAAGTACGAATATACTTTGGCTTGTAAATTTGAGTATGAATATACTTGTGTTTGAGTGCGGAGAAATCAGAAGTATTTAATCAGGAGTAAATTCGGATTTGCATAGTTGAGTACAAATAGACTCATCCAAACAAGAGCTAAGGCTTTTTGAAGCTTGGCTAAATGAAATCAATCAAATATGAGCAAAATCAGGAAAATCCCACAAATGGGAAGCTTCGCCCGAACACGGAAGGCCATGCAAAATTACAGAGATAGCTCGGAAATAAAGCTTATTGCCTAAAACAATTGGATGGGAACCTAGCGCCAATGCCATGGAATATATAGATAAGTACAAAATTACTTTTTGCAATTTATATTTTGATTATTTCACTACGAGATGTGCTATAGTAAAAAAAAAATTCCATGGAAAATATTGCTTATTATTCTTGTTCAGCCACGAGTTGCTTTGTGATGGAATTAAGAATAAAATTCCATCTTTTTCAGAGAAAGTTGTTTTTATTGTATTGTTTTTTTAAGCCTGGTGTAAGCACGAATAAGCTAAATATGGACCCAAAGATACTTTGCCTCTACACTGGGGAGCAGAGAGTAGTTCTACGTACAAAAAAGTTTGGGATAAGCAACAACTATTGCTTGAAGGGAACCAAGTGTGAAGACACTTTGACCAAAGCAATGAATATTGCTTGAAAATCGCCAAGCATGAAAATACTTCGACAATGAGCATCAAATATTGCTTGAAACTGAGCCAAGTGCGAAAGACTTGGGCTTAAGCAACAAGCAATGCTCGAAATTTACCAAGTATGAATAAGCTTGAGTAAATAGCCAAGTGCGAAACTACGTGGGCAATAAGCAATGAATATTGCTTGCAAATGACTAAGTACAAAGAAACTTAGGCTCAAGCAATGAATCCTGCTTGAAACTAGCTAAGTACGAAGAAACTTAGGCTCAAGCAATGAATACTGCTTGAAACTAGCCAAGTACAAAGAACTTAGGCTTAAGCAACGATAAATGCTTGAAATATTTCTAGGTAAGAAATTACTTGAGCATAAGCAATGAATACAGCTTGAGAATTGCTTAGGTTATATACAGTGGAAATTGCTTGAGAGTCATTAAGTACAAAAAAACTTAAGATTTAGCAACCAAGATTGCTTGAAACTTGCCAAGTGCGAATATACCTGGGCAATAAGTAGTGAATATTGCTTGTAAATGGCTGAGTATGAGGACTTAAGCCCAAGAAACATGTATTGCTTAGACATACTAAGTACGAGCATACTTAGGCGTTGCAACGAAGATTGCAAAGAAAGACCAAGTAGGACAAGCTTAAACCCGAGTAACATGGATTGCTAAAAACGCTGAGTTATGAAAACACTTAAATTATGAGCAACGAGTAATGCTTGAAATCTACCAAGTTCGGAAAAACAAAGATTCTTAGGATTATCACTAGGGGAGTAGCACTCCTGTGGCAATTCGAATTTTGCCTTCATCATCAGCAGCCATAGCATCTCCAGAAATACACGTGTTACATCAACATCGACCTTGCCTAACGAGGCTGAGTTGAGAAGTGAGGCCGAATAGAACATTTGCAGCTCTGCCTAGTCTTGAAATCTGCTCGGGAAAAGCCACAAGGGAGTGGGAATACGCCAACACAGAGAGCCGAGCAGATGGGGACAGTCAATAATAATTGTGACAAAAGTCTCGATAGAGGAAAAACCTCAAACGAATTTTGAGCAGAGCACGGACACTCACAAAGTTAAAATTGAAGAACCAATAGGCAGAATGACTTATTAATGTGCTGAATAACACAGATGCTGAATTGACTTCGATTGGCCCGAGCGTATACGAGACATGTGCATGTTTGGCCAAGCACAAGTGTTGGGAGTACAGAGAATATTTTGTACCCTAATGCATAGAGAGAAAATAGAAGAACTTGAAACAAGGTTGAAGAACATGAAACGTTCCCCCACATGTCATTTCGGACTTGTCGAGAAAGGCAAATGTCGATTTGCATTTAAATACAAGTTAATCTAGCCTCCCACAAAGGGAGGGAGTATTTTGTAAAATCGCCCGAACTTTAGAACGGATACCCAACCCGTTCGGATCGGGTCTGGGGCGGAGGCGGATCGGATTGGTCCTAAATGCCATCCCTAGTGCGGATTTCGTCTTCAACTGCAAGGCCAGCTTCATAAAAGGTTTTGAAGTCGGCGGAGGTCTGAAAGACTACCAAGTGTTTAGCAAAATCTGGTTCCAAGTTTCGAGTGATAATCCTCATCTGCTCTTTTTCCGAGGGCCTATCGATCATTTGTGAAGCCTTTCTTCTCTGTCGCTTGACGAAGTCAGAGAAAGATTCGTTCTTTCCCATCTTCGCAGATTCTAACTCTCGAATGGTCATTTCCAGCTGGATGTTGTAGTTGTATTGGGCCACAAAGGCTGCCCCAATGTCCTCCCAGGTTTTCTTCTTTGAATTGTCTAAGTTCAGAAACCAACGGAGCGCAGATCCTGTCAAGGTTTGCTGGAACATCTGTGCCATGGCGTTTTTCTCCACATCATACATGGATAAGGTACCCACGTATGTCTGCAGGTGTGCTTTCGGATCATCGCTTCCATCAAATTTGTCTCAGTCAGGCTTGAACTGTTCAGGCAGTTTGGCATCAGGGAACAGGCATAGTTTCTCCATGTCAATGCCTATAGCAGCGATTTTTTCTTGTTTCTGAACTGATTCCTCAAGCTTGGCCACCTTGGCCATCATGGCTTCCATTCCTGGGTGATTGTTTGATGATTCCCCATAAGGCAATCGGGAAGTAATGTCCTGAATTAAGATCATCATCTGGGCCATTTGCTTGCTATTAGCGGCTCATTGATCTTCCAAAGCTTCTTGGAGAATCTGAACCTCGGTCTTCTCTGTCTGTTCTGTGTTCTTGGTCATGACTGGAAGGCTAACTGACTGTTCTGCTCTTTACTCAGTCCGAATTAATCGTTGTTGGGGAGTTCGAGCCCAACCAGGTGCAGGAGTGTTCTTGTTTTTGCCAATGGTTATGTACTGATGGTATGAACAAAATAAATCATGATGTACATGCAATCTATTTACATGAATGAGGTGATGCGTTATGCATAATGCAAGGTTGCCCCAATTTTCTCTGATTTTACTAAATACAACGGCCGGACTGAGGTTGCCTACGTATCCCCATGGAGAGGAATCAGGCCGTAATGTAGTTCGAGACTGCAAATTGGCTCCAAATTTTTTTATGAAAAGATGTCTTTTTCACTGATCACTCAAGCATGGAGTGATACAAAAGGAGTTTCGATAGACGGAAAACAGACTCGATAAACAAAGTACAGGCTATTACAGACTCGGTAAATAACCCGTGCAGAAAATAACAACAGACTCGATAAGCAAACTGCAACAGATTCGACATTCAGACTAAGCAACTGATGTTGGCTTTATTCCAAAAGAGCCCTCGATGGCTTGATCAGATCTGGTTATGGCGGGTGCTTCAGCTTGTTCAGGTTATGGCTTCATGGGATAGGATGAGTTGGGTTGACCGGGGTGGATGGTGAATTGGCTTCACAGAGCTTCTGTTTTCCCTTGCGGACCTTGGCTTCTTCTTCCTGTTGTTCCTTCTTAGCATGCTGTTCTTGGAGCTGATGGGGGGATACATCCTCATTGTTGAGAAGGTAATCTTCGTAGCAGCCATCACAGTTGCATTCGTCCCAGTATTTGTGGCCAGTGACTGGGTCAGCAAAGTAGTACACCGAGTTGCCCCATTCGTCAAAGTACTTGATTGGTGGCATGGGGCAGAAGTCTTCATCATTTTCTTCGTACATGACAGTGATCTTGTCTGGGAGCATGTTCAGGCCGCTTTCTAGCGTGATGTGGAACTTCCAGCCTGGATGGCTTTCAGTGTTGTCCCACAGATTTAGTGTGTCTAACTGGTCGGGCTCGGTGAGCTGGTCCACCCATTTGTAGAGCTTTCCACCTTCAGGGGTTTTTTCTTCCGGCTTGGGGGACTCGTCTTCTTCGATGATCCAGACAGGGGCGTTGTAGTGAGTGGAGAAGGTAGACTTGAGTCTCTTGTTGCTTGGTTGGTTAGCCATTGTTTTCTGACAAGAAGAGTTCTGGTTTTATTTGAGAGAAAAGCGGAGCCTATTTGCAATGATTTTTTTTTTTTTTTGGTATTCAGCCTAATCAGAGATTATCGGGGTAATCTTCGGGGTGAATGAAGTGAAACCTAGGGACAATCTAACTTGTGTATGTATGCAGAATGACAACAATATATACAAAAGCAGTAGACAGGTAATATGGTATGTGTGGAAAGCGATAAACAGGCAGCATGCTGACAGGGTATAGGAAAACAGTAAACACATAGCAGGATATATCACAAAATCCTACCCTATGGGTCCTATCTTAGGTTGGAAAGTTCTAGGATTATCTATATGCAAAGGCCGGTTTTGGTTTAAGAGGGTTCCCCAGACTAGAGCCAATATTTGCCTCCCCTGAGCCAAGAATACTGACGTGGCAAGGGTAATAACTGCAGGCTGACTCATCATCGTCCAAGGTTGCCGAGAATCCTGGGATGTCCTAACACCAGCAAGCTGGGTAGGGTAACCAGAACGCAGCGGCGAGGCTAGTAACTATGCACGTGCAATGCAAAAGTTTAACAATAAAATCTTTTCAAAAATCCCACAAATATTTTTCAAGTTTGGCTCGCGTTTTAAATTAATCAAGACCTTGAAATTTTACTCGAGCAAACAACCGGGAAACCTCCAGTCCGGACTGATCGGGCTTTCACCCTAACATCAATCCTTTCTAGTACAGCATGAAGCACGTACTTGGTGTCAAGCTTTCGAAGGGTCGTTTTACAAGTATAAAATATCAAAATACAGATTAATTTAAAAAATATCGATCCCCAGCGGAGTCACCATTCTGTGGAGTGCTCGTTTTGCGATAATGTCCACGCATTTTTTTTTTGGCTGTGTTTATGAAAAAGGGCGATCCGGGAAAAAGGAAAAATTTAGAGTCGCCACCCGGGGTTTAATTTTGGAAAATATTAGGTACCCGAGAAACCGTTTAAAAAAAATAATGACTCTCATACCGCTGAAAAAGGGTTTGATCTGTGAAAAATAGAGATTTGGGTTCGGGAGCTAGGTTACCCGCGGGGAAGGTTTTGTTCAAAAAATGCACCCCGCGTGCCCGGAATTTTCCGGTCTCTACTAAATTTTTGTGGGATTTTTCTGGAAATGTTTTATTGAAAACCTTACGACACATAAACAATATATCATGAAGTAACAAGCTTAAAAGAAATAAATAATGACAACAAATTAAGTGACACATAATCAAATATATAAATGCGAGAAAAATTAACTAAGAGGGGGGATAAATGCAAGAGCAGAAAATGGAGGGGGTAATTTGCAATTTTCCCAACTGGTTTTTCCCAAAAACAGAGCATCGGATTTTTTGAAACAGAGCATTCAAAATATTTTTCTAGTGACACCGTACGGTATCAGAAATCACGCCGCACGGTACAAAATAGGTGTCGTACGGTGCCTCTATAAGTTGTGATTTTCAAAAATTTCGAATTTCGCCCGATTGAAAGCAAGCTCTATTTTTGTGCAAAAACCACATTATTTGTTGATGAAAAAACGTTTGGAAAATGGTTTTATTAAATGAATGTACCTCATTTTAAGAACGACATCCCGCGACAATCGATAATGTCGTGCGATACCTGTCCGAGAGGTTTGAATTTCGTTGAAAGGTCTCCGTTTGGACTCAAGGAGGAGCTATAGAGCTTTCCTTGAGCTCGGTGGAGACTCCCCTCAGAAGATTGCGATTTGGGAACGAACTGTTATACCTCGAAATAGAATTCGAATGGATTAGATAGGATAATTATGAGGAATCAACACCGGATTTCTGAGTTTGTGTATGGGAAAGGCTTGAGTTGTGAGTGGGTATAGCAACGGCTTCTTGAAGAGGGTAACGATATCACTGGAGATTTTCAACTGATTCGTACAGGAGGAATTCGTTTTTTTTCTTCCGATATGATCTAATCGAACTCCCTTTTTTTCTCTCTTTTTTCTAACTATTGAAACCGCCGGCTGGCGTTGCATTTTATAGGCGAAGGTGGGTAAGGTTCATACGCAAAGAGGTTCTCATCATTGCCGAATATCATCATTCGTCGAATAAACATCATTTCTTCTGAGCTGCTGGAGCAACCCGGGAATCCTGTTGATGGGACATGGGTGTCGTACGGCGTCAAAGTTGTGCCGTACGGTGCACATGGTAACACCGCACGGTGCAAATGGAGTTTCAAGCCGTACGGTTATGGGTTTCAGGCAGTACGGTTTAGGTGGGGTTTGGGTTTTTTGAACCATCCGACTCGAGTATCCGTTCCAAGGTACATTTCGCGCATTCTTCTCATCATTGGGGATGCACAAGTCATAAAAAATTGGGGTGTCTACAGCGTGGAAGATGTATACCTGGATTTTTCCCCTCTACAGTAAAAAGAAAAAATAGGAGTGGGGGAGGGCGTATAAACCCGTTACTCGATGGGGGCGGGACAGGGAGTACCATCCATTACCCAATCGGGTTAGGAACGGGAGTTGTAACGAGCCTGATTTTTAGGAACCTCAAAAATAAATAATGTTTCCAATAGTACATCTGATGGGCCCTAAAACCATAAAAATATATACAATGACCTCAAAATTCTCCTTAATAAATAATGCTTCAAAAATCTCTAGACAATACCATAGTCCTCAAAATGCTCCAACTCCGGTCCCCACTATTCTGCTTCGTACCTGCCACATAAACTACGCGGGAAGTATACAAACAAGGACAATAAAAGGACATAATGGAATCAATAAACAATGTTCACAACTTCAACTAAATCCACCGAATCACCAAATCAACTTTCATAATAGATAACTCAAGCCTCGTATCTGGCCCATCTTGATAACATGCCAAGCACCACCAAGGTCAAAATAATTTTACCATTTCCAAAGCCCACAGGCCATACAAACCAATAATACCCTGATTCCCCGCAGGGCAATCAATCAATCAAATCACATCTCATTTCCATTTAATTCGTCAGACCCAGTGGGCTTGCACATGTACCACTCTGATCCATGATAATCATCAACGCAACATAATATACCAGCATTCACAAATATAACGGTATAACTGGAGTCAATAATATGATCAGGATAGCAAAAGAGTATAAATATGGAACAATGAATAAAATTACTCCGGAGACTTAGAATGTATTATATACTTCCGGTACCTCAAGATATGATCGTGGCCGGTAAATATGTAAGCTGCATCGCCAAGAGAAATATACAAAAATTTGAGCTCGATCGAACCAGAAATCACCATCTATCTGAAGACTTGAACTTTTAGCTCTGACCTTACTTCGTTTCTACTTTTCGGTCAACCATGTGAATGAACTTATGCTGCTATATATATATATAATCCCACGAAAGGGCCTTAAAGGCCAACCACTCAATTAACAGTGTCATCCAACTTGTAGCTTCTTTTTTTTTTTTTCCTTTTCTGTCAACATTAACTATCACCCGTACCTTCAATTAACTCTTCCGACTGCTACACCAGCAACATGACCCATGCGCCATCTCTATACCACTCCATACATGCACTGACCAAACTACACTCCATAACAGTAGCCTACAGTTCTAAAAGTCTCCCCCTCATTAGTAGCCTTACCTGGCAAACCAAACACTGTCTTATGATAAATATTACACGAAATTGTATCTCAAAAACCATATTTCGTTTTCTTTTTTTTTTAATAAAAAAATATATGGGGCGTTATAAGAGGGGAGATAGATTTTAGGGTTGGGGTCGGGGTATTGCAAAACCCGCCCCATCCCATTGCCAATTTTTATTTTTTATAGGCCGCCTCATTGCTATTCCAAATTACTCATATGAGATAACTCAAAAAACAAAATCTAACTAGATTTTTAAATAAGTTCATAATGTCCTGTTTGGAACTTTTTTTTTTTTTGCTTGCAAAAAGTCATCCCAATCATATTAAAACAAATATTACCGGACCAAAAAAAAAAAAAAAAAAGTCAACAAAAAACAACAAACAAAAAAGGTGTTTAGTAACAGACCCAGACTCCGCTCGTGAAGGTGGGTGGATGAATGATCACTCAGATCGCACTCCCGCCATAGGATCCCACCATTGGAGAGCTCAGGAAACCACCGCTTGAACCAAGCCAACCGGGTCGCTGTGCAAGAGCCACTATCCAGACCTAAAACCCCAAATTTGGGTCTCTGTTACACATAATTGATTTTGATTATGGATCGTACAAAATTGATTTCTTAAAAGCCTTATTGTTATAAATTATTTTGAAGTGAAAATCCTCGGCTTACACTATCTACACAGTATAAGGATGGGCCTGCATTGTACCCTAATGGGCTTACATTGTGCCTTTCACAATAGGGCTTACTTGGGCCTTTTACAATGGGCTTACTTGGGCCGGTACAAGCCCGAAACAAAATTCACAGACAGATGCAATTGAAAATCGAAAATGCTCCACGCACTCCAAATCATAGTTTACGGGCAGTGCATGCCCAGTTTTCCCATTTTTTGCTCTTTTTTGCCCTTTTTTGAAACAATTAACGTTAAGGTTTTGATAGTGCACCCTAAATCCTAGGGTACCCTATGAAAGTGTCTAAACTTAAACCCTAGGGTACCCTGTGAAATTGTCTAAAATCTTAGGGTACCCTATAATAGTGTCTAAACCACTAAAACCCTATAATAAGAAAGTGCACCATAAACCTAAACCCTAGAGTACCCTATGAAAGTGGCTAAACTTAAACCCTATGGTAACCTAATGAAAGTGTCTAAACCCTTCAAACCATATGAAAGTGCCTAAACTTCTAAAATCTTATAAAACCTTATGATACCCTAAGTGCCAAAACCCAAAAAAAAGAGTGACTTACCTTAGTGGTAATTAGATGCCTCTTTTCTAGACTTAGAGATAAAATTCTGACCAGAGGAACCTCCAACTCTTTTTTGGGTACATAATAACCTCCAAATAAGGAACCATAAAGAATGAGAGTTTTTGGACATGTTAAAAAGATTTTGCCCATTGGGAACCCGCCTAGGTAGGACTTAACCCTATACGAAACAAAATCAGTCTCTACAGTTGGCTCTCTTTAGCAGAGCTCACATAGTAACACGTGTAATTGAGAAACTTGGATGCCTGCGTTACTCATAAGACAGCGCACTATGTTGTGCCTTCAATACAGACTCATTCCGAACTCAAAAATTTGGTCGAAACATTCCTGCAAAAATTCAAGTTGAGAGTATAGCGATAACCGCATGAAATCTATTTTGAAGTGAATTCCCACATTTTTATTCCCTGCTCATTTTCACCAGAATAATGTCCTTTAATCAATGGGTTCTTCACGTGCAATAAACTTGATTTTTTGCGCAGTTGATCTACGCATCAAGTTCTTCAAATCAAACCGTGTAGATCAAAATTTTAAATTCAGGATAAACCTGTTCGAAAAGCATAGCAGCATGGTTTGCCTAAACATTTCAAGTGTAAAAAAAAACACATCTCAATTTACTATATTGCAACGCGGACAAGTTGTGAATTCAAGAAAAAAAAAAGGTGGAGAAATAAAAAGGGAGAGCAAAAATCAACACCCTAGTGCTATGCTATAATCCAATTATGAAAATTAGCACGGAAATAAATCATCAAACTGGGTGAACTCTAGGCCTCAAAGATAAAAATAAAATAGCTGCGAAAAGCAATAATACTAAAAATAAAACTCATTTTTTCCACTACAAAATTTGCCTCAGATGTCAGCTAGTATTAGTTTCTATAGGAGTTGAAATTCTACAACAACCAGATTTAGGGAGAACAATTTTGTTCACCTTTCTTAAAAGAGGGTGAACCAAACCCTCCCTCCTATTGGTTGAAATGTGTGGGTCCTATCACAAAGTGATGTCATATTTACCAAAAAGTGTATTACAGAGGTAAGCATGACATCATTTTGTGGTGGGATCCACACCAAATCAACCAATAGAAGGGACGGTTTTGTTCACCCTCTTTTAAGGAGGGTGAACAAAATTGCACTCAGATTTAGGTCTTCTCCCCTCCAATGAGTCTTTCCCCATTTTGGTATTAAGCAGTAACAAATTAACTCTTTTCATGGCAGGCCAATGGGTAGATCTAATCCCACAGGCTACAATTCAAAAGTTAAAATACAGCTATACATACTATCAACAGTTACAAGAAAATAGAAAAAACCCGATATAAAGGTGAAATCCGCTTATCTACAAATCTTCAAACCACATTGGTATTGGTTCCAGCAATCCTCTGCGCTGCGCTTCTTCAAGGTCCTTCAAAAACCTATGTTCGTACAAAAGTAAGACATGGGCAGAAGATATCATGGGAATTTTGAACCAAAAAATCAATGGAGAAAAATGGAACAATTTACTAGGATAGTAAACAATGAGACTCCAAACTAAGAAACCTATAGGCAATTGTAGTGGGCTGAAGAATTTTAAGCAGTGTATTGGGTTAAGCTTGTGATAACGACAATTATGGACTGAGAAAATCCTTGAGAACAATGATGGCAACAGACCTCTTAGATTTGAGAATTGCAGAACCACCGAGTATGAGGCGAATCCCAGAATTGGCAGCATTTTGTAGAGCAACGGAACGTGACTCCTCGTATGTTGTCCCACCAACAACAAAAATCACCACTTCCTGAGGCCTGCTGAAACCAAAATTTCTGCGATATAGTACACTCTGAGGGCAATAAATAATATTACACCACGCACGCCTATCTATCTTGGATAAAGTCATAAAGTTCCCATAAGTAATGGCTCCAACCCTGTTAACCATTATTTTCGGATGAGCGGTCCTTTACTACAAGATGAACCACAGAAAATGATGCAGGGAGATCCCAAGCCTACATAAGGCATCAAGGAGCAGAACCCAGCTAGCAATATGTAATGTACAACCACTAGAACATGTAACTCAGATATTTCGTCGGTTGCACATGCTATAATAAATAAAATTACATTCATACTCCCAAATCCCAATAAACTATCATTGTTCATTTAACCTGTCCAACCCCATATAGATCAAGACAGAGACTGATTGGCACAAGTCATTGCGTAGATTTACTTTTGACATACAGATGGATCTGAATGATCAATTGGAAAGCATTTGAAACAGAGACCATAGCCGCGTGCCTAGCTAGGACAAGATCATCAGATCGCCACAAGGCTCTGTTCTCTTTCCATCAGCACTTAAAAGGTATAGATATAGCATGTGAATTGGCAACAAACAGGTAAACGTGTTGTTGTGTCTTCTGGTCTTGACTCCTCAATTCGATGCAATTCGAAGACGGTGATCTCAAAAACTTCTAGTGCTGTTTGTCACTTCCTTGCTTTAAATCAATTTGTCACTAGTGCTATGCGGAAATGTCAAAATTGCAACCAAAACATAAGTCACTTCCGACAAACCTGGACTGCTGAAAATGGTTTCAGAAAAATGGGTAGTCCACATCTCTCACCCTCCCCTTGACAATGCTTTCCATGGTTTGGAATAGAAGGGGCTGGTGTGGGGTGTATACATTCTCAACTCCCTGCAAAAACGAAAAGTCAATTTCTGAGAACCCAGAAACTGTATTCCAACTTTTTAACATATCTGGCAGGAGGCCTCATTGGGTGGTGGAAAAAGAAAATGATCGCGCGCGCGAGAGAGAGAGAGAGACCGAGAGTCCTCGTGCCATGTTCCGAGCAATATTTAGAAGGTCTCTGCTTCCATAAAGATCCCCAGTTCGCTTATCCACACCCGCTTGTTTTAACAGGAATTGCAACAAGCTGGAAGTGATCATAACAAAATTTTAAATACCAACCAAGCTGAATGAATAGTATTATCTGAGACTTTTGGGCATAATGTTAAAGCACATCAGAACATCAATTCATAAGATCACACATCATAAAATGAGTAGCTTTTACTCATGAGATGGTCGACAGCACCATGAAAATGACCCTTGGAACCCAAATGCACCAAAAAATACCAATGTGGACAAATACACCAACCTTTAAGGTTTTCAGAGTTGAACGTCTAGCATGCAAAGCAAACTATTAAACTAACATGTAGAATGAATCTTGGGTAGTTCCAATACCCCAGGCTTATACTTGGGAGAGCGAGAAGCCAGTTTGTTGAAAAGCTGCATCAGTTGAACAGGGCTCTCCTTTTCATAGCGCAATGCATACAACATAACCAGCTGTAGACGATCAATATCAGAAACATTGTCATTGTTTAAAAGATTAGTCACGGCCTGTAAAAAAGCACAATTGGGAACAGTTACTATGTTAACAGCTTCCATTCATTGGACAAATATATTCACCAAGGGTTCAGGCCCTTTATACACATATAAAAAAGCATTGAAAGTTCAATCCGGTTCTCGAATCATTCATAAAAAAAAAGTTAACTACCTATAAAATGTATCAAACAGATAGCAGAATACAACTGAGGTGAAGCACTATGATGATGCACTATAGTTTGTAGAACCCAAAGCAAAGCATAAGAATAGAAGAACATCAAAAAGGCAAAAGCAACGGTGACCCATCAACTCAAAATTTCATATAGAGTCCAAGACGATAACTTTTCCGAAGTGAGTCCAGACATGTCCATTCAGATACTCGTACGTGACTCTAACAGTAGCGATCGTTAACTCCTAACATGACATTTCCTGGCTCAGATTACAGTCGAGCCACAGAATTGAGTAGTAACCTCTCAACTCAGTTTCCATTCACTAAAACCATTAACGGTAACTTGAATACTAACAAAGCTAACTTCATCTAACGGCAAGACAGCCTACTACCATTAATTCAGAATTTCGAACACCATGTCCATATTGATTATAGACTAAGCTGATCCCACAAGCAAGTGGATCTTAATGGATCCTCGAACTGTGGGCAACAAATTTGCTCCAGAAACTCACTCCTGCACTCCAAAGAAAGATGCTCCAGAGAAACCTTGCTCCAGTGGAATAGGAACCGCCTTCCCAATTGCGATAGAACCTCTCATGCATATGAATCCCAAAGTACAAATAAGACATAGAAGAGTTGCAGCAACCATAACAAAATCTTAAAAGGAATTAATAAAATTTTGTTTTTGGTATTACATAAAGTTTTAAATTTTCTTGTTTTCCACTATTGCTAATCTGGGAATCTCTAGTATAATTAGTGTGAGTCATCACCCATGTGTCATTACCCCTCACAAGACCTCTGACTTTTGTCTTTTGTATTGACACCTCTCATCCTATGTGTCTTCACATGCAAACAAGAGGTGGGTTATAAAGTACTTGTTCAGTACACTTTGGAGAGTACGACAAACTAGTACGACAAACAATTAAATTTCAGATTTGAAAACGAGTGTCGTGCGGCACACAAAGTGTACCGTGCAGTACAAAGGGTGTGTCGTGCGGCTTTGTTCATCATTGCAACGGTCATATTTTTAAAAGGATGTCGTACAGCACTCCAAGTATATCGTGCGGTACAGGAGGAGTGCTGTGCGACATTGTTTTCTTCACAGACAGTTTGAAACTTAGATTTTCAAAAAGATTGGAATGAAAGCACATACAAAGCATGAAAACTTAATTAAAATAGATTATTTTGATTTGAAAAATGATGTATTTAAGTAGAAAATGTTCCTCCCCAATGGATTACTCCGTAAAAGGCGATGTTTTCACCGTACGACGCAATCGGGAGGTATGAAATCAAACTGATTTTGATGTAACATGGGCATACCAAGTGTGGAGGAGATATAGGGGATCATTCCACACTTGGTACCCTTCCCCTCAGGGTACCAAAACTAAGAGTTTTAGCAAAACGGGATTATACCTCCGGCTTGAACCTCTCATATTGAAACACTTCTAGGATTCCTTAAGCACGGCTTGGACCTCCTCTGGACTCCAACTTCTCTCTGTCGCAGCAGCAAGGGTGATTAGTGAAAGGAACTGAATGGGTTTAGGATGGTGAACTCATGGGTTTGTGACCGAAAATAGAGTAGTGGTTACGGGTTGCAACTGGGTTTGCTTTGGGAATATGGAAATGGTTTCTATAACTTTGAGAGTATTGGCAGTAGGTAGTTTTGGTTGAAGGTAGAATTAGGACAGAGTTTGAGAGGGGTTTTTCATGATTTTCTTCATTGTTAAATTCATGGGAGCCGATCGGAATTTATAGGCGAGTGAAGAACTTGGTTCCCAAGTTTACTTGGTGCCCACACATGGTAATGATGGCTATTGTATGGCCTTTCAACCTTGCCAGAAACCATGATGAAGAGAGGAAACGAACGTCAAACATTTGAGCTGCTGGAACCTCTGCAAAAAGTCGACTGATGTATGATAGTGTCGTACTGCACACAAACTGTATCGTGCGGTACACTAACTGTGCTGTCTGGCACACTTCCATCGCCAATATCCAAAATCATGCCGTGCGTGACTGTTGAAGCTTTGTGCATGAGAGATGAGTGCCGTGTGGCACTGTTGACTTTGTTGACTTGAAAAGTTTCAATCCGAAAGGCTTTTCGGGCATTGTTTTTCATCATCGGGGACAAAAATGTGTACGGGGGTTTCATTTTGGGGTGTCTACAGTTTCCCTTCTTTGACGAGGCTTACAATCATTGTGTGACGGAAGTCGCGTCAAAGATAGAAAACACCCCTCGATGTGAACATCCTCGTACGAAAACAAACAAGTAAAATGCGATGCATGTTGTCGCGCTCGTAAGAGCTGCCTACGTACCTCATTGTAAGGATCAGACCAGCGTAGTTAGTCCGCGCAAATGCATATGCAAAATGATGGATCATTCAACTACAAGAGTTATAGAAAACTTACCTGCTTTGGATTGTGAATGTGGCCACCTTGTGTTGTGAACGAAACCAGTGAGTGAGACTCCGTGAACAGTGAAGCGAGTCAACAGCCATGGGTAGGCCGACTACTCAATAGGTTAAGTTCTCGGGGAACCAGAGCCAATCAACTTTCGTGACCATCCAAGACAAAGCAATGAGGCTGTTGACGAGCGAGACCTGTGAAAGTCCCAAAAAGATTCGTGCGAGACCAGCTAGGTCCCTAAAAATGTGAGTAATGTGCGAAACTATTTTGGGATTGCAAAAGTGCATGTGACCGTTCGGAGTCACAAGAGTGTGTGTGTGACTGTTCAGAGTCACGACAGTGTTTATGACCGGTTCGGGTCATGAAAGTGCCAGTGACTGTTCAGAGTCACGACAATGTTTATGACCGGTTCGGGTCATGAAAGTGTGTGTGTGTGACCATTCAGAGTCACAACAGTGTTTATGACCAGTTCGGGTCATGAAAGGGGCTGTGTGTGACCGTTCAGAATCACAAGAGTGTGTATGACCGATTCGGGGTCATGAAAGTGCCTGTGACCGTTCGGAGTCACAAGAGTGTGTGTGACCGTTCAAAGTCACGATAGTGTTTATGATCTGTTCGGGATCATGTGACCGTTCGGAGTCACGAGAGTGTTTATGACCTGTTTGGGATCATGTGACCATTCGGAGTCACGAGAGTGTTTATGACCTGTTCGGGTCATGTGACCGTTCAGAGTCACGTGAGTGTTTATGACCTGTTCGGATCATGAAAGGGCATGTGACCGTTCGGAGTCACAAGAGTGTGTATGACCGGTTCGGGGTCGTGAAAGTGTGCGTGTGACCGTTCGGAGTCACGACAGTGTGTATGACCTGTTCGGGGTCGTGAAAGTGTGTGATGGACTTTTGAGCTATGGAGGACTTCCGTGCCATAGAGGACTTAACAATTGTTGTATCGGGAATAGCCATTTCAAATCAAAGAGGTGAGAAGTTTGTTTTGAAAACTTTGGGTGAGAAATGTATCTCAAAAATTGAGTAAAAAATTGTCCATGAGGACTCTTTGCGTAAGACTCAGGTTTCGACACTTGATGACATAATGACAACATTCTTTTTTAGAAAGTAGGTGGCGAAACAGGGTGTCTCTTTTTGCATTACTACAGGGTCTAGGTTTGAGGTTGCTTTTTGGTTAACTGGTTTAGTTTGGCTGGTTTGGAATTTGAGGAGCTGGTTTGAGCTTGGTAGTATTGGTTGGTTCCAAACAGTGTATTGTTGTTGCCAGAGTAGACTCTTTTGGATCTGGTGGATTCTCCTTTCTTAAATATGCCGGTTCTGAGTGCATCTTCGACAGCAAGGCCAGCCTCGATGGTTTGAAAAACCACCAAGTGCTTTGCAAAATTTGGTGCCAAGTTCTTTGTGATGATTCTCATCTGTTCTTTCCCGATGGCCGATCTATCATCTTGGATGCCTTTCCTCTCTAGCAAAAGACTCATTCACCCCATCTTTGTTGCGTCCAACTCTCAAATAGTCATCTCAAGCTGAATGTTGTAATTATACTGAGCCATGAAAGCTACCCCTATATCCTCCCAATGTCTAGACTCAGAAACCACCGAAGTGCTGGTCCTGTCAGAGTTTGCTGAAATATTTTTAAAACACGGTTTCCAAATCCGGTGATTCTTATCGGCTCCATCGGTGAGATGTGAAATGCGCACAATGACTCAAAATCAACTCAACAGATCGTGACCGAACCTCAAGGTAAGGTTGCTTACGTATCCTTGTTAAAGGAATCAGGTCATGACGTAGTTCAGGACTACAAATCTGGGGTTAGGGTTCACTCGGGTATTTTCACTCTCGTTTTGTGCTCTGAATTTTTCCTAGTACTGCCCTTTTGGGTTTTTGGTCTAGCGAGCTCTGATTTACTTAGCCTTATCTTTTGCCTAGGCCGCCCTTTTGGGTTTTCGACCTAGCAGGCTTTTGCTCTAATTTTTGCCTAGAACTGTCTACCCTTGCGATTTTTAGTCCAGCGAGCTTCTCTCAAGGATAATATCTCTTGAGTTGATCCAAGTTAACCAAAGTAGAGAATTCATTGCCGTCAAGATAAAGCCTTTTAGGCTTTCTGGTTTTTCTGAGGCTTGAGCCTTTTGGGCTTTCATGCCCCAATCTTGTGCTTCTCCCAGTAGGTGGCGTTGAGCTGATGTGCCCTAATCTTGGACAAATGTGCCCCAAAAAATGACATGCTTCAGTTTTGAATTCATTGACTTGTTTATCCAAACATAAGTTCCTCCATGCTTCGGTATCGTCTTCCACGAGTTTAAGAATATCGAGACCACCGAGGGTTGACTAGACAAGAGACCTTGTGTGAATTTGGACAAGGCTCAGACGATATGAATGACTTTACAAAGATGCCCCTGGTTTGAGCGGAGATGACATATTCATTGACCTTCTAACAAAAGGGGTGGGTTTTAACAAGACGCGGCTGACTCAACGGACTCAAAAGAGTGACTTCCGTGAAGGTGCGTCTGATTGGGTGGAGAATGACTACTCATGAATTTGAAAGACAACAGACGCGGATTATTTTTTCCTGGATCGACCTTGTGACAAAGAAATGGACTCTGACAAGACTATGTTGACCTGATGACAAACTCGAGAATTTGGGAAGTGGCAAAAACGTTCCCCACAATTGATGTTTTGAAATTGTCATAAACCTGAGTCTTTTGGTTTTGAAATTGTTTCACTCCATCAAATGATGTTCATTTAATCAATTGTTTTATTAAAACACAATACCTCTTTATTGTGAACCTATGCCCCCGGGATGCTGATTCATTGATTTTCCATTGAGGTGACCCAGTTTGGACTTTTGCTTCTGGCGGATGTTGGTGTTGTGCAATGCTTTGACGTTTTATCTTCAAGGGAAATGACACTGTTCCCGCTGGATCCTCGCTATCAAGCTGTGCTTTTCAATCTGAAAGGACTTTATTTAGGTTATAACAAGGCTAAGGCTTTGGGCTCAACAAAGAAAGGATAAAAGGCTCAAAATTTTCATTTTTCTTCTGGGTTTTTAGAGCTAGCAGCTATCTTGAACTATTTTTGTGTGTCCTTTTTGTTTTCTTCAATGTTTTCCATCATGCCCCATATTGTCTTTTGATTGGTACTTTCTTCATGTCTTCCTTTTCAATTCTTCACATTTTGGTGGTGCCTATGAACTTGGCATTTTTCATTTTGATGTGCCACTGGCAACCATGCATTTGGTACTTTTGAAAATCTGGCATTTCTCTAGCAATCATGTGCTTGGCACTTCCATCTGGACATCTTGTTGATAACTTGGTACATTCGTTTCTCTTGATTCACCTCAGTGTGGGGGATAGCTACCTAGGTGGGTTCTTTTTCAAAGAAAATGATTCAGGCTCAAACGGGCTATCAAGGGATATATTTATCTAGGGAATAGAAACAAAGAATGTCTTTTTTCATTTTGAATTGCACAACTTGATAGAGAGAATCTGTACATGCTCTAACTTTTTCCTGGGTCGTACTTCAAAGTTTTGATCTAGCGAGCTTTGCCTTAACTTTTGCCTAGGCCGCCCTTGCGAGTTTTCAACCTAGTAGGCTTTTTTTTTTTTTTTTTTTTTTGTGTGTCAAGACATTGCTCACTGATGACATTGGGGAATGACGCCTGGACCTCCTTCTTCTTGTGAGAGTCGAGGGTTCAATCAAAACTCATCCTGTGTTTTGAAGTGATTATCATGAATCTCAAATGATGGTGGAAAATAATTTCATCTGGAAGGATTATTACAAAACCTTAAGTTTATTATGACAATTCTAACACAAAAGCGTGACATCGATTTTCAAAAGTTACGACCGAACCACTGAGGGTTGCCTACGTATCCCTTTGCAAGGAATCAGGTCGTGACGTAGTTGAGGACGACTCTATTTTTGGTTTTCTCTTTTCTTGACAGTAGGACATTACAGACTCAAATAAGAGGACAGACACCAAAGTAGAAATAGAAATATAAACTGACTCAATAATAGAGAAGACTCTGACTCGAAACTTGAAAATTTCCAAAACTCGTGGAAGATTGGTCTATTTCATGGTCCTTGGCGATTCATCAGTTTGGCTTCATCAGTGGAGCAGAGATGGATTCGTTGTCAATGAGATCTTGTATTTCATGACAGAGGCAGTGGCACTCATCAGTAGCATGACCAGACACTTAATGGAAGATGCAGAAGGCATCTGGGTTGTGGTTTGATGGAAGCCTTTGAGGTAGAGGTTTAGGAATGGGTGGTGTAACATGGTCGGTTTTGAGCTCCTCATAAATCAAGGACAGAGGCTCGGAGAATTGGGAAAAGGTTCTTTGTGGTTTCCGAGAATGGTTGGTTTTCACAGGTATGGCTTGGCTGAAAATTTTGGGTTGTGATGCTTTGGTCATTTGGAGTGGAGCTAAGGGAGATTCGGTTGACTTGGGCATTGGGCTTGTGTTCTTGGAATGGTTGTTTCTGGAGCTGGGGGTGGCTTTCTTGTTTGGCTAAATGGCTAAGAATTGACAGTAAAGCAAAACTCAGAAATGCCGCTGTTTGTTTTATTTTGAAAAATGGAAATGTCGTATTCGTGTTGTCATGTTTGCAAACCTAAGTCTCAAAAAGATTTCTGCAGCCCTGGGTAGGTCGACTACTCAGTAGGTATAGTTCCTGTGTGTTGGAACCAGAGCCAGCCAATTTTCGTGACCATCCAAGACAAAATAATAAGGCTGTCGAAATCTGGATAGAAATGTGATGAGATCACAAGGAGCCGTTTGAGCACGGCTGACACTGGAGGTGTTTCAAACTCCAAAGATTTAAAGTCTCCTAGACTATGAAAAAATGGGTCTTAAAAGGCTGCCCCGATCCTCAGCGTTTTTGTTTTTGACAGTGTATCCTTTGTCTAGGATAGCAGGATTTGGGAAAATTAAACCAACTTGGTTCTTGATGATTCCTTTTTAAGGGTCTAACTTTGATTTTAAGGACAACTGCCTCAGCTTGGGTCAATTGTTCCTAATTTCTGTGAGGTCATTGCCAAGGAATTATTAGGGGTCAAGTTGATTGGACTTTCCTAAGTCTTGATATTCTAAGGACTGAATTAATCTGAACAACATGCATTGGAATGCACGACTCATCGTCAGGTAGGGCAACCTCTTGAGACCGCGGGAAAATGTGATAGCATGGGGTCTAACTAACCATGATAATACAAATGCATGCAAAATGATGATAATATATGGAAAGCAGTAAACACGTAACAGGATATATCACGAAATCCTAACATGTGGGTCCCTATCCTAGGTTGGAAGGTTCTAGGTTTACTATATGCAAAGGCTGGTTTTGGTTTAGGGGGTTCCCCAGACTAGAGCCAATATTTGCCTCCCAATGCCAAGTGTACTGCATGGCAAAGGTCAAACGGCAGGCTGACTCATCACAATCCAAGGTTGCTGAGCATCCGGGGATGTCCTAACACCAGTGAACTGGGTAGGGTAACCAAGATGCAGCAGCGGGGCTTATCCAACATCGATGCATGTGATGCAAAAGTTCAGCAATAAAATTATTTTCAAACATCCCACAAATATCTTTCAAGCTTGGCTCTCCAAATTAATCTCTTCTTTGATATCTTTACACAGACAAACAACCCTAAAAGCTCCAGTCATAATGGCTGGGCGAGGCCCTGTTAGTCCGCCATTCCTTCCTTGCGATAGCGCTAGGCATTTTCGTTTTGACAAGCTTTCGGGAAGTTCATAAGTATAAAAATACCAAATTAGAGATTAATTTGAGAATCCCCAGCGGAGTCGCCATTTTGTGTACGGTCGACCTCCACTCCGGTTTTGTTTTGAAACGGTTTGTTTGTTTAAAAATAGGAGTCGCCACCCGGGTTTTTGGAAAATGGTTTAGGACCAAGAAACCAATTTCGAAAATGATTTAGAAAACAATTTGAAAACCAGAGATTCGTGTTGGATTTGGGAGCTAGGTTATGAACGGGGAAGGGTTTTAATGCACCCCGCTCGCCCGATTAAAAATTGGTCTTTACTAAATATTTGTGAGATTTTTAGAAAACTTTTTAATGCTGCACTTTAACAAATAAACAATTAATCATGCAAACTGATGATAATAATGAAAAACAGTAAATGACAAATAACATGATAATAAACATCACAGCAAAGAATTAAAGCAGAAAATCAAAACTCCAAACTGTTTATAAAGGAAACTGTTTTAAATTTCAAATTTGAAAAGGAGTGTCGTGCGGCACACAAAGTGTACCATGCAGTACAAAAGGTGTGCCGTGCAGCTCTGTTCATCATTTCAACGGTCATATTTTTAAAAGGATGTCGTACAGCACTCCAAGTATACCGTGCGGTACAAGAGGAGTGTCGTGCGACATTGTTTTCTTCATAGACAGTTTGAAACTTAATTTTTCGAAAAGATTGGAATGAAAGCACATACAAAGCATGAAAACGTAATTAAAACAGATTATTTTGATTTGAAAAATGATGTATTTAAGTAGAAAATGTTCCTCCCCAATGGATTACTCCGTAAAAGGCGATGTTTTCACCATACGACGCAATCGGGAGGTATGAAATCAAACTTATTTTGATGTAACATGGGTATACCAAGTGTGGAGGAGATATAGGGGATCATTTCACACTTGGTACCCCTCCCCTCAGGGTACCAAAACTAAGAGTTTTAGTGAAACGAGATTATACCTCCGGCTTGAACCTCTCAAATTGAAACACTTCTTGGATTCCTTAAGCACGGCTTGGACCTCCTCTGGACTCCAACTTCTCTCTGGTGCAGCAGCAAGGGTGATTAGTGAAGGGAACTGAATGGGTTTAGGATGGTGAACTCATGGGTTTGTGACCGAAAAAAGAGTAGTGGTTACGAGTTGCAACTGGGTTTGTTTTGGGAATATAGAAATGGTTTTTGGAACTTTGAGAGTATTGGCAGTAGGTAGTTTTGGTTGAAGGTAGAATTAGGACAGAGTTTGAGAGGGGTTTTTCATGATTTTCTTCATTGTTAAAATCATGGGAGCCGATCGGAATTTATAGGCGAGTGAAGAACTTGGTTCCCAAGTTTACTTGGTGCCCACACATGGTAATGATGGCTATTGTATGGCCTTTCAACCTTGCAAGAAACCATGATGAAGAGAGGAAACGAACGTCAAACATTTGAGCTGCTGGAACCTTTATAAAAAGTCGACTGATGTATGATAGTGTCGTACTGCACACAAACTGTATCGTGCGGTACACTAACTGTGCCATCCGGCACACTTCCATCGCAAATATCCAAAAATCATGTCGTGCGTGACTATTGAAGCTTCGTGCATGAGAGATGAGTGCCGTGTGGCACTATTGACTTTGTTGACTAGAAGAGTTTCAATCCGAAAGGCTTTCCGAGCATTTCTTTTCATCATCAGGGAAAAAATTGTGTAGGAGAGTTTCATTTTAGGGTGTCTACATCTAGGTATTGGAAACCTATACCGGATGGTGATACTGTTGATGGCACGACTGTGCACACACATACGCCAACTTCCATCTTTTTTCGGCGTCAACAAGGCGGGAACCCCACAAGGGCTTAAGCTCTCCCGTATGTGGCCCTTTTGCAATAACTCCTCTACTTTCTCCCTCAGAATCTCATTCTCCTTTAGACTCATTCGGTAGTGTGATAAATTGGGCAAACTTACCCCAAGCACTAAGTCAATCTGATGTTGAATGTCCCTCATTGGAGGAAGCTCGTTTGGCACGTCATCTGTAACCAGCTCCTCAAACTCCTCCAACAAGGGTTGTATCTTCTTAGGCACAACAATTGCAGTCGCACCCTTATCATCTAACACCAATGCTTTCACCACCATGGCATAAATCTGTTTAGACTCCTTAAAATCTGTCACAAAATCAGCTTATGAACTGGCAACTGTCAAAAACGATGGTTGTTGCACCTTTGGCTTGACAGACACCTTTTGATTAGAAGGAACCATAACAACCTTACGGGCCTCCCAATTAAAAGAGTAGGTGTTGTCACGACCCTTGTATATCACATCCACATCAAACTACCAGGGTCTTCCTACCAGTTCGTGGCTAGCATCCATCTCAATAACATCACAAGCAACTTCAACCTTATAAAATTTTCCAATTGAAAGGGGAATTTTACAGACTTCGATTACCCTTACTGTTGGGCCCTTCTTGATCCACTCAATGCTGTAAGGTGAAGGATGGGGCTCTGTCGTCAACTTCAGATGGTCCGCTAGTCTTTTTGCCACAAAATTCTCGCAACTGCCACTATCTATAGTCAGGTCACACACCTTCTGGTTGATTGAACAACTTGACCGAAAGATGTTGTGACGCTGAATGTTATCTTTTGATTTTGGTGCAAACAGCACCCTTTGCACCACGCAGTTTACTCGATCCCCATCTTCCTCTGCATAGTCCACTTCATACTCTTCATTCTAGTCGCCCACTGCGCCATCAACTTCTTCTTCTCCTTCCTCTGCCAAGGCCAACTTCCGATTTGGACAATTACTAGAACGGTGAGCAGGCTTTTGACACCTGTAGCACTTTTCAGGCAGGGGCTTGGCATAAGGATTCGGTGCCTTCGTTGCGGTTCTGCTGGAGCTGCTTGTCTAATTGCCACCTCCAAAATTTCGCTCCATCACCCTCTGCAGCCTTCGGTTGAAACGTCGACTTCCCCCTAGATTCAGGAGGAATGGACAATTATGTTGTGTTACGACGGTATCCTGAGTATGCTGGTTTGCAATCATGCTCCAGCTGCTCGGCCTTCAATGCTAGGTTATGGGCTTCATCCACATCCCACACTGTCTGCAACCCAATCTGATCCTGTATTAACTGCCTCAATTCATTAAGATACCTGGCTACTTTCTCTCGAATCCACGAGATGTTCTTGAATCCACAAGAAAAAGAGAAAAATTGATGTAGGACAAGATATACACCCCTATTATTTCTTGACGCAGCGAAATTCACGAGAAACTAGTTGCGTACTAGTTCAAACGAAAATAAGTCTCGAATCCACGAGGTTCTTGAATCCACAAGAAGAAAGAGAAATAACTCTGATTTATATTTGCTTGACCGACCAGGTGACTAAAAATAAAGACGCGTCCCAAGCGTAGGACTCTTGACCAGTGCAGCACAATATCCGGAAGTACTGGAGTCGAACCACAGAGACGACTAACAGTGTTGACTCAAAAGTGTGAAATTGCAGTTTAACCTGGCTCTTAGGTAGCCACCCCTTGATAGATGAGATTAATTACTAAACTACTGAACTGATTTACTTAATGCAGGTTAAAAATGAGAGCACGGCTGAAGGAACCCAGCGTCCGCGACTAGCCTAACCGATGTTTACTCGGGCCACAATTCCTCTTTTTACTGATTTTAGAATAAAAAAAGGCTCCCTAACAAATGCGCACCACCTATCACCAGATTCCGTGCGCATTCAAATTCCGGCGATGCCTGGGTTTGTTTGTTAGATGAGTTCCTGTTTCCTAAAATTGCTTGAAAATTAAGTTAATTCGGCCCTGAGGTAGAACATCAATTAGCCTAACGGCGAAACGCTTTCTCCCGCAGCCGCACTCTATGCGACTACTCGCTCATGATGCTAATAATAACAGAAATTAAATTAAACCTAGATCCAGACATGCTTGAAGGATAAAATAACAATAAAGAACGATATCGCAGATTGCAATACGGAAGCACACTTGAATATAACTTGAAAACACCAATCTCGAAGCTAGAATTCCGGAAATCTGAAAGAAACTTGAGTATCTACTGCTGAGAAATTGAGTGCTGAAAATTGTAGCCGAAAAACGAAGAACAATAATACCTAGGTAAAAAGTCTATAACCCTAATACAAGTTAAAAACGAGTATTTATATTAAATCCCGTAATTCTAATTAAGATCAACAAAAATCCGACGTGAAACCCCGAACGCTGCCGTTCCATGACCTTCCAAAGGACCTCGGTAGCGCTACTACGCTTTACCTGTAGCGCTACCGCTTCGTTATCCCGGTTGGTCCGTACAAACTCGGCTGTTGACCCGTTGACCACTTGACCACGCGGTAGCGCTACACCACTTTTGGTGTAGCGCTCCAAAAGCTTCTGTTCATTTTTGAGCCCTTTTGTGCCAAACTTGAGCGCTCCAGAGAAATAGGGTAGCGCTCCCGACGGGTTACGATCACTTCCATGCAAAAGCCATTCCATTCTCACTCTTGGTCTGCGTGCATGTACTCCCAATGTCTCGAAATTCGCGTCCACATCCCTAGATTACCTGCAAATTAAGCTCAACACACAAAAACACCACATGCATATATCAAATGGAAAATAAAGCTTAAATCGCACGTCTAACATGCTAAACCACCCTACTTAGGCGCTCAAAAGCAAGCTTTCCACGCGCCTATCAATATTTGAATAAAAGTTGAATAATAATAGAGGTTACATGCCCTTTTATAGGGAAAACTAGCAAACCCTAGCAAAAACTTACCAAAAATAAAGTATCCCGAAAATTGGGGAAACTTCCAAAATTGAAAACTAGAAAGAAAAATAAGAAATTCCCAACTGGAAACAACGAAAACGGAATTACACGCTAAGAGTAATTCGTAATCTAATTATCACCTAAAATAGCAAAATTACTAAATTGAAGGCCTAAACGAATGAATTTGGCCGAAATCCACTATGAGTCACGATTAGGGTGGTGTGTCTTGATCGCAGCACGATTCTGCTTCAGCCCACCAAGTTTGGGCCTATTCTGGGCTCGTCGATAAATTGACGAAATTGGCAATTTTCAATTAGAAGTTGTTTGGGTCTCTTAGGCTTTGACTGGTCCAATTTTTCATAGAATTGGGCCATTACTTGTTCTGCTTCATAACTTTACTCAACTAATTAGACCTAGCAC
Organism: Vaccinium darrowii; assembly: GCA_020921065.1. Lineage (NCBI taxonomy): Eukaryota > Viridiplantae > Streptophyta > Magnoliopsida > Ericales > Ericaceae > Vaccinium > Vaccinium darrowii. The sequence goes on from CM037160.1 coordinate 28,626,222, forward strand.
ATAAGTGTTGGAAGAGAATGAATTTGGATTTTGTGAGATTTTTCTCTCCCCCGGGATTTCTATCCCTAAAATGTTGCAAGTAACTATAAGACTAAAATCAAATCCTTCTTCTCTTTTTTTCTACGGAAAAAACCGTACTCCCTCTGTTCTAAATTGCTTGTCGATCCTTTATATTATTTTGGGATGTTCTAAATTGTTAATCCATTTTGAAAAGTTAAAACAAGGGATTATTACCTCTAGGTCGATCTAGAAAAGAGATGTCTAATTACCACTAAGGTAAGTCATTTTTTTTAATTACAACTAAGGTAAGTCACTCTTTTTTGGAGTTTAGGTTTAGGGTGCACTTTCCTATTATAGGGTTTTAGTGGTTTAGTGATGTGCCCAAAATATTGACACGAAGCAATCCCTATTTTACATAGTGTTAGTCATTTATCTTGCTAAATTAGATATTATTGTTATCTTTTTAATTTTTATATTGAATTAATAATTTTGTAGGAAAGAATGATAATTCTACTCATTTTAGCCGTGGGACCAAAGAGTGCACACTTGTTTACAAATTGGAGTGGCCCGTAACACCAAATACCAAATAGTGGGGCCAATTTCAGAAGCTATTAAGGAATGTGGTTTTTACCTTCTAAGAGTAAGCTAATATTGGAAAAAATTTACACATGCAAATTGATCTGTTGAACCAACGTGGAAAGTAAAGAATGCAAAAGGAAGAATTTGAAAGGAAAAAAATTCTCTCTTTCTTATAATGAAGATTTTTGGCAATTCCTATATAAGGAATTAAGGATGCATCACGACATTATAAGGGGACTTCGGCTTGGAGGCTGCGGAGGCAATTCGATGCAATTCGACCGCGGTTGCAGCTGAGGCCCATGGCAGAGGAAAAAAGTACACGGCTGGAAGCAATTGTGATATCTCGAGTACACACTTATTTTCATTCATTTACGTAAACTTTTACATTCAATGGAGTTTTGTTATTATCATCTCATTATACGTTCTAACTCCGTGAGTGGCTAGTCGTTTAAACTAGGGTGGAAGATGAAACCCCATGTTTAGTAGTGGTTAGATACAAACTCTTGGTTAATTTTTCTTCATTTATGATCTCATTGATTAATCGCTCTTACCTCCGTTTAATTTGACTTAGTGGTCTTGGATATGGATTCAATCATGTTTTTTCCATGATTTGAAACTACTAGTTAATTATTTTTCCTGGTTATTAAATTTGGATTTCAAGTATTGGATATCCGTTGTGATTTGTTTGTTAACGGATACATCGGATTTTTCGTGTCTTGAACCTTGAGGCGAGGAAGAGCGTACATAAATTGATTTCTTTTAAAACAAGCTTAACGAAGAAATTTTCCACAGTAAGAGAGTTTAGCCGCCAAATTACTGTGAAGAAAATTAGAGAAAAATAAATCAGAGTTTGTTAAAAACCACTACGAATACATGGGTGTGGATTCCGAAACTCTAGTTATCTTTCCCAACCGGTAATCTTCACTTTCTTGTCCGTTAAATTTCAATTGTTTTCTTTTGTCATTTTTAGTTTAATTTTAGTCAAACCAATTCACAACTTTTTGAAACTAGGTTAGGGTTTTATCGATTGAAATTTATTTAGTTTCCTATAAAAATACACAAGTCCCTGTGGGTTCGACCTCGCACTTGCATTGCTATACTTCAATCCGATTTGTGCGCCTGCGAGTACAATAAAATTTCACAACATTTAGGCACTTTCATAGAGTACCTTAGGATTTTAGGCACTTTCATAGGGTACCCTAGTCGTAAAGTACTGTAGTCATAGGGGTACCCTAGAGTTTAGGTTTAGGTGCACTTTCCTATTATAGGGTTTTATTGGTTTAGGCACTTTCATAGAGTACCCTAGGATTTTAGGCACTTTCATAGGGTACCCTAGAGTTTAGGTTTAGGGTGGACTTTCCTATTATAGGGTTTTAGTGGTTTAGGCACTTTAATAGAGTAGCCTAGAATTTTAGGCACTTTCATAGGGTACCCTAGTCGTAGGGTACCCTAGAGTTTAGGTTTATGGTGCACTTTCCTATTATAGGTTTTTAGTGGTTTAGGCACTTTCATATGGTATTGCTTTGACGTGATGGGAATTTTTCAGAGTTGGGCTTGACCTAATAGTAATTATGGGATTCAAGGGTGACCTGATGGTAATGTCCCTTAAAACAAAAAGTATTCCATAAGGATTTTGTTGAAAATCAACATGTCTTTTGTACGGGGATAAAATCCACGTAGGTTTGAATCACGTGCTTCCTTGGTGCAACCCTAGATCTGCAAGACAGAGAAAGGGTTAGAGCACCTTTGTCTCTCCTCGACAAAGGCCCTCCGATGCTTAAGTTAGTATTGGGCTCACTAATCAAGCAAAGAACAATGCGTATGAATGGGTTTCACAGCGTACCTTTCTTCATGGGCATAATGTTGTATTTATAGGTGGAGAGGTCTCATGGTTTTGGGCATTTCGTGCCCTAGTTTCCTAATCACATTAGGGAACCTTTCCTAATAGGACTCTTTCTATTAGGTGCAATGGTGCCAGATCGTGCTAGATCTTGTTTCACAGTGGACTTCCTTCCTATATTGGATCCTTTCCTATATGGGGTGTATTCCTAATCACATTTGGAACATCTATATTAATCCCTGGATTCACAGGATTGCTCCTTATCTCATAAGGAACCGCCTTAGATTATTCTAGAATGTCTCACCGCCCTACACGTAGCGGTGGCATGCTTCCACGTAGCTCGATGTAACACGTACATAGCTCAGCCCATCTTGCCAAGCTGAACTATGTATTCCAGAATGTTGTTAAGCTATATTCGTAGCCTACCTAGCTCGGCCGTGCTAGGGACACCCCTCTGTGACTCACGCCGAGCTAGTACATCCCGGTACATTAAATTTATTTCATTATCTTGACCTTTTTCGTGGTCATCCCTGCTCGGCACAGGGCTTAAGGACTCCCTATGCGGTGCCGAGCTAGTATCCCCTTTGTGGTGGCTAATTAGGGTACGTGTTCTACCGTTCCCAAGAGCAATTAGGTTTTACCCACTCCATCTTTTCAAGTGTGAATGCATTTATTGCATGTCTGCTTAAAAAGTTGGAATTCCTATAAAGGGCCTGAAGAGGAATCTCTTAGAGTTTACGTGGCGAAAGAAGAGGTCTCAGGGTCTCAGAGCCTCTCAGGTGTTCAAGAGGAATGTCTCTGACTAATCTGTTGTCAGAATTTAACGTACTAAGGGCATCTGCAATAATGGAGATTGTTTAAGAAATAAGGTTAGATTTGGTACAGTTAACTAACATTTTTTAATTTTTTGTCCCAGTAGTGAAATTAGGAGGGAGCTAAATAGTGTCAAAGGGGAGGAAATAACAAGTCAGTGTATTACTATGCTTGTACAACTATTCAACCAAGGAGAGGAGAGAGAGAGAGAGAGGAAGGAGGAGAGAAAGAGTGAGTTGCGTCAGCCTGTCAGGTACTGGCTGGTGTGAAGAGAGAGAAAAAGGGGTTGTACGCGTGGGAGGAGAGAGGTAGCGACGAGGAGAGAGGAAAAAAAAAAGAAGGAAAGTTGGCCCACCTATATCTATATCATACAGTATGTATTTATTTGTGTACTTTTTACATTTTAACAACACTCTAACAACATTATTGCAACACTTTTTACATAACAAAATATTTTGTCATAACACAAAAATGGGACCCACTTTTTACACTTGTGTGTCATATAACACTACATTTTAACTCCACGATTCGAGATGCCGTAATCCACTTGCGTTACTTATGGTCGTAAACTTGTCTTTCTTTCTTTCAATCTTTGTGTCAAATTTGAAGGATATAACATTATTTTGAGGCCGTCGGCCCCACCCAAGTTTTATTCTAATTTCTAAGTATTGTCGGCATAGTTTTTTTTTTGGTTGTAATTATGCAGTGCTCTCGGAGTAGAGTTATGTACTGTTTTGAGGCTCTGTAGACACCACACATTCTTGTGAGACCAACAGCTAACTAAATGTGTCGTATCAGAATAAGCATCATGTGACTGTGCTCCGAGATATTGATTAATTACCATAATTTCGGCGTCGAATGGAAACACCCTGCATTGCACAGCTATTTAAAATTACTGCATATTTTGATTAATTGAAACATCCTGCTGTGCTTCGGGATATTGATTAATTGAATAAGACGGCATTTTTGTCAAAAATTGAAACACATTACACAAAACGAAATTTGTTTTGAGATGCATACAAAAAAAACAAAGGCAAACTAAAATGAAACTCTTTTTGCGCCTCTACGAGCATCTCCAATCTAATACTCCATTTTTACCTTCATGTATATTATTATAGTATCAAAATAGCACTATTTTTTATTTAAAAAGGTAGTGTTAAAAAGGAAGCTAACTCCAACCAAAATTCTATTTACTCAAAACCTCAAGCATTCACCACTTCGTCTCGAAAATTCAAATTAGCATTTCTCAAATATTTATTAAGAATATTTAATATTGGTCTTATTTTAAAGGTACAAATTTTATAAAAATTAAATATACGAATATTCATTTGATGAATAAATGAGAATTGAGAATTGTGCATAGTGAAAAGGAGAAAAAAATTCATATTGTTTTGATACTCTATATTTAGAGTGTTCAACTCCATCCTCTCAAATGGAGGGAGAAATAAAGGGTGCGTTCGAGTGGAATTGTCCTCCTAAATATGAAGAAATCGAGATATAGAGTGTGGCTTGGACATGCTCTAAAGATCAACAGTCAAAATCTAGATTCAACTATGTTCATTCAAAGCAAAGGTGAAGAACATAATAGAAAAAACAGACAAGCCTATAACTATAGAGTATGGGTTCAAATCGAGTAGCTTGGTTTGTTTATCAACCGAAGTTCGTCTAGTAAGCCAGGGTCGGCTGTTCGGGTGGGGCAATAAAGCCCAACGTGGCATAGGCCCAATCGACCTTCAGGACTGAAGCGGTGAAGTCCTTTGGCGAAGGAAAGAGGACGCCCTACCTGGGCCTATGCACTTAATTCTTGGCCAGACGAGCTATCTTCAGCCTAAGGCCCTAAAAAGGATGGGTAGGTCATGTAATGTAGCTCATCCACTGTAGTGTCCACTTTTCGGATAGGGGGGCTGCGCAGCGTGCTGTGCGGCACCTGGCGTGGCCTCGCCAGTGTTATCCTGGATTCCCGGATTCATTCTTGTCATGATCCATTAGAAATCCCAAAAAAACAATTCTCGTTATGATCTTCTCAAAAATCACAATTAAGGTGCTGAAATAATCATGAAAACATTTCTGTAATGTTATTAAAGATGATGATAATGTGATCATAATCAGTTCATATGCAAGCCTGTTGAGTTATGTATTTCAAAACAAGAGGAAAAACTTTCTTAAAAGGCTTCATATAACACAACACTTGAGTGGACTTATGAATGTGTGGCTAGACCCAAGGGAGGTCTCGCGCACACACGAAATGGGCTGAGGCCCAAGTCAATTTGGAGAACCCGCTCCGGAAATCAGTTAACCAGGTGCGCGTTGCGAACCTCGCGCCCAGGGGGGTGCAATCCGCCAATTTAGGCCTCACGTGCTCATAAGGAAAGCCCGGCCACGTTTTTGCTCAATTTCAAAAACTGTTTGCCGAAGTCAAAACTAACTTTTTATTTTCACTTCTCCATTGTTATTCATTCCGAAAAATACACTCCTCCACGTTAAAAATTCCAGAGAGCAAGAAGGTCGAAATAGTGTAGTGTAGTCGGTTTTCTTCTGTGCAGAGAAGGCCAAAACAGAGAGTGAATTATGGGTTGTTTTATCCTGGGGATGGCGTGGTGTGTTAAACTGCTTGCACAATCTGGGCAGAGCCGCAAAAGAGAGCGACCTAGTCTGCGGCTCAGCCATTAATTCATTTTGTTTGGTAATTTGTTTTCATACACAGATTCTGAGGTAAAACGTTCTTATTTTTCAGCAATTGTTCCAACAAAGCCATTAGCCATACACTAATAAAGGAGTAAATTGGAGCAATACAAACAAGGAACAATTGGTATTATTGCTTAAAACTCCAGCGTTCAGAACACGACTAAATTCTTGAATCGATCAATCGTACTATTTTCAATCTCCTTCGTCGTTAGAGCAGAGCGAGGCGGACGATATCGAAAGGATATGCATCGAATGGAGTCTGGGCATTGTACATTCCTTTTGCAAGCAATATATTGACAACTTCAGTCGTATGGAATGCATCCCAAAATTTGTACATTGTCCTGTTACTGCACGGAACACTATTTGGGATGCATTCTGCCCTTCCCACTATTAGGTCGGTATTGCAACATGGACCATACTTTAGTGTAACACCTGAAACGTAAAGATATTTGTTAAATAGAGATTTCATGCAAACTGGGGGACCTATATCTAATATGGTACATTATACTATTAATTTTGCAAATAAAAATAAAATACACCATTTGCAGTATATTTCTCTCCTCATTTTTTTTTATTGAATAACTACAATATGTTGGGAAAATTAAATTTTTATTTATATTCCATATCTCAAATGTATTAGAAAATTCCTAAAGCAACCACTTTGTTAAATGTCTTTGTATCATATTTCTCTCAATTAGATTTTTATAATCTCGTTATTTTTTCAAGCGATAAAAGGAAAAAGTTGTTCAGTAGTATTTAAATATTTTGTAATTTTGTTTGGATTATGAAATGGAACCCCATTGAGTATTAAATGGTCTTGTGAATTACAACATTGGCATAGGTTTTGGGCTCACTAGTAAGATTACTCACCTAAAAAATAAAAGTTGATTGAATATTAACAGCTACATGATTAGACTATACTAGTCTTCAAATAATTAGTTACGGTCCGTTTGGATGGCGTATTAGTTTTGGAGGGATTAAATAGTAAGGGGGATAAAATAGCCGGGAGATTAAATAAGAAGGGTGGACCCACATTGATGTGACAATTAAGAAATGGATTAACTAGTACATGGTTTGGATGAGGGATGAAAAAACAGAGATAAGGAGGATGGATCATGCCAAAAGACTTTCTTGCCCTTGGTAATGCATATATTGAATTATGTATTTATATAATTATTTAAAAACCAAAATTAATTAATTTCATGTAATATTAAACATTTAAGTTATAATACTTAATTATAATATTTATTTTATTAATTTTTTTTTTAATTTTTAACTTATAATATTTATTTTAAGTTAATACATGACTTATAATTTCAAATTCTAAATAATTAAATTTTTAAAATATTTTTGTATAGAATTAAAGATCTCTATCAGTAGTTTAATATGATGCAAACAAAAAAAAAATAATATGTCGAAATACCTTATTTTTTTTATCCAAAGGATATTGCAAAGCAAATCAACAAGCCAACAACATAAAATTCTAAAGTATAAAAATTTTCAAATTTTTTTGTATCGGATTAAAGATCTCTCGTAGTAGTTTAATTTGGTGCAAACAAAAATTAAAAATTATGCGCAAAAGTACTTTTTTTTTTTATCCAAAGGAAATTGCATGGGGGTAGGGAGGTAAAATGGGATAATCCCCCTGACTAAACGTATTCACCCCCTCCCCCTACTTTTATTTAGTTAGGGAGAAGAAGGATGAGAGGGGAGCTGAACTAAATAGTCACGGTGGGTTCTAGGGTTGCCAAACAAGGTTTGAGGGGGGAGAAGGAGGACTAGCCCAACCAAATCATCCCCCTTCTTGGTGTAACATCCAAACGGGCCCTTAATAGCTACATAATGAAATACGAAAACAACCTCTTCAGATCAATATAAACTAGCAATATCAAAGTTGTGAAGTGGCTTACAACGTCACCCCCAAAGTGGGAAGTCCACTCAATTATTTATTATTCAATAGTGCTCCACTTTTTAATCAACGATTACAAGATTAACTAAAGGGTTTTGAAATTTTTTTAGGTGGGTGACAAAGAAAATAAGGATATTTTAAAAATTCAAGATAAAGCCATTAAAACAAAAAAAGATACAAACACATAACTTAAGGGGTTGATTTTCGAATTTCCTAATATATTTGCAGTATGCAATAAAATGTAAATTTTACTTTCCTAAACATATTTTGATTATCCCATAAAAAAAAATAGAGGTGTCAAATATATAACGTATGGTGCTTTTCATTTTGATTTGCAAAAACAAAAATAAAAGAAAATTTTAGAAATAGTCCCTCTTGTTTGGACAAAATATCAATTACATTCCTCTATGAGGGCAAATGACAATTTTGCTCTTCAATTCCATTTGTTTCATTGACTCCATCAGATAGAGGGGCAGAATTGAGGCAGAATGTAAACTATAGGATTAAAATTGACAGAATTAGAGCAAGAAGAACAAAATTGAAGACTTCATTCAAATTAGAGGGAACATTTATAAAATTTTACGGAAGATTTTAAGTATGAGTAGTAGCAAAATATTAAAATTAAATTACCAGATTTTGCATCTGCAGCAAGATATGTTGTTGTAATTCCACTAACATTTATGTAGATGAAGTTGGCATTGAGTAGATCATTATTGAGTTGATCAACAAGTGACTTGAGCTGAATATTGAAAACTTCCGCGTCCTTGGTAACACAATTTCCAGCGCAGGTAAATATATTTGTGTCGTGAAGAACGATTTCAGGCAGAGCGCAGCCAATAAGGCCAAGTCCGACGATGGCCACCTTCCTTGCTCCAAAGTTGTACAAAGTCTAATATAACCAAGGAAAAAGGAAAATAGAAATTTAAAATTAGGCTCTATTTGTTTTCCGTAAATTATTCTCTGATAAAACATTCTTTACACCGGCGGTGTAAGCCACAGTTTCCTCCAAATCGATTGCATTGTGACATGTGTCCATGTTCTACTTTTTGGGACCACTGTTTGGACACATGGCACAATGTCATACATTTGGAAGAAACTTTGGTTTACACCGCCGGTGTAAAGAATGTTCTCCCTTATTCTCTTGTGCAATATTTAAATCAAATCCCCACACTCTCACATGTGGTGGGTCCCACCACATGTGAGAGGGTGTGTGGTTGAGTGTGTGTAGCTCTAGCATTTTTGTATGTTCTAACCATGACAACATCATGACGGCACAAAAGTCTTATCATTACCTTATTAATTACTAAGAATTTAATTACATTTGCATCTCTCTCTCTCTCTCTCTCTCTCTCTCCCCAGCATCCCATTATTAACTTTCATTTATTATGCCAGATTTATCACGGTCGACTATGACTTATAAATTATCTTATGAATTTATCATAAAAATGCAACCAAATATAATAAATTTAACATATATATAATGAATTTACCATAAACTACAATATATTTATTCGGAAATTGGTAGATAAGGTAACAAATGTGACTTAGAAATGGGGAGATTGGACCTAGAGAGAGATAGATAGCTGCAATTTAATTAAGTCCTTGTTTAATAAGGGTAGTATTGGTTTTTTTTTAATGTAAGACAGAAAATGTAAGTATTCAAACTAAGTAGGATGAAGACTTAACTATTACTGAGGTTTATGACCAATAATTAAGTTCCTGTTATATATTTCCCGGCATTTGGTCATGTGAAAAAAGGAAAAAAAAATGTTTTACAAGTTAAAATCTTTTATGCCAATTAGAGGCAAGTGATTTTTTGATCGAACTCCCGTTGGCCAATTTACCTTGTTGCGTTCCAAATATTTGACAACCGAATGAGCTGTACACATATCGCGCATTCTCCTCCTCTAATTAAATAGCCAAATGCAGTTATAAACCATAATTCTCTATTTCCCTCTCGGACACACACAAACCTGAACTACTATAAACCATAGATCCTCTGTCACTGTCTCACACACAAGAAGAAAGTTGATCGAGTCCAATTTTATTTACCAATTTAAAAAATTGAGTGAACAATTACACACCTTCTTATTAGTTAAGATTCAGCTAGGTAAATTCTCATACCTTATTTGCATAACCGCAGGCCAAATGCAGTCTGTACTTTTTTCCAGATTAACATTCTATTCAAAGTAGGGGTGTCCACGGATCGGATCCGGATGGATCGGATCCCGATTAGATCCGATCCGCTCATAGCAGATTATGGTTTTTAAGATCCGGAACCGAACCGAACATTCACGGATCGGTTACGGATCGGATCGGACTGGATTGGGCGGATTTGACAAATTAAAGAAGGATTATTGCGCGGATTGAGTGGATCGAGCCGATACGATCCGGATCCGGAACCGCCAGATAAGAAATTCTCAATCCGGAACCGAACCGAACATTCACGGATGGATCAACAGATGGTTCGGATTGGTCAGATTGGCGGATTGGATGATCCGCTGGACAACCCTAATTCAAAGTGCTTAGCAGGAAAAATTTCTATTTTCGTTGAATTCACAGTTAGGTCCCTGGGAATTTTGGCTTGGAATTTTATTTTGTCGACTAAGTTCTTAAATGGTAGATGGGCAATGATTCAAATCTAACCAGGTAAGTTTCAGATCTTATCAATGTTATAACCATAGTTACAATTCAATAAGTTCAATGAATTAATAACTCGATGTAGAGTTTTAATAAAATGTGTTCTTTGCCAATTTTTTAAAAAAAAAAGTCCCAGCCCATAAACATCTAGTCTTCTATACGTTAATTCATTCTCTCCTTTCCTATCTCCCCTACATAGTCGGTAGAAATATTTGCATAAATATCTTCAGTTTTTAACTATCAAAACCCCCCAAAAAATCAAAATTCTAACAGAAGTTGTCGTTTCAAAAAAAATAATGTTACGTGAAAAATGTAATACGTGGTATAATCATTCACAGTAAAACAAACGGAACCTGTATGAGAATCACTAAAAACAGATGACAAAAGAGATGAAAATCCCGCATTCTGTTAAGTTACGGACCTCCACCTTCCCAATTTTTTTTTGAAAATCCGAACTGTTGGATGTGTTTAAAAGGTGTTTTCAAGGTCCAACGCAAAGATTTGGCAAAAACAAAATACCCGGAAGGGCTTGATCTGAGATGTTTTTCACAAAAACGGGAATATAGCGTTTTTGTGAAAACAGCTCCGATCAAGCCCTTCCGGGTATTTTTTTTTTGCCAAATCTTCGCATTGGACCTTGAAAACACCTTTTAAACACATCTAACGGTTCGGATCGTCAAATTTGGTCCGGAAAGTCTAAAATACCCCTAGGTCCGTAACTTAACTAAGTTAAGGGAGTTTGGATAGGAAGGGGACTCTCTCTATATATACATATAAATATATATGTATATGTATGCATGTATGTACATACTTACCCTTAACTGCTGAGCGTAATTTTGAGCTAGGATTGTGGCATACATATTTGGGGTATATAGCTGACTTGAATTGTAAGACTCTGGCAATAAGTAGTTGTTAATGTAATCATTGCTGCCCATTCCGACCAAGTATATGCAGCTTGCTAGATAAGATTCAGCTGCTCCTGAACTTCCAAGCAAGTTGGAAATGCCTTTGATTGTGGTTTCATGATTTTGTAACTGCATATCCATGCTAATCCGATCACCCTGGTATGAAAATAACAAAACAAATTACTCACTGATTAGCATCAACGAAGTTTTATATCAGGGCACAACAAGGGTTTTCAATAGGATCTGTTTTAGTGCAAGAGAATTGGGTGCATGCAGATGTAAATTTTCACAAAGCACTGGAGGTGCAGATGCAGCAAAGTAGGTCGCTCTGAGATTCTCGGGGCCTGAAGCGAGTTTTTAAAATGGGGCCACCTAAAATTTGTATATATTTTAGTTATTCAACTAGAGCTGTAGTGGCTTCTTGTGGTACAGTGGTGAGGTATAGTGTTTGGAACCATGAGGATGGGGGTTTCACTCCCACCGCTTACGCAAAAACACCTTTTTTTACATGTTTCAGTAAAATGACCTCAAAAAATGAGGACTAGAAGGATCGAACACGTGATCTTAAGAGTAAAACTCAAAAGTCTTAACTCGCTAAGCTGCTATAGCATCATACACAAAACATTTGACGTACATAATATTTAATATATAGCAGATCCTGAGGGCCCTATTATTGGGCCAATAACTGGAGCCCTAAGCAATTGCTTGGTGGGCTTCCCTCCAGGGGTATAAGTGAACGTGAGAAGTGTATCCTCACATTAAACCACAGGGGTATAAGAGAAGTTTGCCCAAACTTAAAAACAAAAGAAAACTCCTTGTTGAATTTTAGTCATCACCAACTAATCCAAAAACATTAAGTTGTTAGAGGGTAGGGTAACTTTGTTATTGATATCATTTACATGTCCCATCATGTCTAGCGTGTCTTGCTAGTATTTAATTATTGGGTAGGCTGCAAGATTCAAACTAAAGTTATCAACTTGTATCGAACAACGTACCGTTTTATCAATTTGTAGGATAGTTACCAGTACGGCGGTACCGGTGTGTTTTGATTTATTGTTTCAGTTTACCGCAATAGTTAATATTTAAAGCTTTAACTATAAGAATATTACATTTGTACATCAATTTCATATAATTTTTACCTTTTTTTTAATCTTAAGCAGTGATTAAAAGGAAAAAGTTTAAGTACCTAATAATTAATCACATATTACTTAATACTACAACTGTGCCAATTAGTAAAAAAAATAAAAAAGAACCCGACATATGCGTTTTTGTGTGTAGAGAACAAAAGCCCACTTCTGATTGTACTTGTACTCCATCTGTCTCCTTTTAACTTGTTGAAGATATGCCTTGAACTCAAGACATTTGAAGAAAGGTACAAAATTCAGTATATAAAGATGTTCACAGTGGTCCGGACCTTGGGTTAATTAAGCTTTAAAAGGTCATAGCATCCTTGGTCCGGACCTTGGTGCCCGTTAGTCCAGACCTTGGGTTAAGTATAAGGTTGCAGCTACGTTGGTCCAGACCAAGGAATCCAAGGTCCGGACCTTGGGTGTTGAATGTGCGTGGCTGTGCATTTCTTTAAGTGGGTTTTGACCTAATTTTTTGTACTTTCTTATAAATAGGAGCCTTGTGGCCTCCTAGGGTTGAAGTCTTTTATTCTTGGGATTAGATATTTGGGTTTGAGTGTGTCTCTATCGTATTTGTGAGACATTTGATGCTCTTTAATTAGGTCGCTCCTAAGAGATTTGTCCCTAGATATCTGCTTGGTGCTTCAATTGTTGAGTTACGAGTATAGCCAACTCATTGTTCTCTCTCCGTTTACAGTGACTTCTCTTGCTCTTTCTCCGTGGACATACCTTTAGAGCTTTGTGCTTGAGAGGAACCATGTAAATCTTGTGTATTGTTTTCTTGTTGATTTGTTTATATTCTCATACTTTGGGTTTTAGCACAACAAATTGGTATCAGAGCTCCGGCTTCAAACCGAGACTTTTGTTTCCGGCCCCTTTTTTTTGCGTTTGGTGCAACTCAATGACGACTCGTTTCGAAGTTGAGAAGTTCAATGGGCATAGCGCTTCTTTCAATTTATGGTGTATCAAGATGAAGGCTTTGCTGGAGCAACAAGGAACTCACAAGGCTTTGGGGGGGAAATTGAAGAAGCTTGTTGATATGCAGGATAGTGTTTCTAAGGATCTTTATGCGAAAGGCACTCAATTCGATTCAATTGTGCTTAGCCAATGATGTGTTTCACGACGTCGAAGAGGAGGATTCGTCAGCCGGGAGTTGGTTGAAGTTGGAAAGCATCTACAGGACAAAATTGCTTACCAACCAGTTGTATTTGAAGCAGCGCCTTTATACAATCCGTGTGAAGAAAGGTACGCCCATAAAAGACCATCTAGATGAGTTGAATCGAATTTTGTGGATTTAAAAAATATAGATGTTTCGATTGATGATGAAGATCAAGCCCTAATTGTTTTGCTTTCTTTACCTCCATCATATGAGTACTTTGTGACTACCTTGTTGTGTGGGAAGGATATGATTTTCATGGAGGATGTGAAATCTAGTTTATATTTAAAAGAATTAAGGAAAAAGGTATCCGGTGAAATTAGTGTTCATGATCATGACCAAGCATTGGTGGTGCGAGGAAGAACTGTTGAGAGGGAATCTGGCAGTGGGGGTTTTCTGACTCTCGTTCCACAAATAGGGATGAGGTACAGTGTTATTGTTGTAAGAAATTTGGGCACATGGTGAGAAATTGTCTGAGGTTGAGAAACAAGGACAAGTTTGTGGAGAAGGAAGGCTCGACTAATGGTGGTACTGCTGAAGATGATCTTGATCCTACTTTTGCTCTTTCGGTGGGGGTCAGTGATGTCCGTTTGGATGCCACATGGATTTTGGACTCTGGTTGTTCTTACCACATGTGTCCACGAAGAGATTGGTTCGATACATATGAGTCGGTCAGCTGTGGTAAGTTTTTTTGGGGAATAACACTCCTTGTAGAATTCTTGGGATGGGAACTGTTCAAGTCAGAATGCACGATAGATTTGTGAGGATTTTGTTTAGTGTTCGAAATGTACCCGATTTGAAGAGGAACCTTGTCTCGTTAGGTGCTCTTGACTCCGTGGGTTGGAAATATACCTGTGAAGGTGGAGTTTTAAGGGTTTCGAAGGGTGCCCATTTTTCTTGGAGGGCCGGAAATCGAGAAACCTCTATGTGCTTGATGGTAGTACGTGCGTGGTGCTACATCATTGGGATCTTCATCTGTGGGTATGAATTCAGATTCAACTATTTGGGGTATGCAAGGTTTGCATATTGACTCCGTGAGGAGTTCGGGTGTTAACTCCGTGGGGAGTTTGAGCACGTCTTCAGTGGCATTAGTGATGGGTGCATTAGGTATACGTTCGTGTGAAAATGGTTGCTCGTTTGGGGTATTAACTCCGTGGTGGAGTTCGGTGATTAACTCCGTGGGGAGTTTGGTTTTTAGCTCTGGATGGAGTTTGAGCGGATCTTCGTTGGCATTCTCGAGGGATACATTGGGTGGGAGGTGCCCATTTGAAGATGGAGGCACGTACGACTGAGTTTCTCAAGTCACGTTTGCAAGGTCAAGCAATGGTGCTTGAACCTTGCTAGTTGGTGCCATTGGTGATTGCCCTGTGTGGGGCGTTGTAGGGAAGAGCGAGTGTTGAGAGGATTGCATTATGTCATTGGCTTGGACGGGAATTCAAGCCAAGGTGGAGATTGCTGAAGATATGTCTTAAATTCAAGACGTTCAAAGAAAGGTTCAAAAATTGGTGTGTAAAGATATTCGTAGCTTCGTTGGTCTGGACCTTGGGTTAATTAAGCTTTGAAAGGTCGCACCATTCTTGGTCCGAACCTTGGTGTCCCTTGGTTCGGACCTTGGGTTAATTATAAGGTTACAACTATGTTGGTCCGGACCAAGGGATCCTAGGTCCGGACCTCGGGTGCTAAATGTGCGCGGCTGCACTTTTTTAAGTGGATTTTGACCTAATTTTTTATACTTTCTTGGGATTAGATATTTGGGATTAGATATTTGGGTTTGGGTGTATCTCTATTGTATTTGTGAGACGTTTGATACTTTTTAGGTCGCTTCTAAGAGATTTATCCATAGATATATGTTGGGTGCTTCAATTGTTGAGTTACGGGTATAGCGGCTCATTCTTCTCTCTCCGTTTATAGTGAATTCTCTTGCTCTTTCCCCGTGAACGTACCTTTAGAGCTTCATGCTTGAGGGGGAACCACGTAAATCTTGTGTCTTGTTGATTTGTTTATATTCTCGTACTTTGGGTTTTTGCACAATATAACTATAGGAATATGATATTTGTACCTATCAATTTCTTGGCCTTTGATGAGACCGTTGGAGACTTCATTTTACATTTCACATTTTGGACCACGTAGAATACCTAAAAATCTCTTTCACATTTTCTTGCACTCGCCTTTTGGGAAGGGATTCAAGGAAAAGCTAGCAGTGTTTCACAAATATAAAAGAATAGTACCAGAGTTTTTCCAGTCTCATTAAGAATCCCTCCTCCTCCAGATGCATAATTTACACCCTTGAGAATGTCCTGGCCACTCGTATTTGCAAATGGCGGAATAAAATTGTCAAAACCTAGAAATTGACCTGCAAGTTAAAGTGAATTAAATAAAAATGAGTATGGATAGCAAGTCTTAACTATGTAAAGATTACGTACTATACACCACATCGAAGGTAATAAACGGAGAAAGACTACAATATACACTCCTACTTTGGTGTATATCATAAAAATGTTGTGAATCGACTACCTCTTATGAACCTAAAAATGTCACTAATCGATTTACCGCTTATAAATAAAAAGTTACCATTTTTCTGTATAAAAGTTAAGGACCTACCAAAATGTGATAAATTGTAGAGAAAATGTTATATATCATATTACTGAAACGTTACGAATTTTTAATCTAAAAGTTACGAGACAATAAAAAATGTTATGATTGCTATGAAGTGGCACAACATATGGTACACACATTTAATAGGTGTGTGTTGTAGCCATCCTCAATTAACAGACATCAAATCATCCACTTGTTTGTATCTTATCATTTTCATATGCGTTACGTATGCACAAAATTTCACATATTAGCTAGTGTAAATAATACAACCAAAAAATGTAAGAATATATAAGATTAATTTAACGATTGTTCTCAACAAATTTTGATATTTTAAGTCAAGCAAAATTAAACGGCCGGTGCAAAAGTTACGAATATTCTTTGGGGAAAATTGTGCCAAACAGTTTGGCACAGATATTGTTTGACACATGCTATTATTTATGGAAATATAGAGTCCATTGTTTATTTACAGAGCACGTCACCGGCCAATACTATTATATACTATTTTTTTTGTTGTTTTAATTTTTGTCAGTAAGAGTGTGACCAAGGGCAGAGCTCACCACGGGCTAAGTTGGGCTCCAGCCCAGGATGACCCAAAAAAAATAACTAAAAAGTAAATTATATATAAAATTTTAGCCCAATACACTTTAGCTCATTCCATAAAAGAATTTTAGCGCAACCCATTCAAATCGCCGTCCTTTACTCCTCGCCGTTGCCGTTCGGCTACTCCTCGAAGATGCAAGTCCGACAGGTTTAAAATGTTGGTTTTTACAATCTTTTGGGGTCAAATTATTTTTTTTAGGGTTAAATTATAATGGAACATCAACAGAAAAAAAAAAAAAGGGGAAGAAAAACCCTCTTGTCGTTCTTCAAACTATTAGTGGATAATGTTGTCTTAGAAAGTGATACTCCTTTTCGGTCGAATTTTGATAATTCAATTACCAATGAGCAACCACCTCCTAAAATTCAACTAGTCAAATTTGACGATACTTTTCTTATACGAAAGCCAAGGTTACGTTAATCTAATATGGTAACATCCCATTAATCAACATGATGCAATTAGACGAGTTTATGATGTTTGTCGGACTCTTTTTGAATATATATGTATAGGGGGCGGTCACATAAAAAAACACTTGTTTTGTTTCGGGCCCCATTATGATGTTCTGAACCGTTGATCTGGTTTAAATGTGTAAAATATGAGGTTCTGCAAAAATTCAGGTCAATCGGATATCGATAACTGTTTGATCCAAACAGTTTTGCAAAAACTGTGACAGGAACTAGTGTTTTTAAAATTGTTTGGATCAAGCACTTACCGGTATCCGATTGAGCTGAAATTTTGCAGGACCTTTTATTTTACTCATTTAAACTAGATCAATGTTCGGAACATCACAATGGGACCCGGAAGAATGAGGTGTTTTTTTATGCATTTTTTTTTTAAAGTGTGAGTGGAAATATTTATGTGTATGTGTGTGTTAGGTTAGCTTAGGGTGGATTCATGTCTCAGCTCCGCCCTTGAGTGTGTCCTTGTTTGAGTAAATGTGTTAACTGTTCAATATGAATCATCTCAAAATAAGATTGAGTGTTCAAATAAAGCGTCAAATAAAATTGATAAAATTCTACCAATAAAGGTCAAACAACAACTTTAGTTTGTTCAGCTGCCCACCCAAGTGCATATGCATGCGCTGCTGCCACCGGATTAATAAGACAGAAAAATTAATTATGATTAAAGTTGAACAATCGACTCAAAAAGCCACCCCAAAAAAATGGGGATAAACCAGTGCTAGAGGCTCTCGATAAACTAGAATCCACGGAAGACAAAATGTGGGAAGTCTTTCTTCTGTTTTTTGTAAGTTTATGTTCTACTAATTGCAACTTGTGCCAGTTAGCCATGCAACTAAAGCTAGACAAGTACAAACAATTCTGTCGCAGTGATTAAATCTATTTTCTCCGCCTCACAAAGTTAGCCCTTTATAAAAAGACGTATAATTTTTAATACTTCTTTATATTTTTGAATTTCTTTGCACCTACTTACATATCTCAGTTAGTTTTTTAATTTGATACAAGAAAATTTAAAGAATTACAGGCGGATCGAATTACCTTATTTTTTATACAAAAATTATACATTGAGACTTAGTTCGTAAGGCGGAGGGAGTAGTTAACTAACAACGATACATATATGCGCATTAGAAAATTTTACTAGAGAGAACTTACCTATGAGATCTGCTTGAGTTCGACCATTGGTAAATCTTCCGGTTGGCCCGTCGGGGAAATCAATACCGTATGGGGGATAATTTGATTTTGATGCTTTTGTAAAGCCATTATTATTTCCACAATCAAATTCCGAGTCTCCAAAGATGAAGTAACATGGTACTTGGGATGTAGCATCAATGAATGGTTGCAAGTTTGTAACAAAGAATAAAACTAAAACCATGAACCAAATCTTAAGTTGGCTTGCCATCTGCTAGTATTGCTATGGCTTGAGATACAGGAGAAGTTAGATGAGACACACTAAAAGAAGTCCGTGAGGAATTTCATGGCTAAAAGAAGAAGAATATAAAGAGGTATTGATGTTGTAGGAAGGTTGGTAGAAGTGGATTCAAGCTACAATTAGGGGTCATTGAGTGAGAAAATTAATAAAGGAGGCTAGGTTTTTCACTTTTTTCCTTTTTCTTCTTGCCCCCTCCCTCTATATTCTCTCCGTGCCTCCTCTATTTATTTATTTATTTATTTATTTATTTATTTATTTTTGCACGGCAAAACAAGAATTTATTAATCAAATATCAAAGATACAAGATTAAACGGGAAGAAAAGCAACAAAGCCTCTCGAGACCCAAAAGATTGGAAGGCTGACAAGAAGAAAACCAAACAATCAAAGGGAAAAACAACCTACATACACAACCTCAACCCCAACTCTTAAACTCGAAACAGAATCAGAGAGGAGCATAGTCCTCTCTATATTCTCCATGCCTCCCTTTCTGCATCCCTTCCTCTCAGTCCTCCCTAATGCTCTAGATGTTCTCTCTCCTTAGAGAGGGAAGATCTCCTATTCTCCCTAGAGAAGAACTAGCTCTAGGTTTTTGGCTCTTGGATCTGATCAGTCTGGGTGACGGATCTGTGGTCCTCCAACAACAATGGTGGTGGCGCTTGTAGCAGCAATTGCTGTGGTACCAAAGGACGTTAAGCTCCAAGATGCAAATTTAATTTACTCCAACTCCCTCCAAGCCTATCCATGAGCAGATCGGTGGTGTTCCAAAACATACAGCCATCTAAATTCCGGCTTTTCTTTCGCTTTTTTTTTTTAAAAAAAAAAAAAGAAAAAAAACTTTTCCCTTACCTTTTGGCCTATCTAGGTCCTGTGTTGCAACTGTTTCGGCCCATGGGTCGTGTAGCTTGTATCTAGTTTTATCAATATAATTTCCATCTATTCGTTTCTCAAAAAAAAAAAATGCATCATTTTTTATAACCAGACGTGCAACCCAACTTGTGCGCACTTCGACTTATTGTGAGACCATGGAGTTAACGACTTGGAAAACTCTCTAATGGCCCCAAAGTTTGGAATTTTTGACATCCGTGAAATTTGAACATACGACATCATGGAAGACAAGCACTTATTGATTTCGCACGCCAACTTGTAGGTCCCATATTCCTATGTGTAGATCCTACGTCAATGTGTGAGAATTTTTATTGGTAGATTTGTATGTAGTATTGATGGCGCAGGAAAATGACAAAGCACAAAATTTGGTGCAGTAGTTTCCCCCTAAGAGAGGCCGTGGAACGATTGTTCACAGCTTCTTTTCATAATGCTGTTAATTGGTTGATTTCATTAAAGCCCTGATGGTTAAGAAAACGACCCATTGATTTTCTTGCCTTCTTGGGGGATCATATTGTTACACATGCTCTGCTTTCAAAGCCCTTACGGTTAACAATCGGTACACATCCTCTGTTATCATTGGGGGGTCATAAGGGCCGTCTCTGAGTTTTGTGAGATTTAAAGCGAACTTTTTAAAAATGGGCCCTCAATTTATTTTGCATAGTAAAAAGCACTTGAGAAAAAAACTTTCATATGAAAGTCATTACAGTTATTTGAGAGTATAAATACCTAGAATCGATAATCATTCCAATATACTATCATTTACTGTGATTTAAAGATAACACTTATTGCATTTTTAGCTGTAAATGTACTAATTAAACTTCCATAATCAAGTTTCTCAACCATAGCCTTTTCAATAGAAAACATAGTCAAACCATTCAATCTCTTTCGTGACATCGTCGACTAAGGTAGGTTTTGATCAATTTAACTTCGAAAAATTTCGTTCCCCAAAGGCAATTGTAATCGAAATAGTTAACAGTAATCTATACACCATCCATATATTCAGAAAACAACCATCCATTCTCTTCAACTAATTGAGAATGGGCTTTGTTAGCTCTTTTGTAAAACGGCTCTCAAGACTTTCAAGCCAAATTATATCATGTTTGGGTTTTTGACTTTTTCAGTAGGGCATTATTTTAGATTGGCCCTTAGAATTATTAAACACATTAACTTGAATTTTTATGTAGGGCTAACCACTATATGGGCCTATATAATTGGGAGCCTCCCAAATTAATCAAAATATGGAGACTTAAAGTGGTGGCTTTACGGGCTTTAGCCCAGAGCCGACTCGGGATCATATTTAACAAAATGACCCATTGATTTTCTAGAATGTGTCAATGTGGTCATTACTGACAAGTAGGAATAAGCTCATCTCTACACCTTGTGGAGCTAGCTTAATTTAAATACTATACCTTGTGAAGCTAGCTTTAATTTAAATACTATACCTCGTGAAGCTAGCTTTAATTGCTATATACCTCGTGAAGCTAGCTTTAACCTATGTTACCTCCAACGCGGATCGCCCTAATATGAGCACCGGAACGTGATACACTACATGTCTAAATTGTGGTACTTTAGGGAATCATCCACAGATAACAACATTGTGAACACCTAAACAATTACCTTGTGAATATATGTCTTGTTAATTCAGTGGCGGATGCAGGATTACGAATTTGACCTATTTTGGGGGGACTACTCTTTAGTAATTTAAAAAAATATATATTTAAAAGTGTACCATAAATAAGAAGAAAATTGAGTGGAGTGCAGGGTCCAAACACCCCCCTTGCACCCAATTGGGACCGCCTCTGCTTGATTTGTCCTGTCGTGGAGTCAAGAATCAACATTAGTGGGGCACCTTCAAACACATTTCAAGGGAAAAAAATTGTAATACAAAATCTAAAATAAAAAAAATTACTGTCAGAGAAAAATCTATCATATTTATTGGAGTAAGATAGTTACTTGTATAAATTATCAAAACAAATTAATTGTTTGAATTGTCTCAGCAGATCGAATCTAAGAGCAATTTAATATACAAGAACTAAAATATCAATAATTGGCCATCTTACTCCAATTAATTAGTAAAGAAAATCTCTTTTTCCAAAACTTATAACTAAATATCTGAAAGTTGATTGCATTGCGGGTTCTTTTGATCGAAAGAGAGAAAGAAACAAGATCACTATCCGCATTGTGAATAATTACTTCCTCCATCCCAAATTGTTGTCCCTTTTGGAAAAGTTAAACATTAAGTGGACAAGAAATGATTGCATCAAATTCAAATTGTGAGACATAACTTTGCCCTTGTTTTATCTTTTTAACACAATGATGACTACCTTTTAGGGAAAATTTTGGAAAACGAAAAGCTTTTTAGTTTGACTTTTTAAGGGACAAGCATTTTGGAACATCCAAAAAATGAAAGAAGAACTAGCAATTTGGGACGGAGGAAGTACTAAAGTATAATGTCTATTGTGACAACCCATCGTGGTGAAGGCAAAGTTCGGTGCTACATAAAATAGATCATGACCCTACCTTGTACAAGGCCTTTTAAAGTCATACGGCGTTAGAGCCCTTTGGAACTTCATAGTTAAGCGTGTTCGTCCTGAAGTAATCTAGGGATGGGTGATCTATTGGAAAGTCCAAGGGGATTTCTTTGCCAAAGTGAACAATATTGTACCGAGCGGTATTGGGTGGTTACAATTAGTATTAGAGCACAACCCAAGCCAGTCTTCATCGTAGGGGGTACCTTTAGAGTATGTGTTAGCCACCTCTTGAATCCCAGAGTAGGAGCAAATTAAGTGTTATGCAAAACTAAGTGTTATGCCATGGCCATCGAGAGAAGATTGCTGGGCCAATACAACGAGGACGTTGCATCAGAAGGTGGGGAGATTTTGACAAACCATCTCGGTAAATGCAAAGTTCGGTCCAACATATAATAGTGTTAAAGATATGCATTGAATTCAAAACGTTTGAAGAAAGGTACAAAGTTCGGTGCGAAAAGACGGTCGCAATATCCTTAGTCGGGACCACAGGTCAGTTTTGGTTCTACAGCTTGCAACTTCTCTGGTTTAGACCAGCGTGACCATGGTCCAGACCACCGATACTGAATGTGTGCAGATGCGAGTTTCTAAGAGAGTTTTGACCTAAATTTTTATACTTTCTTATAAATAGAAGCTTGCGGGCTGTTAGGGTTTGGACTTCTTGAGTGAATCTCTTTGAGGGAGCCCCCATGGGGTTTCCTATAAAGTGTTAAGATCCTCGGTTGTTCCGTCAATAATCGTAAGTTGGGATTCGGATATTAGGGTAAGTTTTGCCTCTATCGTGTTCTTGATATGTTTGAAGCTCCGTTAGGTTTTCCTCAGAGATTTGTTTCCTATATATCGTGTGAGTGCGTCAAGTGAGAGTTACGTGCCGACTCTGTGTATTTCTCCTCATTATAGTGAATCCTCTTGCTCTTTCCCCATGGACGTATCTTCTTGTTTCGTGTGTGTGTGTGAGAGGGGGGGGGGGGGGGGGGGGGGGAGGGGGATTATAGTGAATCCTCTTGCTCTTTCCCCATGGACGTATCTTCTTGTTTCGTGTGTGTGTGAGAGAGGGGGGGGGGGGGGGGGGGGGGGGGGGGACCACGTACGTGAATCTTGCGTTTTGTTTTTAATTTCAGGTTTCGGCACAACAAAGAGATCATGACCCTACCTTGTCCAAACCTTTTACTAGCCGTTTGCGCATCAAAGCTCCTTGAACTTTGCAGTTAAGCGTGCTCATCCTAGAGCAATTCAAGAATGGGTGACCAACTTGAAAATCTAGAGGGGTTTGGCAGCCAAAGCGGACAAGATTTTACAGGGCGGGGTTGGGTACATCTAGAGTTTTGTCATTTCTGGAGGCTAGACAAATTGAACCTCATACTTGAGGTTTAGATATATTTTGGACCGATAACTATGAAGACAAATAGACAATTGTTGCTGCAACAGAGCAAATTACTTTGCAAGGAACAAAACAAGTTGTCTGTTGTAACGAAAGCTATGAATGCTACTAAGTTAGGAGAAAGCAAACAAAAAACAACAAACAATCACACGAGACAAAGATATACGTGATTCCCCTAAGATTGAGGTCCATCCACAGGCGAGGAGAGAGAGAGTTCACTATCAATGGTGAAGAAGAGATACAAAGAGCTGGCTATGATCCGTAACTTTGGAGAGGCCACAGATATGAGAGCAATAGCCAAAGGATGCAACCCTAAAAGCCCCCAACACTGCTTTATATAAGAAGCTACAGAAAAATTTGGTTATAACCCGTCAAAACATGTCATCTGCATAAATCCATATGTAACTCGGACAAAACCGCTCGAGCGGGATTTCTGCCCTGCAAAACTGCTCAGTCAGGATTTCCAGAAAAACGATGAAAAACTTCAAAACTGCTAAAACTGCCCGGGCAGCCCTAAAACCCGCCTGAGTGGCTTTTCCAGAAAACCCCCCAAAATCTTGACAGCATGCGGAGTGCGACGAAACTATACACCTCTTCTGAAAAAGCCAAATTCAAGGCACTCTCTCAACAATTCTCCACCTTGACTTGAATTCTACTTAACTCAAATCACTAACCCTCTTTTTCCTCTACCTCGCCACAATGTCCCCGAGGGGTGATTAACTGCAAATACCAAGTCCAAGCAATGCTTGAACTTGGCAACCGGAACTGGCTTAGTCAACATGTCCGTTGGGTTATCCGTCATTCTCATTTTTTTCACCTCAACTTGCTTCTGTGAGATGATCTCTCGAACAAAGTGATACCTGACATCAATATGCTTGGTCCGTTCATATAGCACTCTGCGAGTCACAAAGTACTAAAGTGACCGCTTGTGCAATACCAAGCTCGCAAAGGATTCCCCCCCATCCACAATGCCTCCTTTACAACTTCGGGAATGGCCATGTACTCCGCTTCCATTGTAGATAGCGCGACCGTAGCCTGCAAAGTTGCTTTTCGACTAATGGCACTTCCAGATAGAGTGAACACATAACCTATTAGAGACCTCCTCTTATCATGGTCATCGGCAAAATCTGAATCAACATAACTAACAACTTAATTACCCAAATTATAAACCCCATACAAAAGACCCACATTTGCAGTCCCTTTTAAATACCGAAGTATCCACTTCACAACCTCCCAATGTGCCTTTCCCCGGTCGCCCCATATAGCAACTAACGACACTAACTGCATGTGAAATATCAGAACGAGTACATACCATGGCATACATAAGGCTCCCAACTGCGCTCGAATATAGAACCTGAGACATATACTTCTCCTCATCCTCCGACTGTGGTGACAATCCGAATCAACATAACGAACAACTTGATTACCCAGATTATAAACCTCATACAAAAGACCCACATCTGCAGTCCCTCTTAAATACCGAAGTATCCACTTCACAGCCTCCCAATGTGCCTTTCCCCGGTCGCACCATATAGCG
The DNA here is from genome assembly GCA_020921065.1 of Vaccinium darrowii. Lineage (NCBI taxonomy): Eukaryota > Viridiplantae > Streptophyta > Magnoliopsida > Ericales > Ericaceae > Vaccinium > Vaccinium darrowii. The sequence goes on from CM037160.1 coordinate 28,651,287, forward strand.
ACTAACAACACTAACTGCATGTGAAATATCAGGACGAGTACATACCATGGCATACATAAGGCTCCCAACTGCACTCTAATATAGAACCTGAGACATATACTTCTCCTCATCCTCCGACTGTGGTGACAATCCGAATCAACATAACGAACAACTTGATTACCCAGATTGTAAACCTCATACAAAAGACCCACATCTACAGTCCCTCTTAAATACCGAAGTATCCACTTCACAGCCTCCCAATGTGCCTTTCCCCGGTCGCACCATATAGCGACTAGCGACACTAACTGCATGTGAAATATCAGGACGAGTACATACGATGGCGTACATAAGGCTCCCAACTGCGCTTGAACATGGAACTTGAGACATATACTTCTCCTCATCCTCCGACTGTGGTGACAATTCTGCTGAAAGTTGAAAGTGTGCTGTCAAAAGGGTACTAACTGGCTTCAAGTTCTGCATCGCAAAGGGCTCAAGCACTTTGAGAACATATGACTTGTGATTCAAGAACAATTTGCCATCTACTCGATTTCTGCTAATCTCAATACCCAAAATCCATTTTGCTGCACCCAAATCCTTCATCTCAAATTCACCACTAAACTGTTGTTTCAACCTGTTGATTTCTGATACACCGTTGGCAGCAATAAGCATATCATTAACATACACCAGTAGATAAATAAATGAACCATCTAGAAATCTCCGAAAATACACACAACTGCCATATTCACTCCTAGAATATGATTGGCTTATCATGAATGTTGTGTGGGGTATTTTCCAATGAATACAGCTGACGAACAAGTTAGCTCGTCCAGAGCCATCACGTGACATGCACAAGGGAAGAAGTACGGAACAGTATGCCGACGATCACCAAGCCCATGATCTAACAGTAACCCGACTCTACCTGTTCGTCGGATGGCGCGGATGGAACAGCCCAATACGGGACAAACCCTAGTAGCAGACTTACCTTATGAAGATAAGGTAAGAAGGGAATCTTCGAAGATATCTCAAAAATCGGATAAGCTTGTGAAGATAAGCACGATCTGATCCAGAAAGGGAAGGCAGGCCAACTTGCTAGACAAAGAGCGAACTCCCATGTAGGGTAAAGCTCAGAACGAGCAATACGCGGCCACCTTGGCAAGAATCCTTGTCAAATAAAGATACAAAATCATGCAGGCTACGCTGCCCAATAGGAGAGAATCCTAAACTTGGAAGGATTCCATACAGAGAAGAATTCCACAAGGAATGCAAATACAAACTAATCGCCTATATAACGAGACGATTCCTAAACGCTAGAGGTATGCTTTAACCTAATCTCGCACTTACACACTCATTTGAGTTATCCTCCAGTTCGTCAGGACTAACTTAGCCATCGGAGGGCCCTTGCCGCCTAGAGGCAGGGGTGCTCTGACAGTTCGTTCGTGTTGCAGGGTCGAGGTCGCTCCATTCGAAGAGGATTTGATCTCATAAGAGCAAGGAAATAACTTCGTGAGTTTTTCCCCTCTTACAATTGGCGCTGTCTGTGGGAAAATTAAAACCTCCACCGAGATCATCCATGGACGATCGCGATCTTCGCACGCAGCAGAAAAGTGGGGCCGGGGGGAATCCCTCTCAGGAACCTCCTGGCGCCCCAAGAAAGCCCGCCCCTGCAAGGTTGGCAAGCCAGGTGGAGCGTGTGGAACGCTCTCAGCCGAGCAGATCCCGAAGGGGAGATTCAGAGGTCCAATCACGAAGGGATCAACGGAGAAACTCCCCGCCGCGCCACACCTCGAAAAAGACAGACTCCAGGGTGAGGCGAGACAGGGAATATGCAGAGAGCTTCGTGCGAAGGGAGCAGGAAGTTTCAGACCTAGCACGACAGATTGCGCAGGAAGAAGCCGCGATTCGAAATCTAAAGGACCGCTTGCGACAAGAGGAGGAAAATCTGAAATCCAAGTCCCAAGATAGAAGAAGAGACCAGAGGCGGTTGGGGAGGGAATCCCCACCAAAAAGGGCGGATTCCACGGCCAGGAAGGGCCCACAGAGGAAAAGAAGAGCCGCAAGCGAATCCCCAGATAGTGGGGAAAGGAGGCGGCATGGAAGGGACCGGTATGAAAGGTCCGGTTCAAATGAATGCTACGATGAGCGTGAAGTGGCCCGAGAAGCGGCTAGGAAGGCTCTAAACCATGCGGCTGCTTCCCCAATTGCTAAATGGATCCAACGGGCGGACCCACCCGCCAGGATAAAGCACAATCCGTTCGTGCTGTACGAAACCACAGATGATCCGGTGACCCACATTCAGCACTACCAGCAGGCGATGTTTATGCACGCGAGGGACGACGCCCTGATGTGCAAGATGTTTCCGTCAAGCCTGGGTAAGGTGGCGCTGAGCTGGTATCATCATAAGCTGGCACCAAACTCAATCCATAGTTGGAAGCAACTCTCCGAGGAGTTCACAGCCCGATTCTTGACAAGCCGGGCGGCACCGAAAACTTTTGACATCCTGACCGCCATGGGGCAGAGGGATGGAGAGAGTTTGAGGGAGTATTCAAAAAGGTACTGGGAAAGCTTTAATGAGATTGAGGACTATAGCGAGGAGTACGATATAGCAACTTTCAAGACAAGCCTGCCCGTTAGCTCAGATCTAAGGAAGTCCCTCACTATGAACCCCGTCAGAACGATGGCAAAGCTCATGCAACGTATCGAACAGCATGCACTCGTCGAGGACGACCGTATGCGAGAAAGCAAAAAAGCGGACACGGCACGACCTGCCACCCCAGAGAAGAAGACGATTGATCAAAGAGGTTTTAGAAAGGAATATCTCTCCAGCAAGAGAGACAGTTCGTCAAGTCGAAGGGATAAGGCTGCTGTGGAGGCCCGCTCTTTCCACAGCATTTATACAATTTTCAATGTGCCAATTTACAAAATGTTGTACAAACTAAGAGATAAACCGTGGTTCCGCGATCCGCCTAAAATGACAGGGAACCCAGAAAGGCGGAGAGCAACGAACAAGAAATGTAGCTACCACCGGGACTGGGGGCACATGACGGAAGACTGTTTCGAGTATAAGAAATTCCTGGACGAGAAGGCGGCAGAAGGCCTCCTCGATGAGTATGTGGCAGAAGGAAAGAAAAATCAAGCAACCACAGTCGAAGAAGTGGATTGTTTGGCAAAACCCAAGGGTCTGATCCAAATGATCCAGGGTCATGCAAACCCCTATACCGAAAATGAGATCAGATATGTACAGAGGCAGAACGAGCACGTGAAGCATGTGTACAAGTTGGGTATGAAGAGGCCCAGAGAGGAGGAAGTCGTGGCGCGTTCAATCTCGTTCACAGATGAGGATCTGGAGGGAGTGACGTTGCCACACAATGATGCTTTGGTCGTTACCCTACGCCTAGGGGAATACGACGTCGAGAAAATACTGTAAGATCAGGGGAGCTGCATGGAGATTCTGTACTATGACGCTTTTAGGAAAATGGAGTTGCCAAGGACAAACTTTGGAAAAGACTCAAACCCCTCTGATCGGGTTCGGGTCACAGCCAGTCTGGCCCATGGGTAAAGTGACGTTGCCCGTACGAGCAGGGTCCGTCGTTTTAAAAACGGAATTCCAGGTCGTCAATGTCCCATCCTCCTACAATGCCATCATCGGCAGAACTTGGTTACACAAGATGAAGGCAATTTCATCAACCTACCATCAGATGATAAAATTCCCGGGGGCAGAGGGTATTGAGCACATCAAAGGAAACCAGGAAATGGCAAATCAATGTTTAGTCTCAACAATCAACAGAGCCCCCAAGGCACATCTCGTCCAGTCCGTCGAGGTATCCGATCAAACTACACTAGAGGACGTCGGAGGGAATCCAGCCCAAAGAATTGTGGAAAGATTGGAAAAGGTTCAGCTCGATGACCAGGATCCGGAAAGGTATTTTCTGATAGGAGAAAAGCTTGACAAGCAGGAGAAAGAAGAGCTCGTACACTTCCTCAAACAGCACGTCGATGTGTTTGCCTGGACGCCCCAGGAGATGCCGGGTATTGATCCCAACATAATTTGTCATCATTTAAACGTGGATCCCCAGCACAAACCGGTAGTCCAGAAGTCCAGAAGATCAGCCCCTCAGCATGCCAAAGCAGTCAACGAAGAAGTTGATCGCCTCCTGGAAGCCAAAGCAATTAGGGAGGTGAACTACCCTGAGTGGTTATCCAACACGGTCGTCGTCAAAAAGAAGAATGGGAAATGGAGAGTATGCGTGGATTTCACAAGTCTAAATAAAGCTTGTCCCAAAGATAGCTTTCCTCTGCCCAGAATTGATCAGCTCGTCGATGCAACTGCTGGGTACGAGCGAATGAGTTTCTTGGATGCTTACAGGGGATACCACCAGATAGCAATGCATGGACCAGACGAAGAAAAGACATCGTTTATCACTCCACGAGGGCTATATTGCTATAGGGTCATGCCATTTGGCCTCAGAAACGCAGGGGCTACATACCAAAGACTCGCAACACTCATGTTCAGGGATTTGCTGGGAAAGACTATGGAGGTCTATATAGACGATATGGTGGTGAAAAGCAAGGAGAAAGCCAACCACATAGCCGATTTAAAGGTAACTTTTGACATCTTGCGTCAATTTCAATTAAAGTTAAATGCTTCGAAATGTGCGTTTGGTGTGAGTTCCGGAAAGTTCCTGGGCCATTTGGTCACGGAGCGTGGCATAGAGGCCAACCCAGATCAAATTATAGCCCTCCAAAGACTCGAGAGCCCAAAGACCACTAAGGAAGTGCAGAAGCTGACGGGCATGGCAGCAGCACTGAACAGGTTCATCAGTCGCTCGTCAGACAGGTGCAGGCCTTTCTTCCAGCTTTTGAAGAAAAGAAAAGGATATGAATGGGGACCAGAGCAAGAGGAGGCTTTCAAAGACCTCAAGAAGTACCTCGGAACGCCCCCGTTGCTATCAAAACCGGAAAAAGGAGAACGGTTGATCCTATACCTGGCCGTCTCGGAACATGCAATCAGTGCGGCCTTACTCCAGACAGAGGGCACAGAGCAAAAACCAATCTACTTTGTAAGTGAGACCCTTCTGGACGCACACACCAGATATCTCCCCTTGGAAAAGCTCGTCAAAGCTTTAATCATGGCTTCCCGGAAACTGCCGCACTATTTTCTGGAGCACCCCATTACTGTATACACCGAGTTTCCAACAAAAGCACTGCTTCGAAAGGCAGACTTCTCTGGGAGGATCTCAACCTGGTCGGTAGAACTCAGTCAGTACGACATTGATTTCCAGCCGAGAGCAACCATCAAGGGCCAGGTGCTAGCAGATTTCGTAGTTGAGTTTACCCTGTCAGAGGTTGAATCTCTCACGGTTCGCGAATATGAACCAAGTCCACAAGGCGACGATCAAAATGCAGGAAGCTGGCACTTGTTCGTCGATGGATCAGCATGCAACAAAGGCTCAGGGGCAGGAATAGTGTTATTCGCTCCAGAACGCCTGATGCTCGAACAATCCGTTCGTTTGGGCTTTAGCGCAACAAACAACGTGGCAGAATACGAGGCCCTCCTAATCGGGCTCAAGAGTGCAAGGACCCTCGGAGCCAAGAAGTTAAAAGTCTTCTGCGACTCACAGCTCGTCGTAAATCAGCTCAGTGGAGAATACGCTCTTAGGAATGACAAGATGACGGCTTATGCAAAGGCTGTACAAGGAGTAATAACAGATTTTGAAGAGGTAAAGATAGAACAAATCACCTCAGGACAGAACGCTCATGCAGATTCATTGGCATGCTTAGCCTCAGCGCTACCGGCGGAATACAAGTGCACAGTGGCCGTCGAGTACCTAGCCCAGCCCAGCATTGAACAGGAGACAGAAACCAACATGGATGCAAACCTAGGACCGAGCTGGATGGATCCAATCATAGCCTACCTGAGAGACGAAGCCCTTTCGGAGTATAAAAAGGAAGCTTACAAAGCTAAACTAAAGTCTGCACGTTTTTGGCTTTCACCACAGGGAAAGTTGTACAAGAAGTCGTACCACGGACCCTACTTACTTTGTGTGCATCCCACTCTGGTACAGAAGTTCCTACATGAAATACACGCCGAGACATGCGGCGGGCATGCAGGAGGAAGATCAATAGCGCACAGGGCGTTAACCCAGGGGTACTGGTGGCCATACATGCAGGAAGACGCGAAGGTGTTCGTCAGAAGCTGTGAGAAATGTCAGCAGTTCAAGCCAATAATCCGGACACCGGCGAAAGACTTGCAGCCCCTCACCAGCCCATGGCCATTTGCTCAATGGGGGCTCGACATCATAGGGCCCCTACCCATGGCAACGGACAAGAGGAAGTTCCAGCTGATGGGAATAGACTACTTCACCAAGTGGATTGAAGCGGAACCGCTGGCCAAGATCACTGAGAGCAATGTGGAGAAGTTTGTCTGGCAAAACATCATAATAAGGTTTGGGGTGCCGTACTACATAATCTCGGACAACGGGGCTCAATTCGGGCCAAAGTTCGAAGCTTTCTGTGCACAACATGGGATACGGAACTACTATTCAACACCGGCATACCCCCAGAGTAACGGACAGGCAGAAGCCTCTAACAAGACAATCCTCAAGGGAATCAAGCGAAGGTTGGAGAAAAAGAAGGGCAACTGGCCCAACGAACTTCCGATAGTGCTGTGGGCGTTCAGGACCACCCCTAGGCGATCAATAGGAGAGACTCCTTACTCCTTGGCCTACGGTACAGAGGCCATAATCCCCATCGAAGTGGGGTTATCAACGAATAGGACCGCGTTAGTAGAAGCTGGTGGGAACGATCAAGCACTAGCAACAAATCTGGATCTTGCAGAGGAGCGACGAGAACAAGCTCTGGTCACATTAGCAGCCTACCAGTAACAGCTTTGCAGGACTTACAACAAGAAGGTCCACCCCCGTGAATTTGGAGTAGGGGAACTCGTGATGAGGAAGGTGGTGGGGAACACCAGGAAAGCTTCAGACGGAAAGCTTGGGCCAAACTGGGAAGGGCCTTACAAAGTGGTTGGCTTGGCAGGCGTCGGAGCTTACAGGCTTGCTGATCTAGATGGGAATCCGGTTCCCCGCCCTTAGAATATCCAAAATCTTATGAAGTTTTTTCCTTAAAGTTATCTTTTACCTTTGAATAATGCCCTGAAAGGCAGAGTAAGTTTTTATTTATGAGATTTCCTTAGAATAATGCCCGGAAAGGCAAAATGCAAATTGTTTTACCTTTGTTTAGAAAAACACTATCATGATTGCGAATAAAATCATCCACTTGTTCTCCTGCAAATCTGTGCTTTTACTTTGAAATAAATATGGGCTTTGACCGAACGGGTAAAACCCCATATTGGAGGGCATGATATGTGCTTAATATTGCAGACACAGGCTCGTCCTGAGCTCGTCCATGGCCTCGTCCATGATTAGGCGCAAATATGCCTAAGCTCGTCCATGGCCTCGTCCATGATTAGGCGCGAATATGCCTAAGCTCGTCCTGAGCTCGTCCATGGCCTCGTCCATGATTAGGCGCGAATATGCCTAAGCTCGTCCTGAGCTCGTCCATGGCCTCGTCCATGATTAGGCGCGAATATGCCTAGGCTCGTCCTGAGCTCGTCCATGGCCTCTCCCATGATTAGGTGCGAATATGCCTAAGCTCGTCCATGGCCTCGTCCATGATTAGGCGCAAATATGCCTAAGCTCGTCCGTGGCCTCGTCCACGGTTAGGCGCGAATATGCCTATAAATTGTCCATGGTTAGGCGCGAACATGCCTAGACCTCGCAGCGAATATTGCACCCCGTGGCCTCGTCCACGGTTAGGTGCGAATATGCCTATAAATTGTCCATGGTTAGGCGCGAACATGCCTAGACCTTGCAGTGAATATTGCACCCCGTGGCCTCGTCCACGGTTAGGCGCGAATATGCCTATAAATTGTCCATGGTTAGGCGCGAACATGCCTAGACCCTGCAGCGAATATTGCACCCCGTGGCCTCGTCCACGGTTAGGCGCGAATATGCCTATAAATTGTCCACGGTTAGGCGCGAATATGCCTTAAAAATCACTCATGGCCTTGTCCATGACTGGGCGCGAATATGCCTAAGCCCACTTATGGCCTCGTCCATAATAGTCCAAAGTCAGATGCAGTTTATGTCGTTTGCTCCTTACAAATTTGACTAAATGCAGGAACACCTAGGTTCCAAACTCATTTATCTTATACCGAACTAAGTGCAGGAACACCTAGGTTCCAAGTTGTTTATCTTGTATCTAACCAAATGCAGGAACGCCTGGGTTCCAAGTTGTTTATCTTGTATCTAACTAAGTGAAGGAACACCTAGGTTCCAAGTTGTTTATCTTGTATCTAACCAAATGCAGGAACGCCTGGGTTCCAAGTTGTTTATCTTGTATCTAACTAAACGCAGGAACGCCTGGGTTCCAAAATATTTGTCCTATGTAGTTTTGTCTGCATGCAGGAATGATAAATGCACACCTCAACGGTGCAAACTACCGGTCAAAGCAATAGAGGGGTCAGAAGCAAGAACCAAACTTGCACCCCTCATACCTGTACACAGATTACTCAACCATTGCTGCATAAATAAGTGCAACCAGGACATGCAGAATTAGATAAAACAAGTCACGACAACGGGCAACCTAGATTCCAGCCCACCTAACACCACGAAGGGTGTACTTACTGTAGTTCCAAAAAACGAGACCACACAGGGTCAGCTCGTCCGATAAGCCACGCAGGGCATAGGACCAAAAAATTGTGTCAAAGTACTGAACGAAAGTCAAGGAATGTCAAGGGTCACGATAAAAACGCATCAAACAGGCACAAGGCCTCTTCACTGGGCCTCATGGACCTCAATGGCAGAAATGTTACCTGATTCTTCAACAGCACCAGAGGAGGGGAGCTCAACCCGCTGCTCGTCAGGGACAAATGTGTTGCCACCAGCTTCCTACTGGCTGGGGTCAACAACTGCACTCTGGCTAGGCACAGCAGCATTCTGGGGAGCAACGTCCCTGCGTCTGGGGTACTCGATCTCAGTCCAAATTGTATCCCGTCTGTCAACGTCCTGTTTGGTCAGGCATGCCTTCCAACCTCTGGCAAAGAACAGCTCTTCGAATTGCGGCATCTGGGCCTTAAACTTCATCTTCGTATCATTCACCCCCTGATTGTAGGCCTGATCAGAAGACGCTTGAGCAACAGTCAATTCAGCTTCCAGATTCGCCTTACTCCTCTGGGCGTTCGATAGCTCGGTCTCCAAAAGCCCAAGTCTGGTCATGGCATCACTAAAATTGCGGTCAGATTCACCTATACGACGCTTCAACGAAGCCAGCTCTTCCTTCATCTTCTCATTCTCAGTCGTCATCAAATGGTTGGCATTGATCAGGCGATTGGCACTGACCTTCAGCTCGTCATTCTCAGTCCTCAGCTGTGCGTTAACACCGGTGATTGTTCTGTTATCCTTAGTAGCGCGGTCACAAGCGACGTACATGAGTTGCATGGACTGCAGTTCGTCACAAACATTTAACAAAACAATATGTTAAAAAGAAAGAACCCCAAACACGGGACGCCACGAAGTAATCAAATCCGTACCTTAATGTGATGCTGAAAGCCATTCTTCAAGAGCTTGAGGTAAATGGATCCAGTCTCTCTCTCAACATCCCCAGGAAGCAAGACAGCTCGACCAACAGCTAGAGCAACATCAACATTGTCACAACTATCAGTGGCAAGGATAGGCTGAGTACCACGACGGAGAGGAGGGTTCCAAACACCCATTTCAGACTCAGTTTCAGGCTCAGGAGTTGGGGGAGACGGCTGAGCAGAGGAACTCCTGGTAGTACGACGACGCTGCTGGGGAGGGTTTGGAACGGGGCCTGACTCTTCCCTGGGCCTCTTCTCCAGGGCAACGTCAGGCTCCCCCCGCTCTGGAGGGGGAAGAGGAGGAGAAGGAGGACGAGCAGAAGAAGAAGCTCCCAGTGGATCAAGAAACTGGACAGGGGACTCATCATCATCAAGGGTTATGAAGTCAGAAAAATCGGGCACAACTCTCGGCATGGCAGAAACAGGGGATTGGTCTCTCACAGGAACACTGCTAGTACTCTCTCCAGACAAATCACTCTGAATATTTTTACAAGACAAGTCAATACCAAGATAGATGTTTGTACGAGAAGCACGGATAACCTGATTACGGAGAAAAAGCTTCTGAATAGGAGAACGCCTTACCCCAACGCGACCCCTTCCCCTACGAAGATTCCTGGCAGAAGTAGAAGCCTCACTTATACGGACACCACCACGGTAGGAGGGATTGTACTTCAGCAAGACGTGGGCAGCCCGACCTAGCCCATCTGGATCGATCCCCCTAATGCCCGAAAATTTTAGGGCTCTCTCAATATAGAGAAGGTGAACACCGTCGTGCACCACCAGATAACCCTCGTTGATGTTTGCTGCTGCATAAACAAAACAAAGGAGACGTAATGAACAACGGGACAAACAGAAGCCATTACAATAGGAAAACCAAAAAAGGGCAAAAAGAGCAAAACCGACATGTACGCCCAAAAGTGTGGGGGCACAGAGGGCCCACGATGTTGCCACCGTCGTCCCTAGGCAGAAAATTTTCAGTCACAATCAAAAAGTCATCATTCTCCCCACGACAGGAATTGGGAAGATCAGTCACTAAACGACGCTCTTTGTCCCGGATCTTGAGATAATAAGTCCCATGGGTGGTGGGACAGACACTGTAAAGGCGGCGGATATCGTACCAACCCAGGTTTGTGCCCAGAAGTCTGTTCAGGGCCACCACTCCCATGACCACGCGATAGAAGTTGGGACAAAGTTGGAGAGGGGTAAGGCGACAGATGCTGAAGATCTCAACTAGCAGAGGATGTAAGGGAAACCTAACACCTCCTTCTACAACGGCTAGAAGGGGAACATGAACCCTACTCTCAGTTTGGTCACGGGTATCGGTGTCAGGAGGAGCCAAGGCCAAAATAACATCATCAGGGACCTCGTAACGACGGCGAAAAGCCTCCATGTGAGCCTCGCTATCACAGAGGTTCCTAAACCTACCCATGGCGGAAAAGCAATGCAGGTACAAATAGACCCTACAAAACAACTGTGCAAGAAGAGCGGGAAGGGTTCCAAGAAACTTACAGGCAACCGACGACGGCCTGAGAAAATCTTTTCCGGCGAAAGGAAAGTCTGTAAAGGGGGGAACTCAAAGGACACGATAGCAACAGGGCTCTCAACGACTCTCGCAGAATATCACGAATAAGGAAAGAAGGAAGGTCTGAGAAACGTCTTATACCTTCTCAAATTCAAACTAGTGCTTGTTGACATCATCTAAAATGGCAACGTTTTGATTCCTCACACCTTTCCACGAAAAGGTGGGGTAATGTCAAATCGGTAATTAAAGGGTGTAATGATTCAAGCCACCCGGACAACGGAAAGGTGCCTCGGAAGTTACGCTTGCGTCTGTAGGCACAGACTTATCGCTTGGGAAGTCTGCGCGATGACCGACACGTGGCAGGCACGACGGTACGAAGCGTGACGACGGTACGAGAAGATAAACATAAGGAGCAACTGCTCGTCCAATAGCTTCTAGCTCGTCATGCGCGAAAATGCATGGACGAACAAAAGCTGGGGAGCAATTGTGTGGGGTATTTGCCAATGAATACAGCTGACGAACAAGTTAGCTCGTCCAGAGCCATCACGTGACATGCATAAGGGAAGAAGTACGGAACAGTATGCCGACGATCACCAAGCCCATGATCTAACAGTAACCCGACTCTACCTGTTCGTCGGATGGCGCGGATGGAATAGCCCAATACGGGACAAACCCTAGTAGCAGACTTACCTTATGAAGATAAGGTAAGAAGGGAATCTTCGAAGATATCTCAAAAATCGGATAAGCTTGTGAAGATAAGCACGACTGATCCAGAAAGGGAAGGCCGGCCAACTTGCTAAACAAAGAGCGAACTCCCATGTAGGGTAAAGCTCCGAACGAGCAATACGCGGCCACCTTGGCAAGAATCCTTGTCAAATAAAGATACAAAATCATGCAGGCTACGCTGCCCAATAGGAGAGAATCCTAAACTTGGAAGGATTCCATACAGAGAAGAATTCCACAAGGAATACAAATACAAACTAATCGCCTATATAAGGAGACGATTCCTAAACGCTAGAGGTATGCTTTAACCTAATCTCGCATTTACACACTCATTTGAGTTATCCTCCAGTTCGTCAGGACTAACTTAGCCATCGGAGGGCCTTTGCCGCCTAGAGGCAGGGGTGCTCTGACAGTTTGTTCGTGTTGCAAGGTCGAGGTCGCTCCATTCGAAGAGGATTTGATCTCATAAGAGCAAGAAAATAACTTCGTGAGTTTTTCCCCTCTTACAAATGTATCAAGTCGCTTATACCACTGCCTAGGAGACTTTTTTAAGACATATAAAGATTTACAAAGCAAGCATACATAATCTTCCTTACCAGAAACAACAAATCCCTCCTGTTGACGCATATAAATCTGTTCCTCAAGCTTCCTATACAAAAATGCCGATTTGACATCAAGTTGCTCCAACTCAAGGTCATAGCATGCAACAATAGCAAGTAGAGTGTGAATGGAACTGTGCTTTACAACTGGTGAAAATACCTCATTGTAGTCAACACCTTCTTTTTTACTGAATCCTTTTGCCACTACCCGAGCTTTGAACCATGCCTCTTTAACCCCTGGAATACCTGACTTGCACTTGAAGACCCACTTGCACCCAACAATCCTCTTATTTTCAGCAGTTCAACCAACTCCCATTCTGGTTCTTCTGAAGAAACTGAATTTCCTCACTCATAGCAACACACCACTGCGCAAACTCATTGCTTAAAACAGCTTCCGCATAGCTAGAAGACTAATCATACTCTACAGTTTCAGTAACTGATAAAGCATAGGCCACCATCTTAGAATAAGCCGAATACCTTTTAGAAGGCCAAATCTCCCTCCTTGGCCTATCTTTAGCAATAGTGTGTGGTTGTTCTACTGATACATCATCATCTGTGTCTGAACTCTTGAACTCCTCTTCAATTGGCTAATCACTGTCATTCTACCCTGAGCCAGAAGATTCACATAACAACTCCACCTACTTTGGAACCCTCGGTTCCTCAACTGCATCTTTATCCTTCTCAGACCCCTTAATCATAAAGTTTTGATCAAAAGTAATATATCTACTAATTAAAAACTTAGAGGTTTCCGAACCCCATAATCTATACCCTTCCACACCTGCCTGATAACCCAAGAAAATACACTTCTTGGTATATGGCTCCAACTTACCCTCATTCACATGAGCATAAGCTAGACACCCAAACGCACGAAGTACGGAATAGTCAGCCTTGTGACCCAACCATACCTCAAACAGAGTCTTACACTCAATAGCAGTTGACAGAGACTTGTTCACCAAATAGCATACTGTGGAAACGGCTTCAGCCCAAAACTCTATGCCCAACTCGGCATTGGATAACATACAACGCACCTTCTCCAAAAGAGTCCTGTTCAGCCACACCAAAAATCCCTCATTCTCTCTCTATATATACCCCCTCCTCTCCTCCATTTTAAGGATCAGTTCTACACTCCTTTCCCTACTGTTATGCTTCCCAAATCTCTCCAGAAAACTGATCCTAATCCAGCTCCTCTCCCTTTCACCCTTTTCTAGGCCATAAACCCACCTTTCATCACCAAAACCTTCATATTTCAACCATCCACCATCAAACTTAATCAAAAACCAAAGCAATCAAATCCTTACCTTTCCAGAAAATAGAATCCTAGCTCAATCAACCATTAAATAATAGCCAAACTTGCCCCAAGCTAGCTTCCAAAGTTCAATCAAGTTTATAAGGTAGTTTTTCTACCATTGTGCTCAAAAGGACCTGAGGGGATACCATCCAAGCTCTTACTAGTTCTTCATACTAGTTAAGAGTTTGGAAAGGTTTCAAATTTTACAAAAATGAAAGTTCTTCATTAGCATTTGTTGTGTATATTTTCAAAAATCATCCAAAAATCAAGCCTCTTTTAAGTTCATATCATGTGTTTGAATTGAGTTTGAGGTTCATGTCTGTTATTGCATTTCCAAACATCATTTAGAGTATGTGTGAATGGGCTAAAGGTTTCTCATTTGGTGCAAACTGTGAAAAATGAGGTTCTGAGGTTTCTGTCTGGGAGGCAATCTAGGCGCCTGGATTGGCTCTTTCCAGGCGCCTGGACTCAATCCAGGCGCCTGGATCTGCCTAATCCAGGCGCCCGGATGCCAATCCAAGTGTGATTCGCACGATGTTTGTGGTTGAGTTTTGACATCTTTCAGTACAATCCAAGTATGTTTTAGTCAAATTTCAGTACCTTATGCATATAGAACATCCTCACATGACACAAGCACTAACATCCACTTTCATTTCATTAATTTCCTTTATGCATTTATGTGTTCTTGCATGAGTTGGTGTTCAAAGTCCATTCAAACGACCTTTTCAAAATCCCTTAAGCATTGAGTAGAGACCGGCAATCGTGCCCGGCGAGAGGGGTGCTTTGAATTCCTTCCCCTCTCGTAACCTAGCTCCCGGACCCGAGAAATCTTAGTAAAGCATACCAATGAAACATTTTCTATTCCAAGGGCAAAAGAGTCATTTTTTTAAATGGTTTCTCGGGTATGGTCCTCAAATCCGGGTGGCGACTCCATTCAACCAATCAAAATCGCTTTCCAAACCAAATCAATTTCGTGGGCATTCCTGCGGGGTGTTCACAAGCTGGCGACTCCGCTGGGGATTTTTGGTTAATATATATTTTAATCTTATTACACTTACGTGTAATTTTATTAAAATATGTATGTATTAATCATCGAGAGCTAAGCTTGAAAAATGTTCAAAGAATTTTGAAAATTTTGTTTTTATGGACTTTTTGCATTGCACGTGCATAGTTACTAGCCTTCGCTGGCGTGTTTCAGCAATCCCGCCCGGCTTGCCGGTGACTGGGAATCCCGAAATGCTCAGCACCCCCCGACCGTGATAAGTCACAATTGTCACTATTACCATCGCCTTGCGGGATCCTTGGTGGTGGGAGACAGCTTTGGCTTTGAGTCTGGGGTACCCATCTTAAACCAAAACCGGCCTTTGCATATAGTTAACCATAGAACCCCACGTTAGATAACCAACCAATGAGTTAGGATTGTGTGCTCCATCCTGTTACGTGCTACGTGTTTCCGCTTTTCTCAACATGTCATGTTGCATACATGCACGCACTTACATCTGTACATATTGTCGTCTGTGTTTTGTACGCATCGTTAGTTAAGCATGAGTTAGGTCCCCGATAGTTAGTAGAAGGTTGCTTTGGCCCGATGATGAGTCGTACATCCCATATGCACGTTGTTCTTATAAGTTGGTCTTTAGGACGATCGGACATGGGAAAATTTGGATCGTCAAATTCTTGGCAATGATCTAGACGGGTTTAAGGGACATTAGCCCGAGGAGGGTCAATCGCTCTTAGGCATCTGATTTAGATCATTGCCAGAATTCGTGTGAATCATGATTTCCCAAATCCGACCATCCAATATCAAGGACGTGTTACTTAAAAGAAAACTTGAGGATTGGGGCAACCTTTCAAAGCTGTCGGATTCAGTCTAGGAGACTTTAAATCCATGGAGTTTGAGATACCTCCGGTGTTGGTCGTGCCCGAACAGCCACCCGTGATTCAAACTAGCCTTGAGATCATTAGTATCTAGATTACAACACCCAAATTGCTCTGTCTTGGATGGCCCAGAAAAGTGATTGGCTCTGATTTCAACAAGCTTGGAATTTAACCTGCCGAGTAATGGCCTACCCGGGGTGTTGGAAAATCTTCTGTGCAGTGATCTTAAGTGAGATTTGGATCCGGTAGACTAACCCTAGGTTGTACATGAAGTCTAGGAGACTTTAAATCCATGGAGTTTGAGATACCTCTAGTGTTCGCCGTGCTCGAACGGCTCCCCGTGTCTCGAGCTAACCTTAAGTGCATTAGCATCCGGATTTCAACAACCTTATTGCTCTGTCTCGGATGGTCTATAAGGAGATTGGCTCTGATTCCACGACGATTGGAATTTAACTTGCCTGTCACGACTTACCCGTGGTTGTTGTTTCGAACATCTGTGCAATGTCTTAAGTGAGACCGAGACCGGTAGTCTAGATCTTAGACACGGCATGACAACAACACATGCACGACATCTTTTTTTAATAAAACCAGGGGCACAATCTGAGTTTGACCTTTTTACTTTACTGTCAGTCCTGAATCAAGAAAACCTTACCTGTTTGGATCCGACCGCCCGGGCAAAGATTGTCACAACCTTCATCGCCAGTGTCTGAAACAAGTATGTCGGCAGATCAGGAACAAGATCCCCCAAATGAGATGGAGCAAATAAGGAAGGAGACACGGGATGTGAGGGCCCGAAACGACACTCAAATCGCCCAACTCATGGCGATAATGGTAAACATCCAAAGCCGGTTGCCTCTGCCTCAACAGCAAATACCAAACGGTGGGGCTCGAAATCATGAGATTCCTAATGATGAGCATCTGGAACTGCCTCCTCCCCCCGAAAATCCTCAATTGGCTGAGATGTTAGCCAAAATTGCTAGACTCGAAGAATCTGTGACCAAGAGTGAGAAGCGGGCCATCATCGGGTTCAACATGGACAAACTCTGCATTTTCCCGGGTGCCAAACTCCCTAAGAAATTCAAACATGTGGACTTTGAGAAGTTTGATGGGACCGGAGATCCAAGGGGACACATTCAGGCATACGTGAGCTCCCTTTCATTGCAAGATGTTGATGAGCCCACTATGGCCCAAATGTTCCATGAAACTCTCACAGGGCCCGCACTTCAATGGCTCTTGTCTCTTGACATCTCAAGGAGGCAAACTTGGGAAGAAATGGCGACTGCTTTCATAAAGCAGTATGAGTACAATGTGCAACTCAAGGTCACTACTCGTGAGCTTGAAAGTATCAAAATGAAAGAGAAAGAGTCCTTCGCGGAGTTTGTGAAAAGATGGAGGGCGAAGGCCGCACAAATCACCGATCGCCCTAATGATAAGGACCAGATGCGCATCATAACCAAAAATCTGCAGCCCGACTTGGCCCAATATATGGTGATGGCCCAAGCACATAACTTTGAGACCTACTTTGAGACAGGTTTGTCGATTGAGGAAGCCCTACAAAGAGGGGTTTTGAAGAAAGGTGATTCGATCCCCAAGCCCAAACAATACTACATTGAAAACACCTCCTCCCTATATGCAAACACCTCATCCAGCTCTACAAAACACAACTCCAACCAAGCAGCACCCATCAACAAAGTCACAATCCAAACCAACCACTCTAAAAAACCACAAAGAACCCTCACACAGGTCTCCACACCCCTATCTGTGGTGTATAAAGAGCTCCATGAAGCCGGTCTTCTCAAACCACTCCCTCCAACCCCTCTACCTCAAAAGCTCCCAACCTACCACAACTCAAATGCCTTCTGTGCCTTCCATCAAATGCCTGGTCATGCTACAGATGAGTGTCATCGCCTTCGCCACAAGATTCAAGATCTCATTGACAACGGATCCATCTCTGATCCACTGGCGAAACTAAACACCTTGTCGAACCAATGAACCATCGATGGCCATGCAATAATTCAATCTTCCACGAGTCTTGGAAGTTTTCAAGTGTCAAGTCAAGTTTTCTCTTCTGATCGAGTCAGTTTGTATTTTGAGTTTGTTTATATTTTTGCTTTCCTCGAGTATGTAATCTCTTGTCGTTGTTGTCAAAAATAAAAAGAAAAAGACCAAAAATAGAGTCAACTTTGTAGTCCCGAACTACGCACGACCTGATTCCTTGCAAAGGGATACGTAGGCAACCCTTAGTGGTTCGGTCGCAACTATCAAAATAAATGTCACACTGTTGTGTTGAAATTGTCAATCATAAACTTGGGTTTTTGCAATAATCCCTCAACTTGGAATTGTTTTACACCATCGTTTGACAAACATGATAATCACTTCAAAACACGAGATGAATTTTGATTGAACCCTTGCCCCGCACAAGGAGGATTTCCAGTGGACCATTCTCTGATGTTATCAAGAGGCGATGCTTTGACATAAGAAAAGCCTGCTAGGTCGAAAACCCGAAAGGGTGGCCTAGGCAAAAGTTAAGGCAAAAAGCTCGCTAGATCAAACTTCAAAATGAGATCTAGGCAAAAGTTAGAGCAAGCATGAGTTCTCCCTATCAAGTTGCGCAATTCAAAATGAAGAAAGGCATTCTTTGTTTGATTTCCCACATAAATATCCATTGCGAGCCCCTTTGAGCCCAAATCAATTTCTTTGAAAAATAACCCAGCTAGGCAGCTATCCCCCACACTGGGGTGAAACAAGAAATGTGAAAGTGTCAAACACATGACAGCCAGCAGAATGAAAGGGCCAAAGATACATGCATGTGAAGATTCAAAGTATCACAACAATGAAAACGTCAAACTCATAGGCTTGGCAAATACATGGGTGTAACAAGATGAAGAGCACTGAAGGAATTTGAAACGAAAAAATCAAATGAAAGGAAGTGCTCATTTAAAGCAAGAAGAGGCACATGAAAGCATACATTAGAAACAAAAATGACACAAAGAGTCCAAGATAGCTGCTAGCTCAAATAACCCCAATGAAAAAGAAATTTTTGAGCCTTCTTCCCTTTCTTTGTTGAGCCCAAGCCTTGGCCCCATTATAACCTGAATGAAGTCCTTTCAGATTGGAAAGTGCAACTTGATAGTGAGAATTCAAGTTAAAAGGGAACAGTCTAATCTCCCTTGAAAATCAAAAGTCAAAGCATTGTGCAAACATTGGCGTCATACAAAGCAAAAATTCAAACTGGGGCATGTCAATAGGTCTTCATCAGCAGCCCTCTAAATTGGGGCATTTTGAAGGAAAAATCAATGAAGCATCCTCAGCAATCTGGGGCATGGGTTCATGATAAGAAATCTTGTGCTTTGATAAGTAGATTTGAATAAACATCACTTGATGGAGTAAAACAATCACAAAATCAAAATTCAATTTTATCATAACAATTTAGACATCAATAGTGAGGCATGTTTGCCATCTTTCAGAACTTTGGGTCAGCATAGTCTTCCATATCCTTCGAGTCGACATGTTCTTCCGTATCAACCTTTGCTCACTCGAGGCACCTCAGTCAAGCTATTCACATAGTTTCTCATATCCATCATGTCAACATGGTCAATCAAATTCCTCAAGCCTTGTCTGTCACGATCCACCCCCTTGTCAAAAAGGCCGATCAAATTCCTTGGTCTTGTAAAAATCCGCCTCTTTGTCAAGAGGCCAATCATGTCATCTTAGTCTTGTCAATCCTTGACTCGTGGAAACGATTTCAATGCATCAAAGAATCCACATTTGGGTACATGGTCAATTGGTCGCCAAAACCATCAGCAGAGCCGAAAAGGAAAATCAGAATTGAGGTTCATCATCTGTGGAGGCACGTCAACCCGAAATTGGGGCATGTCAGCCTAATGCCATTTCTGGGGGAAGCATACACCCAAATTCAAGACTGGGGCATAGGAGCCTAAAAGTCTGAAACCAATCCAAAACCCAAGTCTTGCCAATCTCAAACCCAAACCCTGACCAAAAGGAAAGACAGTAAAGCAAAAGAACTACCCCATTGAGCCTCCTACTTTTTAAAGAAGGAATGTTGTCGTTGTTGTCGTCGAGTGTCGATGCATGAGTCACATGCAATCGTCCTGCGGGACAGTTTTAAATCAATCGTCCTAAGAGACCAAACTTTTAAATCAATCGTCCTGAGGGACCAAACTTTTAAATCATTTGTCCTGAGGGACCAAACTTTTAAATCAATCGTCTTGAAGGACAACTTTTGAATCAATCGTCCTGAGGGACCAAACTTTTCAATCAATCATCCTATGGGACAATATTTCAATTAGTTTTGAGTTAGATCCCTCACCCCATTGTCTAGAAGGTAGATTAGTTACTGTTGATTTAAGTTCCCTCGCCATTTTGGCCAGGGGATAGATTTCTTGCTAGATTTCTCACCTGTTGTAGCCGCCTAGCTAGCGCACCCCAATCATTTTAGCCACCTAGCTGGTGCATCAATCATACCAAGTTGTTAGTTGTCTTAATCACTCAGTTAATACTTTTAATAAGTTGTTCTGAGTATTCATTTTTTTATGAACTGTCGTGTCGCTAAGTCCATGACGTAAATGTGTTTGGTTCAGTAGCGTATAGATTGCATCTTTGCTCAGTAAGCAATCACATTTCCTCGATTGTCTCGTTGCTCAGTAGACAATCATCTTATCTTTGGCTATCTTGTTGCTCAAGGGATAGCCCCATTAGATTTAGCCTCCCCATTGTTCAGAGGGTAGCTACGCTTATCGCTTTAGCCACCTAGTTGGTGCATATGAATGAATCCCAATCCCAATCACAATCACAATCACAATCATTTGCTTTTAGTGTTTCGACTCTCGAAGGCTTGTCGATTCACATAAAATCATAGTCGTTTGTTTGGCATTTCACGACCCGGGAAGGCTCGTTGATTTGCATGATTCGTTTGCTTGGCTTTTCACGACCTGGGAAGGCTCGTTGATTCGCATGATTCGTTTGTTTGGCATTTCACGACCCGGGAAGGCTTGTTGATTCGCATGATTCGTTTGTTTGGCATTTCACGACCCGGGAAGGCTCGTTGATTCGCATGATTCGTTTGCTTGGCATTTCACGACCCGGGAAGGCTCGTTGATTTGCATGATTTGTTTGTTTGGCGTTTCCCGACCCGGGAAGGCTCGTTGATTTGCATGATTCGTTTGTTTGGCATTTCATGACCCGGGAAGGCTCGTTGATTTGCATGATTCGTTTGTTTGGCATTTCACAACTCGGGAAGGCACGTTGATTCGCATAATTTTGTTTGTGTTGTTTGGCATTTCACGACCCGGGAAGGCTCGTTGATTTGCATGATTCGTTTGTTTGGCGTTTCACGACCCGGGAAGGCTCGTTGATTCGCATGATTTAATTGTTTGGCATTTCACGACCTGGGAAGGCTCGTTGATCTGCATGATTATGATTCGTTTGTTTGGCGTTTCACAACCCGGGAAGGCTCATCGATTCGTATGATTTTGTCTGTTTGCAAACGCCCCGAAGAACTTTTTTAAATCAATCGTCCTGAGGGACCAAACTTTTTAAATCAATCGTCCTAAGGGACCAAACTTTTTAAATCAATCGTCCTAAGGGACCAAACTTTTTAATCAATCGTCCTGAGGGACCAAACTTTTTAAATCAATCGTCCTGAGGGACCAAACTTTTTAAATCAATCGTCCTAAGAGACCAAACTTTTTTAAATCAATCGTCCTGAGGGACCAAAATTTTTAAATCAATCGTCCTAAGGGACCAAACTTTTTAATCAATCATCCTGAGGGACCAAACTTTTCAAATCAATCGTCCTAAGGGACCAAACTTTTTAAATCAATCGTCCTAAGGGACCAAACTTTTTTAAAACAATCGTCCCGAGGGACAAACTTTTTAATCAATTGTCCTGCGCGCCAGGAAAACCCGTTGCATTTGTTTGCATATGTTCCCAGGAACTACGTCGGTCTGATCCCTACAATGGGGTACGTAGGCAGCCTGAGTGCACAACCATGTTTTTAATGTTTTCCTTTGCAGCTTGAGAAAAGGCTCAGGGAACGAATCGGGATGTCTCTGTCTTAGATGTAACTCGTATCAAGCAATGATGTAGAGTTCCATCCAAAAGGGGCAACTGTAGACACCCCGATTTTGACCCAAGAAACTTATCAAGCATCCCCGATGACAAAAATGCCCGACAAGAGCACACGAGGCTTGATTGTGAACTTGGAAACCCCACCAAAACCTCTCCAAAATAAACCCAATCTTGCACCACCTTCTAGTACATCAAAAACCCTCTTTTTTGATATATAATACGTCCCAATCCATTTTGAAACGAGGGAGATATGCCCGTTTTACCGAAACGATTCATTTTTCCGACCTTCTAAGGGTAAAATGGTCACATATTTTGATGTATAAATCATCTTGGGTTCAAACCACTTGGGTTAGAAAGTAGGCTTTTCAAGCTTTCCAACTCTTCAAACCATGCACAAAACAGAGTTCGCTAGCACCCGGAATGGCCCCGCAAAGTTTGGATTGTTGTGCAGTCCTCCAGTCTAGGCGCCTGGATTACCCTAATCCAGGCGCCGAGACTCAATCCAGGCGCCTGGATTCCCCAATTCCAGGCGCCTGGAATCACTTCCAGTGAACAATTTGCTGCTGATTTTTTATGAAACCATGGGCTTCCCCCTACATTCTCCCACGTTTTCTTCAGTCCAAAATCCCTCCAACAGATGATCCCTCCAGAAATTTGAGCTCAAATGGTCATTTCCCTCTCAAACTCACCCAAAAATCCCTCATTCTCTATCTATATATACCCCCTCCTCTCCTCTCCTCCATTTTAAGGATCAGTTCTACACTCCTTTCCCTAATGTTATGCTTCCCAAATCTCTCCAGAAAACTGATCCTAATCCAGCTCTTCTCCCTTTCACCCTTTTCTAGCCCATAAACCCATCTTTCATCACCAAAACCTTCATATTTCAACCATCCACCATCAAACTTAATCAAAAACCAAAGCAGTCAGATCCTTACCTTTCCAGAAAATAGAATCCTAGCTCAATCAACCATCAAATAATAGTCAAACTTGCCCAAGTTAGCTTCCAAAGTTCAATCAAGTTTATAAGGTAGTTTTTCTACCATTGTGCTCAAAAGGCCCTGAGGGGATACCATCCAAGCTCTTACTAGTTTTTCATACTAGTTAAGAGTTTGGAAAGGTTTCAAATTTTACAAAAATGAAGGTTCTTCATTAGCATTTGTTGTGTATATTTTCAAAAATCATCCAAAAATCAAGCCTTTTTTAAGTTCATATCATGTGTTTGAATTGAGTTTGAGGTTCATGTCTGTTATTGCATTTCCAAACATCATTTAGAGTATGTGTGAATGGGCTAAAGGTTTCTCATTTGGTGCAAACTGTGAAAAATGAGGTTCTGAGGTTTTTGTCTGGGAGGCAATTCAGGCGCCTGGATTGGCTCTTTCCAGGTGCCTGGACTGAGTCCAGGCGCCTGGATCTGCCTAATCCAGGCGCTCGGATGCCAATCCAGGTGTGATTCACACGATGTTTGTGGTTGAGTTTTGACATCTTTCAGTACAATCCAAGTATGTTTTAGTCAAATTTCAGTACCTTATGCATATAGAACATCCTCACATGACACAAGCACAAACATCCACTTTCATTTCATTAATTTCCTTTGTGCATTTATGTGTTCTTGCATGAGTTGGTGTTCAAAGTCCATTCAAACGACATTTTCAAAATCCTTTAAGCATTGAGTAGAGACCGGCAATCATGCCAGGCGAGAGGGGTGCTTTGAATTTCTTCCCCTCTCGTAACCTAGCACCCGGACCCGAGAAATCTCAGTAAAAGCAGACCAATGAAACATTTTCTATTCCAAGGGCAAAAGAGTCATTTTTTTTAAATGGTTTCTCGGGTATGGTCCTCAAATCCGGGTGGCGACTCCATTCAACCAATCAAAATCACTTTCCAAACCAAATCAATTTCGTGGGCATTCCCGCGGGGTGTTCACAGAATGGAAAATATTTCACTAGCCATTCAAAGTGAGATTTCTCGGGTCTCGGAGCTAGGTTACGTGAGGGGAAGGAATTTAAAGGACCTCTGATGCCCGGTGTGACCATCGGTCTTTACTCAATGCTGAAGGGATTTTAAAAATACCATTTAAACAGACTTTGTCACGAATTCATACAAGAGCGTGTAATTGCATCAATAGAATTGATATGATGGGAGTGCATGATTTGTGCCATGTCATGAGTGGATGAACAACATACATAGATCACTTAAACTTCACTAAAACATGCTTGGACAGTACTAGAAGACCCTAAAACTCAACCATAAACATCATACGAATCACACCTGGATAACAACCTAACACCTGGACTAAGCAAATCTAGGTGCCTGGACTTGGAGACAACACAAGATTCCAAACTTCGTGGGGCCGTTCCAGATGCTACCTAACTCCGTTTTGTGCACAGTTTGAAGCGTTAGAAAGCTTGTCAAGTCTACTTTCTAACCCAAGTGGTTTGAACTCAAGATGATTTGTACATCAAAAATTATGACCATTTTACCCTTAGAAGGTCAGGAAAATAAGTTATTTTGGTAAAACGTGCATATCTCCCTCATTTCAAAATGGATGGGGACATATTATATATCAATAAAGAGGGTTTTGAATGTACTAGAAGGTGGTGTAGGCTTAGGTTAATTTTGAAGAGGTTTTTGAGGGGTTTCCAAGTTCACAATCAAGCCTCTCGTGCTTTTATCGGGCATTTTCATCCTTGGGGATGCTTGTTAAATTTCATAGGTCAAAATCGGGATGTCTACAGTTGCCCCTTTTTTATGGAACTCCGCATCATTGCTTGATACGAGTTACATCTAAGACAGAGACATCCCGATTCGTTCCCTGAACGTTTCTCAAGCTGCAAAGGAAAACATTAAAATCACAATCGTGCAACTCAGGCTACCTACGTACCCCATTGTAGGGTTCAGACCGGCATAGTTCTTGGGGGCATGTGCAAACAAATTCAACGGGTTCTTCTGGCCCGTTAAATAATCAACACATGAATCAACAAGTTTTCCTGGCTCGTGAAACGTTAGACAAACAAATCATACGAATCAATGAGCCTTCCCAGGTCGTGAAATGCCAAACAATGCAAATGAAATCATCAACGGGTTTTCCTAGCCCATAAGATCATGAATTTGGTGCGCCAGTTAGGCAGCTTGAATGATTGAACGATGATTGAATGCGCTAGCTAGGAGACTAAAATGATTGAATGCACCAGCTTGGTGGCTAAAATGATTGGGGTGCATCAGCTAGGTCGCTATGACATGTAATGGATCTATTTTTAAATTGAATGTAAAGATTATCCTAAATAACATTATTGAAAAGGTGACAAATTAAATTTGAAATGACCATCTCTGGTCTTAAAATTGATTGAAAAAGTTGTCACTCGAGACAATTGATTGAAAAACTGTCCCATAGGATGATTGATTTAAAAGTTGTCCCTCTGGACGATTGATTGAAAAACTGTCCCACAGGACCATTGATTTAAAAGTTGTTCCTCAGGACGATTGATTTAAAAGTCGTCCGTCAGGACGATTGATTCAAAAGTTTTGTCCCTCAAGACGATTGATTTAAAAGTTGTCCCTCAGGACGATTGATTGAAAACTGTCCCGCAGGACGATTTATTAAAAAGTTTGTCCCTCAAGACGATTGATTTAAAAGTTGTCCCTCAGAACGATTGATTTAAAAGTTGTCCCACAGGACGATTGATTTGAAAACTGTCCCACATGACGATTGCATGTGACTCGTGCATCGACACTCAACGACAACAACGACAACATTCCTTCTTTAAAAAGTAGGAGGCTCAATGGGGTGGCTCTTTTGCTTTACTGTCTTTCCCTTTTGGCCGAAGTTTGGGTTTGAACTTGGCAAGACTTGGGTTTTGGATTAGTTTCGGACTTTTACGCTCCTATGCCCTAGTCCTGGATTTAGGTGTATGCTTTCCCCTAGAAATGGCATTAGGCTGACATGCCCCCATAGATGATGATCCTCAATTCTGATTTTCTTTCTCGGCTCTGCTGATGGTTTTGGCTTTCAATTGACCATGTACCCAAACATGGGTTCTTTTATGCATTGAAATTATTTTCACGAGTTAAGGATTGACAAAACTAAGAATTGGCTTCTTGACAAAGAGGTGGATTTTTCCAAGGCCGAGGAATTTGATCGGCCTTTTTGGTCAAAAGAGTTGACATTGATAAGACTGACAAGGCCAAGGAATTTGATCGGCCTTTTTGACAAGGGGGTGGATCTTGACAAGCAAGGCGTGAGGAATTTGATTGACCATGTTGACTTGATGGATATGAGCAACTATGTGAATGACTTGACTAGGGTGCCCCGAGTGGGGAAAGGTTGATATGGAAGAACATGTCAATTCGAAGGATATGGAAGACTATGTTGACCCACAGTTCTGAAAGATGGCAAACATGCTTCACTGATGATGCTTTATTGATTTTTCTTCAAAATGCCCCAGTTTAGAGGGCTGCTGATGAAGACCCATTGATATGCCCCAGTTTGGATTTTTGCTTTGCATGACGCCAACGTTTGCACAATGCTTTGACTTTTGATTTTCAAGGGAGATTAGACTGTTCCCTTGTGACTTGAATTCTCACTATCAAGTTGCACTTTTCAATCTGAAAGGACTTCATTCATGTTATAATGGGGTCAAGGCTTGGGCTCAACAAAGAAAGGGGAGAAGGCTCAAAAATTTCTTTTTCGTGGGGTTATCATAGATAGCAGCTATCTTAGACTTCATTTGTGCCCTTTTTGCTTTTGATGGGTGCGTTCTTCCCTTTATTCCTGTTTGTTGCTTTTGATTGGCAATTTCTTTCCATATGATTGTTTGTTTCATTTTCTCAATGCTTCTTATCTTGTTGCACCCACGTGCTTGGTGTTTTCGCACGTTTATCAGCTTGGACTTTCATTCTTGAGATGCCTTGAATTTTCACACGCCTACATCTTTAACACTTTTCATTCTTTCCTTTTTGCCCCAGTGTGGGGGATAGCTACCTAGCTGGGTTCTTTTTCAAAGAAATTGATTTAGGCTCAAAGGGGCTTTGCAATAGATATTTATGTGGGGAATAAAAGCAAAGAATGCCTTTCTTCATTTTGAATTGTGCAACTGGATAGGGAGAACTCATGCTTGCTCTAACTTTTTCCTAGATCTCATTTTGAAGTTCGATCTAGCGAGTTTTTTGCCTTAACTTTTGCCTAGGCCGCCCTTGCGGGCTTTCGACCTAGCAGGCTTTTCCTGCTGTGTCAAAGCATCGCATCTTGATGGCACCGGGGAATGGTCCACTGGAAATCCTCCTTGTGCGGAGCAAGGGTTCAATCAAAATTCTTCTCTTATTTCAAAGTGATTATCATGTTTCTCAAATGATGGTGCAAAACAATTCCAAGTTGAGGGATTATTACAAAAAATCCAAGTTTATGATGACAATTTTAACACAGCAGTATGACATTGATTTTTGAAATTGAAGCGGTCGAACCACTAAGGGTTGCCTACGTATCCCTTTCCAAGGAATCAGGTCGTGCGTAGTTCGGGACTACAAAGTCGACTTTTATTTATTTATTTGACAACAACAAGACATTACAGACTCGAACATGAAAACACATAGACAAGAAAAGCAAAAACATAAACAGACTCGAAATACAAGCTGACTCAATTAGAAGTGAAAACTTGACTCGACACTTGAAGACTTCCAATACTCATGGAAGATTGAACTACAGGATAGCCATTGTTGGTTCATTGATTCTGCGAAGTATTCAGTTTCATTAGTGGAGCAGAGATGGATCTGTTGTCAATGAGATCTTGAATCTTGTGGCGGAGGTGATGACACTCATCAGTAGCATGATCAGACATTTGATGGAAGGCATAAAAGGCGTTTGGGTTGTGGAAAGCTAGAAGCTTTTGAGGCAGAGGAGTTGGAGGGAGTGGTTTGAGAAGACCAGCTTCATAGAGCTCTTTATATACCAAGGATAGAGGTGTGGAGAACTGTGAGAGGGTTCTTTGTGGTTTTTTAGAGTGGTTGGTTTAGACTGTGATTTTGTTGATGGGTGCTGCTTGGTTGAAATTGTATTTTGTGGAGCTGGATGAGGTGTTTGCATACAGGAAGAAGGTGTTTCCAATGTAGCTTTGTTTGGGCTTGGGGATCGAATCTCCTTTCTTCAAAACCCCGCTTTGTAGGGCTTCCTCAATTGACAGACCTGTCTCAAAGTAGGTCTTGAAGTTATGTGCTTGGGCCATCACCATATACTAGGCCAAGTCGGGCTGCAGATTCTTGGTTATAATGCGCATCTAGTCCTTATCACTAGGGCGATCGGCCATTTGTGTGGCCTTCGCCCTCCATCTTTTCACAAACTCCGCAAAGGACTCTTTCTCTTTCATTTTGATACTTTCAAGCTCACGAGTAGTGACCTTGAGCTGCACATTGTACTCATACTGCTTTATGAAAGCAGCCACCATTTCTTCTCAAGTTTGCCTCCTTGAGATGTCAAGAGACAAGAGCCATTGAAGTGCGGGTCCTGTGAGAGTTTCGTGGAACATTTGGGTCATAGTGGGCTTATCAACATCTTGCAATGAATGGGAGCTCACGTATGCCTGAATGTGTCCCCTCGGGTCTCCGGTCCCATCGAACTTCTCAAAGTCCACATATTTGAATTTCTTAGGGAGTTTGGCACCCGGGAAAAGGCAGAGTTTGTCCATGTCAAACCCGGTGGTGGCTCGCTTCTCACTTTTAGCCACAAATTCTTCAAGTTTGGCTATTTTGGCTAGCATTTTAGCCAACTGGGGATTGTCAACCAGAGGTGGCTGTTATTGATGCTCATCATTAGGGATCTCATGATTTCGGGCTCTGCCATCGGATATTTGTTGCTGTGGTGGAGGTAGCCGGCTTTGGATATTTACCATGATTGCCATGAGTTGGGCAGTTCGAGTGTCATTCCAGACCCTCTCATCTTGCATTTCCTTCCTCAGTCACTCTATCTCATTCGGGGGATCTTGTTCCTGATTTGCCAACATACTTGTTTCAGACACTGGCGATGATGGTCAAGATAATCTTTGTCCAGGAGATCGAGTCCAAATGGGTAAGGTCTTCTTCTTGACAGGCTCAATGGTTCAGGACTGACAGTAAAGCAAAAAGTCAAACTCAAATTGTGCCCCTGATTTTATTGAAGAAAATGTCGTGCATGCATCGTCGTCGCGTCATTCTAAGATCTAGACTACCGATCTCGATCTCACTTAAGACATTGCACGGATGTTTAAAACAACAACCACGGGTAAGTCATGATAGGCAGGTTAAATTCCAAGCGTTGTGGAACCAGAGCCAATCTTCTTTTGGACCATCCGAGACAGAGCAATAAGGTTGTTGAAATCCGGATACAAATGCACTTAAGGCTAGCCCGAGATGCGGGGAGCCATTCGAGCACGGCGAACACTGGAGGTATCTCAAATTCCATGGATTTAAAGTCTCCTAGACTAACATCTACCAGTTTCGAATCTCACTTGAAGCCGTTGCTGTAACGACCCTAAGTTTTGCTAAATAAAAATTTCTTTTATTAAATGATTCTCCTTTCCCTACAATTATTTTTCTCTAATAAATTACTTAAAGTTATACTATTTTGGGCCACTAATATCTTCTTTGTGCTAGTATATTTTGTGCTAGTAGATTTTTACTAGACTTCCTACTAACTTTCTTCCCATTAATTCCTAGAAATTTACCTAGATTTTACCAACTTGTCTTGTGCCTAATTTAGTGCACATATGTGTGTATAACTAGCACCTAAACCCTACTATAAAGTTACTTACCCTCCAAGTATTTTTAGGTTTGACTAGAGAGAGAGAGAGAGAGAGGACGGTGGAGAGAGGGGGAGAGAGTGATGTGTGTGCTTTCACATGCAAGTGTGAAAGAAAGCACATGATTGTACTTGTGTGTGTTAAATTAGAAGCATATACTACCAAACTAAGCCTAAAAACCTACTAAACTTTGCCCCCAAGTAAGTCCCAACATATTTACTTAAATTGTGGGAGAATATTTTCCCATTAGGCCTAGCCTAGGTTACTATGTGAGCACATGGTTCTTTCTTTGTGCCTAAGTATTACAAACACCCCATAGCAAAGGTGACCATGCAAAATTTTACACAACAAGAGGCCTAATATTACTACACTTTCTTTCCAAGTATTTTTCCCTAGATTCTCTCTAAATGTACTAGTACTTGAACCTAGGAGACTAGACCTAAAACTAGATGTGTAGGTGAAACCAACTTGGTGCAATTCCATGTGCCCATTAATTGAGCACATTCAAAGTCACATGGGGAGAAGGATCAACCAAACTAAGAGAGGGAGGGGTCCTCATTTTCTTAGAAATTTCCTAGGAAGTTCACCCATTTAAAACCTATGAACTATAGGTACCTACCTAAGGAATCTTGTCCTTCCAATTCTAGTACCAGGCATGTGCCAATTAAGGCACAATTTGTGTGCACATGGGGGAGGAGTTTGGACAACTAAGGGAGATAAGGGAAGCTCACTTGTTTTGGCTATAAAAGCCCATACAATCCCATGCACAATTCATGCCAACTTAGAGCTTTCACGCTTTTCCAAAAAACTGTGTTTTCTCTCTAGTTCTACTCCACCACCCATAAAATAACCCTATTACTCTCTAATTAGCTTCATACTAAACTTAATTAGTAGGAAAGTTAGTTGTCTAGAGAAGCTCAAACTCACCGGAGAGGACTTTGCTTGTCGGCTTCCGGCTAATCACCGGAAATTAAGATAGAATACCTATCCTGTTTTCTAATTAATTATTTCTAGTTCAATTAGTAACTTGTAATTAGTTTTTCCAAGTTGTAATTAGAAGCTTGTTTTAAAAAATCATGCATGTATTAAGGTTTCTAAGTTTGATACTTAATTTTTACGAAAGCTTACGGTGAGAGGATTTCATGTTAAAAAGATTAGAAGGGTTCTAATTAGTTTTTAATTAGAATATTCTTCATGCAAATAGTGGTTGGTTTCATGAGATTAAACTAGTTTAAAGTTGATTAGAAGAAATTTTGAAGACAAAGTTTAAATACGGTTTACTAGAAAGTTTCTAGTTAAATTATTTAAATTTCTTGAAATTACTAACTATTTTGGGTGAGTTATTAACTTGATTTAATAGATGATTCTTCCTAAAATTAGTAAGATGATCATTTCTAGAAAGAGTTTAATTTTTGCTAGCAAAGTTTTTGCCTGATTAAATAGTATTGTTTTTGGAAAGACTAAAAGTTTTAAAAAAATTAAAGTGTGTGGATGAATTTTTCCAACATCATTTATTTTCTAGAAATTTCCTACTAAAACGTTAGTGGAAATATTTCTTTAAAATAAGAGTGTGTTGTGGTGTTAGAGAGATTTTTGTAAAGAGTTGTTTAAAATTTTTAGAAAAGAAAGTTTTCTAAAAGTTTAGAAAAGAACTTTTTAGAAAAAGTTAGATTTTCTAAACAGAAGTTTTTTTTATTGTTGTTTATTTAAATTTTTGGGTGTGAATATATTATGACAAAGATGGGTTGAAGTCTTTGGTCATGATTCTCTAGAAAAGTCATTTTTAGAGAAATTGCAAGAAAAAGAAAGTTTACTAACTTTATTTCTTTAGAGAAGAAACAAGTTGAGTTTTTTTTTTTAAAAGAAAAAGAAAGAAATTGGATTTTTGTTAGAAAATAGAATTTATGAAGAAATTATATTATTTTTTTGAGGAAGTGGGTGCATTAAAGTGCATGATTTTATGTGGGAATATTTTCTTAGAGAAACAATATTATTTTATTTATTATTATTTTTTTTTTTTTGGGAAAGATTGGTGCAATGAAGTGCATAATTTTATATAGTGTTTTTCAAGGGAGAAAAACAATCAAGGGAGAAAAACAAGATTTTTGGAGAAAAGATTTTTTTTGCAAAATATTGCATGGGAATTATTTTTGAGCATGTGGCGTTGAGCACGTACACAATACGTTACGACACTGGACTTGAAAAATTGAATAACTATTGATGAGAAAATAGAGATGAGAATGAAAATGAGTTTTGAAAATAGAAATGAAATTTTCGGGAAATAAAATGAGATGAATTTGTTGCCACCTCAAGTTCGCGGAGAGAACTTGGAGGAATGGTTTTGATGTGGTAGTGCAACGAGAGCGCCACTTCCAGTTCGCGGAGAGAACTTGGATGTTTGGGATAAGCGTGCACAACACACGGTGAACGGACCTTGCAAGCAGGCTGTTAAGTTCAGTGATGCAAGGCGGCCGGGACCGTGTCGTGTGAGTCGCGGGGTGGACGGACTGTGCAAACAAGCTGTTAAGATCGGTAGTGCACGACAACCGGGACCTTGAGAGGAAAGGGTGGTACCGTCAGCTAAAAGGAGGCGTCAACAGACCAATAACTTTCAAGTGGTGTGAGATGATTGACTTAGAATAAAATTTGACGAAGAATGCCGGAAATGGGAGATTGACACAAGTCACTATTTTGAAAAACTGATACGAGATACTGTTTTTGAGACACTGAAATGAATTACTTTTACTGCGCATGTTTACTCTGATCTGTATGGACACGCACAGTGCATTTCATGGTTTTCCCGTTAACAAGTCTACATTACTGTTTTCGAGCTTATTGTTCTAGAATTGCTAGTTAGAGATTGGGTAGTGTAGTCTACTGGGCGTTATCGCGCACGGTGTTGCACTTGTGTAACCCTGGCATAATACCACGATATTTCTCTGCGACTCTAACGTATTATGCCAGACTATAGAGATGAACAGGAGGAGTATTATGGCTCGAAGGCCTACGGAGCAGTGCAGGATTTCACCGGAATGGTCGACCGTGCGATGGAATAGAGAAACCTAGTCAACCCTGTAGAGAATGATTGTATTTGGCAGGAAGATTTATGTAATTTCTTTCGGGTTACTGTTGTAAAACCCTATTTATTATTTATGTATTCATTATTAACAAACCAAAATTTTGGGGGCGTTACTGTTGCACAGAAGATTTAACAACACCACGGGTAGGCCATTACTCAGTAGGTACGGTTTACCAACCTAAATTCTAAAATGTTGGGACCATGACCCTTAACTTTTCTTGACCATCCGAGACATAGCAATAAGGTGCTGTAATCCAGATACAAACGACTCCAGGGCTAGTCCGAAACAAAAAAAGGCCATTCGAGCACGACCAACACCGGAGGTATCTCAAACTCCGTGGATTTAAAGTCTCCTAGACTGAAATCAACAGCTTTGGAAGGTTGCCCCGATCCTCAAGTTTTCTTTTAAGTATCAAATCCTTGAAATTGAACAAATGGATTTGGGAAAACCCGACTTATACAGATTCCTGGCAAGAATCTAAATTTGGATATTCAGGGGTGATTATCCCTAATCTCGGGCTAATTACCCTTGAATTTGGTTAGATTATTGTCAAGAATCTGACGGTTCAAATTTTCCCATGTCCGGTCGTCCTAAAGACTAACTTGTAAGAACAACGCGTATATGGGATGTGGAGTGGGTAAAAACCTGATTACCCTATTGGGAGGTATAGCACGTGCCTATGGCCATCACCACGGGAGGGTAGGTAGCTCGGCTCAACATAGGGAGGCCCTAGCCCTGTGCCGAGCTATACCAATTATGAATAAAGTCAGTATGGTTAAGTAAATTAGTAGGCCAGGATGTACCAGCTCGGCAAACATCGTAAGAAGATGTTTCTGATATGACCGAGCTGGAGAGACTACGAGTGCGGTTTGAACAACATTCTGGAATACATAAACTCAGCTTGGCGAAAGTAGTTGAGCTATGTACGTGTCATGCCGAGCTATGTGGAAGCACGGCACTGCCATGAATAAGACGATGAGACATTCCAGAATAGTCTAAGGCGGTTCCCTATGAGATAAGGAGCAATCCCGTGAAATAGGGGATTAGTATGAGCATTCCTAACGTGATTAGGAATGAGCCCCATATAGGAAAGAATCCTATATGGAAAGGAAGTCTACTGCAAGACGAGATCTTGCAGGATTTGGAAGCATATACCTAATAGGAAAGTCCTATTAGCTAGGAGCAGGATTCCTAAACCTAGTAGGAAACCAGGGGCACGAGATGCCTAGAATGATAAGGCGGCAATGCATATAAATACAGCACCATGCCCATGGAGAAAGGTACGCTGTGGAACCTTTTCATACGCACTGTGATTTAAGAGTTTATAGTACGAGATACTAACTTATGCATCGGAGGGCCTTTGCCGACGAGAGGCAAAGGTGCTCTAACCCTCTTTCTGTCTTGCAGATTTAGAGTTGAATCAAGGAAGCACGTGATCCAGGCTTACGTGGATTTTGTCCCCGTACAATTGGCGCCGTCTGTGGGAAACGCTTACGAAAAGCTCTTTTCCTTTCAAAATCAACAATGGTGATTTCAGAACCTGTTTTATGCATTCCACGAAGGGAGGACGTGGAAGACGATGCTGGAACCACCCTTGTGCACACTATGAGAAAGAGTGCAAGGGTAGACAAGACTCTGGTGGCCTTAAGAGCGCCTCAGAAGAAGCCCACCACTAAGAGGATCAATATAGGGCGCATCCCTTAGATTCCAAAATTCAAGGATACCCTCCATGATTCCCCAAGGATAGGCGAACGATGGAGACGCTCAAGGATGCCGCGAAGAAGACATAGGGAAGCCTCTCCCCTTTATGAAAGGGGGAGGAGTCCCCCGAGCAGGGAGAATCTCGGGCGGACACGAGATCATGAACGAGAAGATAGCCTTGACAGAAAGGAGCAGGAGGTAGAGGAGCTGGCTCGTGAGGTCACTCGACGAGAACGAGAGATCCAGGACCTAAAGAAGCAACTCCAAGAAAAGGAAAAAGACCTACGCTCACGGATGAGATCCGTGCAGTATGAGAAAGAAAGAAGGGTTCATTGTCATGACGATGTTTCCACAGGCAGAGTCGTCTCACCACGAAAGAGGAGAGAGAGGAGTTCTTCCGTCAGAAAAAGGGAAGGGAGAAAGCATGCTAGGGACAGATATGAGAGATCTGGTTCCAACGAGCACGCTCATGAGCAATATGCAAGAAGGAAAGAGACCGGCTGAGCAGAGGGAGGACCTAAAACTGCACGAGAAGTAGCCAAGGAAGCCCTAGGCCAGATCTCTAAGTCACCATTGGCTCACTGGATCCGAACAGAAAAGACACCAAGCAGGGTAAAACACTCAACATTCATCCCTTACGAAACTAGCACGGATCCCGTGACCCACATTCAACATTACCAGCAAGCCATGTTCATGCACAAACAAGATGTGCCTTGCTATGCAAGATGTTCCCGTCCAGCTTAGGGAAGGTGGCACTAAGTTGGTACCATAAACTCCCAGAAGGGTCAATCCTGTGTTGGGCTTAGCTAGCCGAGGAGTTTACCGCTCGGTTCCTCACAAGCCGAGCAGCTCCGAAGACTTTTGACGCATTAACCTCTATGAGACAGAGGGATGATGAGACTTTGCGGCAGTATTCCAAGCGTTATTGGGAGGTTTTCAACAAAATTGAAAACTGTAGTAAAGAGTATGCTTTGGCAACATTCAAAACAAGCTTGCCCATGCATAGTAAGTTACGAGAATCGCTTACCATGCATCCAGTAACACTGTGGCCAAACTCATGGAGAGAATCCAGGAGCATGCACGGGTAAAGGATGACATCCTGCAAGCTGGGGGAAAGATTGTGGCTGGGCAACCACAGCTCCCAGAAAAGAAAGCGGCAGAGTCAAGGGTGAATAAGAAGGAGTACACAACAGGAAGAAAGGACTATGCACAACAGAGGAAAGGCAAAGCTAATCCAGACCCCAAATCATATTTTAGCATCATGGCAACTTTTAACATCCCAATCTACAAGATGCTACACAGGATTAAGAACGAGCCATGGTTCAGAAGGCCCCCAAAGATGACTGGGAATCCAGAAAAAAGAAGAGCCACTAACCAGCACTGCAGCTACCACAGAGATTGAGGGCACATGACAGAAGATTGTGTAGAGTACAAGAGGTTTCTGGATGAAAAAGTGGCAGAAGGCCATCTTAAGGAGTTCCTGGTTGATGACAAGAAAGGGGCCGAGCTAATAGAAGAGATGGACTACGAGAAAGGTCCAAAGGGAACAATCCATATGATACATGGATTGGTGGCCCCCGTATACCAACAATGAAATCAGACACGTCCAAAGGGTCAACGGTTAAGCCAAGCATGTCATGAAGCTCGACACGAAAAGGCCGAGGGCGGAAGGAGTGATGGAGGTGCCCATAACCTTCTCAGACGAAGATTTAGATGGAATAGTGATGCCCCATAACGACGCATTAGTTATCACCCTACAAATAGGGGAATATGACGTGGAGAAAATTTTAGTTGATCAAGGGGCAAGCACGAAAATCATGTACTACGACACTGTAGACACCCCAATCCGGAACCTCAAAATTCTGAAACTTTCCCGAGGATGAAAATGCCTATATGAGAGCACACAAAGTTTGATCAAAGACTTGAGAACCCCGCCAATAGTCTCCCAGAAAATTACCAAAATACCCCTTTGGAACCTTGGAATAGCCCTAAACCTTAAAAGACATGCACCTGGATTGCACTTTCAGGCACCTGGATTGTCCAAATCCAGGTGCCTGGAAGGAGTTCAGGCGCCTGGATTCCATGGTCCAGGCGCCTGGAAATGCACAATCGAGGCGCCCGGATATCAGTCCAGGTTGAGTGTGGTTCAAGTTGATAGTGGGCGGGAACGCTATCTTGGAGGATTTTCTTGCAGAGTTCAGTTAGAGGGAGAGTGGGGGAGATCATTATATCTACACCTTGCCCCCTAGATGACCCCTCACCCTTTCTAAAGGTCCAAGTGGCCCTTTATGGGCCCTTGTGTGCCTATAAAACCAACAACTCTCCTCCATTTTGAGGGGCTGAGAAATCACTCTCTCATTCTTGCTGTTACTCTGTCAAAATAACTCCAGAATTTCCAGTTTCATCAATCACTTCACAAACCCAACCCATTTCAACCCCAAAATCCACTTCTTTACTTCATTAATCCATCATCTACACACTCTCATCAACTAAACTCCATCAAAGCTTCCACAAACTACTCTCCACAGCTCTATAAAACCAAAAACCAAAAACCAGAAGCTACATTTCAACAAAACTCATTCCAAAAACCCATTTCAAGCATTTTGATCAAGCTAAAGAGGTAGTTTTTCTACCAATGTGTTCAAAAAGACCCTGAGGGGGGACTCAATCAAGCTCTCTTTGGTCATCTATACCAGTGAAGGGTTTGGGAGAGGTCTGAAAATCATCAAAAGAAGAAATCAGTTCGTGTATCAGAAGCTCAATCCAGGCGCCTGGATCAGAACCTTCCAGGCGCCTACATTGAGTCCAGGCGCCTGGATTCACCCCATGCAGGCGCCTGTACCCCTTTTCCCTTATCATGTTTTCTGTTCTCTTTCACATCCTGATCAGCTTTAGTACATCATTCGCATGCCTTGATCCATATTTCTTTACATTTCATGTTCTGATCTTCATTTAGATGCTCATTTAAAGTCTTTTAAGGTTATAATCATGTTTTTAAAAAAAAGGGATCACATAAGTAAGAAGCATTCATGTGAGTTTGTGTGCTATTTAAAGGTCCTGATCATTTAATTTTGAAGGTTTAAAGATGTGATTTTCCATGTTACTCAGGCATATTCTCACTGTAGATGTTTAAAATGCATATCATCATTACATTGTCATTGTATTTTAGTATCATTTCATTGTATTTGAGTCACATTTAAGGTTCAAGCTTGTTACTGTGTTGTCAAACATTTTCTAGAATGTATGTGAGTTGATCAAAGCATTGCATTTGTTGATTTCTGCAAGAAATGGGATTTTAGAGTTTCTGTCTGGAAGGCAGTCCAGGCGCCTGGATTTGCTTAATCCGGGCGCCTGGATCCTTTCCAGGTGTGATATGATGGGCATTTGTGATCAGTTTCTGAGATATTCTAAGGCATTTTAGGGACATTTTAGTGTAATTTTAGCATCTTTTGTATATAAATCATCCATTCATAACATTTTGCACAAGTATCCACTCATGTCTCATTAATCTTGTTGATGTATTCGCCGTGCTTTCGGATAAACCTGTATTGGAAGTCCGTTTAAACAACATTTTCAAAATCCCTCAAGCATTTAGTAGGGACCGGTGGTCATACCAGGCGAGAGGGGTGCTTTAAATTCCTTCCCCTCTCGTAACCTAGCTCCTGGACCTGAGAAATCTCATTTTGAGAGGCCGGTAGAGCATTTTCTATTCCAAGGGCAAAAAAGTCATTTTTTAAAAGGTTTCTCGGGTATGGTCCTAAAATCCGAGTGGCGACTCTATTCAACCAATCAAAACCATTTTTCTAACCAAAAATCAATTTCATGGGCATTTCCAGCGGGGTGTTCACAGACACCTTCAGGAAGATGGAGCTCCCATTAAGCTCATTACAAAAATGTCTTGTCCCCCTGGTCGGCTTCAGTGCACAAACGGTGTGGTCTATGGGCAAGGTCACACTACCCGTCCGAGCTGGATCAGTGGTACTCAAGACCGATTTCCTTGTGGTGGATATCCCTTCCTCCTATAATGTGATTATAGGAAGAACATGGATGCACAAAATGAGGGCAGTTTCCTCAACTTATCACCAGATGATCAAGTACCCTAGAGCGGATGGCATAGAATGTATTAGAGGAGATCAAAAAGTAGCCGACCAGTGCTTTAACATGGTCTTGAAGAAATCCCCAAAAGCCGAACTGGTCCAAACGGTTGAAGTTCCTGATCAGCCAACCTTGGAAGATGTTGGAGGTGATCCTACCAAGAAGATGGTGGAGGGCTTGAAAAAGATACAGATCTAAGAGGACGATGTAAAGTGGTATTTCCTAATCGGCGAAACACTTGCCGAGCAGGAAGAGAAGGATTTGGTTGCTTTTTCAAAGGACCATATAGACGTTTTTACTTGGACTCCCCAGGAAATGCTCGGTGTAAACCCAGAAGTAATCTACCACCACTTAAACGTGGACCCCTGGCATAAACCAATTGTGCAGAAGGCAAGGAGGTCGGCACCACAGCACGCAGACACTGTGATTGAAGAAGTAGATCGGTTGCTCGAAGCGGATGCCATACGAGAGGTGAGCTATCCAGAGTGGTTGGCTAACACGGTTGTAGTCAAGAAGAAGAATGGGAAGTGGAGAGTCTGTGAGGATTTCACCAGCCTCAACAAAGCATGCCCCAAGGACAGCTTTCCACTTCCTAGGATTGATCAACTGGTGGACGCTACGTCAGGCTATGAGAGGATGAGCTTCCTTGACGCATAACGAGGGTATCATCAAATAGCAATGCATGAACCAGACCAGGAGAAAACATCCTTTATCTCACCAAGAGGCCTCTACTGTTACAAGGTCATGCCATTTGGGCTAAGGAACGCTGGAGCAACTTATCAGAGATTAGTTACCAAGATGTTCAAGAATCAGCTTGGCAAGACAATGGAGGTCTACATAGATGATATGGTGGTAAAGAGCAAAATGGAGACCAATCATATTGCCGACCTTAAGGTAACTTTTGACATCCTAAGAAAGTACAATTTAAAGCTAAATGCCTCAAAGTGTGCCTTTGGGGTTAGCTCGGGGAAATTCCTAGGACACCTGGTAACTAAGAGAGGGATTGAGGCTAATCCAGACTAGATCACAACTCTACAGAATCTTCAAAGACCAAGAACCATGAAGGAGGTCCAAAGGCTAATAGGGATGGCAGCAGCTCTTAACCGTTTTATTAGTAAGTCCTCGGACTGTTGCAGGCTATTCTTTCAACTTCTGAAGAAGAGAGAAGGGTATGAGTGGGGAGCCGAACAGGAACAGGCTTTCCAAGAACTAAAAGTTTACTTGTCATCACCACATTTACTCTCTACTCTAGAAGTTGGGGAGCGGTTGATACTGTATCTAGCGGTATCCGAGCACACAGCCATCTCGGTTCTCCTACGAATAAAGGGGATAGAGCAGGCCCCAATCTATTTTGTGAGTAAAACCTTGCTAGGTGCAGAAACACGGTACTTACCCTTGGAGAAACTGGTTTATGCTCTTATCATTGCATCAAGAAAGCTACCTCACTACTTTCTACAGCATCCCATCACTGTGCTTACTGAATATCCGTTGAGGGCTCTACTCAAGAAGGAAGATTTCTCGGGGAGGATATCCAAATGGTCCATTGAATTGAGCCAATTCGACCTTGAATATCAGCCCAGAACAGCAATCAAAGGGCAGATCTTGGCTGATTTTATAGCTGAGTTCACCCCAACGGTGGCTCTACCACCACCAACCCTCAAGGAGAAGGAGCAAAGCATTGTCCCCGAGCAGCCAACGAAATGTCCCTTTTACATCCAGAAGAATGGAGGCTTTATGTTGATGGGTCAGCTTGCAACAAAGGGTCAGGAGCCGGAGTTGTGCTTTTTTCTCCAGAAGGTTTGGTGCTTGAGCAGGCGCTAAGATTGGGATTCAATGCCACCAACAATGTGGCAGAATATGAAGCCTTGCTAGCTGGACTAAGGAGTGCCCTGGAACTCAAGGTAAGTAAATTAAGAATATTTTGTGACTCACAGTTAGTTGTAAACCAACTTTCAGAAGAGTATGTTGCGAAAAGTGAGAAGATGGCTGCATATTCAGAGGCAGCCAAGGACTTGCCTGACAAGTTTGGTGAAGTCCATATCCAACAAATTAACTCGGGGCAAAATGAACATGCAGACTCACTGGCTTGCTTAGGCTCAGCAGTCAATACGGAATACCGACGAACAGTAGCGGTGGACTACTTAAGCGAACCAAGCATTGGCCGAGCGGTTGAATTAGTGATGGAAACAGAGCTTGGGCCGAGCTGGATGGATCCTATAGTGGCATACCTATGAGATGGGACCTTGCCAAAAGACAAACGAGAAGCGCACAAGATCAGGACCAAGGCAATATGTTTTTGGCTCTCCCCAGAAGGTAAGCTCTACAGAAAATCTTTTCTTAGTCCGTACTTACTATGTGTTCATCCAGCTCTAGTCCAAAAATTCCTCCATGAGATCCATGCTGGAACATGTGGGGGACACACTGGTGGAAGGTCCATAGCCCATCGAGCGATATCCCAGGGATACTGGTGGCCTTACATGCAAGAGGATGCAAAAGCCTTTGTCAAGAAGTGTGAAAAGTGTCAGAGGTATTCCCCTCTCATCCAAGCTCTAGCTGAGGATCTTCTTCCTTTAACAAGCCCGTGGCCATTTGCACAATGGGGACTGGACATCGTGGGTCCTCTCCCCATGGCAACAGGGAAACGAAAATTCCCTCTCATTGGCACGGACTACTTCACTAAATGGATAGAGGGTGAAGCTTTGGCAAAAATCACAGAGGCCATGGTGGAAAAATTTGTGTGGAACAAGATAATAACAAGATTTGGGGTACCTTACTCCATCATTTCGGACAATGGGTCCCAGTTCGGCAGAAAATTCAAGGCATTTTGTGCACAGTACGACATCAGAAACTACTACTCAACCCCAGCTTATCCAGAGAGTAATGGGCAAGCAAAGGCTTCAAATAAGACTATCCTTAAGAGCCTCAAGAAGAGATTGGAGACAAAGAAGGGGAAGTGGTCGGACGAGCTTCCTGTCGTACTTTGAGCATACAGAACTACTCCTCGGTGATCTACGGAAGAGACGCCGTACTCCTTTGCTTATGGAACAAAGGCAGTAATTCCATTAGAGATCGGCTTGTCGACCAATCGCACTGCTCTTGTGGAGTTAGGAGGCAACGACAAAGCTCTGACCGAGCAGCTCGACTTTTTTTTTTTTTGGTAAAAAAGCAGCTCCCCTTTGCCAAAGAAAAAAGAGAGCGTGCACTTATTACATTGGCAGCATACCAGGAGCAATTGCGAAGAAGTTATAACAAGAAGGTGCAGCCAAGGGAATTCAAGATTGGTGATCTAGTCCTAAGGAAAGTCTTGGCTAATACTAAGGTGTCCTCTAATGGAAAGCTTGGGCCGAACTGGGAAGGCCCATACAAGATCATAGAAATTGTTGGCGTTGGAGCCTATCGTTTGGCCGACCTGGATGGAGACCCAGTACCACGGCCATGGAACGTCCAGAACTTACAAAAATTTTACCAGTAATTTGTTTATGTGATTACGAATACAATCACATCTTTGTTTTTAAGTACCTAGTTGGGATTACGAATAAAATCACCAACATCAGTTATTCAAATTTTTATCTTTATTAATGAGATTAATAAGATTTTTTTTTATGGTTTTAATGAATATGAACCAAAATTTGTCGCAAAATTGGATTCCTATTGGGGAGCAGATAATATGTATATACAATCATGTGAGTAAATCCAATTACGAGAATACTTGGCATAATTTTCTAAGTATGAAGAAACTTAGATTTGCAATGAAGAATGCAACAATCCAAGTACGAGAATACTTGGTGTAATTTTCTAAGCATGAAGAAACTTAGATTTGCAACGAAGAATGCAACAATCCAAGTACGAGAATACTTGGTGTAATTTTCTAAGTATGAAGAAACTTAGATTCGCAACGAAGAATGCAACAATCCAAGTACGGGAATACTTGGTACGAAAACGCCTAGATTTGTGACATACTTAGGTTTGCAACAAACATTGCAATATGTTTGCAACAGATATTTGCATCAAGTATCAAAAGGGCTCAAATCTGCAAAGATTATCACAAGATTCAAGTACCACGTACTTAAAGAATTGTCTACAGTGCAAGGACAAATTCATACCAGAACGATTAAAACGGTTAAACAAACCATCAAAGGAAAAAGTACGAAGAAACTGAGAAACACAAACAGGCAGCACAGGCCACGCAGGGCCGACCAGCACGATAAGAAAAAGACAGGCTTTAAGCCTCTTCACCAAGCTCGAGAGCATCGGTGGCAGTGGTAGTATCAAGAGCCCCACCATCCGAATTGGGGATGGCACCATCAACCGTTGCTTCAGAATCACCGCCATCCTGGTGGGTAAGATCAACAATTTCGTCCTCTGTACGGGTTGGTTCTAGAAGGATTGGCA
The DNA here is from genome assembly GCA_020921065.1 of Vaccinium darrowii. Taxonomy (NCBI): domain Eukaryota; kingdom Viridiplantae; phylum Streptophyta; class Magnoliopsida; order Ericales; family Ericaceae; genus Vaccinium; species Vaccinium darrowii. The sequence goes on from CM037160.1 coordinate 28,694,035, forward strand.
GCTAAGCTTGGTCATTCAGTTGGATCTGAACATCAGGCTGAGAAGAAATCTGAGCCTGCACCTCGGGTTGAGCATGAGCTGCAAGAGCGACAGCTTCGGTTTCACTCGGCAGTTCCATGTCGGTCCAGAGGGAGGACGACTAGTCAACTTCAAGCCTAGTAAGGCATCTCTGCCAAGCCGTCCCCCAGATAACATCTTTTACAGCAGGTAGCTGGGACCTGTAGTTCTCAGTTATCACAATCACGGCTCTATCATATTCGGCTTCAGCTTTTGCTTGAGCATCAACCAGCTCTTGACGCAGTCGCTGCTCAGTTTCCTGAGCTCTCCTTTTTTGCTCGGAAAGCTCCCTCCTCAACTTCTCCGCTTCCTTTCGGGCATCCTCTAGAGCCTGGGCATGCTAAGCACTCTCTTTTTTAGCTTTCTCTGCTCTCCTCTGCTCCTTTTTGAGGTCCCTCTCAGTGTCCTTGGCACGCTCAAGACCAATAGTTACTTTTTGCATGATCTGCAAAAAAGAGGGAACGGTTACTCAAAGAAGACAGCACATATGAAAACAAATAGTGAAAGCAAGAAACATACTCTGGCACTGGACTGAAGAATTGATTTCAGAAGAACATCATAAGAACTGCTTTTTTCCCTCTCCATATCTAGCGGGAGAAGAGGAGCGCGGGCCACACCATAGGCCACATCAACAGAACTAACCTGATCAATCATGTTTAGTGGTGTACCATCCGGCCGAGCTAGGATGGGAGCCCAAGGTTGCACAAGGGGAGGGGAATCAGACAGGGAGCGACAAGAGTTGGAATCCCCAACCCTGCGCCTCTGTGGGGGAGGCAGAATGTCTTGTGGGACCTCTACGGGGCGTTTATCTCTTTGCTGAAGAGAGGGGGCCGCGGCTGACAAAGCAGAGCTGGATGGCCGGATAATTGCAAGGGGAGCACGAGACGCTCCACCACGAGGGGGTGGAGCAGCTAGGTTAAGCTCATCTATGAGGCTTATCAGTTGCAAAGGCATGTCTATTTCCGGTGATGGCGAGTAGCCTGAAGAGTCTGAATCGGCTAACAGAGCGGATTGCACGGCTAGAGAATGGACAACGGCGTGGTGGTCAAGTCCTTGTTCTTCTCTCTCTTCTTCCTCTTTTTCTTCAGCTACCACTCGTCCGAATGTGCTTGGTTCCTGGTCAATATGGGTGAGGATTGGGATAGCAGTTAGTATTTCGGGGATGTGCGCAAAGGTTACCTGTTGTTGAAGATCCCTTGGAGCTCGGGAACGCATAACTCTCCTCCCACGTTGACCTCGACGAGGTCTGGAATCTCTTTGCTCGGCCGGCGGGCGTGAGGCGATCAATGGAGCAGATGGAGGCCAGGGATGTCTTGATCTTGGCTCTCCTGCTCTTCTAATGTTACCCCAGTAAGTTAGGGTGTAGTCCAGTAGTAGGTGGGCTGCACGGCTGAGACCAACAGGAGTTGGTTCAAATTCGTCGAATTAGAGAGCTAATGATATCTCTTCATGGTGGAGTCTTCCGTGGATCAGACGGCCACCGTGGTTGAGGTTGCTTGCTGCAAAATAGAGAAAACAGTATAGGAAGGATGATCAATAAAATAAAATCAAAGAGGCATGAGAAATAGATAGGTATGCCAGGATCGAATACTAACATGGACGGCTTGGAGCAGTAGGGTAGGCAAAGCCGATGGTGTTTCCCTCGGCATCTCTAGGCTCCCAGTTGCCCATGACTACGAGATAGTCATCTGCCTCCCCTTTTGAAGAGTTGGGCAGGTCTGTGATAAGCTTCTGCTCGGGGTCCCTAGCCTTGAAATAATAGTTGTTATCTACTATAGGAACTACACTATAAAGGTAGTGCAAGTCCCACCAATCCAAGTGCAGGCCGAGCAGCCTGTTCAGGGCAACTGTGCCCATGACTACCCTAACAAAGTTAGGGCACAGCTGCATAGGGTTAAGTTTGCACCTGTTACAGATCTCCCTGAAGAACGGGTGCAGGGGGAACCTCAAGCCACCCTCAACTATGAAGATTAAGGGAATATGGATCTTATTATGGTCCTGACCCTCCTCCTCCAGGTCATCACGTCTATTCAATCGGAATTGAACATCGGCAGGAATCTCGTACTTTCTACGGAATTCCGCTACCTTCTCTGGGGTGCTAAGTAGGGCCATATGTCTTCCCATTTTTTCTAAGTTAGGGTTTCGCAGTTGAAACCTAGGGAAGGAGACGATGAAGACAGAAAAAGGGGAACGGATTAGGCTACTGGAGAAAGGACACTTACGTGAAACAATGGAAGGAGATTCTCCGACGAGGTTGGGGAGAGGTTTCCGGTGAGAAAGAGGAACGGATTTAAAACGTTTCAAGCTCTGAGACATTGCAAATGGCAGAGGAACTCATTCTTCTCTTTCTCTCTCCTGCTCTTTTGTGCCTGGTGAAGAAATGAAGAAGAAGGGAAGAGGTTTATGGGACTTAGAGGGTTTTGGGGGGAAAGATAATGATTATCCCGCCCGAAACCCCAGAAGAGTGGAGCGTGATGTATACAAAACGTCAGCAGAATCGTCCTTTGGGCTTATCCGAGCCACCGACGGGTCACTTCGCATTTAATGAAAACAACCTTGCTCCCCACGTGAGGGGGAGTGCAAGAGGTGCATCAGGAGCCGCTGAAGCTCTGCACACTACTGAACAAATGACAGCTGTGGCAGAGCTGGGGAGCAATTAGAGTGGGTAAAAACCTGATTACCCTATTGGGAGGTATAGCACGTGCCTATGGCCATCACCACGGGAGGTAGGTAGCTCGGCTCAACATAGGGAGGCCCTAGCCTTGTGCCGAGCTATACCAATTATGAATAAAGTCAGTATGGTTAAGTAAATTAGTAGGCCAAGATGTACCAGCTCGGCAAACATCGTAAGAAGATGCCCTGATATGACCGAGCTAGAGAGACTACGAGTGCGGTTTGAACAATATTCTGGAATACATAAACTCAGCTCAGTGAAAGTAGTTGAGATATGTACGTGTCATGCCGAGCTACGTGGAAGCACGGCACCGCCATGAATAAGGCGGTGAGACATTCCAAAATAGTCTAAGGCGGGTCCCTATGAGATAAGGAGCAATCCCTTGAAATAGGGGATTAGTATGAGCATTCCTAACGTGATTAGGAATGAGCCCCATATAGGAAAGAATCCTATATGGAAAGGAAGTCTACTGTAAGACGAGATCTTGCAGGATTTGGAAGCATATACCTAATAGGAAAGTCCTATTAGCTAGGAGCAGGATTCCTAAACTTAGTAGGAAGCCAGGGGCATGAGATGCCTAGAATGATAAGGCAACAATACATATAAATACAGCACCATGCCCATGGAGAAAGGTACGCTGTGGAACCTTTTCATACGCACTGTGATTTAAGAGTTTATAGTACGAGATACTAACTTAGGCATCGGAGGGCCTTTGCCAACGAGAGGCAAAGGTGCTCTAACCCTCTTTCTATCTTGCAAATTTAGAGTTGAATCAAGGAAGCACATGTTCCAGGCTTACGTGGATTTTATCCCCGTACAGGATGCACAACTCATCACCAGGCCAAGGCAACCATCTACTAACTGCTAGGGGACCTAACCTATACTTAACTAACAGTGCGCGTGGGACATGGACAACTCTATGTATAGATGCAAGTGCGTGCATGTAGGCAGTATGTCATGCTGAGGAAAACAGTAACACATAGCATGTAACAGGATGGAGCACATAATCCTAACACATGGATTGGTCACCTAGCATGGGGTTCTACGATTATCTATATGCAAAGACCAGTTTTGGTTTCAAAGGGTACCCTAGACTCAAAGCTAAAGCTGTCTCCCACCACCAAGAATCCCGCAAGGTAATGGTAATAACAACAATTGTGACTTATCACAGTCAGGGGTGCTGAGCATTTCGGGATTCCCCGTTACCGGCAAGCCGGGCGAGATTACCGAAACACGTCAACGAGAGGCTAATAACCATGCACGTGCCATGCAAAAAATCCATAAAAACAACATTTTCAAAATCCCTTAAACATTTTTCAAGCTTAGCTCTTGATGATTAATACATATTGTAATAAAATTACACAAGTGCAATTAAACAAAAATATATATTAACCAGAGTCCCCAGCGGAGTCGCCAGCTTGTGGACACCCCGCTTAAATTCACGAAAAACGGTTGCGGTTTGAAAAATGGTTCCGATTGATTGAATGGGATTCCCCAACCGGATTTGAGGACCGTACCCGAGAAATCTATTACAAAATGACTCTTTTGCCCTTAGAATGGAAAATATTTCACTAGCCTTTCAAAGTGAAATTTCTCAGGTCTGGGAGCTAGGTTACATGAGGGGAAGGAATTTAAAGCGCCTCTCACGCCCGGTGTGACCACGGGTCTCTACTCAATGCTAAAGAGATTTTAAAAATACCATTTAAACAAACTTTATCACGAATTTATACAACAGCATGTAAATGCATCAATAGAATTGATATGATGGGAGTGGATGATTGTGCCATGTCATGAGTGGATGAACAACATACATAGATCACTTAAAATTCACTAAAACATGCTTGGACAGTACTAGAAGACCCTAAAACTCAACCATAAACATCATACGAATTACACCTGGATAACAACTTGACACCTAGACTAAGCAAATCCAGGCGCCGGAACTTGGAGACAGTACAAGATTCCAAACTTTATGGGGCCGCTCCGGGTGCTACCAAACTCTGTTTTGCGCACGGTTTGAAGCATTAGAAATCTTGTCAAGTCTACTTTCCAACCCAAGTGGTTTGAACCCAAGATGATTTGTACATCAAAATTTATGACCATTTTACCTTCAGAAGGTCAAGAAAATAAGTTATTTTGGTAAAACGTGCATATCTCCCTCATTTCAAAATGGATTGGGACATATTATATATCAATAAAGAGGGTTTTGAATGTACTAGAAGCTGGTATAGGCTCAAGTTAATTTTGAAGAGGTTTTAGAGGGGTTTCAAAGTTCACAATCAAGCCTCGCGTGCTCTTATCGGGCATTTTCATCCTTGGGGATGCTTGATAAATTTCTCATGTCAAAATCGGGGTGCCTACAGTTGCCCCTCTTGGATGGAACTTCGTATCATTGCTTGATACGAGTTACATCTAAGACAGAGACATCCCGATTCGTTCCCTGAACCTTTCTCAAGTTGCAAAGGAAAACATTAAAATCACGGCCGTGCCACTCAGGCTGCCTACGTACCCCATTGTAGGGATCAGACCGGCGTAGTTCTTGGGGGCATGTGCAATCAAATTCAACGGGTTTTTCTGGCCCGCTAAATAATCAACACATGAATCAACGAGTTTTCCTGGCTCGTGAAACGTTAGACAAACAAATCATACAAATCAACGAGCCTTCCCAGGTTGTGAAACGCCAAAAAATGCAAATGAAATCTTTAATGGGGTTTCCTAGCCCATAAGATCATGAATTTGGTGCACCAGTTAGGCAGCTTGAATGATTGAACGATGATTGAATGCGCCAGCCAAGGGACTAAAATGATTGAATGTGCCAGCTTGGTGGCTAAAATGATTGGGGTGCATCAGCTAGGTAGCTACGACATGTAATGAATCTATTTTTAAACTGAATGTAAAGATTATCCTAAATGACATTATTGAAAAGGTGACAAATTAGATTTGAAATGACCATCTCTGATCTTGAAACAATTTCGGTAGCGAGGAGTCAACGTGGGAAAGAGAGGACAAGATAAAAGAGAAATATCCGGAGTTATTTTCAGTTTGAACAATGTGAGTACATGTTTTAAGTTATGCATTTTATAAGTTTATGAGTTGAGTACATATTGCATATCATGCATGAGCATGTAGTGGCTTTGAGTGCATTGTTGTTTCAAATTTTGAGGACAATTTTTCTAAGGAGGGTAGAATGTAAAGATCCATGTTTTAAAAAAAAATTCTGGAAATAACGTTGGGAAAGTGTGAGAAATGTTTTAAAATACAATATGGGGTCAATGTGAAGTTGGTATATGCACTTGGGTGTCTTTGTAATGCACTAGAAACATGAGGGGTGAAAGTACAATTTGTGGGGTGTGCTTTTAAACTTGTTGGCTGATTATTTTTTTAGACAAAACACTTCACTTCCTCCCTCAAACACACCGACCCTCTCTCTCTCTCTCTCTCTCTCTCTCTCTCTCTCTCTCTCTCTCTCTCTCTCTCTCGCTCTCTCTCTCTACTCTCCAAAGTCTACTCCATTTCTCCACAAAATCCACACCTCACCACTTCAAGATTTACCTTCATTTCCATCATCTACGAGTGTTTTGGAGTCTGGGTCTCTGTGGTTTTGCCTAGAGCTAGCACATTTCTGTTGGGGTTTGCAAGAACAACCTAGGGCTTTCATTTCCTTCTCATTGGAGCTCAATCTTTGAGGTAGGGGACACATTTCTACTTCCTCTAGTTGTATCTAGTTGATTTGTAGCATATATCTTGTTGTTGGCCACCAATTTCTAGTAAAACTTGTTTTTCACCATTGAAATGGGTTTCCTTCTTATTTGATTCTTGATCTATGCATTTGGTTGGTAAATTGCTCATTTAGTTGATGATTTACTCTTTCCCCATGTTTAGTTGTTGCTTGACATCTCAAATTTGAGCTTAAACCATCTTATTTGCACTTGGGTTGAAATCCCCTCTTTGAGAAAAATCTGTCAAATTTTCATCAAAATCTGCCTCACTGGTCCGGACAAGAATTTGGGTGGTTCGGACCAAGCCATCTGTTAAAATTTTTGTACAATCTGCCTCGCTGGTCCGGACGGGGATTTGGTTGTCCGAACCAAGCCATCAGTGAAAATTTTTCTTTCGTTTCAAATCATTCCTTGATGCTTGGTTAGTTCCCGTTTGCTCATATCTCGTGTATTTGACCTCTAATCTCGAGATAACCCTCAAAATTGATTTTATGACCATTAAAATGAGATTTTTAATACAAAAAATGGTTGGACACATAACGATACGAAATGGACACGCACTACATTGATTCGTCTTGACACTTTTGATGAAACTTGTGACGATTGGAAAGAAATACGATCCTTGAAAGTGTTTTGATGAATTAATTGTATTAAATGGTGTTTTTAGAATGATTTTATGAATACTAGGGCCACCTTTCGGTGCGTCCCTGGCCATGGGTGCACAGAGCCCACGAAATCCGGCAGGGGTGCACGGAGCCCATGAAATCAGGCAGGGGTGAACGGAGCCCACGAAATCCAGTAGGGGTGCACGAAGCCCACGAAATCCGACAGAGGGATTAATTCCCTATTAAAAACAAATGGATACTTTTATGAAATGTTGGAAATGAAGTGTTTTTTTATTACCATGGTGTTTTAATGAAAATTGGATATTTGAACACGCTTTTGGACACGTGACACGAGTTGGCAATGGTTATGAGGAAAAACAATGGACACTTGGTGTTTCTTTGGACACTTTGGGATTCTTTGGACACTTAGGTGTTTTGTGGTCACTTGTAAACTATTTTTGACCTATCATAACATGCATTACTCATTTCACTCACATCATTTCAAATTCCGGTGCACTTATCATCTTTATACACCTAGCGTTAGTAGAATGGTTTTCCTACTGGGCTACTAAGCTCACCCTATCATTTTCAGGTACTCGGCAAGGCACATGACTTGGATGCTTGGAGTGTGGATTCCATGACACGAAACTTACTTTTACATGAAGTTATTTTATCCTCCCTATAGTTAGTGTATTTTTTGGGAGATGATCATGTAACTTCTATTTCTTCAATCTTTTGACAAATTTGATAAATGTAATAACTCTTTATACTTTTGATGCAAAAGTAATTGGGTTCGGGTACCCTTGATGTGAGACACGAGGACTTGTATTTTGGGAAGGTGTACTTTTGACTTTGACTATTCAATGGAGATATGCTTGACTTTGATCTATCCTACGTGGATATTATTTATATTTTGGTTATTAAAATTGAGGGCGTGACATACTAATCAAAAGAGACAATAGAAAATAGACTATATTAAGGAAATACACACTACTACAATAATGGTTAAAGATGACACACCAAAAATTTAAACAATGACAGTTTTTGTAAAACTGTCATCGAAAATATGAGGGTAGAGTTTTGATGTCAGTCTATCCTAAAAACTGTCATCTTTGCGATATAAGATGACAGTTTATAATAAAAGTGACATTATTATCTATTTCTTTAATGTCAATTTTTGCTTAGAACTGACATTAAAACAAGGCGCTTCCAGAAACCCATATGGATAACCTTTGAATGTCAGTTTTCCTTAAAAGTGACATTGAAACTAAGCCCTTTTAGTGTCAGTTTTAATTAGAACCGACATTGAAATTGATCATAAAAGATGACTGCCAAAAAGTGTCATTAAACGTATAAGATGACAGTTTAAAACTATCATCTTATATTAAATCTAAAACTGACATAAAAAGTACTCAGCTTAAAATTTTTCAAAAATATAGTATAAATATTTTTGTTGGTCTTTTGTCAACAACAAGCATGCTAGCTCAGTTGGTAACATGCGCACGCGCGAGGAAGTCAAGGTCTTGGGTTTGAGTCCTGGGGCAAACAAATATTACCTAACCACACAAGTGCTACGTAGGCGCCACACAAGCGCCACGGGGGTGCCATGTGAACTCCACTGGGCGGTCATGTGAGGGCGGCCACACGAGAGCCACGTGTTCGAACTAGAATTGGAGTTTTTTTTTATTTTTTTTAGAATGGAGGATAGATAAGATGACAGTTTAAAACAGTCATCATTGATTGTAAAGATGATAGGTTTACACTGTCATCTTATTGCAAAGATGACAGGTTTAAACTGTCATCTTATATGTTTCAATGAGGTTTTTTGACTGTCATAAAAAATCTAGACTTTTAATGTCACCTCCAAAGATGACAGTTTTAAAACCGTCATCTTTTGTGATTAATGACACCTTTTAATTGTCATGGTTTAAGGTTTTTGTAGTAGTGACAAATTTCATTGCCAATGGGCACCATTTTTTCGAGGAAAGCTAGCCATATTGATTATCTTGGAATATGTTACTGAATTGTATTTGACCTTAAAGTTTAATTTAATTAGTGGTAATAAAACATCCCAAAATCACTTAGATCGGTGGGTTAATGTTTGGCACTACAAATTCACCTCAGGGTGGATTTGTCAAACGGAGATTTACCCTGTCGTTACCAAATCTGGAGTAGTGGGAGTTGATTTTGACAATAGTATTCATCACTAGTAAATATTGGACCGGTTAGAAAACACACCTATTGATACCCGATTGATTTTCACATAGACGTGCAAAATATTAAATAAACATATTCGAATAAAAATTAGCTCAATTGGATACCGAAAACCGGTAGAAGTATTTTCTAAGTTTTTTAGAATTGTAGGGATGTATTCTTGAAAAATAAATTAACATTATATAACTTCTCAGTTTTGTCAAAACAAAATTCTCAATAATCGTACCCCTCACTTGTGTGTTCTGAGCCGATAGAAAACACTCCTATTAATATCCGATTAAGCTAATTTTTCACAAGGACGTTCAAAATATTAAATAAACTTACTCGAATAAAAATCAGCTCAATTGGATATCGAAAATCGGTGGGAGTGTTTTCTAAATTTGGTAATGGCATGTATTCTTCGGGGAAAAAAATCACATTATATAACTTTTCATTTCCAAAAATAAAGTCCCATTATTTTATTGTCCCATTTTTTTGTCAAAAAATAAATTTATATTATATATATAGGAATGTGCACTTCACTTTTATACACATTCATATACTATATAATAAATTTTTTAGACATTTGGAAATCGCATGATTTCGTTTTTAAATTTTTTGAAAAATTTATTCTTTCTAATAAAAATAATAGTTAAACATTTTTAGATAAAATAAAACTATTTAATAACACAATTATTGCAATTAATATGGATTAAAACAAATTTAAGATGAAATAACTCATGTGGGGGCAATTAAGTATTTTGACAACTTATCCCATCACATCCACCTTCCAAATCTCCCTAGAAAAACCATCCAAATATACAATCCACCCTTCTGATGAGGTGGGCCGAGTAGGACTGTCCGTGCTCGGTGATGGACGACTCAGATTTGATTGACAGCGAACGGTTCAGATTTGTTTGAATAAGATGTGATCCGAACCGCCCATTGCTGAGCATGGACACTTGTGATTGGACAACATAAGAGACAGCACCCAAAATCAAATTCCATCATCCAAAATCAAATCCGTCATCCAAACGGGTCGGTACTACAAACTTAAGTTAGAGTTGTTCGCTATCTGTAACCTTGCTCGTTCACTGAACTAGAAAAAATCAGAGAGTTAATATGAAAGGGTTAAAAATCAAACATTTATGATAAAAAGTCAACCAATGCAACTGAAAAATACAAGCAAAAGTTTCAGGACCTTAGAAAAGGAAAAAAAAAATTCAAATAAAATTAGATAATGCAGTTTTGAAACCCAAAAAAAAAAAAAAAAAACGGAAAGGACGATATCCCAGAATCTCATAAGTACCGCTCCCATAGAAAATGGTGAGGGGTTTCTTGTAGGTGTGTCTAATTTCCAAATACGGAAACCATACCTTTTTCCATTCATGGAGGTTTCTTAAAGGAAACCCACATTTTCCAAATCTGGTTTCTGGCTTTTTTACTTTTCTGGAAATTAGTATATCTGGTGCAGTGATATCTTTTTGGGTTTTTTCTTTTATCAAAAGTTTGACAAAAACAATACATTGGGGTGAAAGAGTCTGACTCAGATTTGCTACGTAAACCAGTACTGTTGACAAATCCAAACAAAAGCCAAAAGGGCTGCATAAAGAGAAGTATTATTGCTCATAGAAAAGAGAAAGAAGACAGGGAATGAGAGAGAGACAAATGAAGACCTTCTGTTCTCCCCAAGTCCATGAAAAGCCTTCCTAGGTTTCATAGCCTATCTCTGCATTTTAAAACTGACGATGCAATCAATCCCAAAACAGAGCTCCTTGAATATACCCGGTTCCTTCATGTTGCTTGGCCTATCATGGTTACAAACTTTGTGTTTGCATTTAGTTGGACTACTTTTGAGTACTTGTTGCCAAATGTCAAGCCCCTTCAAGTTCTCTTTCTCTCCTTTTTTTTTTTTCGTGAGTGACGTTTGGACCAGCTTACAAGCATTTTTACTAATTCCTTCTCTAATTTGGTCAAAGGTAGATCATCCATGACTGAAATAGGGTATTCACAAAAAATTATTTTTTTACAGTTTGACACAAAAAATAGAACCTTGGTCAATTTTATGTGAAACAAATCCATCAACCGACCAATAGAACTAGGCTAAACCAAGGATTTAAATACCAGTTTTGCGACATGTAACGGTAACGGCTTTGGTGTAACGGTTTCAGTAGTATCGAACATTACGTAACGGGAATCGGGTGTAGCGGTCGTAAATTTTTAAGAACCATTTTTTAATAAAAAAATTTTTTTGACTTGTTTAAATAACCAGTAACAGTTGAGTATCGGCCATAATGGTTGTGAACCGGTCCGTTAATCAGATACAGACCGATACGTAATGGGAACCGGCCGATACGCATGTAATTTTTCCCTCCCATCATTATACTGGGATGTAGCAGTATCGAAGAAGCCAAAAAATGTTACGTAACGGCCAATACCTTACTTAACGGCCGGTATTTAAAACCATGGACTAAACCCATGGGGTTCTCTCTTTTTCCTCTCTGTCACACACACTCTCACTCAGGAGTCTTGCTGTGCTTCTTGTACTTCCTTCCTCGGCTTTGATAAGAAAACACTGAAACGATAGACGGGTCCATCAAAATCACTGCCATTTTCCAACAAGAAAATGAAATAACAAAGGAAAAACCATAATGAAAACAGAAAGTAAAAGGCACTTCCCAGCTTATATAAACACTAGTTGTCTCTTGTCCCCCACACCAAAACTCAAAACCACTACCACCCACTCAACAAAAAGCAAAAGCTTGCAGCCTCTTGACTACTTTACATAGGTTTGTTTTAGTCTTCTTGCTTTCTTCCCTTCAAACCCTTATTTCCATTTCCATTGAAACTTTAGGAAACCTTAAGTTCCCAAATAGGATTCAACTTTCCAAAATAAACTTTCGCCAACAAAATTTAACATATCCTTCTATATGGAAGGTTTTAACACCTCCATCCCTTTAATACCCATTTCCTACACTTTTGCCAACACCATTGGAACTACTGGTAGTAGTAGTAGTTCTCACTCCAGTTGTGGTATTACTAGTCCATGGATGGACACTAGGATATGGAGCCGGCTCCCACGTAGCCTCGTCGACCGCGTCCTCGCCCTCCTCCCACCTCCTGCCTTCTTCCGAGCCCGGTCCGTCTGTAAGAGATGGTATGGGCTCCTATTTTCCAACAGCTTTCTTGAATTGTACTTGCAAGTCTCCCCTCGCCGCCACTGGTTCTTGTTCTTCAACCGAAAATCCCTTAACAAGAACTACATCTACAGAAACAACAACAACATCAACAATGGTGACAACCGAACAAACTCTGAGGCTTACCTCTTTAACCCCCACGACCTTTCGTGGTACCGTGTTTCATTCCCTCTCGTCCCGCCGGGGTTCTCACCTGCCTCTTCGTCCGGAGGCCTAGTTTGTTGGGTTTCGGACGAGGCCGGTTCAAAGAGCCTACTTCTATCTAACCCACTCGTCGGTTCGCTTATTCCACTCCCGTCGACACTACGGCCACGCCTGTTTCCTTCCATTGGGTTGACCGTTACCAACACATCGGTAGATCTTGTGGTGGCTGGGGATGATCTTATATCTCCGTTCGCTGTGAAAAATCTAACAGCAGAGAGTTTTCATGTGGACGGAGGGGGATTTTACTCACTGTGGGGAACGAATTCTTCACTCCCTAGGCTTTGTAGCCTTGAATCAGGTCGGATGGTTTATGGGGGAGGAAGATTTTACTGCATGAATTACAGCCCATTCAGTGTTCTAGCTTATGACGTGGCAACAAACCATTGGTGCAAGATTCAAGCCCCCATGCGAAGGTTCTCTACTTTTGTTTTTTATTTTTTTGGCTAACAAACTTGAACAATATCCATTTCCATCTAACAGAAGTATTGATTCACTTACTTCTTCATTTTTTTATATATATTCTACAAAATGGGATTTGCAAAATGAACACACACAAATACACAATAACACAACCAATTTAGGGGTGTTTTGGCTAAATAATTGAGCAAGATTATTTTTTGTCCTTGTTCGAATTTTTCTCATTTCTTGATTTCGCATTGGTTTTTCCGGATTGTTGGTTCTTATTGACGAGAAGAATAAAATTTTCTTTCAAGTGAGAAAGCCAAGTCTTGCTATGAATGTCACTCTATGTATATTTTTCTATACAATTTTTTGTACTTCAAGTCTTCAACAGCACTCCTGCTCTTATATTAACTACTCCACTAGAAACTTAACAAGACTAGCAGCACCTTAGGTTTTTAAATATCGGTACAGCTATATATGGAGTGATATTGCACGATACGACGGATACATTGCAAAATAGTTGCATCGAAGGTCCAAAATCTCATTACAGACCAGTATGATACACAAAGGCACTTTAAAGTTGAAACTCATCCATATATCTATACTACATACTATAGAGATCTAGTCTATGTGCAAATTAAACTCTCTTTATTTTAGAAAGAAATTTGAAAAAACAAGAAAATCCACCTCGTTTAGTGCTAGTACTTCACCTTAATCTTCCTCATTCCCGTTGTAACTTTTCGGTTGTTAATTAAGGATACTAACAGATATTTAGACACATATTATAAATTTTCAAATCAATCGGAAATTGAAACAGGTTCCTGAGGTCGCCAAACCTGGTGGAGAGTCGTGGGAAGATGATTCTGATAGCAGCAGTTGAAAAAAGCAAGCTCAATGTCCCTAAAAGCCTCAGGTTGTGGGGGCTACAATCATGTGGAACAACATGGGCTGAGATTGACAGAATGCCTCAGCAACTCTACCTACAGTTTGAGGATGTGGAAGGTGGAAAAGGGTTCAACTGCGTCGGTCACGGGGAGTTCATCATCATAACGGTTCGGGGTTCCGACAAGGCGGTGCTGTTTGATTTCCACAGGAAGAGGTGGCTGTGGATTCCCCCTTGTCCTTTCACTCGCAGCAGCGGTGGTGGTGCCGGTGGTAGCAGTAGCGGAGACGGTGCTGGTGGTGCTGGTGGGGAATTGCATGGTTTTGCATACGAGCCTAGACTTGCCAACCCAGTTACTGGTCTTCTTGATCAGTTGGCACTTCCCTTTCAGCCTTTTAGTGGCTAATGCAGGTTTTTAGTTTTTAATTTGATTAATTTGGCATGTAATCTTAGTAGTAGTTGTTGCAGAAGAAAACTACGTAGTCTAGCAGTATTAATTAAGTAATGGCATTGTTGAACTCTCATTAACTTATCAGTGGGATGTGTTATCTTATGTACGCTTAGCTTGTTTGGAATTAATTAGTGATTATATAGTTAGAGAAAACATTTCAGTTACATTGCAATGGATGTCCATGTGCTACTATTTAGGACTATTGTTTGGAGTCTTTGGAGACATGGCGCAATGCGCGCAATTGATTTAGAGGAAACTTTTGTTTACACCTTCGATGAATGGAATGTTCTCTCAATTAGTTAACCTGAACAACACCTTCTTCGTTTATTAACCTCGATCGATTTAGTTAACCAATTAGGACTAGCTCAGTTGGTCAAGACTCATGTATCTGACTAAAAAGTCAGGAGTTCGAATCTCTCCACCAGCGTATAAATGCTTTTCCTTTCTTTGTTTCTACCCTATAATGGGCTTATTTCCTGTATTGGTTAAGTTGTTGAGCTTGATTATCTCGTTGACTCTCACAATTGATGTAGTGTCCCGGGTTTGTACTTTATACTTTATGTATGATATAATTGATCTCTTCCATCAATTGACAAAAAAAAAACCTCAATTTAGTTCCTTATTCATTCGCTTAACCGGATCATTAAGTTATTATCTAACTACTTGATAATTGTTTATTTGGAGGAATCTAGTAATTTAGTTGTTGTGGATATTGTAAAACTGACTATTTTCTTGAGCATATTCTAAGTATTTACTTTGGGATTGAGTCCTGTTCATTTTTTTCTCCATTCAATCCGGTCCAATTTTGGGCTTTTGTGGGCCCATTAAAGACCCACAATACAGAATCGTTCTTTTTATAGAACTCGTCGAATATGTTGTTCACCTAAAAATTAGATTGAAAGGACATTGATAAATACATGAACGAGAACAAAACAAATTTGCACAAGGAAAATAGATGACAAAATAATTTGAAACTTAAAATTGCTCATTTTTTTTCGTGTACAAATCTGTTTGGTTCATGTATCTATTGATATCCAATCAAACTAATTTTTTACATGGACGACGTACTCGACAAACTTTACAAAATAAACAATCCAATTATCTGAGAGGGACCCAGAAAGACCCAAAACTGGATCAAACGGTCTGGGTTTGATTTTACGGTTTGGTTCGTTGGCTATTCAGGTAATCTATCTCATTACTTCAAACCCTAACCGGTCCACGTTTTCAAAGGATGAAGGTTAGACGAATATTTTACCTTCATAGATCGATAGATTTGTTTACGATTGACTTCAATTGCTTGAATCTATGAACGAAGTACTATGATATTGGTTAATGATTGTCAAAAGACTAGAGCTCGATCGGAGACGTTAATCGCGTAGAACTCGTTGAGGGAAAATGCTACAATACACACCCCTCATTTAGGTGTGTATGATACACACCCTTGCAAAAGTTACGATTTTTTGCAAAAAGTTACGAATTTTTTGTAAATGTTACGAATTTTTTTTGTAAAAGTTACGAGACACACCAAAATGTTACGAATCATATTGCTGAAAAGTTACGAAAAACTAAAAAATGTTGCGATTGTCGATGAAGTGGTCCAATCTGGACCATACAATAGGTGCATATGGTACACCCAAATAAGGGGTGTATATTGTAGTCATTTCCCTTGTGAGTACTACAAAAAAAAAAAAGTTAATCTTTAGTGACAACGATTTTGTCACTTGATTGTCACTAAAAGTGTGCTGCTGAAGCGTATCCAGTACCAATTTTTTAGTGCTAAAATCAACCCATTTTAACAAAATTGAAATGTATGGAATGTACCGGGTTGTGACAGTATGGGCTTAAAATAAAATTGAAACTGGGGAGTGATTTGCATTGGGCCTAGTAGCAGTGGGCTTGACAAAAAGAGACTGGTTTGTAAACCTTTGGGCTTTTAGAAAATGATTTGATCGAACAGGCAAGTGGGCTGGATCAAATTTGTTTGTAGCTACATGTAACTCAAGGTTGGACCAAAAAAATCGAGTGGGCTTGTTTGTTAAAGATATTTGGACTTAGATATGTCTATAAAATCGGCTTCCGACCGGCCGGCCCTAATTTGTCAACCCCTACCCGTCTAAGCCCTTTCCGCGTCAACCCATATTATATCTGACCAAACTGTTTCGGAGATCCTTAATTTTAACATTCCTGGTCCCAATCATTCCTTGGATAAACCTCATTGGATTGTGAGTGTTAATGGTATATTTTCTGTCGCGATTGCTTATGATTTCATTAATAAAGAAGATACTGATTTAAAAGGTTGGAAATGGATTTGGAAGTTAAAAATACCTCAAAAATTAAAAGGTTATGTGCGGCTCATCCTTCGTGACTGCTTGCCTACTAATCACATTCGTGCATACAGAGGTATCACCGTGGATAATACTTGTCCTAGATGTGCTTCTAGTTCAAAGGATATGACACACTTATTCCATGAATGTTGTAAAGCTAGGGGGGTTTTGAATTGTTTTCATAATAACCGTTGAAGGGGAAATGTTCTTGAATGCACTACGGAGGTTTGGCTTGTGTTCAATTTGAATCAGAAAGAAAATTGCTAGACTAGGCAATGATGTTTCTTGGCAAACTTTGTTTGTGGTTTCCCTTTGGCAAAAATGGAAAGATAGAAATATGAAAAGTTTTAAAAATATTGATTCTCACTTGAATGTGAGCTGTAGAGACACCATTAACTACTCTTCAGAGATCACGGATGCATTCAAGTCACCTCTCCACAATGGTTTGATTCGTAATACACTAATCCATTGGTTTTCTCCAATTACAGGTGGAGTCAAACTCAATATTGATGGAAGATATTAAGAAAGCTCGGGGCGGGCTGGTTTTGGAGGGTTATGTAGAGATCACAAAGGAGGATGGCTCTTAGTATATTATGGGAATAGAGGATGCAACTCTAGTCTGGAAGTAGAGCTTTGGAGCATATACTGGGGTCTCATTATGATGCTAGAAAAGGGATGGAGCTTTGTTAGTATAGAATCGAACTCCTAGGATAAATTTGTGCAATGAGGAGCTAAATCTAGATCATCTACACCATCACATCATTTTGGAAGCCAAAATTCTACTAGCTCACACTACTGCCTCTTTGTTCGACATCTGCTGTGAAGCCAATTCTTGTGCGGATATCCTTGCACACCTGGAGCAGAGCAGGAGGAAGAGTTTGTGGAATGCGAAGAGGTCCGTATGGCAACTAGACTAAGTGTCATGGAAGATACTTTAGGTATAGGACGCCTTAGGGATTAGGTTGTCTTGTTTCTGTTTGTTTTGTTGCTTGTCTGTATGATACTATGTTTGAACTTCCTTTAGTTTAATTCATTAATTTTCGTTGCAAAAAAAAAAAAATATCGTATGCTTTTTTTTTAAGTGTTTTGGACTACATGATTAGTGCTCAGTGGATGAGTTGATGTATGCTTGTTTTATTTATTTATTCCATGTTGGTTGTTCAATTTGAGTTTTTGAATGAGTTGGATGGATTTCTTTTTAGAACAAATTGAAAATCCGTGTCCAATCCGTGACTCGCGGATCGGATTGGAACCAATTCATGAGACTCTTAGGGCATCTACAGTGAGCTTTCAAAATTGCTCCTAAGTGAGGCTCCTAACATTTATTTAGCCATGTGCTCAATTATTGTCTTCAATGCGTTCCCCATATAAGCTCCTAAGGGCAAGTGCAACAAGACTCCTCATCCTCATACCATCTATATTTTACGGAGCCAAACCCCAACATTAGCCTTCAAGAGACTCCCTAAACCCCTCCCTAAAATACAAAACGCTACAGTACCTCCCTAAAATCCCCCCCATTTAGAGAGGCAATATTCACTCTCTACCGATTTTTTTATTCTTTCTCTCTCTCCTTCCCTCCCCCTCTTTGCTGTAGCTTTCACCCTTTTTTTTTTCTTTTTTTATTCTCTCTCTCTTACTTTTCCCCCATATATCATATTTTATTAAAAATACAGAGGGTAATAGAGAGGATTGTTGGAGACGTGGATTGGTAAAATGAAAAATGTGTACTGTTCACTACTTTTTTTAGAGAAAAATTTGAGTCATCTATTGGGGTTGCTTTAAGGGTGGTTCCTAAGTTTGACACCTGCCACATTAGTTAAGTCTAGGTAGCCTCGTTGCTAACTTTAAGTGGGACCCAAAGTCTTTAAATCTTTTTTCATATAAAATTTTCAAAGATAAAGGATTTTATTGGTTTATTGGTTCAATGATTCTACTGGAAAAGTTTTTTTTTTTTATTGTTTGGAGAAGAAAGACATGAATTTAATACAAACAAACAAATTCTATATAATAGTATACAACGGCCGTATAGAAATATCCATACCAGTAAAAAAAGGAAGAAAAAAAAAAGGCGTTGGGATATGCAAAAAATTAGGGATTTTGGAATATTGTAGCCGTTTGAATTATATCAATGTATGGGTTTCACACTTTTTGATTTTTTTCTCAACAAAATAGAGACTGCTCTTGCTAGCCTATTGAGTGCACACATCCTCTTTAAATTTAGCAAGCTCTAGGAGTGAAATATGGATCCCAATTATGCTTATGTGAACACCTTAGGATACAACTTAGAAGCAATTTTTAGGGGGTCCACTGTGGATGTCCTTAGATTCGACACAAATTTTATTTTCAAATATTCGTGACTCGGGATTAGGATTGGATTCATGCCAATCCAATCCGATCCGATGGATCGTGCGCACTCCTAGCCATAAGATTTTATGGGATTTTCCATTTTAGCACGTTGATATTATTAAAAAAATATCATAAAATTAATGTGCTAAAATGAGAAATCCAATAAAATCTTATTGGAAACCTCTAATTTTAGCACATTAATTTTATGAAAAATCTCATAAAATTAATGTGCTAAAATGAAAAATGCCATACAATTGTAAATGGGAGAATGCAGTCCAATCATGTTTTTGCTTAGATATTTTTTAATTTTTTACCAATAAAAATAAATCAAAATATTGTGCGAGAAATTAAAAAGCTTGTGAGTTTGACGGGAACAAAAACAATACGGAATATCCATATTCCGTAGCTATTAGGAGTGAGCAGAAAACCCGTCAAACCGTGAATCCAGTCCAAACCGATTGGTTTGGTTTGTTTTTTAAGTAGCTTGGTTTGGTCCTGGTTTTAAAAAATTAGAATCCGTACTCAATGGTTTGGTTTGTGGATTTACGTTCATGGTTCCAATTTCAATCCGATCCAAACCATGTATGTATATATATATAAGCCCAGTCAACTAACTTCCTAATTTCATTTATTCATTATTCCTTCTCTGGCAAGATTTTATTTTGCTTAAGATTTACGACTTATTCCCCTAATTCCAATACAACAATAGTGGTTTAGTCATAGGAAATAAATTCGGTGATTGAAATTCTCTATTCCAATTTTGATTCCACAACACGTTTCTATTTTCCAAATTTTTATACATGATTCGGTCATAGCCTATTCCTATTCCTTGATTTCCTTCATTATCATGAGTAATTACACTAAATTTCTATATATGAGGACCTATTCGTATTCTATATAAACCTAACGTAGTAAAACTAAATTTTAAGTACTCTAAATAGTTTACGGAAATAATATCTCAATTTTAAGCAAACCGTGGTTCGAAACCGAATCCGAACCGTATTTTAATGGTTTGGATTGGTTTGGTTCTATACCTTTTGTGGGTTGGTTTGGTTCTCCAAATTCATAATCCGTATATAATAGTTTGGTTCTTGATTTGCTACAAAACCGATCCAATCCGGTCCATGCTCACCCCTAGTAGCTATGGGACATCGAGGAAAAAGATAGATACTGTAACAAAACACGGACAAATTCCGATGCAATGGGGCTTGCCACCACACCCCAGTTAGTACTTCTCCTGTTTAATTGCCTTGCAAACTACCCCACCGACTTCGGGTCCTTTCCCCTGCCCTTCCCTTATTCACATTATAACAAGTATGCACACAAATCGTCACTAGCACAGATGCTTTTTTTTAGGCCCTCCTCGAGTCTTACAAAAAATAATTCGAATCGTTCCTGTTTTTTCAAATATATTTTTTATGTTTTTCTCATATGTAAAAAATACATTTTATGTGTTCTTCGAAAAAATTGGGACAATTGGACACTTTACAAAAGGCATTTTCTCAATTCATATGGTGAAAAAATGATCTATTGAGCGATCCCTCACCGAAATTCCGTGCCGATCTCATGGATCAAGGTCAAATCTTAACGATTCGAACCGCTTAATATGTTTAAAACGTGTTTTTAAAAACCTAAGTAAGTAATCACAAAAAAAAAAAAACCAAAACCTGAAAGGACTTCATTCGAGCAGTTTTCGATAAACTGTATATGTAAATACTTTTTCAAAATTCGTACGACGAATCATTCAATTTCGCCCTACGAAGTTTTAGAAAACTCTTATAGATATCCGGGTTAAATAATTTTTTTGTAGGACTCAATAAAATATTTTTTTTAAAATAACCGATTTAAATCATCTTTATATGACCTGAATTAAGCCCCCAAAAAATCATCTTCTTTTTTCCCTTGATAAAAAAAAAATCATCTTTGTGTTGAGATATGTGATAGCTATTTAAATCATCTTTTATTTTTCCCTAAAAAAAAACCCTTATGCGATGAGACTTTCCCTATTCACATTGGAATTACCAGTCTAATATTAACTCTATATAGTACACTTATCACATTACATTCATCTCTCATCATAAATGTGTCTCCGACTTTTCTTCTCCAGCTTCATTAAAAGCACAAATTATTGCTCTGCTACATTTAACAAACAGAACACCAGAAAGCAGACACAGAGAGAAGGGAAGAGAGAGAGTACTTGTTCTGGCCATTTCTGAGAATCCTCTCTCTCTCTCTCTCTCTCCCCAGTCCTACTCACATGGCTAAAGAGAAAGAGAAGAAGATGTTGGTAGGATTTTCCTGGAACTGTGCAGCAGAGCTCAAGTTCCTCATCACAGCTCT
Organism: Vaccinium darrowii; assembly: GCA_020921065.1. Taxonomy (NCBI): domain Eukaryota; kingdom Viridiplantae; phylum Streptophyta; class Magnoliopsida; order Ericales; family Ericaceae; genus Vaccinium; species Vaccinium darrowii. Next base: position 28,715,430 of record CM037160.1, read on the forward strand.
CCTCTTCGTCTGTTCTCTCGCCACTGTCCTCCAATTCCTCCCTTCTTCTCCCTTCTCTCTCTCCTCCTCCCGCCTCCAAGACTGTATACTCAATCTCACCACCACCACCGCCATTTCCTCCAACTCCACCGCACCATCCAACCAAACGTCCTCAACAACCAACCCAACAGCCATCGACGGTGCGGTTGCGTCCGCGAATTTATCTTTATCATCCCCGCCACCGCTTTCTCCACCGACAACTCCACCGCCGCTTCAGCAGGACGAAATCTTAGAAGGAGGCATAATAAAACGAAGTTTCAACCCGTACGGCGCCGCTTCCTACAACTTCGTCCTGATGAGCGCGTACAGAGGTGGGCTTAACACCTTCGCCGTGATGGGCTTATCTTCCAAACCCCTCCACGTCTACGGCAACCCTTCCTACCAATGCCACTGGGTCCCACAAAACTCCTCCTCCCCCACCGCCGTTGCCGCAGCCTACAAAGTCCTCCCCGACTGGGGCTACGGCCACGTCTACACCGTCGTGGTTGTAAACTGCACATTCCCTTCCCCCGTCGGCCGCGACCGCTCGGGCGGAAAGCTCCTCCTCCTCGCCTCCACCAACGGCGGCGGCGACACCAAATCCAACGTCACCGACACCATCGTAGCCCTGACCGAAAAACCCAAAACCCTAGACCCCAATCGCTTCTCTTCTCCCCCCAAGTACGAGTACCTCTACTGCGGCTCGTCATTATACGGCCAATTAAGCCCCCAGAGGATTCGCGAGTGGTTAGCTTACCACGTGAGACTGTTCGGCGAGCGGTCGCATTTCGTGATTCACGATGCCGGCGGGATCCACCCGGACGTCATGGAGGTGTTTAAGCCGTGGATGGAAAAAGGGTACGTGACGATGCAGGACATCAAAGAGCAGGAGAGGTTTGACGGGTACTACCACAATCAGTTCCTCATTGTGAACGATTGTTTGCATAGATACAAATTTGATGCTAAGTGGATGTTCTTCTTCGATGTGGATGAGTTCATTTTCGTCCCGAGGAAGAGTAATCTCAAGGCGGTGATGGATTCGCTTTCGGAGTATACGCAGTTCACGATTGAACAGATGACTATGTCGAGCAAGCTCTGTCTCTCAGATGACAGGGGTGTATCTTACAAGTAAGAACAATTTCCTCTCATTCTCTCTGATTGCATATTTTCTTAGATGGGTTTCTTGTTTTTAGCATTGATTTCAGTTTTTGGTTCGTCAATTGTGGAATTGATCATTGCAATTTGGACAGGACTCTCTGAAAATTTCACAAAAATCTGAGCCTAAAATTGCTCCTGGAGCATCTCGAGCTCTTGAGCGAGTAAAAGATTCATTTGGTACGAAGTTCTCAAATGGACAAACCAAATCTAAGTAAGAACTTGAGTATAATTGTAGATTGTGAAGACCAAAACAAACCTTACAAAATCTGGGTATCCTCGATTTGGTTAAAAAAAATCGAGTAAATCCAATCAGGTATGAATTTGAGTCAAAGACTGGAGCAGGTTTAAACGGCTTTTACTTGGAATTTGGTTTTGAGTCTATTAAATAGGACAATGTTCTTTAATGGCCTAATGAAGATGCCCTTGGTTTGATTTTTGATTCTTAAAACGAGGTCAGTCAGATCCCCCTTTCCGGGGACTTGTCTTGTACTTCAATTGGTAATATAACCTCAATTTGGTTCTTTAGTTCTGTAATTGGGCATTGGAATTTGACTAGTAGCTTCCTTTTTCTGTTTTTTTTTTTTTTATCAGTACTAACTTCCTTATTTGTGAACATAGGGTGCTTTGGGTAAAAAACCAAAAACCAAAAAACCAAAAAACCACTTTTGTCCTTATTCAAATTTTTTTTGCATTCGTTTGTTTTGCATCAAGATTTTATGGTTTCTGGATTCCTCTCGACGAGACGAATCTAACAAGTATAAAATTATGGTCAAAACTCAAATTTTTTTGAATAAAGCCAAAATAGGTGGATTATTGGCCAATAATCCACCTATTTTGGCTTTATTCAAAAAAATTTGAGTTTTGACCATAATTTTATACTTGTTAGATTCGTCTCGTCGAGAGGAATCCAGAAACCATAAAATCTTGATGCAAAACAAACGAATGCAAAAAAAATTTGAATAAGGACAAAAGTGGTTTTTTGGTTTTTGGTTTTTGGTTTTTTACCCAAAGCACCCCATATAATGGGAATACACCTGAGAATTATTTTTTTATTAATTGAGAAATGGGACATTGACATTTTATTGTTACCTTAACTATTGTTTGACTTCTCATGTCATTTCCTTGAAAATTTAAGCTCTTAAATGAACAAGGTGTCTCGAACGCATTATTTTACTCCCCAAAACTATCATAGTATTGACAATTTCTTGTGAAACCAATTACTGAGAATCCTTAGGCAAAATCAATGTTTGGAAAATACATTGTTTTCTTGTGAAACTATACACCTCATGTGTAGCTGTAAAGCTGTATGAATTGCCTTTATTAGGAGTTGCGAATATGCTCTATTGTATGGGAAAGGTATTGAGCTGTCTGTTGAAGTTGCCAATTATTTGGGACTCCCGGACTAACAGGTGGCATTGCTATCTGGTACTCCCCGTAAATAAAAGATCGCCACCACACTTTGTGTGTCACTACTTTTCTCGCCACATAAATGGTTGGGAGTATCACGTAGACAACGCCACTTGGTACTCCGAGAAAGCTTAATAATTTCTTGTTGAAGTTGTGGTAGTATGGAGTCATAATTGCTGGCTACTAAATTTGTTCACATAAGTTCCCATTGCAGTTAAGTGGGGGTTGAGTAATTTTAAAGTCTGTTATTGATGTTGAAATTCATAGCTCCAAACATTTTTCTGACGTTGAATATTACTACCTGTTATTGAGTGGTTGTGTGACATTTTTGGATTCATTGATGGCTTCCCTTTGGTGTTAGTTTTAAATTTTAATATCTTCAAGGCTTTGTCTGGGCCAGGTGGGAGTGGGGTGGGTTGTTACTTGTTCTTTTCTTATTTCATTGATTTAGACCTTCGTGACAGAGTTTTCTGCTGTTATTTTTTCCTCAAAACTGTTCAAACCTGTTGTTTTGTAATTTGGCTATTGATTTACTATCCTATCACACAAGGATTTTTGATAATTTGGAGCTAAATTTTACATTTTTGCCTCCGCAAAAAATTCAAAAATTGCCCCAACGTACTTAAAATTTATAGAATCCTTAAGTTTTTTCATCTTTTCAAGAGTTGATAGTTGTACAAATGAAGTTATTGTGCATTTTTTTAAAAATATAATAAGTCATTGGGAGTTATAAGGCGAAAATACATGTACCGCTGTATATATTACATTAGAATTCACCTCTTAATTTATTTTTATTTTTTTGCAGGACCAAATAGAAAAAATAACTTGCATATAAAATTAATTTTTGACCCCGCTAACTTAAAATCCTGACTTCGCCCCTGAACGTGACATCTTAACTTTGACCTCGATGTAGGTGCAAGGGCATGGGGTCACTTGCCGATAGCTATATAGTGGTGATGGTAATATTTACCGGCAGATATTTAGAGTAGCCCATCTTCGTAACGCTTATAATGTAAAACCAATTGGCTGTAGAGGAAGAGACGGTAATAATGTAATGAGTTCATTAGGCTTTAGTTTTCCGTTTGAGTTTGATTTTAGCAACTCAGTTGCTAAAATCAACCATGATTTTAGCAAATGAGTTTAACAGGTGTTAAAATCATGATTTTGAAATAAAAAAATGAAGTGGTTCCGTGTATCGTTTTTCGATTTTTTTCGCACTAAATTAAAGTACTTCTCGTGTACTTTAATTTGGTGTGAAAAAAATCGAAAAACGATAAGCAGAACCACTTAATTTTGTGATTTGAAATACCTATGATTTTAACCTCGGAGGTGGGGAATGGAACCCACGACGGAACCGAACCCAGAATATATTCCTGTAAAATGAAAGCCTTTCCTTTTGTTCTTTATAAAAAGGATTCGTATTTGATGCGAAATATAGAAATGCTGCTGGGAGTTATTGGGAGTAGAAATCATGTGAATTAATATATGTTGTCTTAACTTTCGGTGGAATCAATGACATTTTTTATTGGAGGTGGTTGGACTTGTCTGTGGGTATTAGAGGTACAATTTCTCAACATTTCCGGTCACGCGTGGCATTGTGTTGTTCAAAACATACGGAATTTCTTAACATTTCCGGCAACGCGAGGCATTGTGTTGTCCGAAACATACGGAATTTCTTAACGTTTCCGGCAACGCGTCGCATTGTGTTGTCCGAAACATGCGGGATTCCGTCTTGGCAAGAAAATAGAATAAGAATGCCTCCTCAATTTCATCTAACCCCCTTGCTCAATCTTTAATGCTATATTTTAGAATAGTAAGTAGTAGCATAAATGGTTGGTGACCTAGATTTAAGTGTAGATGTTATTTTTGATAACCGGATGTCCAGACCAGCTTACGCGCACCTCGACTAATTCCGGGGCCCTGGAGGTAACGACCGGGCATAATTCCAATGGCCTCAAAAATTTCCTGGCTAGGAGAATCAAAACAAATTTGAGTGAAAGATTGGTGTTTCTGCAACAAATGTTATGCTATTGGAATTGCAATATTTTTGTTGAATCCTAACACATTTTGGTTATGGTGCAATTTCAGGAAGTGGGGATTTGAGAAGCTAGTGTACAGGGATGGGAAGAGAGGAATAAGGAGAGATAGGAAGTACGCGGTGCAACCGCGCAATGTGTTTGCAACGGGGGTGCACATGTCGCAGAACGTAGCCGGGAAGACGACGCACAAGACCGAGGGTCGTATCATGTACTTCCATTACCACGGGACTATAGCCGAGCGGCGGGAGCCGTGCCAGCAGTTTGTCAACACCACATCACTCACCGGCGAAGACGGAATCCCGTACGTTTTGGACAACACAATGCGACGCGTTGCCGGAAACGTTAAGAAATTCGAGTTCAAAATGATTGGACCGAGGTTAAAAAGAACGCGGCAATGATGGATACCTTCATTTCATTCATTCCTTTCTCTCTCCTCTCCTCGTGTAATAGTTTCCACAGTCGCCATGGGGGCTTCTCATAGTTTTTTTTTTATTCCCTATTATTTTGTATAATATCTTCTTCTTTTCTTTTTTGTTTCAATTCTTCATCTCCTTTACGTAGAAGACATATAGACAGACACTGAGTTGTTGATTTTTGTTGGTATATATGAGCTTCGCTGTAATTAACATTTTGAGGGACTGCATTCTTTTTAGCATTTCACAGTAATAATCGGAATCGTTCGGTTGTTGGATCGCGTTATTGTATTACTTTATTATGTCATAAATTATGTTCATCGGGTATTCAATTATTTAGAACCATATCATTCACAATAATAATCGGAAACATTCATTTGTTTGACCGCGTTATAGTATTTAATTGGGTCAGATACAATGTTCATCGGGCATTCGATTTTCTTGAACCAGATATGATTACAATAGTGATTGAAATTTTATCATTGGATACCCGATTAACATAAATTTTGACATAACTGATTTTGTAGATAAAATTTAAAAATTAAATGTTTTCGATCATTATTGTGGCTCACAAAAGTCTCAAACCTGAGAAATGCAGGCAAGCTCTGTCCTCACGCATAGGGACTCAATTATTAATAGTTGGTTCACATTCACATGCTAATCTTAGGCTATTTTGTTACGTGGAACTGTCGGTCCTGGTGGGTACCACAGGTGAGCACCGCTGGCCACCACTCAAAAGGGCATGTGGCTGATGATAATGGGCTGTGTCCTTTGATAGCTCACTTTTTTGAAAAGAAAATGTGGTCCCATTATGATTTTAAGGCCTTTGTCTATGTAAAAGGATGGAACTGTAGGGGGGGAGTCTATGATGACAAGGGAATCTTGCTTTAAAAAAGTCACAGTCCGTTGCCTTCTTGACAACTCCAAATAAATCATGTGGTTGCATGGACTAAAGGGCCATTTCTAGCAATTTCCCTTAATTCCTGACCCTATGAGAAAAAAGGGGAGTATATAGAAGAAAAATGGAAAGGAAGTCTTTTTCTTTTTTTTCTTCTTTTATCAAAGGGAAAGGAAGTTTGCTCGTAAGAGCATTGTTAGGGAAATGGTAATTGCGTTCAAAATTGTTCAATAAATATTCTCCAAAATTGTTTTTCTTAAAGGGTAGTATAGATGATTTTTGGATCAACCATCTGTCTCGACAAGAGGAATTTAAAAGGAAAAAAATTATTGCCAAAAAAAAAGTTTACTAAGAAAAAAGTATCAAACAGCTGTCTTTTTGTCTAACCTCATCTTTAAACTTTTTTCCAATTTTGGTTCACATTCTTATATTGCTACTTTTTTTATTTATTTATTATTCCTCTCGTCGATATGAACGATTAATCCCAAAAGAGATGACGAAAAAAAGTTTAACGGGTTTGTGTAGCACATTGGCTACTATAGAAGCAACGCAAATCACTCGTGTTAAGCATATTGAAGATAGCGTGCAGCAAAGTAGATACATGAGATGAGAATCAGTAGGGACATGGCTCAAGGGATATTCAAGCTAAGCATATTGAGCTGGTTCTTGAGAGGTTCAATATGCAAACTGTCAAGCCAGTTAGCACGTCATTAGGAAGTCACTCCAATGTTTTTGATGGGCAATCTCCCAAGCCTGATTCAAATAAGGAGTACATGGACTAGATTCCTTATGCCTCAGCCATTTGTAGCTTGATGTGCGCGATGGACTAGAGTCTAGACAAGGCAAGACATGCAATGTGAGTAATGAGATTTTGCTAGCAATTCTGGGAAAAAACATTGGGAGGCAATGAAAATGAGGTATTTGCGAGGAACGTCAGACTCACTAGTGTGCCTTGGGAGAGAGGATATGGTAGTGCAATGATATGTGTATGTTGACTTCGCCTGTGATCATGATACGAGGCAAAGTACCACAAGATATATCTATACGTTGGGTTCAACAGCAATAAGATGGGTCTCACATATGCAAAAGAATGAAGCATATGGATTTGTGGTACCATTTCATTCGCTCACTTTTGGAGGATGGGGAGTTGTTGCCAGAGAAGATTTTGAGGAGCATAAATCTAATAGATATGTTTACAACACCGATCACCATTCATCCTTGAAGAGATCAAGGGTCCGAGCCACACCAAGAGGGGTGAAGATTACTATGTTCACTTTGGGTTTAGATGGAGTTAAAAGCAATGAGCGGCAATCAATCTTCAAGTGGGAGATTGTTAGGCGTGAAGAACTGCTTTAGGGCAAGAGTCGGTCCGCCTTTAGCCGAGTGCCACATCTCGATGGTTCGTCTGAAGATCTTTTATTTGCTTTTTGGATGGAAGCCTGCTTATACAGGTAGTCGGTTCGGTGATTCACAAAACATGAAATAAAAAGGTCAAAGATGTGGACATAACCTATATATAAATCCATAAATCATTGTTTATTTTATTTTATGTTAAAGACTTCATAATATTGAGAGAGTGAGTGAGAGAGAGAGAGACTGTTGGAACTTTAGATAGAGAACTTGTGGGTATTTTCCATCAATCAATAGTCAACTGGTGTGGCTTTGAGGAGTAAGTATGTTGTCGAACCTTGTATATCTTATGTCTTGCTTCTTTTTTCTTTTATCATCTCTTATTTGTTTATTATGCAATTCACAGTGTTTCAAGATCATGTTTTTTTTCTTTGAAAGGAAAGATTTTTGTTGTGTTTGTGTTAGTGAGATTGAGCACGTACTTCGATTTAAAGAATCCCAATATCATCACCTCACCTCATGACGATTTCAATCCATTTTTGTGATGGAGGCTGTAACTTCTTTTTGAAAAGATTGATACCAATTGGAGGAGTTACGATGGTTGTAGAAGTGGAGATAGAAACCCTTTTTTGCCTTAATTTGGTCGTTGTCCTCATGGATTTTGCCTCTCTCTCTTTCTCGGACTCTTGTTGTGTCCTTATTGTATCCTGATTACAATGAATTACGCCTTGTGCCTTTTAGGTGAAAAAAAACAAAAGGATTTCAAAACCACTCAAGTTTGACCCAAAAATTCATCTAATGGTCACCCCTGTTACCTTTTTTTACCTTTTGATGTGGTAAAAAGAAAAAAGAGAACAAATCCCAAAACTTTTTTTTTGCCTTCTTTAAAACACAGAGTGCCTAATATATAATGTCTGTAGACATTATATAATGCAAGCGAGGAGTGTCTGTAGACATTATAATGCCTGATATATAGTGTTTGTGAAGAACACCATACATTGAAATCTTCCATGGCCTTGCGCAAGCGAGGAGTAACGCAAGAAATTTGTGAGGAGGATCTCATTGGGGACGAAAGGGAAGAAGGAACATGGTGAGACGATGAGTGTTATTTGACTTCCTAACCTTAATAGCTGCTTGTCTTGACGTAATTTGGGAACCCCTTTCGTATCATTATACTAGAAAACAAAAGCAGCCGTGACTGGTGAATATGTGTCGTTGATGCTACTACAGATCAGTTCAAACGGTAGATCAAAGAAAGGAGAACGCTACAATACACCCCTCGTAATGGGGCGTAAGGTGTGCCCCATTACGTACATTTTTGGTAGTTGTTACATATGGCTTTTGTCACACCCTCAATTTTAAATAACCAAAATACACATAATATCCACATGGGATAAGTCAAAAGTCATAGATTTCACCACTGAAAAGTCAAAGTCAAAGTAACATGAGCCTCTAGTCAAGGGTAACCATACCCGTACATAGATAACAAAAGATTTTAAAGTATTACATAAGTTGAAATAGTCAAAAGATTGGGGAATTTAAAGTTACAAAATCAACTCCCAAAAATATACTAGTATGAAGATGAGAAAATAACTTCATGATCAATGAATCTCCATGACATGCATTCACACTTCAAGCATCCATCTCATGTACCTTGCCGAATACCTGAAAATGATAGGGTGAGCTCACTAGCTCGTAGGGAAAACCATACTACAACCGCTAGACATATAAATATGATAAGTGCACATGATATGAGTTATCATGGGAAGAACTAATCAAAGAACATAACGAAAGCTAAGACAAGCGATACGTGTCCAAAAAGTACCCACGTGTCCAAAGTAACATCAAAGTGTACAAAATGATTTCAAAGTGTCCCAAGATACCCAATAATTCATTAAGTTTATCAAAATCACCAACAAGTATAACACGTGTCCAAAGTCATGTCCAAGTATCCATTGTTACCAAAATACCATATGTACCTCAAAACATTTTCATTTCCAAGTACTCAACACCACCCAAGTTTCCCTTTTTGTTCCACCAAAACTATCCAAGTTTCTCACACAAATTTAAAACCAAGTCCACAAGTCGAGTTTCGACAAAACACAATAGATAGTCCAAAATCTCATTTCTCATTTCGTTCATTGAAGAAAAACCATCATTTTCATTAAAACTAAGGATTTAATCCCTCTGCTGGGTTCCGTAGGCCTCGCGTGCCTCTGCCGGGTTCCATAGGCCCCGCGTGCCTTTATCAAAAATTTTACCAAATGATAGCATTGGTTTAAAACACCTCATTATCACAAATATTTCATTAAAACTCTCATAACAAGTCCGTTTCCCAAATTTCATTTCACCAAAGTACCCTTTCTTTTGAAACGCCACAATTTTCGCCAAAAGGGCCGACCAATCTAATATGCCTTGTATCCGATACGCATAACGAATTGTCTAATAAAAACATGTGTTAAAGTCGTAGTTTAATGATTTCAAAATGGTTTTGTTGGGGTTACCACATTGCTATATGTCAAGTATACGAAGTTCCGAACGATTGGAGGCCAAATGGAAGTCAAAAGGTGGCCGAAAAACCACTTAAATAACAGGGGCAGCAACGGGAAAATATGGACAGCAGCCTATGAACAGTACACTGTGCAGATTTTCACCTCTAGGGTGTGGAATTTTAACCCAATCACAAATGAGACAGTTTAGGCTCAAAATAGAAATGCTAGGCAACAATTAAACATGGAGGGAGGTCAATTCCACTCCCAATTTCATCAATCAACAACCAATTTCGTATATCACAAAATCAAAGTGAGGAAAACCCATACAAAGAGGAAAAACATGATTTTCCAAGAAATTGAAGCCAAGAACAAGATATATGCTACAAATCACAAGTATATAACTAGAGGAGGTAGTAATTTGTTTCTCTACCTCAAAGATTTGCTTGAAGATGGAAGATGAGTGGAACCCTAGGTGTAGAAAACCCCAAATCTTGAAAACGACCTCTACCGAAGCTCCACTACGAGTTCAAGAGACAAGATCAAGTAAAAAACGAGTTACAAGGGTGAGGTTTCACTCACAATTGAAGGGGAAGAGACAAAAACATGAAACAAGAGCAAAGAAGCTCAAGAAGCATAGCCCTTACCTTAGAGAGAGAGGAAAACGTGATCCAAGTGATAATCTAGCTTAGAAATGCGAGAATCTTCAAGATTGGAAGTGGGTTTGTGTTGAAATCAAATGGTTTTGTGTAATTTCTAGAGAGAAGTGAGAAGGAGGAGCTCTAGGGCTCAAAATCGGGGTGTGGGGGTGAAAAATGGGTTAAGGGGTCTATTTATAGAACCCCCAAATCGCGCACAAAAATCAGCAGAAAATTACTGGTAGCCAAAACACAAATCTGTGAAGTGTAATATAGCATATTGCTACCAGTATCAACTGGAAAATTTTCAAATTTTCTACTACTTCAATCGATTAGACCTCCGATCATTTCTAGCATTATCTCAACATCCCAAAACCACGTCACAACATCAAAATACACATTTCAATCGTTCACCGAATCCCGGTACACCAAGACAGACACACCCATACAAACGCTTTGACGGAAACACTTTAAAAACTTTAATTAACACGTTCATACAACTTGAAATGAATAAAAGAAATAAAAGAATTTTCATAAAATTTTCGAGTCTTTACAGCTTTGGTCAAGTTACACACCTTTATATAATCACTATTCACATCACTGTTTTCATTAACCTTGTTACGTATATTCACTATTCCCATTTCTCTATTGACACTCCATTTTTTGTCTTTATATACAAAGTGCAAGAGTAATTTTACCTAATAGAGACAAAAAAGGGAGTGTCAATAAAGAAAAGGGGAGTGTCAATATCAATTCCCTTGATTTAATAAATCAAAATTTTATTTTACTAAAATTAGGGTTATTACATGGGATAGAAAGGTAATTGAAATTGGACTGCACGTCTAACATCTATTTGGTGAGAAATTTGTGGGTGCCGAGCGGGTACCACGTGGCAGTACCCGACGCACATCCCAGACGTCCAAAAATATTTTGGACGTTTCGGATTTTAAAGAGGAGAGAGAAATCTAGATAGTCCAAAAAAATTTGGAAGAATGCACGCTCGGGCACCAATCCATCACGACACCAAAAAAATTTCCCCTATTTGCAGTGATTTCGCTTTGTACTTGATAGATAAAGTAGACAAATGGAGAGGAAAGTGTAGACTACAATTACGGAGAAAATTTGTACATGTGTTTACAATAACTCAGGACTTGTCTATCTATTTATAGAAAAGTTAGGATAAAAGTCTAAACCTACATGGAAAATTCTAAATCTAATTTCATAGCCTTTTAGACTATTTACATGAGCTGCAATATTAGAGGCTATTGGGATGAACAAGGTAATCTTAGTCCCAACGTGCTCTCTCTCTCTCTCTCTCTCTCTCTCTCTCTCCTCCCTTCAGTTTCTTCGAAATCTATACCATTAAAAATACTTTGGACGGCTAAGATTGTGCACTTCAACTCTGCAGTCCATCCCACACTACATGGTTTCCAATTCCAGTATTTTTTTCTTGCCTTGGTTGATTAATTAATTGATCTTTGATTGATATATTTCATCGAATTAATAGAACTGCATATTTAATCAAATGCCGGATATTTTGTCACCTTGGATATATAGTCTGATCCGATGCTTGTATCCGGTCAATTAGACTGGGCATGTAGTATTATTTGACGGAACTAAGAGCTAAAGGGTAAATAATATCATTAGATATACAATCACGCCACACTAATAGTGATTAATAATATTGATAATACTACACAACTAATGGCATTGAATATCTCACAATTTGTAGAATTATATATGCTATGCATTTTTAATCCTAATAATATTAGTCAAACACCGGACATTCGATCACCTTGAATATAGCATAATTTGATGCTCATATCGGGTCAAACAAACGGACCCAAGTACTGAATTAGATCAATTTGTAAGACGGGATACAAAACACAGTACATGCTCGATTTCGCAGTTCTTCAACAGTCGAATAGAAAATTTCAGAAGCATTATAATCTATAGATCATATAAGTAAAAGCCTTCCCCAAACCCAGCTGCACAACGAACTAAAAACCTACAAACGAGAAAAACTACCCTCACCCACACCCAATGAATTTGGAGATCCTCTACAGGGTTGTAGTGCGGCATTCAAGTCGTTGATCACGCAATCAATGGCCCGGATTTCATCTCGGTACTTGCATGATCTAAGCCGTTCATTGCCGAGATGAAATCCGAGCCGTTGATTACCGAGATCAACGGCTCGGATGCCGCACTACATTAATGGCAATCACGGACATCAATATTTCAGAAAAAGATGTTGTGATGCTATTTATATCCAGTCTAAACACTTGAGAGAAATGTAGAGGAGCTGAGCGACGATACGAAACACAGCTCAAGCAAGTTAGAAAATCATCTTAGTGCAGCATCTGAACAGATTGATCAGAATCAATCACCATTTATTTTTTCTCCATTCCGAACAGCGTGGAGTCTAAGCTTGTAACGCCCTTGATAATTCATTCTTTACATCAAAAGGTCCAGAGAATATACATCAAAAGCAAATGGGAGATTTTTACTGGAGAGAATTATAGAAGAGAATTAGCACTACAGAAATACCAATTATTACTGGAAATGCCGTAACCAAGTATAGTGCTCCATAGCCCTGCAACAGATACAGGTTTATAAGTCAAAAAAATGGGCCACTGAAGACATGTACGGAACGAATTTTACGGTTTTACTAGAGCAGAAACAAACCACAGCTGAAGGCACTTCACTATCGTCAGAGACATCAGAATCCTCGATATCAGCAGCGGAATCCCAATCAATATTCAGTCTCTTAGCAGCCACTTCAGGATCAACACCAGTGTCTGTAGTTTTTGCATATAGGGATTTTCTAGGCTTCTTCTTCGTTATTTCAACCTATCCAACAGAGACAGCTTGAAGTAAATTTCCATGAGGAACCAATACCATGTTGGGCTCTCATATGCATGCAAAGGGTGAAATTTAACATCATCAGATCAGGTCAAGTAGAATGAAAAACAAATCACATTACGGGTGTGTCAGTTCTGTCAGTTCTTCCAACGTAAACAAATATATATCAGTTCCGATCATATAGAATGTATCAATGACTACGGATCTTAGTAAGAATGTTTCCACCTGCTCCCTCAATTTTCACTCTTCCATTCATCCTGCACAACACCCTCCTTTTAGAAAAGAAAAATTTAACCTCTTATGAGTTTAGACTAGTGCCAACTCATGCGACAAGATCCAAAGATCTAGTCCAAACTCTTCTCAAATTCAAAATAAATATATCAAGATTTACTTGGATTTGCAGCTCCACGTACTTACATTATCCAGGACCTTTTCATGCAATTTCCATACTTGTTCAACACCAACAATGGTGAGTTTAAGCATTAGAAAGCCTAATGCATGATGATGCATCAGGTAAGTTACAATTGTCCCAAAAGCTTACGTGGTTGGAAAATTGGTCCAAAAATGTATGTCAAGCTATTCAACATCCTCTCTCATGCAGGCCCAGGCCCAAGGCAAGTCTCAAACTTTTTTTTTTACCCAAAATTAGGCCCCCAAGTCGGAGTAAGTTTTATGCATAAAAAGGCCCAAAACTTTCAACGCAGTCCGTCTTGTACCAGCAGTAAGAGCAGGGGCCTCTACGCGAATGGTCGTGAGTTCAGAACTTGCCCTTACTCTTAGTTTTTACTGAATGCTTAAATGGTTGAAAAAAAAAACAAAAAGCGTCTTCTCAAAGTTCAGCTGTTGAGATTTGAACCCAGGACAATGAGGGTTTGTGTAACAACAGTACCATAAAAAACCAACATATATTAAGTTCTATCCACTACACAAGAAAATATTACACATAGAATTTTCAGGTAAAAAATACTAGTACTCATTCAGTTTTTCCTAATGTTTTTCGTTATGCTTCATTTAAGTATCTAGTTTATTTGAACGGCTTCGTTTAAGTATTTTTACAAACTCAAATTAGCCAAAATAAACAAGAAAAATATATGCCGCAGATATATATATTTTCAATCAATGCTTTATTTTTGTAATTTGATGACAAAAAGATAGGGCCCCATGTAAGTTCGCCTGGGGCCTCCAAATATATAGGGCTGGCCCACACGTGCAACCCATCTTCCATGTGAAGATGCAAATTTCATAGATAGAGCAAAACAGAGTATTCATGGGTGAATAAAATGCAAACGGGAAACAAATGCAAACAGAGAGACTTTGAACTCAATACCTCTCCCAACCTGAACTTTGATACCATGTTTAAGTCACCAATTATCGCAAAAACTAGGCTGTTAGGAAATGGAGCCTACAATGTTCATCGACAATCAAGCTATTCAACAGCATCATGCATTGCTTCACGATGTGAGAAAGCTCAACTTTCCATCATTTTCAGCAACTGTTAAAATTTCGATTTTACCAAATCCGAAACAAAACAAAAATACAACTAGAACAGATTTTAAACCCTTCACATCTTTTGTTTTTGCCCTTCGCATCAGTATACTGTATACACCTGTAGTAAGCAAAGCAAAAAACCAAAACCTCTTACTTTTCGAATGATAAATGTCATGCTTTTAAAGGACATACCTCCAGATTAGGCCATTGGGCCATTTCTTCAGCCAGCATCCTAAGAGCAACCTTATTTTTTGGTATTTTTCCTTCATTGACCTATGAATTTTGAATCACAGAATAGTCCAGTTAATAAAAAAAATCCATCATAACAGAATCTTAGCACGTCTTGTTCCAATTTGACAGTTAACTGTAGAACAATCATGTCTACCATGCCGGTCAAAAAAAAAAAAATCATCTCCACCATCATCCAGATTCCAGAAAAACTGGCCCAATGTGGTATTTCACCACCGAGATGGACGGACTTCTCCTATTCCATTTGACTTTCTAAAGCCAAATTTTCATATTAGCCATGCGATCAACACATAAATATTTGATCTCATTTAAAGACTCGGACATGTGTAAACAAAAATTCCCCTATGATTTCCGTTCCCAGATACAAAAACAACTAAATAAATTGTTAAATCATCTTTCCGTCGGAGTTCTCATTGTTATGATTAAATCTTTCCCATAAGAACAAAAATACAGGAGACTGAAATGTTTCTATTTCATACTTATTATAGAGAATTGAACCAATCCAACTTATAATAGAAACATGTTAAAAAAATCTGCCATTGAAGCAAGATAAGTAGACCTGCTTACCATGCACATGGAAGCTGCCAGAGTATTTACATAAAGGCTTGCTGGAAGATCTAGTGGGGATAAGAGATAAAGGAAAAAGACGTACAAAAATGGAGATGGTCATGTCTAGCTAGGCTATTCTTCAACAACACTGTTATTAATGAAAACATCGAACTTCCTACCAGAGAGCATTAAATGTAGAAGCCAAAGTCTTAAAAAATATCCTCATTAGATCCAAGTTTGACAGACCCCTTTAGTCTAGAAGGTATCTCAGTCATATCTGAACATCCAATAGCCTACCACATGTAGCTGTGAACCATGGTTTCGTGTATTTATGATCCATCTTCAGAGTGTACCAAATTTGGCATTTACTTAAAACAAGAAAGGAATGGAAAAAGAAAATTAAAACCCTTTCCCACAACCGGTTAGACTTGTCACCATGGCAACAACAACTAAAAAATTCCAATGTGTTCCAGTTTTTCCCCAGGAGCATGCTCAATGGCAGTCCTGGTTCAAAATTCAACAGAGTAGTCCTGGGGAATAGATCTGTAAAGTGGCTGCTTTTGGCTGTCAACTTTTCTATATAAAAAGTGGAGGCCCAAGTAGGAACTCATAACCCTCATACTAACCTGAAAAAACAATAGGCCTCAATCAAATGAAGGCCCCCCAATTACTATGACTTTACCTTAGAAAGAATACACCAATGTCTAGCCCTTAATACCAAGACCTAGGAAACAATTGTTTCTATTATGAGAGAGAACAAGGTAATTGATTTAACTTCACAAGAAAAGTCAATCAAAATTCAACCCTTAATACCAAGCCTATGCACAAATAAACAAATCAAAAAACCTATCCTTATCAGCGGGAGCCTAGAATAACTATTTTAACTTAGCAAAACTTCAATCTAGCTCTAGCTCTTAATACCAAAGGTGCCATTTTTAGCTAAAAGTGCTTAAACTCCTAAAAGTAGTTGATGTATGTGAAGAGAATGACCCGTCTCGAAATCCGTGTTTAGGAATTTTAGGAAATGGGAAACTACCCCCAAATTCTATTTTCTTTTAGAAAAGGCTGAAAGTAATGGTTAATCATTTGCAATAGCTTTTTAGTATTGCCAAATTACCAAACCAATCTAAATGCAATAACTGAACCAACACAAACCAAACAAAGCCTTGTGCTCCATTCAGTTGGGTTGGTTCTACAGTGGTTAGAATCATACGACTCATGCATGGTAACTTGGGCTGGCTCCATAGTTGTTAGAAACTTAGAATCATACAATTCACAAATAGTATCATACCATTCGATTATATGGTGGGTCATCGATACGAATAGATTGCATGAATAAGAAATAGCTTTGAATTGTGAGTGAATCTGTGATTTTGATCTTTTACTCTCTTTTCCATTCAATTGTATTCAAATTATATATTAAAGGTCGTTAGAATAATTATGTGCCATCTACACAGCACGGACACTTCGTCGGAGGTCACATACTGCTGTCGGACACTAGTCGAAAGCCGACACTCTCCGGACACGTGCCAACATTCAAATCCAAATCAAGGTTCTAAAATTCGTTAGATGCTCCCAGGGCAGTTGGGCACCTTCTAGCTTCAGGGCCGAGTACTTGGTGCCCAGTCAGGCTAGTTGGCGAGGGGCCTTCTAACGCCTTGGCGCCGAGTACTCGACCTTCCGGACCTTCTTTTAGAACACTGATCCAAACTGATTGCCAATCCAACACTATTCGGATTTACAAATCAACTTCTATTGCAATAGAAACTAGAAATTGCCAATTCATCATCTAACATACATTTATTATCCAAATGCATAAATTTAGTTTTCTTTTGTATTGTAGAAATCATAAGCAAATCAGAGCACGAGTCACTAAAGGCCCTTCCGATTCTCAATTTGACCAAGAGAGAAACACATACCACCATCGCCATCCTCCACCCTGACCAACATCGCCATAACAACCACCATCTCTCCAGTCTCCACCACCTCACCATATGCAATCACCACCCCTCTACTACCACCTTTCATGCCGTCGCAGTACCACCACCACAGGCGGATTAAAACTCAAAAAGAGTACCATTGAACTCCATATGACCAAAATTGATTCATCTTGTAACGAGCTATTTGTCTAAATTCAGGTCTTAATTTTCTATCAAACACCTTTTCAACTTAAAAAAATTCAGCACTCAGTTGCCTAACTAATTTTCAGCTCTAAAAAATACCTCCATGTTGCAAACCAGGAAATCATATGGCACTCCATTCATAATGAGGTACATCTAAGAATCAAGTTTCTTGCTGCGCGAAAGAGTACCTTTTATCAAGACTAGAGGCTGGTTGGAGAAGGTGAGAGCTATAGGCAAATTCAGAATGCACTAGTAGTCCTAGGATGCTTGTTCCTACAATTTTTTCCAGTATATCTCCATGAAAAAACTGCTCAAGGTGGCTAAGTTTTGGTGGAGCAAAGAAGTACAGAAGTGGACCAGATGAAAGGCCCAGTATCTTATATAGATAACTGGGACAAGTCATGAAGTACTTCTGTTGTTAAGTTGCTTCTGCTCATGACTCCAGTCCTCCTTTAGAAAACGAAAGGAGGACAGAATGCTCTGATAAGCAGCATTCAATATGTCCGGCTGAACTACGGAACATCATCCGGAGCAAACCAACAGCTCAAGAAATCAGATTAGTTCAATGGAAAGCTTGCTCAGTAAGTATTTTGGAGTTTTGAAAATCGTAAGAAATGAAATGAACTATAATCTGATTCCCAAGATTACCTTTCTCGGCCAAACCGTAGATAGAATGTGCACAAGGCAGAAACATCTTAGACTTCTAGCCTCTAGGGCATCGGCAAAAAAAAAGCAGGAACCTTCCTGTCATTAACCAGTAGTCTGATACCACATTTCCCATTTTGCGAATGGTATTCAAACAGAAACTATCAACAATAAAGGATTGAGGGCTGACTGATTCAAACTCAACCATACGTATAAGAGGAGAGTATAATGTGAAGACTAAATGCCAGCGTCTGAAAGCCAAACCATGCCAGTGAATGCAGTGTGCTACCAGCAACCAAAGGAAAGCATGCTTGAAATTGGAAGGATCTCAAGGGCCAAAATCTCTTCTATAGAAGGCATACTATATTTATTGTCAGAAGAAGAACCAGTTTGGCCAGGTAGTCATTGATGAGCTGAGACCTCTATATCTTGCTTTCATTATGCAGCTCACCACAATTATAAATTTTTGCATTCTCATATGTCGGAGATAGAGTAAGGCACGATATGGATTAGTAATACATTTTGTTCAAAGATACCAAACAAATAAAAAAGAAGACTTACTTCTTCCAAGACAGCAGCCAAGTCGTCCCTTGTTGGAGCTTCAGAATCGTCAATGCCAAGAAGCCTCCTTCGCTCCACTTCTCTTGGGTCCTCTATCATTATTGTCAGTTTTACCTACAGATTTGGAATACAACCAACTATTGAATAATTAGGGTACAATGGAATTGGCACACCTATTTGAAGAGCAAGAATTCACAAAAAGGAAAAATAAATTACATTTAACAACGGCAGAAATACCGCAACCCTAAATTGGCAAGGCAGGTGTTATTGTCACAGGAAAAGCTTTGTGCGTGATGGCATTTTGAATTGTTTCCTGACCTCATAATCCCAGATAGATTTCAAACTTTGTGATGCCAATTCAGAACTGGAAACATACGGCAGTCCATAATTGCAGTACCAAGCTAACTAAACAAAAAGGAGTTAAGAGTCCGGTTCGCTAGAGAGATGTGGATGTGGATTAAAATGAAGCCTATTAATATTCAAGTTTAGCAACAATTTTACTGTTTGGGCTATAAGTTAATGGGAAAGTCTAGAGAGACTAAATAACTTACTAACTAATGTGCTAAATGGGCATGCGACAGTCTTGTAGTGAACGAGTCTACTTATGTATTGATGTGGTGTTGTCATGTGTACATTTAGCGTACTAGTTTGTAAACTATTTAGTGTGTGTAGCATTGCTCATAGTGGAACTAGTATGGAAGATGGGTTAACAGGTAGAATATAACATTTTCGTTAGAGTATTTGCATAACAAATATCCTCAGCATGAATATGTCCAAACAACTCGTACTAAATAATGGTTGCAAAACTAGCCGAATAGAATGGATATAAAGGTTACCTCGCTGAAGATCATGTCTCTGTTTTTCCTAAGAAGCTCCAAAACCTATAGAAAAATACACATCATCTGTAACAAGACCAGTAATGCAAGGCTGTGTGCATGTCCTCATATAAAAATACCAAAAATAGATCTCTCTATTAAACTATTGTACGGAGTAAACTATTGTAAAGGAACAGTCGTAAACGCCAGTAACGAGGCAGGCTCACACTTAAGTTTTCTAAATTACGATTCAACTGGCTAAAGAAACTTCCAAAAAGAACAAAAAAAAAAAAATCGTAATCCAAATTTTTTTTCCAGTATTTTTACGCAATTCGATGCGTGTGCCCGAATGTAGAGACATGATTGTGAACGGTCGGATTGGTCCGGGATTAGCCAATGTGCATGTGTGGCTCGAACACCTTGAGTTATCAAAAATTAGGGCGAGAGAGAAGAGAGAGGGAGAGATACTCTTTTGATTTGGGAGACGTCTTCGAGGTCTTGGGGACTTGGGTCGTCGTCGTCGTCATCGGCGGCGGCGGCCTCATCATCATCAGCTTCGGTAGAGGGAAGACGGAGTTGGGTCTCTTCCTTACCCACAAATACAACTCCTGCAATGCTCCTCCTCCTCCTCCAGCCGCCGCAGATCGTATTCAAGCAATGGTGGTGTGGAGGAGCAGAGGGACCCGACGACGGTAACAGAACGTAGTAGTTGTGAGGAGAGTGGGGAGAGGAGAGAGAGGAATTGGGGGTGGAAGTGGAAGTGGAAGTGGAGGGCAGGAAGAAGGGTGAAAGTGGCGGTTGAAACAGTTGCAAAGCCGTGGTGGTCGGCATCCTTATCCGATGCCTCCTGCCTCGTCTATATATGCGTGCGTCTCGTGTTTTGTTAGTTAAATTAAACGACCAATTGAGAGAGTGGGGGAGAGAAGCTAAAAGAGCTACAATAGCATTTCCATGGATAATTGATTTATCTTTGTAGTGCTCAAAATACACGTAGCATGAACATAAAAGACAAATATTATAGTGTTAATTATCAAAATTTGTGTACAAATGCGATTTGGACAAGGCTTGTCTCACAAACATGATTTGGAGTCCCTTTTTTTTTTAAAAAATATTTTATTCAGTATCCTATAAGAAGATTACCTCAATTGGATATCGGTATAGGCAGTTATGAAACCTCCAACTTTCTCCCATAATTCATGCCTGATTTGTGAATCAAAGTTTAATGCATCGTAAACTCCCTTACCGATATCCGATTTAACTTAGAAAAGCATATCAACATATTTTATAATAACAAAATAAGTAGCTCCGATTATTTTTGTGGGACCCAAGACGGGTCCAAAATGAATCTGTACACCCGTGTACAAATCCCAAATCTGTACACATATGGTCGCTGTTAGACAAACCTATAAATCTAATAGCCCATAAAAATCTCCTTTCTGGAGGACCAAATCATACTGGAGTAGGAGTAAAATGGACTAGGAGAAAACTGGTAGTGGGGAGATGGTGGTAATGATGGTAGTGGCAGCGACAAAAGCGGCGATTGTTGATAGTGTCGCAGTTGTGATTGTGGCGAAGGTGGTATGGTGGAAGGATGGCAAGAGGGTGGAGCCATGGAGGTGGTGGAGGGACGACAATGGTTGAGAATGTGCAAGTGATGACAAAAGTGAGCGGTGCTATAGTTGTGGTGGTGAATAAGTGTATGGTGAATGTAGTGGTGGAACATGATGGAGAGATATAGATAGTGATGGTAGAATGTACGGTGGTGGTGGTGGTGGGGAGATGACGGTGGTGGTGGTGGAGAGAGTGACAGTGGTGGTGGTAATTGTAGATAATATGCCACTTTAGATTGCGTTAGAACTAAAGTTCTGAATCCCGTACCAGTCAGGGTATCGGTTTTCCTACTGGTACGGTATGGTACCGATACCGGGTCGGTACCGGTACCGTTTCCGATTTAGCGGTATTACCGCTTTATATATATATAAATCAATATATATTGTATGAAGAATTGCGAAATTTTTACCCATAAAATTTCATTGAAAGACAAAATAATATAAATATTATTTTTGGGTATGTAATCACTCTCTTAAAATTAATTTTTACAACCATTACCCAACGTAAGAGTCAAAGGCAACTGACATCTCCACGGTCGCCGGCGACGGCAGAGACGTCGACAGAAGCTGGCCGCACTGCCCTCCTCTTCGTCTTCTTCTTCGTCTTCGACTCCGAGTCTTGAGTCAAAACCTTAGCCGACGATGCTGCAAAATTTCAGACGAAATCAAGCTTTCCGCCATTTCGGCCTATATTTTCCGGATTGACCGAAACCGTCTGGTAAAGGCCGGTGTTGAGGCCGAGATGGAATTAGAAGTGAGGTGTACCGTTCAATATAGAAATCCGGTGGGGAATGAGATTGATAACCTTGATCAGGAGACCCTTTTGAAAGGGAAGATTTTTGCTTTCATTGGAAATATGCCATCACGAAATAATAGTAGAGATTTGAAAAGACACGATTTATCCACCATGGCCGCAACATTTGAAGATGATAATTTTTTTATTGGAGACGTTTGTATCATATGCTAAAGGATACTAACACAACCTTCCTGCTTAGGGGTGAAAATTGAAACCGACGAACCGAACCAAACCGACGAACCGGACCGAACCGAGAGTTTTTTCGGTTCTTTTCTTTAGCCGGTTCGGTCCGGTTCTTAATATTTTGAAATTTTAAAAACCGGTTCGGTTCACGGTTCGGGGGATTTTTTTCATGAACCGAACCGAACCGAACCGGGTATATAATTGTATACCTTTTAAAAACGTTTGAGGCAGCGATTGAACCCTTGACCTCACGGAAAGGATGCCAAAGCCTTACCCACTTGGCCAGCAACCCCTTTGCATTTTCAATGGGAAAGATGTTTATTTATTACATACCTCAGACTTACTAGTATATATACTTAACGCAGCAAACTACACTTCACAATTCTGAAATCTTATCAGTTACGAGAGAGAGAGAGAGAGAGAGAGAGAGAGAACCCAGGCGATGAGGCGCCGCCGCCCACAAAGATCTGTCCGTCGTCGACTCTGAATGACAGATCTGATCACCTCCTACTACCACGCAATCGATGCCATCGCCGTCGTCAACTCTGTCTGTCATCCAATCACCGTTGTCAACTCTGCCCTTCCGTCATCCAATCAATGCCGACGCCGGTCCGCCACCCAATCGACGCCGCCATGATTGTTTACTCTCTCTCGCGATTTGTATGTTTCTTTTTATCAAGTTGTATACATGTTTGTGTATATATAGATATGTTTAATTTGTAGATCTGGAAAACCATCTGGTATATATATATACCCGTGTATATCTATGTATATGCATGTTTTTGTTTTTATTTTTTGAACTAATATGTATAATTTTTTTGTAAATCTATATATTTGTTTCATCTCTGTTCAAGTTCAGGGTTCTTGGTGCTATTTTTTTCTGTTTTTCTTTCGTTTTCTCAATCAGATCCATGGGTTTTGTCTCAATCAACTCTCTTGCTTTGGCTTTTGTCGAACCGGCCCCGAACCGACCGAACCGAAACTGAACCGAACCGAGATCTATATAACCGGTTTCGGTTCAGTGAATCCCCCGAACCGACTTTTCCTGGTTCATACAAAAATGGCCGAGAACCGGACCGAACTGAACCGGTTTCAGCCCTATTCCTGCTAAGTCGTGAATTTTTTTTTATTTCTTTTCTGGAAACATTCTAATTTCAAGTATAATTTAATAGAATTACAGAGTATGGTTACTGTTTACCATGTGAAGTCCAGTAAAGTGTAACAAAGTTTGAACCACATCATCAAACTTGACATAACTTGATCATTGAACTCACTGAGATGTGACATAAATGTGACATAAAGGAAACCCCTTCTGCCATAGACAGGTTGAAAAGTTTCTTCGTAAGATGTACCTTATTCACAGCAGACGGTTGATACTAGAAAATCAGAACACAAACAGACGTGCACAATGAAAAAAACAACGAGACACAAGATATACTCTTATTTTCGATTTCATAGTGGACTGGTGTGGCTCCCGTGGTTTTCCTCCCAATCTGAGATTTGCATTTTCTCTCGGCTCTTTGTTTCCTGAAATGCAACAAACTTCAACAAACTGCTAAGTATATAGGTCGGGCCAGGCCAAAATTACACCCGAGGTCCAAAAATATTGTTGTCCCGTGGGGCTCCGCCCCCCCACACCCGCGGTGGGGGGCTGCCCCCTACACCGGGATAGACTACACCCCGGGATAGACCAAAGGTTGTCTTCACCCCCAACACTTTCCTCCACGCCCTCAACTCCCTTACTTTTGACATTTGACAGTTGACATGACAATACTCCCACGTCTCCCACTCCTGTTCCCACCCTTCCAAACGCCATTATGTGCTTACTATGTATTGGAGCATAGCAGTGCAGAAGACAATACATTTTTTAGTATCAATCACTACCTTACTTTCTCTTTCTCACTTTTTTAGTTATCACAAATAGAGAAAGAGAGATAAGAGGTTCTCCTCGGTTCCCAATATAGAGCTGCAAAACATTGAAGAGGTTTAGTGAAGACGAGGTTGTAAACCTACAAAAATTGAAGAGAAGAGAAAAGGTTGAAGGAAAAAACGCCATTTTGTGTTATGTATTGTAGCAATGCAGCATTGCAGCATACCAGTGCAGAAGAGAGTACAATTTTGAGCCTCATTTTCTCTTTCTCTCTTTTTTAGTTATCACAAATTAGAGAAAGAGAGACAGGCCTCAGTTCAATATAAAGAGAAGAGAATTTTGAGTATCACTACCTCACTTTCTCTTTCTCACTTTTTTAGTTATCCCAAATAGAGAAAGCGACCTCCGTTCCCAATATAAAGCTGCAAAACCTTGAAGAGGTTTACTGAAGAGGAGGCTGTAAAGCTACAAAAATTGAAAAGAAGAGAAAAGGTTGAAGGAACAAAGCAAGAAATCGTCTAGTTTGAGTTCAACCCAGGGTTCTGAATTCCGTACCGGTCAGGGTAGCGGTTTTTCTACTGGTACGATATGGTACCGGTACCAGGTCAGTACCGGTACCGTTTTTTATTTAGCGGTATTACCGCTTTATATATATAAATCAATATATATTGTATGAAGAATTGCAAAATTTTTACCCGTAAAATTCCACTAAATTTAAACTTTCATTAAAAGACAAAATAATATAAATATTAATTTTGGGTGTGAAATCACTATCTTAAAATTAATTTTTTACAACCATTACCCAAAGTAAGAGTCAATTCAAGAGTAATACTCCTATTAACACAATAAAGACTTGGGTGTATGTGTGCTTTGCGCCCATATATGGCTTATGGCCATTCATTGGGGAACAGTTGGACCCTCCAAAAAAAGAGAAACATTGGCCCTGTTCGTTTCCCAATTTAGTTTTAGTTTTAGTTTTGATGACATCATCATTTCTCTCATTTCTCTCTCTACCTCTCTCCACTAATTACACCTGATGACATCATCAAAACTAAACTAAACTATCTAACCAAATACAGCCATTATCTTCTTTTTTCTACCCACTTCTACCCTCTTCTCTCTCTCTCTCTCTCTCTCTCTCTCTCTCTCTCTCTCTCTCTCTCTCTCTCTTCCGATCTATATGATATTCTGATCTCTTCTTCTCTGTTGAAACAAACCCAGATAAATCCGGTGGGTTTGGGCTGGTTAAGGGACAACGACAGCGAAGGCAACAGACATCTCCTCAGCCGCTGGCAACGGTAAAGACGTCGACAGAAACTGGCTGCATGCCCTCCTCTTCGTCTTCGACTCCGAGTCCTGCGTCAAAACCTTAGCCGACGATGCTGTAAAATTTCGGACTAAATCAAGCTTTCCGCCATTTCGGTCGGTATGTTCCGGATTGACCGGAACCGTCCGGTAAGGGCCGGTATCGAGGCAGGGACGAAATTAGAGGTGAGGTGTACCGTTCATATAGAAATCCAGTACAGAACGAGATTGATAACCTTGATCAAGAGACCCTTTTGAAAGGGAAGATTTTTGCTTTCATTGGAAATATGCCATCATGAAATAATAGCAGAGATTTGAAAAGACATGATTTATCCACCATGCCCGCAGCATTCGAAGATGATAATTTTTTTTATTGGAGACGTTTGTATCATATGCTAAAGGATACTAGCACAACGTTCTTGCTAAGTCGTGAATTTTTGTTATTTCTTTTCTGGAAACATTCTGATTTCAAGTATAATTTAATAGAATTACAGAGTATGGTTACTGGCTACCATGTGAAGTCAAGTAAAGTGTACCAACTTTCTTGCCTTTAGCCGCCACCATCGTACCGTTGGAGACTTTCCACGTATCCCTGTGACTGTCGATGTATAACCTGCTCTTGCTACACGCTGTCCAACCGAAACAAGATTCCTCTTCAAATTCGGAACGTGCTTGACATCCTTCTTAAGTACTTTCTTAGCAGCACTACAATCCACTCTTAATAAAAAGTGTTGGTTAAGAAGATCATCTTAAAATTTCGTTATACATTTTACAATAGAAAGTATTTCTTTCTTAATTGTACTATAATTGATTTGAGCATTCTTAAAGAGTCCTAAAGTAAAACGGACTAATTCCTCCTTAGAATTGGTAGGATTTATTTGTTTCAATATCCCACCATACCCCTCATTTGAGGCATCAGTTTCAACAATT
Organism: Vaccinium darrowii; assembly: GCA_020921065.1. NCBI lineage: Eukaryota > Viridiplantae > Streptophyta > Magnoliopsida > Ericales > Ericaceae > Vaccinium > Vaccinium darrowii. The sequence goes on from CM037160.1 coordinate 28,741,826, forward strand.
TTCCTCCATACAGGATTAGCCAAAGCTAGACAAGGTAATTGCTTCGATTTTAATTTAATTTTTTGAACAGCCTTAGTATGGCGTTCAATCCATGGCGGTGGATTCTTCCTTAGTCTTTCATATAATGGGGCTTAATCTTGGGCTAATTCCTTATAATAGTCTCCTATATAATTGAGACTTCCCAAGAATATTTGAAATTGAGATTTATCTTTGATTTCATCTGGAAATTTTGAAGCAAATTCAATGCTACGATCTATTGGGATAATTTTCCCTTGATGAATATTTTGACCTAAGAATCTTACATGAGTTTGGAATAATTTCATTTTTGGTGCTGAAACAACCAAACCATTTCTTTGAATAATTTCTTTAAAAGTCTTAAGATGTTTTATATGCTGATCAATTGATTGTGAAAATATTAAAATATCATCAATATAACAAATTGTGAAATCCACATAGAGATAGAATATATCATTCATAATATTCTGAAATTCTGTCTGAAATTCTGAAGGTGCATTTTTCAAACCAAAAGGCATTACATTCCATTCAAAATGCCCAAATGGTACTGTAAAAGCAGTTTTATATCAGTTTTATATCAGTCCAGATTTCAAATCAAATTTAGAAAAAATTATGGCGTTATGAAGCCTATCCAAAAGATCTTTTTTATTAGGGATTGGATATCTTATCCACATTAAGACATCATTTAGAGGTTTATAATTGATAACCAACCTTGGAACACCTCTGTCGTTTTCAGCATTTTTGTTAGCATAAAAAGCTGTACAACTCCATGGGGAGAAGTTTTTCCTGATAATTCCTTTATTGAGAAGATTATTTATTTCTTCTTGACATAATTTCAAATATTCTTGTTTCATTTGGCTAGGTCGAGCCTTTGTTGGAATTTTCCTTTCACCAAAATTCTTTTCATAAGGTAAAGAAACAATATGTTTCTTTCTATTCCAAAATGCATTAGGTAAGTCACTACATATTTCTTTAATAAACTCTTGATTTATTTGAGAAATTTTCTCTTTCACAAATGTGCTTTGAAGATTTTCTTCAATACTCATTATTTTAATCTCTTTTTGTAAGAAATTAATTTGCTTATCTTTACTTTTTATTTTTTGTATTATATCATTAATCTCCTTATACATTGGTGGAGATACAAATTCAAAAAATATTTCATGGCCATCTACGTTGGCTATTCTACCTCTTTGATCAGTATGCATTGGCATAATCATAGATAGAAATGGAGTTCCAAGTATTACTTGATGTTGTAAATTCCTTACACATAAAAAAGTAGTTTCACGACATATACCTTGATTACAGATATAAACTTCATTTAGTTCATATTTTATGATCATTCTTGATCCACTTGCATTGGAAAGATTCTGTGCAGTTTTTTTCAAAATATTGGGTTGGTACTAGACCTTCTTGGATACAATTCATATCTGCACCACTGTCAACTAAGGCAGTAATATTTTCAATTGAATATTCTTTGTGAATAACCAGATTAACCTTTACATGCCATTTTTGGAAAACAACATTATTTAGATTATTTAAATATTCTTCTTCTCCTGCTGGAGCAAAATTCTCATGGTTCTTATCAAGAGCATCTACACGATGTTGTAATATAACAAGCTCTTGATTTGTATTGGATTGCTGTGATTTTAGGTTTCTGATTTCTGTTTTCAAAATATTAATTTCAGATCTGAGATCAGGAATTGTTGCAATTCTGGAATTATTAGAATCGTTTTTATTTTGAACTCTTTCTAAAACTTTTTTAAGACTATAAGTGCCATCTGGAATTTGTGGCTTTTCTTTCTCTTCTTCTTCCTTGGCAGTTGATATACATGCCTCTATAACTTTAATTTTTTATTTGTGGATCTTGAATTTGATCAATGATTTCCAAGAGTGATTTTTGTCTATCCGTAAGAACATTTATACTTAAACCATTCATTTGGACTATTGCTTTCCAATAGTCTTCAGATGTTGAGCATTCAAGATTATTACATCTGCAATTTTTAAAGTTAGAATCAGAATCAGTATCTGAAAAAAATTCAATATTAACACCAGATAATTTATTGATATCATTAGAACTCTCTGTATTTTCTTGTTCTGATTCACTTGAGTTTAACATAAGCTTGAATAATTGCTGTTTTAATTCTTCATCTATTTGAAGCTCATTCAACTTCTTTTTTGTGAGGCATCTATTAGCATAATGCCCAATTTTTCCACATTTATAGCATTTTGATGTAGTTTTTGATTTTCTTTTCCCTTTTGATTTGTAGGGTTTTTTTTATCTTTTCTTTCCTCAGGTTTATTTTTAGTTTGCTTGTGGTATTTTTCGCTTGTATTTCCTTTTTGATTGCTTAGGATTATTCCTATATTGTCTTCGGATGCTTTTTGGGTAAAGATTCGTATCATAGGCGAATTGATCACAAAATTCTCCCAATTCTTGTTTTCCAGTTAATCTCTGTTTCTTTACCTGGCGATGAAATTTCAAATCATTACATGAAGCTAAACCTTTTTGTGTTATTATGGCAATTAGTTGCCCATAAGTATACATATCATAATCAATACTGAGACCATTATTTTGATCTCTGAGCTTTTTCTTTACCTTTTCTGCAAAATAATAAGGTAGACCATCAATAAATTTGGATTCCAATGGTCACTATTAGCATCAAGTCTTTGCATAACTTTAGCAAGAAATACATCTTTGTACCAACGAAAATGTGTCAACGTTGGACATTTTAGATTTTGAAGCAATTCTCTGCCTCTTTCATGCTGGTCTTCCCAAGGACCAATAAAATGAAATATTATACTTTGTGTTAAAGTACAAACAACATCTTATTGCGGCCTAGACTGAGTTTGAGATGGTTGGCCAGGGATTTTACTGGGGATTTGAATTTCCTCCATTTTTACTACTGTGAGAATTTCATTTTTTTGCTCTTCTGTGAGGCTATTATCCCACCAGCCTTTTAATGTTCCCGTAAAACCAACTGTGATTCAACTAGCAATTTCATGATCACTATTCTTATTTTGTTTACAAACAGTCGAATACATTAGCATATGACATATGACTTAAAAAATTTGACATTCTGTCATACCATCTATATTCCATTCATAAATTGTTCTTCCACTATAAGCTTTTTGATTATGGAAGAAATCTTCTTCATAAAGAATGTCCTGAGGTGTAGGACGAGGATAGTAATATCTATCAGCTCCTGAATAAGGGTGATTTCTTTTAGAATAATTGACAGGATTCAAGGATAATTTATGGAAAATTTGTTCTTGATCAGAACTCTGAACTTCATCTCCAGTCTCTTCAGAAATTGTGTTGATTGATAAACCTTTTAATCTTTTATCTAATTCTTCTAGAAGATCAGTATTAGGATCATTTAATTTAAACCTTCTTATTTCTAAAGGAGGACGGATCCCTATTTTTTTTAATCCATCTTTTTTAACATTGGTTATTTTTTTAGGTAATTTCTCCTGTTCGTGAATTTGATCAATCTGCTCCTCAATTCTTGTGAGTTGGGCGACAATAGTTCCTAAATGTAGATTGGTATAATTAGTTTGCTTGTGGAGGCGATTAAAGTTTTCATCCTCTATTTGTTTAACAAAGGCTACGGCCTCTACCACATCTGGAACCTTATTCTCATTTGTAGATATTAGTTTATTTGGTGTTGTAGGAGGATGTAAAGATTTTATTTCCCCCTTTAAGGTATGCCAATTTTTATAATGTTTCTCAATAATATTAATTGAGCAATCAATTTCGTCCCAATGTCTTCCATAAAACCATTGGACAAAGGGAACAATTTTCTTTGAATATTCTAGCCAATCATAAAATTCTTCTTTGTATTTCTGTAATTGTTCTTTGTCATATTTCGAAAAATACCATTTTCTGAATTCCCGATATTTTAGGTCACAAAATTCTTTATGAATAGCTTTTCTATCTATCATAAATTCAACCATGGATAGAAAAGTCCATATCACTCGCCGTTGGCGAATCTTTTTCAGACCTTGTATATTTATTGATTCCACCATAGATGGTTCTGGTGGTTCAGGTTGTTCAGATATTGAATGCGTACTTGTAGTTGGAAGGCTAACTTTATAAGGTTTTGAAAAGGAGAAACTTCCTCTTGAACTTAAACTCCTAGAATAATTTCTTATTGGAGATTCAAAACTTATGCTAACAGAACCATTGTCCTCTTGGATTACTTGTTCAATATAATTATTGACGATTGGTTTTGCAGGGACTGCATTATTTATAGTCCAGTGTTCCGGGAAAGTGATTTCTTCCTAGTTGATTAACCTATTTGTGGCAACATTTGAGGTATACAAATTATTATCTATCAATATTGTTCGATCCGGAGGTCCTAATTGACGAACCCTAGGATTAATAGTATTCATTAGTCTATAATAGATTCTATAGAATATAGCAATTACTTCAGATCCAAGGAGAAAATCATAACCTTTTGTCTGGATTCGGAGATTCAAAGCTTCACCTATATTCTTGTCTGTCAAAGATAAGGTGAGATTTGGATATGCATTAAACTAAACTGGTCCATGGCATAAACTAGTTTCAATTGCAGACATCATTGATGCTTTCCAATTGTTGCACCTACCATCTCTTAGGGTAGCTTGAAGACATGTGTCTGTACCTAACGAGGTTAGTGGTTTGAAAGCAATTTGCAAAAGTCCTATATGGACATATTTGTAATCTCTATAATGATTTACAACCTCCCTTGGTTCCATAAGATTTATAATTTTGTCATTATCTTCGATACTCTCAGTTCTTTCCATAGTTGCCAAACTACTTTTGAATTGAAACATACCATATTTATAAATTGTTTCTAGATTAACAGGTGGAATTGTCCACATATTCATTTTTTCCTTTTGTTCTTGCACATTAGCAAATTCAACTAACTCAGCATTCTTAATTCTTTCAGATTCTGGTTTAAAAAATTTATTAAACAACATGATTTATGAATCGTTCACATATGAGTCCAGCATAATATGAATTAACATAAACAAAATACAAATCAATCTCTGCAAGTATAGAAACTCATAAGTATAGGGTTCTGATATCCAGAAATGCACATCTGCCAACGACTTACGAGTCAAGGCCCAAATTCCCTTCTCGGGACCACAGGGCAACACAAAACCTCACCACGGCTTAGATGACGTGCCACATTTCTGCATATCAAATTCTATACCTATAATTGTTATACTTTCAGAGAGTTATTTGTATTGTATAACTGGTAATCCATATTATTACCACACCCCTATGCGAACAAGGGAAATTAATGAGCCATAATGGCTCTAATACCAAACAAATGCAAATAATATAAATTAAATGCAAAGGATCAATTAGAGTACTGACAAATTACTGTAAACAGATGGAAATAATATAAATTAAATGCAAAGGATCGATTAGAGTACTTACAAATTACTGGTATGGAAGATGGAGCAAACAGGAGAGGGATTTTATTATAGTGGAATAAGAGAGGGATTACAAGAGAGTGAGAGAGGAGACTCGAAAGAAAGACTTGGGGATATCCCCTTATAACTGTCCCTTACATAGAGACTGAAATGCTAAATGAAACGCAAATTACAACTTAATTTACATGAAATTCAAATTAAGGATAAGATTGGCCGGGTACTGCTCTGGGCCTCATCGACACCTAATTCTTATCTTAATCTGAAAAAACGTCATGGATGACGTTTATGTCCAATTATGGACCTAATTGCGTTATGGCTGACATAAGGGTAAATTATTGCTGTCCTTTACCCTTTTTGATCTGTTCTATCAGCATCTGGGTAATTCCATCCCAATAATCAGCAAGGGTGGCCCCATTTGGGTCATCCATTTCATATGGATCTTGAGATTCTCCAGCCAAGCAGGTGAATGGATTATTCTCATCTGTTGATTGAGCTGACGTGATTGACTCATCATCACCTGGAACCTTGAATGTTTCAAATAATTGGTTCTTCATAAAACCCATTGTTTTGATGGCAATTTTATCTTCTGGTAAATTGGGATTTTCTGCGCTAATTTTTTTGGAAATATCCAAAAATGGATTAGAAATGAACTTTTTCTCCTGACTTTTTACTATCTTCATCAAATTCTGAATTTTTTATCTAACCTCATTGAGGGTATCCTCCGTATTCATACCTCGTGTCCACCATTTATAATGAAAAGTTCTGGCCAAAATTGGTAGGCCTAAATTATTGTGCCTGATTTTCACATCCCATCGCCATATCCATGGGAAGGAAGAGTTATTCTCAGATGGGTTGGAAGGGCAGCTAATTCGGCAGCTCAAGTGACAGTCAGTTTTTGAAAGGCACTCTTTCCCCTTCTTGGATTGTTAATCCTCATGGTGTTTTGTTTTCCATTATAGATAGGGATTCCAGTTTTGGTTTGTAGCCTGAAGGCATGTGTATACGATAAAAGAAGAAGAAGAAGAAGAAGAAGAAATTACTGCATCTAACATCATAAAGTTCTCCCTGAAGAAAATAGGACATTTTCTGAGCTGAGCTCCCTTCCATCAACAGCAATAGCGTTGTGATCTCTAGCAATCACAGCAGCCATAGCATCAATCCCATTCCTATGCACTGCGACATAACAATTTAGCTCAAAAGGATCCCACACTTGGCTTACTCCATGCCCAAATAGCTAATTCCACCGAATTGGAAGCTTGATTATCATTACAGAAAACAACATAAAAAACGCCGCAAGCATGAATGGATTTAGAAACCGTGGCCACTGGATCAATAGGAGTATGGTGGAAAAAACTCCTTTCGGCTTTTCCATATGAACCAAGCGACAATGGCAACATTCCCAACAGTTACTGATGCCTCATCCACAAATGGGCTAGACTCTATTACCTAGGAAGACCATTTGACCATAGATTCAGCTTAACCACCAGAAACAAGATTATGCATTCCGCAGCCAAACTAAACAGCACTAGTCCACGAGCAGCCAAAGAGCAGATGTTCAATGGACTAAATATATTAGTAACAAAGACGATGAGCAGGGGAGGGGGAGCATTTTCTGAGAAGTTTATGTTGCCACTATATCAACTGAGATCTGGTTCGACGTTTTCTTTCCTGTTGGGTGTTATGAAGCATGATTAGTATAGATCTCAAGGACCATACCTTCGCGGATCCAACTAATAGTGATACGGTAAATCATTTGATGCACATCCAAACTTATATTCCTATAATATTAGCAACACTAGCTGTCGCCATTTTAACTCTTCTTTCTCAGTCCAGAATACACTGAATTGAAGTGCAGTGACATAAGTATTCCTGCCAAACCATGAACAATATCTATATTTCGTGCTTTCTTTCTTCAAAATTGTGTGTGTTTGGTTCGTAGCCCAGCATCTTACGCGACTTGACCTAAGGCAAACATTCATATCAAAAAGGACTGAACTCAGTTTACAACAAAACCAATTTGCCAATCCAAAAAAAAATAAAAAAATCACCAGTTTAATGCACTACTACGGTCTATGATTTAACAAGATGATTCAAATGCAGCACCATGAGGCAGATATATCATCATTTTCTCACTATATTCTAAGGGAATGCACGTCACAACCTAAGGTTTAATGTAATATGTTATTGTAGTCCCACGCCACACCGCAAAAAAGAAAAGGAAGATTGATTTGGAAAAGGTAGGCTTGGTGTGCAATTTAGAGTTTTTTTATAGCAGGAAAGGAGAAGAGTACAGACAAGAGTTGAATCACAGATCCCGTGGTTGCAGTCGCAGACCTGCTCCGGGTACCTAATCTACAAGGCTACATGGTAACAATTCCTATACTGATCTCTTTGAGAACTAATCTACAAGGCTTCATGGTAACAATTCCTATACTGATCAATTCTCTCGAAGATACGTAGTTCAAATATGCAAAAGAACCAAATAATTGAAGAACCAGAAACTACATATCTTGTTGCAAACTGGCGTACATTATTTCGTTCGCTCAAGGAAATTAACATCTTAAGAAAGGTTCGTCCTCTTTTCCCAATAAGGTTTTAAGGCCTCCCTTGCAATGTTTCTATCTCATGGCCCCTTCTTCTACAAGGACATTCATTTGGATTTACGGTATATACTTGCAGAAATAACATGTTAATCCAACTCTAAACACTTCAGTTCCAAAAAAAAAAAAAAAAAAGCTGTAAACACTTACAGACAGCAGCAAATTTTAGTACCCACAGCAGTTTGATCTTCCTTTTCGTTCCTCATTGTGATGATTCTCGGAGCTTCAAAATACACAATGACCCAAGACCATGGACAAAACATAAACGCCTCTAAGAATACTATAAGACAACAACATTCAGAAAGTCTCAAATGTCTCTACCTAGCTCCCTGTTCAGTGTTACAGCCACTAGGGAAGTGAAGGAATTTATAACCTTGAAGGGATGGTGGCAAATAGGACTGCACTGACAAGGAAGGATTCTCAAGGTCAGGAGGGTAGATATAGCCCTTCCCATAACCAAGTTGTTTCATCAGCGTAGTCGGTGCGTTCCTCAGATGGAGAGGCACTCCCTCATTCTGTCCAACAGATTCCCTCACGGCCTTCTGTGCAGCCTCTATCGCTCGATAAACAGAGACCGATTTGGGAGCCAAAGCCAAGTAGCTGACACATTGGGCTAGGTTGACATTGCACTCTGGCATGCCCAAAAAATGACAAGCTTGGTAGCAGGCAACAGCCTGCACGAGCGCAGACAGGTCTGCCAACCCTACATCTTCACTGGCAAACCTGATGAGACGGCGAGCGATGTAGAGAGGCTCTTCCCCACCTTGTAACATCCTCGCCAGCCAATATATGGCTGCATCAGCATCACTACCCCTCATAGACTTGTGCAACGCACTGATCAGGTTGTAGTGCTCTTCACCAGCTTTGTCATAAGCAAGATGCTTACACTGAAGTGCTTCTTTTGCATCATCCCCCGTAACTCTGACTACACCACCCAATGCTGCAGCTCGTGCTGCTGCAGCAGTAGCAGCGATTTCCAAGGCATTCAATGCCACCCGGGCATCTCCATCGCAATGGGACGAGATAGAATCCATGGCATCATCATCGACTTCGATCCTTTGAATTCCCTCTACACTGCGGGCCAATCCCCTGTCCGTGTCATCAACAGCTCGCTTGAGAAGAGCGGAAACATGTTCGGGGGATAGTTGGTTCAGTGTGAGGACCTTACAGCGAGACAACAATGGGGTTATCAAGTGGAATGAGGGGTTTTCGGTGGTGGCTCCAATGAACACAACGCTCCCATCTTCGATTACGGGAAGGAATGAGTCCTGCTGTGATTTGTTAAACCTGTTGATGCAGGGAAACGTGTTAATAAAAAGTACCACACGGAGAAAGCTCTGTTTTCTTATTATCAAAACTAAACCATTTTGACCAAATGGTCTTAAGACAAACAAGGAACCTATAAAATAGTAACTGACAATCCTTGAAGGAAACTATAAATAATCTAAATCAATCAACTAAATAGTCAAGAATACTTATTCCTAAAATTGCTAGACTTTCTAGTGAAATAAATAAAATCAAAGTAATAAAAAGCATCAAAATTCAATAAAATCCTATCAGCATCACCTGTGAACCTCATCCACAAACAAGACGGTTCTCTTCTTCTTCTCCTTCATCACTCCCTTCATCAATTTCCGAGCCTCTTCGACCGCGTCTCTAACGTCTTTAACCCCAGAAGTAACGGCCGATAGCGAAACCAACCTGTACGAGGGAGAGGGACAAGAACAAACAATGGCTCGAGCAATGGAAGTCTTACCAGTGCCAGGCGGACCCCAAAATATAACAGAAGGGAGGCGGTTGCGGTCGACGGCCGAGCGGAGGAAGGAGGTGGGCCCGAGGAGGTGGTCCTGTCCCATCACCTCGTCAATCGTACGAGGCCGCATCCTCTCCGACAACGGTTCGTGAAGCGGCGGCAGCGGCGGAGGCGGACATTGTACTGCTGCTATCTCTTGCTTTAAACGCTTTCTAGGGGGTGACTCTCCTCCATCGTTTTCTTCACGGGAATCTTTCGGTGGCGCTTCGTTTTGGACGGGAGAGGGAGAAGGAGGAGAAGGGGAGGGGGTTGAAGAAGATGTTTTTGAATGGAAATGGAAGAATCGGTCGAGTTTGGGCTGAAAGTGAGGAGTTGAGCCGGGGGAGGTGGTGGAATTAGGGCTGTTACTGTTATTAGGGTTTAAGTTGTTGGGGTAATCGTTGTTACTGTTATCATTTGGAGATTTTCTTTGGGTGTGGGAGAGAATCCATTCGGTGGCTTTAATGGCGCATTTGCCGCCGGTGGCAGCGAGAGCTTGGGCGGCTGACTCTTCCGGGAAACCCATGCTCAGAAGTTGCTGCATCTCCATTTTTCTTCTTCCTACTCCGGTGTACCAAAACATGTGCTTTTTATACCGGTTATTAATTACATATTACATCCGGTTATTAATTATTCTCACTTGGACGCTCAATGCGGGATGAGCATGAACCGAATTGATCCGAATTTATACTAAACCAAGAACCAAACCAGTACAGACAAATTATGAATTTGCAGATTCTCACTTGGATGCTCAATGCGGGGTGAGCATGAACCGAATTGATCCGATTTTATACTAAACCAAGAACAAAACCAGTATAGACAATTTATGAATTTGCAGAACCAAATCAACTCATAAAATTTTGAAAACCAAGCCAATCCAAATCATAAAAATATGATTCGGTTTCGATTTTGAATCACGATTCGTTTGAAATTGAGATATCATCCCCACACTATTTAAAGTATTCTTTTTAAAAAATATTTGAAGTACTTAAAGTGCCATAGATTAGTTAATCCAAACTTATATTAAAGCTACTAAGCTAGTAATATTAAAATGGGCCACTTAGCAAAAAATCCAAAACATATGACAATTTTAAAGGGAAGGACAAGGAACTTTTGCAATCAAACATAAAAACAAAAAACATTTTCCATTTTTAAAAGGAAGGACAAGGAACTTTTGCAATCGAACATAAAGACAAAAAAAAAATTAGTGAAGTGTTACTAATTTTAAAAAATTTAAATTTTGAACATAAAATTAAAAAAAATCATAAAATTAAAAAAAATACCACCCCCCACCTTTGGCCGACCACTTCCGGCGACCAAAAAAATTAGTAACGTGTCACTAATTTTTAAAAATTCAAATTTTGAACATAAAATTCAAAAAAATCACTACTCCACCTCCGGCCGACCACCACCCCACCTCTGGCCGAGCACTTCCAGCGACCAAAAAAATTAGTGAAGTGTCACTAATTTTTAAAAATTCAAATTTCGAACATAAAATTCAAAAAAATCACCACCTCACCTCCGGCTGACCATCACCCCACCTCTAGCCAAACACTTTCGGCGACCAAAAAAATTAGTGAAGTGTCACTAATTTTTAAAAATTCAAGTTTCGAATATAAAATTCAAAAAAATCACCACCCCACCTCCGACCAACCGCCACTCCACATCTGGCCGACCACTTCCAGCGACTAAAAAAATTAGTGAGATGTCACTAATTTTAAAAAATTCTAATTTCGAACATAAAATTCAAAAAAATCACCACCCCACCTCCGGCCGACCACAACCCCACCTCTGGCCGACCACTTCCGGCGATCAAAAAACTTAGTGAGATGTCACTAATTTTTAGAAATTCTAATTTCGAACATAAAATTCAAAAAATCACCACCCCAACTCTGGCCGACCACTTCCAGCGACAAAAAAAAAATAGTAAGATGTCACTAATTTTTAAAAATTCTAATTTCGAACATAAAATTCAAAAAAATCACCACCCCACCTCCGACCGACCACCACCCAACCTCTGACCGACCACTTCCGGCGACCAAAAAAATTAGTGAGATGTCACTAATTTTTAAAAGTTCTAATTTCATACAGAAAATTCCAAAAAATCAACTCCCACCTCCGGCCAATCACCGCCCCACCTCCGGCCGACCACTTCCGGCAACCAAAAAAATTAGTGAAATGTCACTAATTTTTAAAAGTTCTAATTTCGTACAGAATTTTTTTAAAACATCAAATTCTACCTCCTGCTGACCACCACCTCACCTCCGGTCGGCCACTTTCGAAGACCAAAAAATTAGTGAAATGTCACTAATTTTTAAAAGTTCTTATTTCGTACATAAAATTCAAAAAAAAAAATCAACTCCTACCTACGGCCAACCACCACCCCACCTCCGGCCGGCCACTTCCAGCGACCCAAAAAATTAGTGAAATGTCACTAATTTCTAAAAATTCTAATTTTGTTAAAAAATCATGCTCATTATTATAACATCCTGAATTTGAGAGTACCATTACACAATCAGCATGGCAAAGGATGAGGAACAGCAGCAGCAAAACAGAATCCATGAGATTGGGACGCAACCATTATCAATACTCGAACTTCAAAACCACATCACATACCAAGAAATGTAGTGGTAGAAGGTAGCTTATAAATATGTCTAGCTATGTAGAGATCATGGCCCAAAGTCTAGTCATGCAACAAGGCTAAAAACTGACATATAAGATCGAAATTAAGTACGGTAATAGCTTTAAAGCTGACAGCCAGAGTATACAAGAAAAAACTATACCCTTGAAACATAACAATGTAAACTATAGAGCCAAATGACAAATTAGTTAGCCATATAAAAACTTGACAAAATGATCAACTAATGGCATAGGATTCCACCTCCACTGTCATTCTATTGCAGCACACGTACATAAATTATCAACAAACATGAGTACAAAAAAAAAAAAAAAAAAATCCCAGAAGTTTTCCTCCAACCGAATTGATTCAACCTTTAGCATATCCAGATTCTTTCTTCTTCCTCTTCTCTTGGCGCTGGACAAGATACAGTTAGTTCTTGTTCATAATGTGTAGACTAAACCATGGGGGTATTACCTACAGGATCCCATCTAAACAAATGGTCCTTCTACCTTCTTCAAAGGAATGGGATTCGGCTATGCATAAGGGTCAAAACATCGAATGAATGGCATTTGGCTGCACATAAGTACCCTTTATTTGGCATTACATCAAACAGTTTATGAGCATTTTTTCATGTTTGGGCCAAAACCAGAATCACAGTCGTATAAGGAACACATTCTTTCTTGAGCATTACATCAAACACTTAGCGAGCATCGGTAACATGGCAAGTCCCAGGGCTCATATCTACTTCTACGTAGATTTAAAATCTATAGTAACTTTTGATCATAGCCCAAAAACTTCATCCAAAATCCAAAGCTGACACCATCATCCACTTCCATTGTCACTACAACTGGACCACCTAGTAGTTCTCTGGGTACAAAACTAGAAGCTCGAACTACAACTTTCCTTTTGAAGAATCCAGAATCTTAAATTGAAAGTTGCAGAGAAACTGTAGAACAAATTTCGTTGGGGATTTTTCACAAACACCTAGCGTGCATAGCTCCAGCCGAAACCCCCCAAATACTACTCTGAACCAAAAACACAGCACCCAGACAAGACAAGCAGAGGGAGATACAGAACAGAGACACAAACTCCAAATTCAAAACTAAAATCGAAAAGTACCGTATACACGAAGCTGGAAAGAAGCCCCCATGGCTGATTATAGATGAATGTTGCTGAAGTTTGCTTCTGGAGAGCAACCTATAATCCTACTGATCTCTCTTTTACTTCTTCAATTTTCAAATTCGCTTCTGATTCAGAACTCTTTTGAACGATCTGATTTGATTTGATCTGATAATTGTGCAGAATTCACGAAGGTCGCGTTTCATACTGCGATCAGATTCGTGGTGATGGGATTCGAAGGGTTCTTCAGGTCAGGGGCCATGTTAATGGCCGAAAACAAAAAAACTAGCGAATACTTACTAGTTTTTGGGTGTCCTTCCCTTGAATCTGAAAAAACGCGTTTCCTATTAATAAAATCACCAAAATCACTGACAGCTGTCAACTAATTGAGAAGAGTAGAACATCATTAACTAGTGAATCATTAGGGCAATGAAATAGAGCATTAAATTAAAAAAATAAGTTACCGCAAAAAGATTAGGAAATAAATTGGCTAAGCCAAAATCGTGTATGTTTAGGGTATTGAAATTATAAGAATTGATTATCATATATAGAAGTTAATGAATTAATCTTGGAAATGGAAAAATAGGGTGGTGACCTGAATAGAGCATTAAATTAAAAAAATTATTCGCAATGAAAAAAAAATTATTCAATGTATCTAACCAAATTATATGAATATATACATATATGGAGGGATACATATATGGAGGGCAGCTCCGGAGACACATAAAAAAACACAAAAAAAGATACACCATCTCAACCACTTAAATGGATGGCTGAAGTTACAATTTTACTCCCTCTCTCTCTCTCTCTCTCTCTCTCTTAATTCTTAAATTCATAACTTTTGTCCTTATATCCATTTTTATAAAACCTATATTTTTTAAATCTACCCAAAAACATCTACCAAATGAGATCCATATTGAATTTTTTATTGTGAATTTTGTGTTTTTCATTCCCAAATTTTACAATTCAATATGAATTTTGAGTCCATATAAATAGAGACAAAAACTAGACATTACTCGGAAAACAAACTCAATAGAAGAATAGAGAGAAAGAGAAAAATAATTGAACTCAACAACTTCTTTTTTGATACACAACTCAACAACTTCAATGAGCAAGAAACAGAGATGGACTTTTAAAACCCCAAAGAAGAGAAAGGTTTACAAGATTCACATTGAAAAACACAAATTCAAATTGGAAAATTAGAATTTCATTTATACATAATTTTACATTTAATATAGATAGATGTTTTCAAATATATTTCAAAAAATATAAGTTTTACAAAAAAACAGATATGTAAAATAAAAGTTATATACTCCCTCTGTCTCAAAATTTCTATTCGGTCTGTAAAACGAGAACTTGAAAATAATACAAAAATTTCAAGAAAAAATTAATATTTTTTAACAAGTTACTAGATATCAACGAGTACTTTTAATTTATGAAAAAAAATTAAAAATATTCTATTAAAAGACTTATTATTTTTAGGTTCTCGTTTCGCGAACCAAACAAAAATTTTGGGACGGAGGGAGTACATTTTAAGAGAGAGGGTGTATGGTAGGGAGGAGGGGGAGAGATAGAGTACATGTGAGTAGAGTTGTCAAACGGATCGGTCTGACACAGGCACGACATGGCACGACACGAGAGTACGGTTTTAGATGGACATGGCACAGAAGTGGGCCAGCACGGCACACGATCAATGGTGTAACGATACCCGATTAACATCATTCTGGATACAAAATGATCTAAAACATGTAATGTGAATGATAGATGATTCCGATCGCCCAAAACAAACTCCGGTGGGACTCAAATGGTCCACAATAAGACTTTAATGCCTTTTGATGCATTAAACGTGATCCGATCACGTGGTTATCGATATCCGATGATCTCCGATTTTGGTGATAATGATGGAATCCGGAAGGAGTGAAATACTAATGGTTCACATCGCTCGTGTAAAATTTCCATGGTAACGACCTTTAAAATCTGTGCTTGAATATAGTTGATAACGAACTAAGACTTGTGTTGTTTCTTAATGTACAGTAGCCATGTGACCGCGACACAATCGTGATAATCAAGACCGTTGATATTGTTTGTCTTAGTGATTATATACTCGTTAAAAATTGGGTCGATCGGGTTTATAAAGCATCTTTATTGAGATGTGATTTCATTAAGAAAATGAGTTTTTATATTGATCAAGGGTGTCATGATACCCGATTAATTTTATTCTTGCTACAAATGATCTAATACATGTAATGTAAATGTTAGATGATTCCGATAGCCAAAAATACCTGTAGTGGGGCCCACTTGGTACATCATGAGAGTTCACCTGATTTAAGGTTAACTTAAGCATGTTGCGATGATATTGTTTTGAATATCCGATCATCCCTACTAAACCCCGTCTGACTCCATCCTGCCACCAACTAAGTAGGCTAATGCAAATTCTTTGGTGCTTCCCAAAGAAATCCCACTCATACAAACCCCAGCTCAGGAAGATGTAGCATCAGAATCAGTGATTTCTCGGGTCCAAGACTCATTGGGCTCTCCAAAAGCCAATTTAGCCCAATCACATGGGGGCCATGAAATGCAACTGATACCTTTGGTGGGCCGGCCTTCATTGAAGTCGATTCTAACAGCTCAGAATCTTGTTTTTCACACTCACGTTATCGCAATGAGAATCTCAATGACAGTGACATGCTCTGAGCTTAATATCAGGCCACCTCAAATTCGAGGCATAAACCTTTTGGTTGATCTCAAGTGATTCTCAACCCAAGTCTATAACGGAGAAAAAGGAGACAACTCATCACAGACATCATACAATAACAGCAAGAGGAGGCTCAAAACCAAGCTCTGGATATTTTTTCTACAAGCAATAGTTTTCAAATCCTTGTAAATCCTGACAGCTCTAAAGATAGACAACCTAGCCACTTTGATACAACTTCTGTAACAAAAGCAACATTAGCAACAGGATTAAACCTCGGGTAAATTTTCTCTCCAAGGGTGAGTTAATCTTGAAGCAAATGATTGAAGCAGAACTTACCACTTACTCTCAAATGAGTGAGACACGAAGAGAGATCTGTTGATCTCTTAGGGTGAAGAAGGTGACATCCTTTGGTGTTCCATAGTTGACTCTTGATGAAGATTATACCATGGATCAACAAAGGACTTGGTAGCACTGTAGCAGAGTTGAAAAGAACTCTTGACCAAACTCATAAAGCAAAGAAAGCTAGATATTATATTTGTCCAAGAAACAAAGATGAAACAAGTAGGGGACTTTGATTATCAGAAATTATGGGAAAGTTTAGAGTTCAAGGAGTTTTCTCTAAAGTTAAGGGTGCTTCTATTGGTCTCTTCTTTCTTTCTTTTTTTTTTTTGGGTAAGTTACTCATGGAGCCGTTAAGACATTAAAGTTCAAAAATAGTTACAAAAGCCTTTTTGTTTTGTCTCTGGAAAGCAACCCAAGAAGGGACTTGTTGCCTTCTGTTGGTCTTAATTATGGTCTTATTAACGAGGAGTTATTTCAAGCTGATTCATTTACAATTCTCATCAAGGGTTGTATTTCCAATGATTCCAATGCATCTTGGTGAATGTTTATGCATCAAATTGAAGAGTTTTGTGACCCCAGATTACACACACCACAACACACGCACGCAAGTAATTATCACGTGAAAGACACGCACAAATTTACTGAGAGAAAAATTCACTATTATGAACAATAGTTACAAAAAACTCTCACCCTCTCTTTGTGTCTCTCACTCTTTCTCCTGCTCACCGTATCACTCTAATAGTGCACACACACACAAATGACACAATGCAAGTGAACCCTAGAGAAAATAAGAGAGAAACCACAAATTGGGCCCTACCGGCCCAATGGGATAAACTGGGCCCACTAAAGGGTGGACCCAAAAACCCAACAATCACCCCCTCCACCCCGAGTGGGCCCTTGTTGATCTTGCAGCAACGCCATGCCGCCATCTCCGATCCGCCACACTAGCGAGCGCCTGTGTCAATTACTAGTCGAGCTTCACCGTGCCCCAACCCAGAATACTTCACTTGAAAGAATGTGTCCTTGCAAGTTTGACCATAGCCCCTCCTGTCAAGACCGAACCCACATGCTGGTATAGTCCACCAATCATCCTACCCCGCAGCAACTCTTTGTCTCCCTCAAGAACCCGAAGAACTCCACCACTCACCGAAAAACTATATCCTCTCTCATCAAGCATCCCAAGAGATATTAAGTTCTTTCGCACACCCGGCACGTGTCGCACCCCCGCCAACCTCACAGTCTTTCCACTTGGCATTCGAAACTTGACTATCCCTTGGCCAACCACCCGATTCGTGGGATCATTGGCCATCCGAACATCACCTCTATTGCATGCCTCGTACTCCGTAAACTATGATACATCCCCGCAAATGTGATATGAGCACCCAGAATCTAGTACCTAATCCGATTTCCTCGCGCATGTAGTATCCGACGCGACCAACAATAGATCATCATCGTAATCTTGAACCACAGCCGTCGCTTCCTTTGATTGGTCATTTCCCTTTTTCGCCTTATACTTAGGGCAATTCCGTTTGATATGACCCTCCTCATGGCAATGACAGCATGTAAATGTCTGACCCCTCAATTGTGAACGATTGCCGCCTCCTTTACCTTTCTCGTTTCCTCTTGTTTGGCTCCTTCCTCGGTTACCTTCCGAAACTAGTGCCCGACACTCTTCATCATGCTCAGTCCCCATCTCTGTCCTCCGCGCATCCTCATTGAATATGACATCTGCAACCATTGCCATAGACAAGTTTCCTCTCGGCGCTGAGTTGCTGAGAGAAACCACCAACGTTTCCCAACTATCCGGTAGTGAACTAAGCAACAAGAGAGCCTGCAACTCATCATCAAACTTCAAACCGACATTAGATAATTGATTAACCAAACTTTGAAACTCATTAGAATGTACGGCATCCGAATATCCACTCCAGAGTTTCAAATTTACAAGCCTCCTCATCAGTAGCGCTTTGTTCCGGGATGTTTTCGATTGATACATCTCCTTAATTTTTTCCAAAGAACATAAGCGTCTTCTTCTTCTGCTACATGAAGAAAAACCTCTTGCCCAATGCAATTTCGAATCAACCCTACCGCTTTCCTATTAAATTTCGTCCAATCCTCTGCCTTAACATCAGCCGGTTTAACCCCTTTAAGATCTAACAGGTCATACAAGTCTTTTAATGCAAGCATGTCCTTTATCCGGGGCTTCCAAATTGAATAATTTGTAGCCGACAATAGGACCATAGAATTCATATTAATCTCCGCCATCTTAACACCAAGATAGTCAGTAAAAATGACCCTGGAACTCTTAAACTTGATTTGAAACTCCAAACAACGTTTTAAAGCGGTAAAAAATAAAATGTAGCAACAATTTCCGTTTCAAATCACCTCAAACCGACCCCGCGAATGAATCCAGAACGTCGAAATAAGTCACGAATAAGTCTCAGACCTCCCAAAAGTGCTCTGAACAGTCAAAATGGGTACCTAAACCCTCCAGATGAGCTTTTGGACCCTCTAGAACCCTCCAGATGAGCTTCTTGGCCCTTGTCCAAGCCGTTGACCCCCTTGAACCCCCCACCTGAACCCTTTGACTCGCAGAGTGGACCTTCTGCCAACCACTTGAACCTTTTAAACACCGGTCTGACCCTTTTCAAGCTGATCTGGACTTTCTGAACCACGCGTGGACCGTTTGACCGAGCAGTTGACCTCCTTCAACCTCAGACCCGCGCGTGTACCTCACCCCGCGAGTAGATCTCATTAGCTTCTCACGCGCCGCCTTCAACCGGCGCGTGAGCCCTTCTCCGGTAGATTCCAGCAACCGGCGCGTGAGCCCTTCCGCCTACTTTCGTCGGTGTTCAAATCGACCATGAGCGCTATTCCGTTGACCGAACACTACTGTGTCACCACCAATGAGTTCGTCCGAGTGAGGCGCACCACCCTTGCTCCTCCGATCAAGTCCTCAAACGGTTTTGATCAACCCAAGCAAAGCCAAGCTTCCATGGCTTCCGTGCGATCCAGTGTGTGCTCCAACCGTGGGCTCTGTTACCATGAAGAGTTTTGTGACCCCAGATTACACACACCACAACACACGCACGCGAGCAATTATCACGTGAAAGACACGCACGAATTTACCGAGAGAAAAATTCACTATTACCGAGAGAAAAATTCTCTTTGTGTCTCTCACTCTTTCTCCGGCTCACTCTGTCACTCTAACAGTGCACACACACACAAATGACACAATACAAGTGAACCCTAGAGCAAATAAGAGAGAAACCACAAATTGGGCCCTACCGGCCCAATGGGATAAACTGGACCCTAAAACCCAACACAAATGATGTCTCTGATTGCAGAAGACTCTAGGAAGAATTGATTCGACTCAAGGCAGCATTTCAGGTGCCTTGGTGCATTTGTGGGGACTTTAATGAAATCAAAACTTTTGCTGAAAGGAGAAGGATATACTCAGGATTTCAAGATTTGGAGAAGTGTGGGAATCTTGCTTTATTGTGGTATCTTTGGAAAGCAAGGAATGATATTAGCTTTAACAACTCTACGCTAGAGTGGGAGATGGTTGCAGATTTAGCCAAAACTAGGGTGGCTATTTGGATAAAAAACTTCAAGGGTAATCTCAAAAGGATTAGGCTAATTAGAATATGATTTGGGCTGTGGTTGCTCAAACCCAAGATGTAGTTGTCATGGTGTTTCATTTCTTTATTTCTACAAATTCGTTTTCCAAGTTAGAAAACAACGCTTGGAAGCTCTTTATTCCTCTCTCTTTAATATATTAAGAACAAAAAAATTACAAAATCTAAAGATCAAAAATATTCCCAATACCATCTTTCCAAAGGGTGATGATAATGTCACTGCCACTTTTGAATTTTCTTTAAGCGAAATATTAGGCGGGCCTTGTCCCAATGGTGTATGTAGTGCTAGTAATTGCAATGGAACGTCTGCGTAGTAACTATCTAAAATTGATAGATGATAAAGTAGTGTACACAGTAAAACCACCAAAAAATTACTGTACACAATAAAACCATCAAAAAATTTAGAGCTAAGGAAATTCTATGTTTGTGGAAGTGTATTGCTATGTGAAATTTCAATATGAGGAGTAGTAGTTGCGTTGTTTAGTACTTTGAAAACAAACGGTGCAACAAGCTCTGCAGATACTATGTCTGTAAGGACCAAGTTTCGGATTCCTTTGTTTTGGCAATTCCGTTTGACAAAACACACATTTAAATCAAAAGGTGTTTTCCAAGGCCCACGCGGGAAATCTTCAAAAAAAAATACCGGGAAGGGCTTGATCCGAGCGGTTTTTCGCAAAACTGTAAATGTACAGTTTTTGCGAAAAACTGCTTGGATCAAGCCCTTCCCGGTATTTTTTTTTAAAGATTTCCCGCGTGGGCCTTGGAAAACACCTTTTGAACACATTGGACGTCTCGGATTTCCCAAAAACAATCGTTAAAAGCATCAAAACGCTTCAATCCGGGAAATCCGGGATCCTTGACTGGATCGGTGGCGTATATATATATATATATATATATATATATATATATATATATATATATATATATATATATATATATATACACTTTGTGCTTTACTCTGATCATCATGTACTTCTACTGTGTCTGTGCTTCCGCCCCCTCCATCTGGTATCAGAGCCAAGTAGGTAGTAGTTGAGTTAAACCCAAAGTAATCTTGAAGTTGTCTTCTGTCTTTTGAACCAATTCAAGTAGTATTTTATCATGTTTATCTTCGTTTGGTCACCTCGTCTCCTAACCACCCAGATACTGATGTCCTCAGGAAGGTGGGTAAGTCCTAAGTGTGAGGCAGCCGTGTGAACCGGGTTGATGGTAAGGGTATGAGTTATATGGGGTATGTATCAAACAGGGTAGCCACAGTATAAACTACTAAGTGAATTTATTTAAAAGGAAAAAGATAATGAATAGATTATTTAGGTGCAACTCTTCGGCTAGCTCGATGGCCTCGATGTCATCCATACCAGACATAGTAAACGAAGAAGAACATGAATATCAAGATTTGAGCACAGATCTAGGAAATTGGAACATACCAAAAGTACCAGTTAAAGAAATATACAAAACTAGTTTTTTAGAAGATAAATTCAAAACTGATCAAGTAGCAAAAATTGTAGAACAAGTTTATGCTATTACAAAGCAACAAGAAAGATGTACCCTCCTTAGTAAAGAATCAGTCAAGAAACACCTTGAAAGAGGTTATAATTTTATTCATGTAGGTTTAGTACAAGTAGCAGTCAAGCCACTCACAAGAAAAGGATTAAATTCCTCCATATTATTATCTTTAAGAGATAGTAGATTTACAGTATTTAGTGACAGTTTGTTAGGTCTAATGGAATCTAGTCTACACAATGGTCCAGTATATTTTAATTGTTATCCATATTTACCACTTAGTTTAAGAGATAAAAATATTCTAAAGACTTTAACTTTAAATATTCAAACTGCTGGAGCAATAACAAATATGCTCGAAGGAGGTCACTCAATTGCTTTAATTTATCGTGTCTACTATAAATGTATGAAAACTAATTTAAATATCCATGCTTTAGTTAAAAGTCCTAAAGATAAAACTGTGTTAATCCAAAGTAGTACTAGTGATGCAAATATCCAAGTACCAAAAACAATCCAATGGAATGATATCCAATTACCCGATAGTTGGATTAGTGAAAATGAAAGTTATCCACAAAAAATACAAAATGACAATATAGATTTAGATTATATTCAACAATACTTAGATGGAACAGTTAGGATTAGTTTTGATCAACAACGAGTAAATACTCCCCTCAAAATTAGAGAACTTATTAGGTCAGAAAGTACAAGCAGTATACCCAGGTACGATAGGAATTTACTAAATCCAAAAATCAAGTTAAAAGGAATTGAAACAACTTCACAAGTTAGTAAACCATATTATATACCTCAACCCCAATTTGAAGAAGAAGCATCTCCATCTTCTCCAACTCAAACTGATTTCGAAGATGAAGTAATCCCTCATAAAATAGACAAAAGCCTATTAACATTAAGTGAAGACTTTGAAATGGATTTAGATAAATTACTAGACGAATTTAAATCAAAAAATAATAAAGAGAGAAGAAGAGAATTTCGAAAGAAATACATCCATAGTGAAAAAAGTGATATTCTAAGCAAATGGAAAACATTTATGGAAGATACTAGAACAGAAGTATATATTTTAGATTATGTAGAAAAATATTACAACCAAGTCAGCACTATTACAAAGACAAAATGGAGAAAACCAGATAACACAATAATATCTTCTAGTCACCCACCATTAGAAACACTTCTCATAGATTTCAAAGGATCATTAATCAATGCATCTCCATTTAAGATAACAAGTGATCAACAACCTGAAATTTAAAAAAGTAATTGAACAAAATAATTACACCAATCAATGTCTTAAAACTATAAGTCAACAGCTAGACAAAATAGAAATTAAATTAGATGAAAGCCCCTTTTGTAGCACTTCCTCTCCCATAAAAGCTTTAGACAAACCTTTGGTAAGTCTCCCTGAAAAAAGAATTAAGCCAATTAACACCACAAAAAACCAAAGTCAACATATTGATCAAATAGAACAATTAATAACCAATTTAGTAGTTAAAAAAGATTCAACTTCATCTCTCGTCATCAAAAATGAAACAAATCAACTCACAACCATTACAAAAAGACAAGCCCAAGGAATAAGTAGCCAAGAATCTAGTACTTCATCAGATGACGAAATTAATCACCTAGTAAATCAATTTTCTAATCAAAATATTAACCGCATTTATAACCCTAATAATATGGCAAATCCAACAAGTCTTACAAAAAATTGGTATTCCAGACCAACACCTCCTGATCTTCAGTATGAAGAAAAGAATTTAGATAACCAATTCTCTGTATCTTCAAATAAGTTATATGAATGGAATATTAATGGTTTAAGTGAACATCAAATATTAGAAAAATTAAATCATATGGCAATGGTTGCCAACAGTTATTTAAGTAATTTTGACCATACTCAACCTGAAATTGTAGATTTACTTACCTCCGGCTTCACTGGAATGTTAAAATCCTGGTGGGACAAATATCTCACCCTTGAATCAAGAGAAGAAATTAGAAATTCAATCCAAATAGATGAAAATGGTTGTCCAGTATTCAATGAAGATATTGGTATGGGTCAACAGGATGGAATAAATACTCTAATATTCACTATAATTAGACATTTCATAGGAACTCCAAGTAACATCACTTCTAGGATCCATGATCAGCTAAGTAACTTACATTGTCCAACCCTAAGTGATTTTAGATGGTATAAAGACGTCTTCACATCTAGAGTTATGCTCCGAGATGACTGTACTAAGTCATTTTGGAAAGAGAAATTTATTAATGGCCTCCCTAATTTGTTTGCTCATAAAATTAGAGATGTCCTTAGTCAACCAACAGGAGCAATAGAATATGATAAATTATTAGTACGATCCAAAAAGAAGGATTACGAATGTGCATAGATATGAAAATTAGTAAACAAGCCCAAAAAGACAAAAATAAAGCCAAATATGAGTTAGAAAATTTTTGTGAACAATATGGCCTACCACCAGTGGCACCATCAAGAAGAAAACACAGACAAGTTAAAGAAAATAATAAAAACACCCGATTTAATATAAAGAGTAAAAGAAAATTCTCTAATGATAAATATTATGAAAAGCCAAAATACCAACATAATAAAAAACAAATTACAAAAAAATATGACAAAAGTAATATTACATGTCACAATTGCGGCAAAAAAGGTCATTACAAAAATGAATGCAAAGTTAGAGAAAAAATTAGTCAATTAAAAATACCTGACAATGACAAAAAGCAGATACTAGAAATTTTTAGAATAGAAAATTTAAGTAATTTGGATAACAATTCAGAAGAAATAAAAAATAGTACTTCTTCAGATTATCATTCTTTTAGCGACAATTCAAGTGACAATCAAGTTAGAATGGGATGCACTGATAATTGTTGTAAAAATATCAATGTACTCACTAAAGAAATACCAGAAGAAGATTTATTAATTGATTTAATAAGTAAGATAGAAGACTCTGAATTAAGACAACAATATGTTAAAAAACTCAAACAACTATTAGTACAACAAAGTAAAAAACCCCAAAATAATAAACCAATAGTAAGCCTCAATACAACTATAGAACGATTTAATAAAAAACAAAAAGAGTTAACTTTACAAGACTTAATTTTAGAAATAAATTTACTTAAACAAGACATTATAAAACTAAAAGAAAGTAACCAAAAACTAAAAGATAATTTAGCAATATTACAATTAAAGGTCAAATTCCAAAAAGTAGAAGAAGAAGTCAATCATAGCCAATCTTCTGATGAGTCTCCTGAGTCACCTTCCACAAAGTTACAAAATTACTTTACTAATAACAACATAGAAGAAGATACTGACACTAATAGATTAAATCTCATAAATCACATTAACATTAAAAAATGGCATGCTAAAATTAGATTAATAATTAATGATTTTGAAATACAAGTCACTGCCCTCATTGATACTGGAGCAGATTTAAATTGTATCCAAAAAAGTATAATACCTAGAAAATATTATCAAAAAACAATTGAGCAGCTTAGTTCAGCAAACGGTAGTAGAATGAGTGTTAAGTATGAAGTACCCAATGTTCAGGTCTATCAAGATCAAATTTATTTTAAAACTTCATTTGTTCTAGTTAAAAATTTAAGTGATAAAGTAATTTTAGGAGTACCTTTTATCTGCCTCCTATATCCTTTTACTACGGGTAATGAAGGTATTACTACTGTATCATTAGATCAAAAAGTTACTTTTAAATTTTTAGTAAAACCAGCACAATATGAGTTACAACAGTTAAAAAATTGCTCAATATTTTCTTAGCTATTTTTCTAATGTTTTGTTTGATTTTTCAGATGTATTCAAAGCAGCACGAAAAACATTTTGGATCGATCACTCTCCCAGTAATTCCTGAGGGATCTCGTACCAAATTTAGAAAACTTCATTATTTACAAAGCATTGATGAAACCCAACAATGTCTCCTAGACAACATCTGGAGTACACGTGGGGATAATCATCAATTTTTAGCCAGCATAAATGCCTTAAGCATTTACTTTCAAGAGCAGAACTTCCAACAAGCTAAGAACTGGTTTCTTTCCAATTCTTCAGATGGTGTTTCTTCTAACCCATCTTTAGCAAGCAGTTCTAACATTGATTCATCTACTGGGAATTGCAGCACAATACCCCCTAGATGTTTTCATATTTTAAATATATGACAGGTGCCACCAGCTCAAGGAACAAGTCAACTCTCTTCGTCAACAACTCCAAACTGCAAAGAGTAAAACCTCTGTTGTCCCACTGGCAACAGTAGAGAATGTGCAGTCATCCCCACTGGATGATGGTGAAAATGTGTGTGTATCTTTCCAAGAAAAAACAAGAAAAGTTTTAGCTTTACCCAAAACATTGTCTCTACTCCCTACAACTCTACCCCCAGAAATAACCACTGATATCCAACATAGAGCCAAACAAACAGGCCATTATTTTCAAGAATTCTTATTTGAAACCTTAGTAAAAATTGCCAGTCAAACCCCAGTCAATTACCCAGAAATAGTCCCCGGTTTATCCTTCATTTGGGATACCCTTTACTACAAAAACCCAGATCGAGTAGAATGTCCAAAAATAGATCCCCTTTGCAAAGAAATTCCCTTAGAAAGAATGGATTGCAAATGCAATTTACTTTACAGTATCCCTTTAGCTTGCATAGATATGTCAAAATTCGTAGACCTTTCTCTAACCTACCAAGGAAAAGAAATCCAAGTAACCCCAATGACCTTACTAGACCATGGCTTCCTTCGATAGTTAATTTTTACTTCCCCAGAACAAACCAATAGAGTTACCAGAAAAATAGCCATTTGTGTCAATAATATTTTTTCTTCGCCAAAATATGATGCAGTCAAAAGTCAAGTTTTGATCAGAAGTAAGATGCCCGAATGGACATCTTTTGGAACAATTATTCCTGCTCAACATATTATGCATATTACAGCTAATTGGCCATTCAATAGGAACCAACCATCTAGATGGAGGGGGCGGAAGCACAGACACAGTAGAAGTACATGATGATCAGAGTAAAGCACAAAGTATAAACACAAAGTATGGTATAAATAATATAAACAAAATATAAACAGTATAAACAAAATATAAATTACTTGGAAACTTACTTCAATTTGACTAATCAGAAACTTGGGGAATACATGGAGGTAAGTAACTTGAACTTGAGTGGGGATTTACAAGTGGAGGAAATAGCTTTGCTCGTGAGGAGCTTTTACTGGAAAGAAAATGGAGGGTTTAACAACTTGAGAATTATCTTTGCACCTAAATAATCTGTTCATTATCTTTTTCCTTTTAAATAAATTCACTTAGTAGTTTATACTGTGGCTACCCTGTTTGATACATACCCCATATAACTCATACCCTTACCGTCAACCCGGTTCACACGGCTACCTCACACTTAGGACTTACCCACCTTCCCGAGGACATCAGTATCTGGGTGGTTAGGAGACGAGGTGACCAAACGAAGATAAACAGGATAAAATACTACTTGAATTGGTTCAAAAGACAGAAGACAACTTCAAGATTACTTTGGGTTTAACTCAACTACTACCTACTTGGCTTTGATACCAGATGGAGGGGGCGATTATCCGTAGTAAAAGGATATAGGAGGCAGATAAAAGGTACTCCTAAAATTACTTTATCACTTAAATATATATATATATATATATATATATATATATATATATATATATATATATATATATATATATATATATATATATATATATATATATATATAAAACTTCACATCCACACCTCTCGGAAATAAGAAAAAATTGGTTTTTTTTTGTGTTGCAAATTTTTTTTGGAAAATCCGATCCGTCCAATGTGTTCTTTCAAGGGTCTACGCGGAAAATCTTCAAAAAAAAATACCGGGAAGGGCTTGATCCAAGCAGTTTTCGCAAAAACTGTATTTATATATTTTTGCGAAAACTGCTTGCATCAAGTCCTTCCCAGTATTTTTTTTTTGAAGATTTTCCGCGAGGACCCTTGAAAACACCTTCTGAACACATTGGACGGCTCGGATCGTCAAAAAAAAAATTTGGATCAAAAGTCCGGAAATCAAAAGTCCGGATAAGAAGTGTGTGTGTGTATATATATATATATATATATATATATATATATATATATATATATATATATATATATATATATATATATATATATATATATATATATATATATATATATAAATATTATACCTTGGTAGCTCGCTCATGTTTTGTTAATTTTCCATCATTGGGAATGTTTTTAACCAAATGTAGCGACATATCACTTCTACATTATTGTTGGTTGTTTTTGTGCAAAATTTACAACAAAGTAAAATTGAGTTCATATTTTCTCAAATTGTGGATTAGGAGGGGAAAAAAGGAGATATAAATAACAAATAGAAAAAAAAATGGAAGAAAGGCCTTGAAAGAGGCAAAAGTAAAATAAGAGGTGTTCGAGGGAATCGAACTCTACACAACAGTACAACAGTATACTTCATAGCAAGCAATAACCCCTGACCAAGTAGCTTCTTTGCATCATCAATGGAAACTTTTTAATATTTATATATGATAATTTTTAATATTTATATATGATAATTTTTTTTTTTATTTTTTATTTTTGTTGCCCTAACCCGCGGGTTACCCAAGTCCGGAGACTTGTTGGTTTTGAAAAAACCATTGCAGAAAAATACGGTTTCAAAAATTATTTCGGATCTTCTTCTTACATACGTGTAGAGTTTCATAAAGAAGGATTAGGGTTCTACCTTTGTAGTTCAAAGAACTGGAGCCTCCTGCACACCAAAGATCTTCAACCCTATGACCCAAGAGAACAATAGCCAAAGGGTTTGTGGGAACCCTAGATTTTTCCTCCCTCTTTCCTCTCCCAACTCACTCTAGACTTTTTAGTGAAAAGTTGTCTACACCTTTTGTTGTGTTGTTCTTATCTCTCTTCGAAGAGAGAAAGAGACAAATATATAGAGGAGGATAACTTGGCTAATCATTCAACTTAAAATTAAATTGAATATTATCTCTAATATTAGGGCTAGGGTTGGGACCAATGGGCTTCTTGAGCACTAGCTAAAATTGGGCTTACGCTCTCTCATCTCTATGAGTGGTGGCCCAATTAAACCACAATTAATTCCACTATATAATTATGGCTGAACTCTAGGCCTCAAGAATTAATATATTGTAACCCGTTAAATACTAATACCATAATATCAAACCCCTTCACTACGCAATGTCCATAAGCAGCAATTGGTCATAATAAATTACTGTCAAACCAAAGCATACTTATATTTTAATTCCATTGAATACTAGTTCACTCACTTTTAGTCTAGAAAAACATTGTAATGAACTTTTCATTAAAATGACTAGTACTAGATTCCAAAGACTAATCCAGTGAACTAACTCAAGGGGACATTATACTCTATAATAAAATAGAGAGTGAATTCCATCTTGAAAATAATGTTCTCACAATCCTAACATAAATCACCCAACTCACCGAGGTGTTGATCAAGTAAGACCTCACTCATTGGTGAATCAAAGTGACATAGGATAGAAACTTGAGTTCATTAACTTTCTCAGGATTAAGGGTGTATTACAACTAGCAAATAAGATTCACACTAACATTGACAATCGTTAAAATAATGTGACTCTTATAGTGGTCCTTCAATGTATATCGAATACACCAACATATCAACTTGAAGTTGTAGACACCCCAATTTTGATGACTCATGCATCCCCAATGATGAGAAGAATGCGCGAAATGTACCTCGGAACAGCTCCTTGGGTCAAAAGGATCAAAAGAACCAAATACCAAAACTACCTGAACTGTACGGCCTAAAACCCATAACCGTACGGCTGAAAATTTTATTTGCACCGTACGGTGTTGCAATCTGCACCGTACGGCATACCTTAGACGCCGTACGGCACCCTTGTCCCATCAATAGGATTCCCGCGTCTGCTCCAGAGCAATGATGCGATTCGGCAATAATGAGATTCTTGGCGTACGAATATCACCCAAATGATGAATTCGTTCAAAATTTCCTCTATATAAGGTGTGAGAAAGGAAGGCCGAAGGGTCGGTTCACAAATTCTCATCCAAAATTCCTCCCAAAAACAATTCGTTCGTCTCCTCGTTACTCTGTCAAAATCCTTTCCGGTTCGAATTATACCACCCTTGTTCTTACAAGCCTACAACTACAACTTCTAATCCTCATATCGATCCCTTTCAAGGTCCGTGGTCTTAACCGAGCAAACCCAGAGGTATACATTCGCGTTCAAATTAAGATAGCAATCTTCTGAGGGGAGTTTCCACCGGGCTTGAGGAGAGCTCCGTAGCTCTTCCTCGAGTTCAAACAGAAATATTCCAGTAAATTTCGAACCTCTCGGATAGGTATTTTGGGATATTATCCATAGTCTCGGAAAGCTATCCCAAGTACGAGGTACATTCTTTCATCAAAACCATTTTCCAAACCCATTTTTATCAATAAATAACTTGGTTTTTACAAAAAAACAAAAGTTGGTTTCAACCGGATAAAAATGAGAATTTTTTTTGAAAATACACTGCACAAAGACGCCGTACGGCATCCTTGTGGCACCGCGCGGTGTACATTTCAACACCGTACGGTGTCACTGGAAAAATATTTTCTATGCTCTGTTTCTGGAAACCCGATGCGCTGTTTTTGAGAAAAACCAGTGTGTTGTTTGATTTGTCATTATTATTTATTTCTTTTAAGCATGTTATTATTCGATACTTTGTTTACGTGAAATAAAGTTTGCAATGAAATCCTTCAAAGAATAATCCCACAAAGATTTAGTAGAGATCGGAAAATTCCGGGCACGCGGGGTGCATTTTTCGAACAAAACCTTCCCCACGGGTAACCTGGCTCCCGAACCCAAATCTCTAATTTTCGCAGATCAAACCCTTTTTCAAGCGGCATGAGAGTCATCATTTTTCTAAACGGTTTCTCGGGTCCCAACATTCTTCAAGAATTAAACCCCGGGTGGCGACTCTAAATTTTTCCTTTTTCCCGGATCGCCCTTTTTC
Organism: Vaccinium darrowii; assembly: GCA_020921065.1. Classification (NCBI taxonomy): domain Eukaryota; kingdom Viridiplantae; phylum Streptophyta; class Magnoliopsida; order Ericales; family Ericaceae; genus Vaccinium; species Vaccinium darrowii. The sequence continues at coordinate 28,772,617 of CM037160.1, forward strand.
ACAACCAAAAACTCCGTGGATACCTGTGGACGGTCGACCTCCACGCGGTTCGGGCAATGGTTTTCGAAACGGTTCGAAAAACAAGGATTTTAGAGTCGCCACCCGGGTTTTGAGAAAGCAGTTTGGGACCTGAGAAACCAATTTGAAATGATGATTTGAGTGAATGACTTATAAAACCAATTGAAAACCAGAGATTCGTTTTGGATCCGGGAGCCAGGTTACGAACAGGGAAGGGTTTTAATGCACCCCGTTCGCCCGATTAAAAATCGGTCTTTACTAAACATTTGTGGGATTTTATTTAGAAAACAATTTTATTGCTGAACATTAACAGATAAACATTTAAATCAAACAAAGCGGATAATAATAATGAGAAAAACAAATGACTGATATTGTAATTAACAGAAATCAAACGAAAATCCAAACTTCAAACTATTCCTGCAGGGGAAGGTTCAAATTTCACATTTTTACCAGAAAAGTATGTCGTGCGGCACACTGGATGTACCGTGCGGCACAAACGGTGAGCCGTGCGGCACTGTTCTTCAAATTAACGGTCAAATTTTCAAATGAGTACCGTACGGCACTCAAGGTGTACCGTGCGGCACAGTATGAGTACCGTGCGGCACACTTGGCTGCAAAACAGTTTGAAACTTTGGCTTTTTGAAATGATTGATCAGAGGCACATACAAAGTATGAAATGCATTCAAAATGAATTATTTAAAAGGGAGAAAACATTGTATTGAGTATGGGATGTCCCTCCTTGTTGAATCGCTCCGTACGAGGCGATGTTTTCACCGTACGACGCGACCGGGAGGTGTGAAATGAAACTGGACTTGCTGTAATTTGGGCATATCAAGCATGGAAATGATACAAGGAATCATTCCACCCTTGGTATCCCTCCCCTCAGGGTACCAAATTCAAGGAATTTGGCGAAACGGGTTTATACCTTTGGTTTCGAACTCTCGGATTGAGCGTCGGATTGAACTTCTGAATGCTGCTTGAACCTTCTCTGGACCTCACTTTCACTCTAGTATAGTGGTAAGAAGGATTGAAGGCTTAAACTTTGGTCGATTTGGAACGGTTAACTCACGGCTTCGGAGCCAAAAACAGGGGATGGGTCTCTGCTTTGGGTTTTGGTTCTGGCAGAGAGAGTGATGCGGATTTTTGTATAGTAGAGGTGATGTTTAAGAAGCTTAGCAATAGGAAATGGTATTCAAGGATGGAATTTCGTGGTCTTTTCTTACACAGAAATCGTATGGGGTTCGGGGGATCTGGGGGTCCTTTCCTCATTGAGTTCGAACGGTTTTTATAGAGGATTGGGGAGCCGAATGTAGTTCCCAACCCCTTCTTGATTCTTGCCCAGGGGGACAATGGCATAGGGAATAGCCTATTCCTTTCGGCCATGATCTTCCCTTTCGGCCAGCAGGGCGGGGGAACCAATCTCGTCAACACTTTCGGCTTGCTGGGAACCCGCAAAAAGAACTGGAAACTTGAACAGTGCCGTACGGCACACGAACTGTGCCGTGCGGCACAACTCGTGTACCGTGCGGTACAACTGGCCGTCAAATTTCCAAAACTCTGCTGTACGTGACACTGGCTGTCCCGTGCGTTGAGAGATGTGTACCGTGCGGTACTGTTGACTGAGTTGACTTGGAGAGTTCCAATCCGAGAGTTCTTCCGATCGTTTCCGTTCATCATTGGGGATTAAAATGTACGTGAACGCTCATTTTGGGGTGTCTACAGTTGCCCCTCTTTGAAGAGACTTACAAACATTGTGTCGTCGGAAGTCGCGTCAAAGATAGAAGACACCCCTCGATGTGGACGTCCTCGTATGAAAACAAACTAGTAGTACATGATGCATGTGGTCGCGCTCGGAAGAGCTGCCTACGTACCCCGTTGTAGGGATCAGACCGGCGTAGTTCATTGGGGCTGAATGCATAAGGGTTTCTAGAAAACATACCTTTGATTGGGTAGTGGAGTTTGTCACTCTGCTTTTCAACGAGGGAAAAACGAATGATGTGCTATTGGTGCTGAAAACCGTTTTGTTAATGCCGGAGAGGACTTACGAAACCATTTGTCGCTGACACAAAAAACCATTTGATGCTGAGGATATCTGTTGTTTAATGCCGGAGAGGACTTACGAAACCACCTGATGCTGATAAAACTGTCGTTAATGCCGGAGAGGACTTACGAAACCACCTGACGCTAATCGAAATTGTTGTTGTAGATGCCGTTGAGGACTTACGAAACTGTCGTTAATGCCGAAGAAACCATCGGATGTTGATAAAACTGTAGCTAATGCCGTTGAGGACTTACGAAACTGTCGTTAATGCCGAAGAGGACTTACGAAACCATCGGATGTTGATAAAACTGTCGTTAATGCCGAAGAGGACTTTCGAAACCATCGGATGTTGATAAAACTGTAGCTAATGCCGTTGAGGACTTACGAAACTGTCGTTAATGCCGAAGAGGACTTACGAAACCATCGGATGTTGAAATAACTGTCGTTAATGCCGGAGAGGACTTACAAAACCATCTGGTGTCGATCGAAATTGTTGTTGTAGATGCCGTGGAGGACTTACGAAACCATTCGATGTTTTGAAATAATTGTTGTTGATGCTGTAGAGGACTTACGAATCCAATCGTTGCTCGAATACTTGTGATGGAACCGATGAGTGCTCATGCGGTCGACGCGTGGCAATTTTGACGATTGGTCTGAGCGAGATCCTTGGCAATCTTGGCTTAGAAACTCTTTGGGGAGGTTGAATCTGGTGTAAAAAACCATTAAGAACACAGATGTGTACCGTACGGCATCAAAACTGTGCCGCGCGGTGAAGTAGAAATGTCGTGCGGCAAAACTGGCAAGGGTGTGTGCCGTGCAATACTCCAAGGTGTGCCGCACGGTAGAGTGGGTGTACCGTACGGTACAAGTGGTTATTAAAACCACCCGAAACCGCTCTGTTTTCTCCCACTCTTTCAAACGCATTCAAAACATTTAGTCGGTTTATTTCAGAGCGTGGGAGTCCGAAAACCTCCTTCTCTCACTCCCCTTCTTCTTCGAATCTCTTCTTTTACTTTCCCCAAATTTCTTCAAGCTTTTCGGTACCATCACACCCAAAATCAGATTTTCTCTTCCGAGATATATCCTTTATGGCTGATCCTGGCGAACCACCGATTGATCCTAACATGCCCACCAATGTTTCGACGCCGCCCGCGTACCGGAAAGGGGGTACTGCGTCCGGCGAGTCTGGGAGCGACTCATCCATTGGTTTTTCAGTCGGTACTGATCCGGTTCAAGGGGCGTTGGTCGGGGCCGAAACGGTATTACCCACGCCGGCAATGGCTCCGACGGGGCTTGGTGGGGTTCATGCGGGTGAGGCCCCAACTTTGGCAGTGGTACAGGAGACCATGGGTGCCGGAAGTGCTGCGGTGGCGGAAAGGGGCGATACCAGTGGTGGTTTGGGTACCGCACGGCACTCCGAGAGTGCCGTGGGTGATGTTATGAGTGCTGTGACTGTGGGTTCGAGTGCCGCACGGCATGATGAGAGTGCCGCGGTTGGTGATCAGAGTGCCGGGGCTAGCCACAGGGGTCCGGAGGCTATGGAGATTGATCCCACAGGTACGGGTGCTTCTCCCTCGGATATTGCTATGAGTTTGAGTGGGGTAGATGTTGTTGTAGGGAGAGCCCGTGTTCAAGAGAGCGGGTCCCAGGCTGAGGGTATCCCGAGGGACGTTTCAGAGGCTACCTTTGCGACCGGTACACCAGTGGCCCAGGGGGGTTCGGGTGATAGAGACGTTGTGGTTGAGGATGTGGCCGGAGGTAGTAGTACTGAGAGTGAGGAGGTGCCGTTAGTGAGGCGCATAGCTCCAGGTCCGGCTATTGCGATTGGTACCGCTAGAGTGCCAGAGGAGAGTGCTGAGATAGAGACAGAGCCTTCAGAGCCTCCGTTGTTTACACCTGCCGTTGGTTCTTCTCGTGGGTCTGGTTTGACTTTGGCAGACACTTTGGAGGGGGCGAGAGATGAGGATATAGCAGCGACTTTACAGGAGTTTCCCAGGTTCGAGAATGTCCTGGTTCAGGAGGGGATGGCATCCATTGTCAGGGATGCTGAGCAGGAGGAGAGACAGAGAGAGGCCGAGGTGGCTGCAGGGGAGGAGCGTTTGACCATAGTCCGAGAGGTCGAGCTGTCTTTGGACCACAGAGCTCCGTTTACACCGGCTACCTATGTGCCACGGGTGCACTTCTTCGTTCCCCAGGGCTGTGATACATATACACCTTTGTTGCCTACGTACCTAGATACGAGTGTGATTCGAGACCGTTCGACCCACATTGCTTATAGGAATCCTTTGGTTCGTATCCTCTGCTTATTCTTGTGCTTGTTTGCTTGTTTTGCTTGTTTGCTTGTTTGTTTGTACATTCCTGTTGATAATACTGACTGAAATTTTTGCCATGCCTTTGTTTAACAGACTCAGAGGTCCTTGGGTGGTTATGGAGGTTCTGCGCATTCTTTGGAATACTACCGTGCGTTGCCATCACGAGTGAGGGCTTTGGTCGATGCCTCTGGGTTCACCACTTTTATCCGGCTTCTGACAGTGACTAGGACGGATCGCAAGCTGATACGAGCCCTGGTGGAGAGGTGGTGGGATACTACCAACACCTTCCACTTCATATTCGGGGAGATGACGATTACTCCCCTTGACTTTGCTGCGATCACCGGTCTGAGAGTTGGAGGTGAGCCCATCCCGTTTGACTCAGAGCTGTACTTGGACCCTGCTGCCATTGAGCACTACCTGGGGAGGAGGCTTGGAGGTATTGAGTCGGGGGTGAGGTATACTGTCTTGGTGGGTTTCTGGGACCACGAGCCAGGGTCAGAGGAGGAGGCTAGGCAGATGGCGAGAGCCTACTTGTTGTACCTCTTTGGTGCTTCCCTGTTTCCGAACAGGCAGGGCGTGGTGCACTTGGGTTGGTTGCCTGCACTGGAGGATCTGGAGACTGCTGGGAGGTTTGACTGGGGCGGCGCCGGTCTGTGTACTGTGTACTGCTTCCTTGGTTGCGTGTGCCGTGGTGTAGGCACGAGTCTTGGTGGTTACTGGAGGCTGCTAGAGGTAGAACTTTTGCTTGTATTCTTCTTTCAATGATTATGATAATGCTTTTATCCATGTTTCTTGACTTGACGGCTTTCTGAACATGCAGGTGTGGGCTTATGAGGTGCTGGGTGTATTTGCCCTGGCCAATTCGCATAGCAACGAGGATGTGCTGCCACGCGCTGAGAAGTGGGGATCAGAGTATACAGGAGGTGGTGATCATAAGGGAGATTTGAGGACTTTTCGGCTTTTTCTTGATTCTACCACGGGGGATAGGGTAAGCCTTTTCTATGATTCCAAATATTCATGCTTCCTTGTCTTCCTTTATCCTTGAAACTGACAAACCTTTCTCTCTTATAGGTGAGGTGGAACGTTTGGCATAGGATGCGCAGGGATTACTTGGTTAGGAGCAGGGAGCTGACACGGAGCCGAGTGCTGCTGGAGTGCCCTTACGGTTGGCGATGGTACTTGGGTGACAGGGTTTCCCGTCAGTCCCTCGGGATTGACCATTTCAGAGTGCCTTCGCCGTTGCCTCCACTTGTTCAGAGGACTGAGGAGTACACCCGAGCTGAGATAGAGAGATACACGGTGCCGACAGAGGTGACCTTCAGTCCTTCGATAGATTACGAGGGTTACTTGAGCACGCACTTGGCATATGATCTGGACATGGAGAACCGTTTGAGGGCCGGTCCTGCTTTACCTGAGTTGAGGAGAGAGATTGAGGTGGTGACCGTTGACGGAGCACTTGGAGTGGTGACGGTGCCTCACATTACTCCTATAGTTACTCTTGCCACGACAGAGGTGACTCTTGATTACTATGCTTGCTTCAATTACTTGTTTATGCCAGTATCTCATGTATTGCTGACGCCTCTTTTGAATTTCAGATTCCTGTTGAGTGGGCGGCGGCGTCGTACCAGCTGGCGCAGGACTTGCAGGCCATGGTCCGTCAGTTTGTGATGGGTATGGCTCCAGAGGTGCGCCCGCGGGCTGAGCCAGGAGTTGTACTTGGTCGTGGTCAGAGAGCCACTAGAGGGAGGGCACCGGCCCGTGGTGTTGGAGAGGCTAGCAGAGGTAGGGAGACCAGCCGAGGCACTCGCAGGAGGAGGGAGAGTACTAGCAGTGAGAGAGGAGCTAGCCGAGGGGCCACCCCTAGTGCCGGGGCTGCTGAGGTATACATTGGACTTGCCTTTCCTTTCTGTTTGATCATGCATGCCTTTCATTGTATTCTGACAAACTTTGTTGCTTGCGCAGGGAGCGTCAGGTTCTGGGAGTGCTAGGCGTTCCACGCCTCGAGTTACTTCAGTGACTCCGCCTTCAGGCTGAGTGCTTCGTTCTTCTGAGAGACGGAGAGAGAGTGTACAGCAGAGGGAGGAGCCTGCGGAGAGCAGTAGTACTGATGACGATCCTGCTATGCCAGAGGAGTATAGACCTCGGGGGTCCGTGCCTCCGAAGCGTCCTCGTACCTGAGACAGTAGTTAGTGGTAGCATTTTACTAGGTGGGGCCTGCGTGCCTTGTTTTGATTTGGGCACTTGTTTAGCCCTCTGTATAGATGGCCTGCGAGCCGTAGTAGTTGATGATGTATTGGGCCCGTTTGCCCCTGGATATGGTTTCATTCATCATGTGGATATTTTGATCTTGGTTTTATAAAAATTTGCATTTTAGTCATGCTGTCATTCATATTGGCCATGAATTTGGAAAATCGAAGTTTGCATGTGAGTACTTAACTTAAAGCAACTGAATTCGAGACCAACAAACTTGTATATGGAAAGCTTGATTTGCATTTATGTTTGTGACTCATAGGACTCAATGAAGTAGAACTAAGCTTTTGAACTCATATGTGCAATGTATGGACTAACGACAAGAGAATGATGCTTGTTGCGCACATATGTTGGCATTGCCGTTGACAAACGAATGGAATGACTCATGAATACGACACGTTGCACATGAATTGACCATGCTCGTGGGGTGGCATTATCATGAAGTATAGCTCGCCGATACTTCCATTCCTTGGTATTCAAGTCTTCGAGACTTTTGACCATTGATTTTTTGGTTGAGGTTGCCAACCGACCCTTCCAATAGGTCGTAGGTGCGTGCCATGGCTTGCATGCATAAGATTTGTGCCAAAGAGAAGCATAGAATGAGTCCCGGAGGCTCAAAACTGAATTTTGCTTGGAATCTGGCCAGTTGTGCCGTACGGTACATGCCTGATACTGCCAAAAAATCTGCCACTTGCAGCGGATTTCTGGTCCTTCCTTTTGGCGTTTCATCATTTCAACACACGTCCTAGGGACTTGAAGAGCCATCGTGAGGCACCTTTTGAGGAGACTTACCATTTTTAGCATGATTCCTTGCGGTCTTCGAGTTGGCACGTTTTTCGAGGTGACCTTTCTTTGGAACTTGAAATTTCGTATTGTTCCTCATGCATGGTGGCTATAAAAAGCTGTTTATTCCCTCCCTTATTTGCACTCCAAATTCATAAACTCCTTCCTTGTTAACCCTCCTTTCACAATGGTGGTGAGTTTCTCGGCCTCGATGCGCCCCTGGCTCGATGATCTTGATGGCTTGGACTGGCTGCACTTTCGGGGTCATAGGCTGACTTCCCTCCATTATATTCGAGATGTGTCCATACGTCCTGAGTTGTTGCGAGCTGCAACACAATTCTGGGACCCTGAGGTGCATGTCTTCCGCTTTGGTCTCCACGAGTTATGCCCCACTGTGGAAGAATTCTTCGCATACCTTGGAGGTTTTGATTTGGCGGAGCCCCTCGTTCCTCTCTACGGAGTTGGTTTTGCCCCAGTATTGTCTTCCAAGCTATATATAAGTAACAATGCGGCTAAGTCTTTGATTCGTGGAGGTTTTCTGAACATTCCACTCCTGATTGAAGGATTCCGCTCCAACAACTTTGCTCTGTGCTTGTGTTTACTGGCTGCATTCTTGTTCGTGCAATCTGATGGTCAAGCAAGCTCTTCCCTGGTTGGTGTGGCTATGCAAATCGAGGAGCGTAAGGATGTAGCTCCCATGGTTTTGGCTGAAACTTTGATGGGTCTGGATGGGGTTCATGCCGGTAGGACCGACGTCTTTGAAGGTAGTCCGCTGCTCCTACAGGTAGGCTTCTCACTCAGCTCTCCTTTTCTGGCTTTTCACTCGTTCTCATTTTACCTCAGCGCTCAGTTCAAAGCTGTCTAAGGCTTCTTACTTGTTTTCCCTCTTTCACACAGCTGTGGTTATGCGACAAGGCTAATCTGCTGGAGTCTGTGCCAAGAAACCAGGTTCATGAAACTCAAGGGTTCGTTATGAGGAATTTTAGGGAGGTTTTTGATGATGTGGGAGGTTGGACTCGAGTTCTTTCCCAGCTCACAGAAGAGGTGATCTCTTGGCGTTTGACTTGGATTGACCTTCCTGACATGGCTATTAGCAACATGGGGCGTCAGCGAGTGATTCTGGCAGGTTTGACCCGATGGACCTTCTACGTTCCAAACCGCATTCTCCGTCAACTTGGAGCTCGTCAAGTACCGCCGCCTGCGGGTCCTGAGGATTTCGTCATACCGAATTTTAATGCTGCCACTCTCAGGGCTTACCAGAGAAATTGGAGGGAGCGCACGACCATTCCAAGAGACCTATATCCCAGTGTTCTTCTTCCGTCACGCTACGAGAGATGGTTGACAAGAGATATTGAAGCAAGAAACAATGGAAACTAAAACAGACTTTAGACTCGATCTCAATGTGCCTGAAACAAGTTGTGCACCCAGTGCTATGGATGTTTTTATTTCTTTTGTTTGAAAGTTTCATGCTCAGCCATGTAATCGAAGCAGCTTTGTTTGAATAAAACTTTGAGTTTTGAGAATTTTCTGCTCTTGATTCTTACTGGTTCTGCCTGCGAAATGTGTATGAGGACTTGGAATCAACTTGAAAGATTGTGACCGAACCTCGGGATGAGGCTGCCTACGTATCCCTTGTAGAAAGGAATCAGGTCATGACGTAGTTCAGGACTACAATTGTTTGGTTAGGGTTCGCTCGGGTATTTACACTTTCCTTTTGCGCTCTGAATTTTGCCTAGTACCGCCTTTTCAGGTTTTCGGTCTAGCGAGCTTTTGATTGTTTTTAGCCTTATCTTTTGCCTAAGCCGCCCTTTCGGGTTTTCGACCTAGCAGGCTTCTGCTCTAATTTTTGCCTGGAACTGCCCGCCCTTGCGGTTTTCAGTCCAGCGAGCTTCTCTCAGGGGTAATATCTCTTGAGTTGATCCAGGTTGACCAGAGTAGAAAACTCGTTGCCGTCAAGATCGATGAGTTGTGTTGCACCTCCGGACAAGATCTTCTTGATAATGTAGGGTCCGGCCCATTTTGGTCGAAATTTCCCGCGCGGATCGAACACTAGAGCCCGAATCTCCTTCAAAACCATGTCGCCTTCCTGTAAATCTCTGGACTTCACCCTTTTGTTAAAAGCACGGGCTATTCGGCACTGGTATCCCTGAACATGTTATAAAGCTTTAAGTCGCCTTTCATCGAATAGCATGAGCTCTTCAAACCTTGCGTTTTGCCATTCTGCTTCATCAATTCTTGACTCTGCCATGATCCTTAAAGACGGGATTTCGAGTTCGATGGGAAGAACAGCCTCCATGCCGTAAACCAAAGAGTAGGGTGTTGCCCCTGTCGGAGTTCGAATGGACGTCCGGTACCCCCATAATGCCAAAGGCAACTTCTCGTGCCAATCTCGTGCAGACTCGATGGTTCTCCCTAGTATAGACTTGATGGTCTTGTTGGCCGCTTCCACCGCTCCATTGGTTTGCGGTCGATAAACAGTTGACTTGTGAACCTGGATCCCGAATTCTTCAAGAGTCTCTGCCGCTCTCCCTTTGAAATGAACCCCGTTATCTGATACGAAAGCCTGAGGGACCCCGTATCTGTAGATGATGTTCTGCTTGATGAAATGAGCAACCTGGACCGCGGTGAGGGTTGTGTAGGAAGCAGCTTCAACCCACTTGGTGAAGTAATCAATTGCAACTAGGATGAACTTGTTCCCATTTGACGCTGCTGGCGTGATTCTGGCAATAATGTCTATGCCCCAGACGGAGAAGGGCCAAGGCGAAGTCATGGAATGTAATTCTGATGGTGGAACATGCATAAGATTGGCGTGAATCTGACACTTGTGACATCGTCTCACATATTCGACGCATTGAGTCTCCATGGTTGACCAATAATAACCTTGTCTTAAGACTTTCTTGGCAAGCATCATGCCATTCATATGAGGGCCGCAAACTCCTTTATGGATCTCTTCCATAACCCGGCTGGCTTCTTCTCCGTGTACACACAGTTTGTGCGTCCCACAATAAGATCTCCGATATAGCTGTCCTCCACAAATGACGTATTGAGACGCCAACCTCCGAAGAGCTGTTTGGTCTTTCTTGTCTGCTTCTGCCGGATACTCGCCTCTTTCGATGAAGTTCCAAATGTCGTGAAACCATGGTAAGCCATCGTTCGGCTCGTCAATGGCCATGACGTATTTATAAACAGGCTTGTCTCGTTGTTCAATTATAACTGGCCGGAGTCTGACTCCGTTTGGTATTTCAACCATGGAGGCTAGCGTTGCAAGGGCATCGGCGAACCGATTCTTCAATCTTGGCACATGCGTGAAGGTGACCATCTGAAATCGCGGGATCAAATCATCTAGGTCTTGATGATAGGGTTTCAACTTATCTTCCTTGACCTTCCATTCACCGTTTGCTTGTGACACCACCAAGTTCGAGTCTCCGACGACTTCTAGTCTTTTGACTCCAATTGCTAAGGCGGCTTCCATCCCTACAATGCAGGCTTCATATTCTGACTGGTTGTTGGTGACCTCGAAGTTTAACTTGAAGGCCAAAGGGATATGTGATCCTTCTGGGGAAATTAACAGTACTCCGATTCCAAATCCTTTCTGATTGGCTGCTCCATCAAAATACAACGTCCAGACATCGTCGGTGGTCGTCATCACATTCTCATCTGGGAATTCAAATTCCACATCTTCTGGACCCTCTACCGGGTAATTGGCAAGAAATTCGGCGACAGCCCTTCCTTTTACTGACTTTCTGGTAACATATTTGATGTCGAATTCTGCTAGCAAAAGCAACCACCGTGCTAACTTACCTGTAAGCGCGGGTTTCTCAAACAGATATTTGAGAGGGTCCATTCGAGAAATCAGCACTACAGAGTAAGCCAACATATAGTGTCTCAACTTCTTGGAAGCCCAGACCAAAGCCCAACAAGTCTTCTCCAGGGAAGTGTATCGTTCTTCGCATCCAACCATCTTCTTGCTAATGTAGTACACGGCTTTTTCAGATCCGTCTTCTCCTTCTTGTGCTAACATGCATCCCATAGCTGATGAGGTCACCGACAGATATAGAATTAAAGGTTGCCCCGGTACTGGAGGCATTAGTACTGGAGGATTCTGCAAGTATTTCTTGACTGCTTCAAAGGCTTTCTGGCACCTGTCGTCCCACTTGAATGTCACGTCTTTCTTGAGAAGGTGAAACATCGGCTCGCAAGTTGTGGTTAACTTGGCGATGAATCTGCTGATGAACTGAATTTTGCCGAGGAAACTTCGTACTTCTTTTTCCGTCTGCGGTGGTTCCATTTCAAGGATGGCCTTGATTTTGGATGGATCCACTTCAATTCCTCGGGTTGTGATCATGAAACCCAACATCTTTCCTGCTGTAACCCCGAATGTGCATTTTTCGGGATTGAGACGCAATCTGTACTTGCGAATTCTTTCAAAGAACTTCCTTAGGGCGTGCAGGTGCCCTTCTCTTTCCTTGGATTTGACGATCATGTCGTCCACATATACCTCGACCTCTTTGTGAATCATATCATGCAATAGAGTTGTAGCAGCCCTCTGGTAAGTAGATCCGGCATTCTTTAAACCAAATGGCATAACCTTGTAACAGTAGGTGCCCCACTCCGTGGTAAAAGTTGTCTTCTCTCGGTCCTCAGGGGCCATGAGAATCTGATTGTAGCCTAAAAAACCATCCATGAATGATAGCAATGCGTGCCCCGCAGTGTTGTCCACGAGTACATCTATATGCGGCAGCGGAAGTCATCCTTAGGGCTGGCTTTGTTTAAATCTCTAAAGTCCACACAGACTCTGATCTTCCCGTTCTTTTTGGGAACATGTACAATGTTGGCGACCCATTGAGGGTACTCCGTGACCATCAAGAACCCTGCGTCTAACTGCTTCTGAACTTCCTTCTTGATTTCCAATACCCAGTCCGGTCTCATCTTCCTCAACTTCTGCTTGACAGGTTTTGCATCTGGATACAGCGGGATTCGATGCTCCACAATTTCTGGATCAATTCCGGGCATATCCGCGTGGGACCATGCAAAAACATCTTGAAATTCTTTCAGAAGATCCGAGTGAGCTTTAAATTCCTCCGGAGATAGCCCAGAACCAATTTGAACCATTCGCGGATTACTCTCTCCTCTCAGATTTATTGAAATTACTTCTTCCTTTAGAGGCTGAGCATGCCTTTCATTTTCTCGTTCGATTAGGGATCAGAGTTCTTTTGGAATTTCTTCCTCAAACTCAATCCCATCATCGTCCGGGTTAACACAATTTATTTCAGACACAGTAAGATAAGCAAAGTCAACTTCATTCATTGCAAAAGAGGTGGCCCCAGGGGCGTGATACATGAGAGTGGACTCAAATTCAAAAGAAAAGTGATGACGCGGAGGACTAACAGACACATGCATTGACTCAGAAGTGGACCCGAACTCAGTGCTAAGCTCAAACTTAATGCTAGATTCTGACTTAGACTCAAATTCAGTGCCAATGTAAACAATTTTAGGTAGAAAAGTGCAGTTTTTGTAAATTCCGTTGGCATCCACAATGAGTGAGGTCACATCTCCAAGGGCTTCTTGGCTTAGCATCATCAGCTCCATGTCTCCAACAGGTTCCAAACCAATTGTTATGGCAGCAGACCCGTCCTCGACCGTACCTGTCAGACTTTCATCCTCAAACAACGATATCAGATTCCCTGAGTCAAAAACTTCAATCCAGTCAGATTTGCATTGCTCGACCAATTCTTCTAGCTTTGCCGATTCATCGTCACTGTCCCATGAGTTGTTGGCGAAGATTTCGAACCCTGGCAGCTTGGTTTTCTCCTCCATATCCCAAAATGGTTCCGGCTCTCCTTGGTAGATAGCCTCCTTTCCTTTGATAAAACAAATGGGACCTTTCTTCGGTTGAACGCGAGTTCGGGCTTTCCATCCGCTTCCTTTCTTATCTCCATCGGGTTGATACCCAAGGCCGAAGTGGTTACTGTTTACAGGGAACTCCGGGAATTCAGCCATTCCTTGATTGTTGCGGCCTAATCCCAGACCGGGCATGTAAGCCATTTTTCTCATCATTTCAATAGCCGTTGAGCTGACTGAGAAGTCTTCACCCATTTTGATAGTGAGAACTGCCCCAGCGGTGTCAAAAGAGAAACCTCCAAGGGCGACGTCTTCTTCTCCATGCGTAATCTCGAGCAGAGGGGCGTTGTCAGAAACATGAGGACGAATCCCAGATTCCCCATAAATAGTTAGAGTCCCTGTGGCTAAACCAAGCTGAACTTTCTGATGCAGCGAAGATGGTACTGCCATGATGTCTGGGTGGTGAAGCCATGGTCTACCCAGCAGCAGGTTGAAAGACGAAGGAATGTCAAGTACGTGGAACTCGACTTTAGACTTGAAATCTTCGACTGACATTTCCAGTTGGACAACTCCAACTACATCCCTGCGTGTATTATCATAAGCACGCACTCCGAGGCTCGATGGTTGGAAATCCTTAGTCGTGAACCCTACACAGTAGGCTGTGCGCAGTGGACAGACATTTAAAGCAGATCCGTTATCTAGGAGGATAACAGGGACCCATTTCCCTGTACACTTCATGGTGATGTGTAATGGCTTGTTGTGGCCGGCTCCTTCTGGCGGCAGATCTTTCTCGGTGAATGTTACGACATGTCTTGCCTTGTTTGGCGCAAGCAAGGCCACTAGAGCTTCGGGGGGAGTGTCGGGTGGCACCTCCATGTTTGACAGAGTTTTGATCAATTTCTGACGGTGTTCCCTGGATGAGGAAAGCAGCCCCCAGATGGATATAGATGCTGGAGTTCTTTCAAGTTGCTTCCGGACGGGGTTTTCCACTGGCATGGGATTCCTCTGTGGTGGTTGAATGATAACTTCCGGTGTCTGAGTGACGTCTTCTGGATTACTTTGAATTGAATCGTGTTGGATGGGATCGTCCCAAACAAATGCCCCAGCTTGAGCGTGGTTAGAGGTGTGGCCTCCTTGTAGGTTGGCAGGTTGATAGATTCGTCCGCTTCGTGTTACTCGGTTGACCGACGGTGGCTCTTCATCCCAAAATTCTGAAAATTCATTGACCTTTCGCTTCCCAGCCTTGATGGATTCCAGCTTCCGCTGAGTGTCAAAATACTCGGTCCAAAAACCTGCGACATTGCTTTCGGCTTTCTGCTTCTCGATTTTAATATCTCCCATCTTCTTTTCCAGATTTTCCACTGCTCGATCATGCCAAAATGAATCGTCCAGTATGGTTTTGTTGACAGTCCACATTTCACCGTTGTCAAACTGGATATCGATCACGTCTTCTTCATTCCAAAATGAATCCGTGGGATCCTCCATTAGAGCGGAGACACTTGACCGAGGATGAAACGGCACGGATGGCCGAGACAAAGATTCGTTGATAATGTAAGCTTGAGGAAACCACTCATGATCCCCAAAGATGGTTTCTATGGCAGAATGTCCTTCAATCCCAAGAAGTGGAGGTGGCAGCGAATTATCTGGAAGATTGCTGCTAGGGACCCAATGATAAACCTCTCCGAGTGTCCGGTTCCATATGTCTCCGGGTTCTTCAAACAGAGTAGGGAGTGAAACTGCATCAAGTGGATCAGCACAAATTGCCTCCCACCTTTCCCGCCAATCTTCTTGTTCATTTGGCTCCACGTATGCGAGAGTATGTACCATACCGGCGATGCATACAACTTTGTCAATCCTACAGATGTTGGAATCTGTTGGTATAGAGACAATTGGTTTGTTATGAGAGTCGGGGATGATGAACCGGCTTGGGTCCCACTCCTGGCGGAACTCTTCCCAGTCTCGATCATTCATAGCCCATTCTTCACTTTCTGTGATATCCGCCCATCTTGGTTTTGACCCTGATTCGATGCTTGTGAGGGAGCAAGCTTCCGAATCTTCCGATACGGGAATAACTGGCTTAGGCTCGGTGGCCGGTATGATGTAAAGGTTCGGGTTTAATTTAGTGGAGCTTGGGTTATTTGGAGTGGAGCTGAAGGAGATTTGGTTGATTCGGGTATTGGGTTGGTGTTCCGGCATGGGGTTAGAGACGGTGTTTGGCTTTTTATGGGGGAGTGGAATTGTTCCATCTTCAATGAGATCTTGGATCTTGTGTTTAAGACGGATACAATTGTTGGTGTGATGGCCGGACATTTGGTGGTAGGAACAGAAGGCGTTCGGGTTATGGTTTGGAGGAAGCACTTTGGGTGGCTCGCGAGGCTCTAGTGGTTTGATGACGTCCTTTTCAAGGAGCTTTTGGTAAACTGTTGTCAAGGGAAAAGGGAATTGGCAGAAATTTCTGGCTTGCCGGGTTGGCTGGGCTGCTATCTGGTTAATAGGCTCGGTTTTGGTTGGTTTGGGGTTTGAGGAGCTGGCCTGGGCATGATTGTACTGGTTGGTTCCAAACAGGGTGTTGCTGTTGCCAGAGTAAACTCGCCTGGGTTTGACAGATTCTCCTTTCTCAAATATACCAGTTCTGAGTGCATCTTCTACTGCGAGGCCGGCCTCGTAGAAAGTTTTGAAGTCAGCGGTGGTGTGGAAAACCACCAAGTGCTTTGCAAAGTCGGGTGCCAAGTTCTTCGTGATAATTCTCATCTGCTCTTTCTCCGAGGGTCGATCCATCATCTGAGATGCTTTCCCTCTCCACCTTCTGATAAAGTCCGCAAAGGACTCATTGGCTCCCATTCTGGTTGCATCCAATTCTCGGATAGTCATCTCAAGCTGAACATTGTAATTGTACTGGGCCATGAAAGCTGCCCCAATATCCTCCCAACTTCCTTTCTTTGAAATGTCAAGATTTAAAAACCATCGCAGTGCTGGCCCCGTCAATGTTTGCTGAAACATTTGACCCATAGCATTACTTTCAATGTTGTACATGGACAGAGTGCCCACGTATGCTTGTAGATGAGCTCTCGGGTCTCCGCCCCCATCAAATTTCTCCCAAGTTATGGGCTTGAATCCCTCTGGGAGTTTGGCGCCGGGAAATAGACACAACTTGTCCATGTCAACACCCGTGGCAGCTATCTTTTCTTGTTTCTGAACAGATTCCTCGAGTTTAGCGACTTTTGCCATCACTGTCTCCAAATTCGGATGCTCTTGCGGAGGGGGTTGCCCCTCTGGTGGCTTGTTCTGAAAAGTTAAACCTTGTATTAGGAGTAATATTTCAGCCATTTGATTATCACTGCGTTCCCGCTGTTCTTCCAAGGCTAGCCTGAGAGCCTCGATTTCACTTTTGCCCGCCATATCTGTAGGGTCTGCTGAATCTAACTGGACTGCTTTTGACTCAGTTCGAATTAATCGTTGTTCGGGAGTTCTGGTCCAACTAGGTACAGTACTCTTCTTGCCCTTACCAATGATTGAAACTGATAGCGGAAAAATGAACTTAGTGACTGGTGGCAAAGAAATGCTATGTGCAGGGATTTATGTACAAATGAAAGAATGATGCATGATGTGCAATGCAACCACAGCTTTGGAAAGAATTGCCCCAATTTTCAGTGCTTTGTTCAATATATCTGAATTTTTAATTTTCTTGCAAAATGAAGGCCGAACCTTTAGGGGTTGCCTACGTATCCCCATTTCGGAGGAATCAGGCCATGACGTAGTTCGGGACTACGATTGGCTCTTTTCTTTATCATAGGAAAAGCACTAACTTCATAAAGCAAAGTACAGACTGACTCAATAAAGCAAAGTACAAACTTGATAAGCAAAATACAAACTCGATAAACAAAATACAGACTTGGCATTCTCAAAAAGGGCCCTTTTGGCTTGATCTGCTGACCACTGGCTGGCTGTTGATTCTTAGTCCGACTCAGTTGTTGGACTTGCTCGGGGAGCATTCCGGACTTGGTTCTCCTTGAGTTGCTTGGGAGACAGATTATCATTCAGAAGGAGACTGTTTTCAATGCAACTTTCGCAATCACACTTATCCCAGTATTTGTGTCCCGTCACTGGGTCTCGGAAGTAGTAGACCGGTGTGCCGTCTGGTTGGAAGTTCTTGACTGGCGGCATGATGTCCACTTCTTTATTATCACTTTCTTGCTCCACCCTGACGGTGATTTTGTCGAGGATGTCCTTGGCTCCGTTGTCTGCAGGGAGGTGGAATTTCCAACCTTGATCATTCGCATGTTCAGAGTTGTCCCATTGAAGAGTTAAACCTGGCTGATCAGATGTGACTAGTTGGTGAAGCAACCCTTCAAGCTTGTCTTTATCTGGCACCTCATTCCCCATCTCTTCATTATCTATCTCTTCAAGTATCCACACCGGTGCCCCATGATGGGTGGTAAAGGTGGACTTGAGCTTCTTGCTTCCGGATTGATTGCTCATTTTTGGTTACAGACTCTGATAAAAGAAATACAACATTCTAATCACCGCGAGGAAGAGAGCCAATCGCAGAATTTTCTTTGAAAAAAAGTTTATTTTATTGGACAGAGCCTTTGATTATTGGGATAATCCTTCTTATTACTGTGGAAGTGAGGATGTGACAACCTATGGTAAAAGCTATCATGTATGCGCATGCAAGACAGGTAAACGACAAGCAGTTAAACAGTTAACAAGGCATATCACATAATCTTAACCTGTGGGTCCCTGTCCTAGTTTGGAAAGTTCTATGTTAATTATATGCAAAGGCCGGTTTTGGTATAGGGGGTTCCCCAGACTAGAGCCAATATTTGCCTCCCAGTGCCAAGTGTACTGCATGGCAAAGGTCAAGCGGCAGGCTGACTCATCACGGTCCAAGGTTGCTGAGCATCCGGGGATGTCCTAACACCAGCGAGCTGGGTAGGGTAACCAAGACGCAGCAGCGGGGTTTATCCAACATCGATGCAAGTGATGCAAAAGTTCAGCAATAAAATTGTTTTCAAAAATCTCACAAATATTTTTCAAGCTTGGCTCGCTTTTTAAATTAATCAAAATTTTAAAATTCTACTCATGCGAACAACCGAGAAAGCTCCAGTCCAGACTGATTGGGTTTTCACCCTGACATCAATCCTTTCTAGTACAGCGTGAAGCGCGTACTTGGTGTCAAGCCTTCGAATGGTCATCTTACAAGTGTAAAACTTCAAAATAAAGATTAACTTAAAATTTCCCCAGCAGAGTCGCCATTTTGTGGACGGTCGACCTCCACGCGGTTCGGGCAATGGTTTTCGAAACGGTTCGAAAAACAAGGATTTTAGAGTCGCCACTCGGGTTTTGAGAAAGCAGTTTGGGACCCGAGAAACCAATTTGAAAATGATGATTTGAGTGAATGACTTATAAAACCAATTGAAAACCAGAGATTCGTTTTGGATCCGGGAGCCAGGTTACGAACAGGGAAGGGTTTTAATGCACCCCGTTCGCCCGATTAAAAATCGGTCTTTACTAAACATTTGTGGGATTTTATTAGAAAACAATTTTATTGCTGAACATTAACAGATAAACATTTAAATCAAACAAAGCGGATAATAATAATGAGAAAAACAAATGACTGATATTGTAATTAACAGAAATCAAACGAAAATCCAAACTTCAAACTATTCCTGCAGGGGAAGGTTCAAATTTCACATTTTTACCACAAACGGTGAGCCGTGCGGCACTGTTCTTCAAATTAACGGTCAAATTTTCAAATGAGTACCGTACGGCACTCAAGGTGTACCGTGCGGCACAGTATGAGTACCGTGCGGCACACTTGGCTGCAAAACAGTTTGAAACTTTGGCTTTTCGAAATGATTGATCAGAGGCACATACAAAGTATGAAATGCATTCAAAATGAATTATTTAAAAGGGAGAAAACATTGTATTGAGTATGGGATGTCCCTCCTTGTTGAATCGCTCCGTACGAGGCGATGTTTTCACCGTACGACGCGACCGGGAGGTGTGAAATGAAACTGGACTTGCTGTAATTTGGGCATATCAAGCATGGAAATGATACAAGGAATCATTCCACCCTTGGTATCCCTCCCCTCAGGGTACCAAATTCAAGGAATTTGGCGAAACGGGTTTATACCTTTGGTTTCGAACTCTCGGATTGAGCGTCGGATTGAACTTCTGAATGCTGCTTGAACCTTCTCTGGACCTCACTTTCACTCTAGTATAGTGGTAAGAAGGATTGAAGGCTTAAACTTTGGTCGATTTGGAACGGTTAACTCACGGCTTCGGAGCCAAAAACAGGGGATGGGTCTCTGCTTTGGGTTTTGGTTCTGGCAGAGAGAGTGATGCGGATTTTTGTATAGTAGAGGTGATGTTTAAGAAGCTTAGCAATAGGAAATGGTATTCAAGGATGGAATTTCGTGGTCTTTTCTTACACAGAAATCGTATGGGGTTCGGGGGATCTGGGGGTCCTTTCCTCATTGAGTTCGAACGGTTTTTATAGAGGATTGGGGAGCCGAATGTAGTTCCCAACCCCTTCTTGATTCTTGCCCAGGGGGACAATGGCATAGGGAATAGCCTATTCCTTTCGGCCATGATCTTCCCTTTCGGCCAGCAGGGCGGGGGAACCAATCTCGTCAACACTTTCGGCTTGCTGGGAACCCGCAAAAAGAACTGGGAACTTGAACAGTGCCGTACGGCACACGAACTGTGCCGTGCGGCACAACTCGTGTACCGTGCGGTACAACTGGCCGTCAAATTTCCAAAACTCTGCTGTACGTGACACTGGCTGTCCCGTGCGTTGAGAGATGTGTACCGTGCGGTACTGTTGACTGAGTTGACTTGGAGAGTTCCAATCCGAGAGTTCTTCCGATCGTTTCCGTTCATCATTGGGGATTAAAATGTACGTGAACGCTCATTTTGGGGTGTCTACAATACCTTTCGCCCGCGCGAGCGTCCACAAAATGGCGACTCCGCTGGGGATCGATATTTTTTAAATTAATCTTTATTTTGACATTTTACACTTGTAAAATGATCCTTCGAAAGCTTGACACCAAGTACGTGCTTCACGCCGTATTAGAAAGGATTGATGTCAGGATGAAAACCCGATCGGTCTAGACTGGAGCTTTCCCGATTGTTTGCATGAGTAAAATTTCAAGGTTTTGACTAATTTAAAAAGCGAGCCAAACTTGAAAAATATTTGTGGGATTTTTGAAAAGATTTTATTGTTGAACTTTTGCATTGCACGTGCATGGTTACTAGCCTCGCCGCTGCGTCTTGGTTACCCTACCTGGCTTGCTGGTGTTTGGACATCCCAGGATTCTCGGCAACCTTGGACGATGATGAGTCAGCCTGCCGTTATTACCCTTGCCACATCAGTATTCTGTGCAAAGGGGAGGCAAATATTGGCTCTAGTCTGGGGAACCCCCTCAAACCAAAACCAGCCTCTGCATATAGATATCCTTAGAACTTTCCAACCTAAGACAGGAACCCACAGGGTTGGATTTCATGATATACTCTGCTACGTGTTTACAGTTTCCCATACCCTGTCAGGATGCTGCCTATTTACCGTTTTTGCACATACCATGCTAACTTGTTTACCACTTTTGTATATACTATTATCATTCTGCAAGCACACACTTTAGCATAAATCTTTTGGTTAGTCAGACCTTGAATTGTCACTTTTCCCGCGATCTTAAGAGGTTGCCCTGCCCGATGATGAGTCGTGCATCCCAATGCACGTTGTTCAGATTAATTTAGTCCTTAGAATAATAGGACTTAGGAAAATCAAATCAATTTGACCCTTAACAATTCCTTGACAACGACCTAACAGAAATTAGGAACAATTGACCCAAGCTGGGGCAATTGTCCCTAAATTCAAAGTTAGATCCCTGAAAAGGAATAATTGAGAACCAAGTTGATTTAATTTTCCCGAATCCTACTATCCTAAACAAAGGATACACTGTCAAAAGAAATACTGAGGATCGGGACAGCCTTTCTAAGACCCATTTTTGCACAGTCTAGGAGACTTTAAATCTTTGGAGTTTGAAACACCTCCAGTGTCAGCCGTGCTCGAACGGCTCCTCCTTGTGATTTTATCACATTTCTATCCAGATTTCGACAGCCTTATTGCTTTGTCTTGGATGGTCACGAAAGTTGATTGGCTCTGCTTCCAACACACAGGAACTTAACCTACTGAGTAGTCGACCTACCCAGGGCTGTTGAAAACCTTTTGAGACTTAGGTACTAATACATGACGACACAAGTACGACATTCCCATTTTTCAAAATACAACAAGTAGGGGTATTTCTGAGTTTGCTTTACTGTCAATCCCCAGTCATTCAGCCAAACAAGAGAACCTTACCACTTGAAGTCAAGGATTAACCCAAACCAAACTTCAGATCATCCCGCCAACCGACAAACATGGATGTTCAAGCTGAAATCAAGGGACTCAAGAAAGCTGTGGACAACCTGGGCGACCAAATCACTCAGCTCATGGTCATGGTGCAAGACGTTTGTTACCATCTCCCACCAATCCAAGAGAACCCCAAGCGACCCAGAAAAAGCCCGGAAATGGCCGCAGCTTTGGCTAGAATTTCTGAATTAGATAAATCTGTCTTGAAAGAATTCAAACCCTTGGGCTGTGAAAATTTTAGTGGCCACGAAAGTCCGAAAAAGCACCAGCAGTACATCAAAAAGGACAACCTTGCAGATATCACCTCTAGCTCCACAAACAACAATTCCCAGACCACAATCCAAACCAACCGCCCCAAAAGAAACTTTCACCAATTCCCTACCTCCCTTGTTACTGTTTGCAAAAACCTTTTTGAAAGTAACTCTCTTAAACCTCTCGATCCACCCAAAGAACTTTCCTCAAACCTCAATCCAAATGTCTACTGTGCCTATCACCAAATGCCCGGCCATCACACCAATAATTGCCTCCGCCTTAAACACAAAATCCAGGACCTCATTGACAATGAAACCATCCCAATTCCACACCAAGAGCCCAACATTGTCCCTAACCCCGACGAAGCCAAAACAACCAACAAAATCACAACCCAAGTTAACCATCTTTAAAACCAACCAGGAACCCTCTCCCAATTCTCCACACCTCTGTCCTCAATATATGAAGAGCTTCTCATAGCCGGCCATATCAAACCACTCCCTCCAACTCCTCTTCCTCAGAAGCTCCCAACTTACCATAACCCAAATGCCTTTTGTGCATTCCACCAGATGCCCGGTCATGCTACCGATGAGTGTCATGGCCTCCGTCACAAAATTCAGGACCTAATCGACAACAAAACCATCTCTCCTCCACCGACAAGAACAAACACCCAGTCAAGCTCCAATTCTCATATTTACACCGAACCAATGGGGGATTGCTGATTCAATAGATGTCAAGGCCAGCAAGAAGGAATAAACCGTCAAGGACCATACAATAGCCCAATCTTCCACGAGTCTCAAAAACATGTAAGTCTGGCCAAATCTTCAAGTCCAATTTTCAAGTCAAGTCTTCATCTGCACTGTGTTAGGTTGTGTTTCGGGTCTTTCAGGCTTTTTTGCATTCAAGTTTGTGTTTGTCTTCAATTTCTAGTCTGTAATGTCCTATTATTGTCAAAAAACCAAAAACAGAGTCAACATTGTAGTCCCGAACTACGCCACGACCTGATTCTTTGCAAAGGGATACGTAGGCAGCCCTCCTGAGAATCGATGTCACGCTTTTGTGTTAGAATTGTCATAATAAACTTGAGTTTTCGCATTAATCCTTGAAAATGGAATTGTTTTCCACCATCATTTGAGATTCATGATATTCACTTCAAAACACAAAATGATTGAACCCTAAGCTCTCATACGAAGAAGGAATTCCAGGTGTCATTCTCCAACGTCGTCAATGAGCAATGTTTTGACACAAAAAAAAAACCTGCTAGGTTGAAAACCCGCAAGGGCGGCCTAGGCAAAAGTTAAGGCAAAAAGCTCGCTGGATCAAAACTTTGAAGTAAGGTCCAGACAAAAGTTAGAGCATGAACAAATTCTTTCTATCAAGTTGTGCAATTCAAAATGAAGAAAGGCATTCTTTGTTTTTATTCCCCAGATAAATATATCCCTTGATAGCCCTTTTGAGCCTGAATCTTTTTCTTTGAAGAAGAACCCAGCTAGGTAGCTATCCCTCACACTGGGGTGAATTAAGAAAAGCAAAAGTGCTAAATGCATAGTTTTCAGCAGGATGTCCAGGCGAAAGTGCCAAATGCATGTTTGTCAGCAGCACTTCAAAATTTCAAAAGAATGAAAATGCCAAGTTCATAGGCACAACCAAATGCGAAGCACTGAAGAAGGAAAAAGGAAAGAAAGTGTCCATCAAAAGCCAAAACGAGGCACAAAGGAAAACATTGAAGAAAACAGAAATGGCACACGAAAAAAGTTCAAGATAGCTGCTAGCTTTAACCCAGAAGAAAAATGAAATTTTTTGAGCCTACTATCCTTTCTTGGTTTAGCCCAAAGCCTTGGCCCCGTTATAACCTAAAATAAAGTCCTTTCAGATTGAAAAGCACAGCTTGATAGCGAGGATCTAATGAAACAATATCGTCAAAAATCAAAACATTGTAAAACACCAGCATCCGCCTGAAGTAAAAGTCCAAACCGGAGCACCTCAGATCTTCATCAGCAACCCGGGTCAAAAGTCAAAGCATTACAAAACACCGGCATCCGCCAGAAGCTCAGATCCTCATCAGCAACCCGGGAGCTAAGCATTGCACAAGACTAGCATCTGCCAGAAGCAAAAGTACAAACCGGGGCACCTCAATGGAAAATCAGCAGATCAACATCCCGGGCATGGGTTCACAATAAGAATTCTTGTGTTTTGATAATCAATTTGAATGAACATCATTTGATGGAGTAAACACAATTTCAAAACCAAAAAGACTCAAGTTTATGACAATTTCAAACATCAATTGTGGGGCACCTTCTGCCATTTCCCGAATTCTCGAGTTTGTCATCGCTTAAAGGTCTTTTCAGGTCAACATAATCTTGTCAGAGTCCATTCCTTTGTCACAAGGTCAAAATAACTGGCGTCTGCCAAATTCATGAGTAGTCATTCTCCACCCAGTCAGGAGCACCTTTAGGGAAGTCACTCTTTTGAGTCTTTTGAGTCAGCCCAGTCTTGTCCAAATCTACCCCCTTTCTGTGTATGTCATCTCCGCCCAAATCAGGGGCATCTTTGTTAAGTCCCTCGTATCGTCTAGACCTTGTCCAAATTCACACAAGGTCTTTTGTTCAGTCAGCCCTTGGTAGTCTCGACATTCTTAAACTCATGGAAGATGATTTCAAATGCATGGAAGAACTTATGTGTGGATGAACGAGTCGAGGGGTTCAGAACTGAAGCTTATCATTTGGGGACACATTTGTCCAAGACTAGGGCACATCAGCTCAACGCCATCTACTGGGAGAAGCGTATACACCTGAGTTCAAGACTTGGGACAGAAAAGGCCAAAAGGCTCTAGCCTCACAGAAAGCCAAAAAGCCCAAAAGCTCAAAAGTCCTGATCAGAAGCAACCTTAAACCCAGACCTTGTCCAAAAGGAAAGACAACAAAGCAAAAAGAGATACCTTGCTGTGCCACCTAATTTCTAATAAAGGGAATGTTATCATTGTGTCATCAAGTGTTGAAACCTGAGTCTCATGTAAGAGTCCTCATGGACAAACTTTTTAATCAATTTTGGAGATACATTTCTCACCTAATGCTTTCTATGAGACCTCGCTGGTCTCGCGCTAATCCTTTGAGAGACATCGTTGGTCTCGCTCTAATCTTTGAGGGACTTTCACTAGTCTCACTCAAACCAAGTTTTTTTCGGGACCTCGCAGGTCCCGCATAAACCTTTTTAGGGACCCACACCAGTCTCGCTCATCAACAGCCTTATTGCTCTGTCTTGGATGGTCACGAAAGTTGATTGGCTCTGGTTCTCACACACAAGAACTTAACCTACTGAGTAGTCGACCTACCCATGGCTGTTGACACGCTTTAAATCACTTTGGACACCTCGCCATCTCACTCTAATCACTTTTTACAACTCACGAAGCCTCGTTTGCTGGTTGCTTTTCATTTTCAAAACTCGGTCATTCATAATTTGCAAAACATTTTCGAATTGGGTTTACCGGAAGACCACAGCACTGAAAGATGCCCAGAAGTCAGCAAAAGACCACGCAGAAGCCCAGAGGCCTGCCAGGAAGTCAGAAACCTAATGGATTGACAAGATAGTCGGGCGGCCAACAGAAACAGTCGCACGGCTAAACCTATGTTGGCCGATCGGCCAACAGATCAGAAATAAAGCTTTGGTTTTGACCTCAGGACTTGTTCAGAAAGATTTTTCACCACTTCTCTTGTGCAAACAAGTTGCAATGGGTATTTGAAAGTTGTTGGGGCAGTCGCTTGGCAATTTTAAATCATATTTGGGATGAACGGATACTCCAAAAATCTTGGATACGCTGAAATTTGCTACGTTGGTCATACGAGATTATTTGGTGAAGTTGATAGAAAAGTTTGAAGCCTGGAAGTGTTGAAACCCGAGATCAACCGAACAAGGAGTATCGGGGCACGTGTCACATATCGTCAGTTTCTTGCCACCCTCAAAGCATGTGTATGCAAAACTAGACTGTCAAACTCCCAATTTTCGGGCAAAACAGGCCCAACATCAGAAGCTACCACGGCACGCAGGCTATATCCATGAAAAAAGCAAAGATGGGCAAATAGGCTCCCAAAACCAAACACGTAGGCTCGTCCTAAGAACCAGTGCAACGTCTCTTAAAAACACGACGATGACCCACTGCCAAGTGCCGGTGCTCCTCAGGTGTACTCGGGAGGTTTGCATAGTCATTCACACTGCTATCACTACTGTCACCACTACCACTGCTATCACTGCTGTCACTGCTACCGCTGCTGCCACTGTCACTACTACCGCTGCTCTCTATCTTCCAGGGAGCCCACCGCGACTCAGGTGCCGAACTCCTAGGAACACTCTCTTCCAGCCTGTCAACTAAAGACCGCAACACTCTGTCAGACGATGGGACTACAGGTGGGACACGCCTCCGAGCTCCACTAACATTCTTCATCAAAGGCCTCCTGCGAGGCGGCGAAGGGAGAGGTATATCCCACACAAAAAGGAGAGAGTTCGTCAGTAAACAGTCAAAAAGCATGCAAATTTCAAGACAGAATACAAAGGATACCTAGTCAGTCTCATTGCTAACAGGAGCTCTACAGACACGCCTAGGCCTACGACGACTGCCAGACTCGCCACCACCTCCAGTCCCATGGTCACCACCGCAACTACTACCGGCCCCGCGACTACCACCTGCACTGCGGTTTCTACGATTCCCTCCTGCTTCGTACCACCCTCATCAACTGTCGTACTCCCTGGTCCAAGCTCATCTCCTCCCACGGGTTCATCCATAGCCTGACCCTGCATGGGTCTCAAGTTGAGAAACTTCTGGACCGTGCAAGGACATCCCGCCATCATGCACGAGGGTATGACCTTTTCCTTCCCCAAGCTCGGCTGCACAATGGGCCTGCTCCCCAATCAAGGCCGCTCGGCCCTCCTCGTGGGTTGGATCTTCTTCGACCGTGCCACTCCCACTCAGAACAGATAGAGCCGGACCACCATCGGAGGATAACAACACCGTCGTCTCCTCTGTGTGCTCTGGCGACGACATGCCAGACGTTGTCGAACCACTCCCGTCGACAGTAATATCAGACATGGATGTCGGGTTTTGCAAAAACCAAGGTTTTGGATCTCTGATTTTGAAGAATTTTGGAAGAAACCGGTTGAAGGAGAAAGAAATCGGTTAAAGGAGAGATCATCTCCACCAGAACCGCCTCTGATATTTGAAAGGTGGGAAACAAAATTTCAAGAGGCACGACGGTTCTGTTTCGGCCACAAATCGATGCCTTGGCCGCACGACTGAAGTTGCTGACCGGGCTGCTAAAGTTGTAAGCCGCACGACTTTCCCTTTTATGACGGGAAAATTGCAGTGCACCCCCTTTGCAAGGTACGCTTCTCACAACTTATCAAACCTTTTAAAAAAATCGTTTGTTTTTAAAATCCGTCAGGTACTTATTTTGATTTTTCACGAAAACGACACTACTCAGTTTTTCACGGAACCTCACTCGCTGGTTTCACACACTACGGAACCTCACTCGCTGGTTTCACACACTAATGAACCTCATTCGCTGGTTTCACACACTTTAGAACCTCACTCGCTGGTTTCACACACTTTGGAACCTCACTCGCTGGTTTCACACACTAGGGAACCTCACTCGCTGGTTTCACACACTTCGGAACCTCACTCGCTGGTTTCCCACACAACTCAATTTTTCACGGAACCTCACTCGCTGGTTTCACACACTACGGAACCTCACTCGCTAGTTTCCTACACTACGGAACCTCACTCGCTGGTTTCCCACATGATTCAGTTTTTCATGGAACCTCACTCGCTGGTTTCACACACTTTGGAACCTCACGCGCTGGTTCCACACATTACGAAACCTCACTCGCTGGTTTCACACACTATGGAACCTCACTCGTTGGTTTCACACACTTTGGAACCTCACTCGCTGGTTTCCCACAATACTCAGTTTTACACGGAACCTCACTCGCTGGTTTCACACACTATGGAACCTCACTCGCTGGTTTCATACACTTTGGAACCTCACTCGCTGGTTTCACACACTATGGAACCTCACTCGTTGGTTTCACACACTATGGAACCTCACTCACTGGTTTCACACACGACTCAGTTTTTCACGGAACCTCACTCGCTGGTTTCACACACAACTCAGTTTTTCATGGAACCTCACTCGCTGGTTTCACACACTTCGGAACCTCACTCGCTGGTTCCACATTTCACGGAACCTCACTCGCTGGTTTCACACACTTTGGAACCTCACTCGCTGGTTTCCCACAATACTCAGTTTTACACGGAACCTCACTCGCTGGTTTCACACACTACGGAACCTTACTCGCTAGTTCCACACACTATGGAACCTCACTCGCTGGTTTCACACACGACTCAGTTTTTTACTTCGCTCGCTGGTTTCATACACTTCAGAACCTCACTCGCTGGTTTCACACACGACACAGTTTTTTTACGGAACCTCACTCGGTGGTTTCACACACTTCGGAACCTCACTCGCTGGTTCCACACTATGGAACCTCACTCGTTGGTTTCACACACAACTCAGTTTTTCACGGAACCTCACTCGCTGGTTTCACACACTACAGAACCTCACTCGTTGGTTTCACACACTATGGAACCTCACTCGCTGGTTTCACACACTTTGGAACCTCACTCCCTGGTTTCCCACAATACTCAGTTTTATACGGAACCTCACTCGCTGGTTTCACACATTATGGAATCTCACTCGCTGCTTTCACACACAACTCAATTTTTCACGGAACCTCACTCGCTGGTTTCACACACAACTAAGTTTTTCACGGAACCTCACTCGCTGGTTTCACACACTTCGGAACCTCACTCGCTGGTTCCACACACTATGGAACCTCACTCACTGGTTTCATACACTTCACTCGCTGGTTTCACACACGACTCAGTTTTTCACGGAACCTCACTCGCTGGTTTCACACACAACTCTGTTTTTCACGGAACCTCACTCGCTGGTTCCACACACTATGGAACCTCACTTGCTGGTTTCATAAACTTCAGAACCTCACTCGCTGGTTTCACACACTATGGAACCTCACTCGCTGGTTTCACACACGACTCAGTTTTTCACGGAACCTCACTCGCTAGTTTCACACACTTTGGAACCTCACTCGCTGGTTTCACACACGACTCAGTTTTTCACGTAACCTCACTCGCTGGTTTCACACACTTTGGAACCTCACTCGCTGGTTCCACAGCCTCCCGTATTTTTCACGGCTTTCAGAGCCTCCAAATCATTTCTTTTACAAACATCATTTGTTTTTCCGTTATTGAAAAATGAGGTGTCAGCTTTTTCATGACAGCCCCGATGAACTACGATTGGTCTGATCCTCTCGAACGAGGTACGTAGGAAGCTCCGTGGTCAACCAAAATGTTTTGTTTTATTGTTTTCCGCACAGTTGTTCAAATTGGGATGTCCGAATCTTCTAGCACGACTCGCACCAACATAATGGTGACCAAGCCGTGTCGAAGAGGGGCAACTGTAGACACCCCAATTTTGATGACTCGTGCATCCCCAATGATGAGAAGAATGCGCGAAATGTACCTCGGAACAGCTCCTTGAGTCAAAAGGATCAAAAGAACCAAATACCAAACCTACCTGAACCGTACGGCCCAAAATCCATAACCGTACGGCTGAAAATTTTATTTGCACCGTACGGTGTTGCAATGTGCACCGTACGACATACCTTAGATGCCGTACGGCACCCTTGTCCCATCAACAGGATTCCCGCGTCTGCTCCAGAGCAATGATGCGATTCGGCAATAATGAGATTCTTGGCGTACGAATATCACCCAAATGATGAATTCGTTCAAAATTTCCTCTATATAAGGTGTGAGAAAGGAAGGCCGAAAGGGTCGGTTCACAAATTCTCATCCAAAATTCCTCCCAAAAACAATTCATTCGTCTCCTCGTTACTCTGTCAAAATCCTTTCCGGTTCGAATTATACCACCCTTGTTCTTACAAGCCTACAACTACAGCTTCTAATCCTCATATCGATCCCTTTCAAGGTCCGTGGTCTTAACCGAGCAAACCCAGAGGTATACATTCGCGTTCAAATTAAGATAGCAATCTTCTGAGGGGAGTTTCCACCGGGCTTGAGGAGAGCTCCGTAGCTCTTCCTCGAGTTCAAACAGAAACATTCCAATAAATTTCGAACCTCTCGGATAGGTATTTCGGGATATTATCCATAGTCTCGGAAAGCTATCCCAAGTACGAGGTACATTCTTTCATCAAAACCATTTTCCAAACCCATTTTTATCAATAAATAACTTGGTTTTTACAAAAAAACAAAAGTTGGTTTCAACCGGATAAAAATGAGAATTTTTTTTGAAAATACACTACACAGAGACGCCGTACGGCATCCTTGTGGCACCATGCGGTGTACATTTCAACACCGTAC
Organism: Vaccinium darrowii; assembly: GCA_020921065.1. Taxonomy (NCBI): domain Eukaryota; kingdom Viridiplantae; phylum Streptophyta; class Magnoliopsida; order Ericales; family Ericaceae; genus Vaccinium; species Vaccinium darrowii. The sequence goes on from CM037160.1 coordinate 28,802,970, forward strand.
GGTGTCACTGGAAAAATATTTTCTATGCTCTGTTTCTGGAAACCCGATGCTCTGTTTTTGAGAAAAACCAGTGGGTCTAATTGCATTTGACCCCCTTTGTTTCGTGTTTTTACATTTATACTCCCTCTTAGTTAACTTTCTCGCGTTTATATTCTTGATTGTGTGTTGTTTGATTTGTCATTATTATTTATTTCTTTTAAGCATGTTATTATTCGATACTTTGTTTACGTGAAATAAAGTTTGCAATGAAATCCTTCAAAGAATAATCCCACAAAGATTTAGTAGAGACCGGAAAATTCCGGGCACGCAGGGTGCATTTTTCGAACAAAACCTTCCCCGCGGGTATCCTGGCTCCCGAACCCATATCTCTAATTTTCGCAAATCAAACCCTTTTTCAAGCGGCATGAGAGTCATCATTTTTCTAAACGGTTTCTCGGGTACCCAACATTCTTCAAGAATTAAACCCCGGGTGGCGACTCTAAATTTTTCCTTTTTCCCGGATCGCCCTTTTTCACAACCAAAAACTCCGTGGATACCTTTCGCCCGCGCGAGTGTCCACAGAAGTCTTTCACTTCAATGATTGAGAAGAATCATTCTATCTTATAGAAGTTAATCATGTTGCAGTTGACCTAATAGATAGTCCTTTCTATTAGCAACTGTGAATAATTTAAATTACAAGCAATTATGATTTATATCTCCCGTATGGAAATCACATTCACATACATAAATCATATTCAATATAATTTAGGACTTTTGTATTCATCTCATGAACAAATTATTCATCTCATGAATTATATCCAACGTATGAAATAAAACATTTTATAACAATGAAGCTCTAATTAATAACCAAAAATAAATAACAAATAAATTGGTTTTGAGGGCATTAATCCCAACAATTTCCCACTTGCACTCATAACCAATCAGGTCTACTTTTGACTCCCATGTTATCAACATGATGTTCAAACGGACTAGATGGTAAAGCCTTTGTAAAAGGATCAGCCAGGTTATCTGCAGCTGCTATCTTGTTAACTATGATATCTCCTCGTTGAACAATGTCTCTGATGAGGTGATATTTCCTCTCTATGTGTTTCCCACTTTTGTGGTTCCTAGGCTCCTTGGATTGCGCAACAGCCCCGCTATTATCACAATAAAGAATCATGGGCTGCTTTGCCAACGGTACCACTCCAAGCTCCAAGAGAAACTTTTTGAGCCATACACCTTCCTTAGCTGCTTCAGAAGCTGCTACATATTCTGCTTCAGTGGTGGAGTCAGCAACACACTGCTGTTTGATACTCCTCCAACTTACAGCTCCACCTCCATGTGTAAACACATAACCAGAAGTTGATTTGCGTGAATCTTTATCCGACATAAAGTCAGAGTCAGTATATCCAATTGGCACCAAATCCTCTCCACCATATATTAGCACATAATCTCGAGTTCTTCTCAAGTACTTGAGAATATGCTTTACTGCTATCCAATGTTCAGGTCCAGGATTTGATTGATATCTGCTGACTAGGCCTACTACATAACATATGTCTGGTCTAGTACATAGCATAGCATACATAAGACTTCCCACAGCAGAAGCATATGGTACTGTCTTCATTTTCTCTTTCTCATCCAATGTATTAGGACACTGGTCCTTAGAAAGAGAGATTCCATGCATAAAAGGTAAGAGACCTTTCTTGGAATTATGCATGCTAAACTTAACCAAAACCTTATCTATATATGCAGCTTGGGACAAGCCTATCATCCTATTTTTACGATCTCGCAAAAGCTTAATCCCAAGGATGTAACTTGCTTCTCCCAGGTCTTTCATATCAAATGTATTTGCCAACCAAACTTTGACTGAAGACAATGCTCCTACATCATTCCCAATGAGTAGTATGTCATCCACATATAATATGAGAAACACTATTATTCTACCTTCACCCCTTTTATACACACATGGCTCATCCGGATTTTGATCAAAACCAAAAGATTTAATTGCTTGATCAAATCGAATATTCCAACTCCGAGACGCTTGCTTAAGTCCATAAATAGACCTATGCAATTTGCAAACCTTTTGCTCTTGACCATTAGCTATAAAACTGTCTGGCTGGACCATATAAATGTCCTCTTCAAGATGGCCATTCAAAAAAGTCGTCTTAACATCCATCTGCTAAATTTCATAATCATAAACTGCAGCAATGGACAAGAGAATCCGAATGGACTTAAGCATAGCTACAGGCGAGAAAGTCTCCTCATAATCGATACCCTCTTTTTGAGTAAACCCTTTCGCCACTAATCTTGCTTTGTAAGTCTCCACTTTTCCATCGGCTCCTCTTTTCCTCTTGTAAATCCACTTGCATCCAATTGGTTTAATATTGGATGGAGGATCCACAAGTTCCCAGACATGATTGGAGTACATAGACTCCATCTCACTTTTCATAGCTTGTTGTCAAAGTCCCGAATCTATATCACATATAGCTTCATCGTAATTGGTGGGATCAGATTCATGTGGAGAAGGTTCAGAACCTTCTTCTAGAAGCAAGAATCTACTAGGTAATCTAGTCATCCTCCCACTACGACGAGGTGGCGGTGTGCTATTAGGAAAAGTATCAGAATTATTAGTGGATTCTTCTGTAGTGGTAGGAATTTGTTGAGGAACTACAACTTCATTTGACAGTTCTTGAAGCACAAATTTTTCATTGGGTTTCTGGTCCATCATATAATCATCTTCTAGAAAAACTGCATTTGTACTAACAAAAACTTTCTGTTCTCTAGGATTATAGAAAAGCCAACCCTTAGTTCCTTTCGGATACCCCACGAAAAAACATTTTTCAGATCTAGATTCCAACTTACTCATCTTCCCTTTAAGCACGTATGCAGGGCACCCCCATATATGAAAATGTTGTAGACTAGGCTTTCGCTTGGACCACAACTCCCGAGGTGTCTTAGGAACAAATTTAGTTGGAACATGATTTAATATGTATGTGGCAGTATCTAGGGCATAGCCCCAAAAAGAAATAGGCAACTCTGAATAGCTCATCATAGATCTAACCATGTCAAGTAAAGTCCTATTTCTCCTTTCAGCCACACCATTTTGTTGAGGGGTTCCTGGTGCAGTCAACTGAGAAAGAATTCCATGCTCAACCAAGTGGCTTAAGAAGTCACCAGAGAGATATTCACCACCTCGATCTGATCGAAGGGTTTTAAGGCTCTTACCTAGTTGTTTCTCTACTTCTGCTCGAAACTCTTTGAACTTTTCAAAAGCTTCGGACTTATGATGTAACAAATAGGTATAACCGTATCTCGAATAATCATCCGTAAATGTGATGAAATACTCATAACCACCTCGAGCCTTGACATTCAATGGCCCACATACATCTGTATGTATGAGTTCTAATGGCTCTTCAACTCTATTTCCCTTTGCTGAAAAGGATCTTTTAGTCATCTTTCCTTCCAAACAAGATTCACTGGTTGGTATCGGTTCAACAACCAAAGAAGATAAAATACCATCTTTTACCAATCTATTTATCCTGTTTAGATTAATATGACCCAACCTTAGATGCCATAGGAGTGTGGTATTAGACATGGGGACTTTCCCTTTTAATGGTAAAGATTTAGAGTTACTAACTTCAGTATCATGTATCTCATACATATGAGGAGTAACAAGGTAAAGACCGCTAACCATTTTACCAGAGCATATAAAAGAACCATTCTTTTTAATAATAACTTCTGAATGAAAATTGATAAAATAACCTTGTTTCACTAAAGAAGAAACTGAAATCAAATTTCGCCTAACAGAAGGAACATAAAGACACTCTGATAAAACTAACTCTCTACCATTCTCAAAACAAAGTTTTATTACTCCTACCGCTACGGCTGCAACACTTGCATCCGATCCCATGCATAGTTTGATTTCTCCATCATTTAACCTCCTAGTTACCTGGAACCCTTGCAATGAATTGCAGATGTGATCAGTTGCACCAGAGTCAACACACCAGGTATTAAAAGTACTATCTGTATAGTAAACTTCCATGACAAGAGATTCAATCATACTTGCATTTTTCTTGCTTGCCAAATAGTCCGGACAATTCCTCTTCCAATGACCAACTAACCCACAATGGAAACACTTTCCTTTGGGTTTTGCATTTCCCCTTTTCTCCTCATCTGTGTTTATATTAGAGGGAAGAGTGGGGCAATTTTCCATGAGTACATAATTGTATCCCTCTGTAGTTAGCACTATATTCAAATTTCGTTTCCAGTCAACATAATTTGGTCCAACCAATTTGTTCTGGCTCAATATGACGCTAAGTGGATTAAAAGAGCTTGACATCTGAAATAAAAAATATTCAATTCATACATTAATAATGGACATATAAAAAATTTTGCATTCACATATATCAAATAGTGTAATCCTCTCAACACTATAAAGTGATAGCATCAGAATCCTAATTCCATAATAGCAACTCTCCTACGGGAGATGATGTTATTAATAATTAGCAGATCATAATTATTATCTAGACATCTCATGTCAAATAAAATATGACTCCCGATTTTTGGATCTCTAAAACAAGTCGATAAAATTCCTAGGGGAATCTCTTATCACTTATTTAGTCAATTGTATACCATTATTTAGACTGAATGACAACCGCAATGAGCAGCCTCTCCGAGGGGAGATGACTCACATCACGTCTCACCTAATCATATCCATAAGAAATTCAATCTTGTAACCAGTTAGGTGAATACCCTCCGAAGGGATGACCGCACTTAGACGATTCAAGATAATCACTTTCACCTTACTATGGATCAACAATGGGAAGACCGTGGGTTTTTCTCAAAAACCCTCTCCCACTTGATTTTTAGAATTAGAGGATTATTTACTTTTACATCACATGTAAAATATTACCAAATGCACACATTACCCAAATATCTAATATTTTAATGCATGCGATTGTGTCCAAATTCTTTAACTTTAATAAAGGAATTAAACCTTTTGAAAACGACACTTTTCCAAAATTTGACCTCATAGGTCCTTATTTATAATTAATTCTTATGGATTTTCATCTTCTAGACTAGGGATCCTATAAAACAACTTTTATAATATATCCCCTTTTATTATAATAAAGCCAGCCAAAAGAATAATTCTAAACATTCCTTTTTAACAGTTTAAAAAATTTAACACGATCGTACGTCTACAAAAAATTATTTTAGTTCTAACAACATGATCATATCACGTCATGAAAGAACCTAAATAAATGCTTTAAAATTAAATGGAACTAGCAACATGTGATTTAATAAAAATAAAACAGTTGCAATATGGAAACAAATAGGACTCTCCTATATTCCAGTTTCTCCACAAAAAGATAAACCTAATACAACCCAAACTCACCCACGGCCCAAAACATATAACTAGAGCAACGTATATCATCTCATGATATTAAAAACTAATATCTAAACAATTTAGATAAAGATGGAGTATCAAAAAATAGTTGATATGGTTCGGGTTTCCAGCTCATAGGCTCACTGATCAAACCTTTTGATCATCAACATGTTTTCCTGAACATGGAGTGCTCTACCGATTAAACTATTTAATCGTCAACCAACTGCTTTCCTTTTCTTTTTCCTATTTACATAAAAAAAAACACAGGAAAAGTTTTTTTTTTTTAATGCATTATGCAAAAAGTAAATTTGTAATTCAAACGCACTAAACTTTCCTCGTTTGAAACAAATATTGAGACGTCAAATATTAAAAGTATTGTTTTTACTCCCGAGAGCCGATAATAACAAAAACGAAGGAAGCAGTACAAAGTTTGGTCCAATCTTTGTCAAGTACAATTAAAGATTTAATGGACTATTATGGAAACTCTTTCCAAAAGACTTCTAGTCCAAATCAAACTTTATTTGATAATATCAAAGTTTCCAGTTTAATGATCAAACACTTTGATCATTCCAATTTTGATCATCAGCACCATTGAACCTCTCAAATTCATGATTAAACTCTTTAATCAAGAACGTTTTTTTTTTTTTTAAATCATTAAAAGGAAAAACTCTTGCTGTAAAGCCAGATCCAAGGAAGAAACATTAATAAACTCCCAATTAGGCAAAAGTAAAGTCTCATAACATACGGTAAAGAATCGTTATTCCGTAATAGGAAAAAGTGAAATCGATTTGATAAATTATGGAAAAACCAAAAACCCAGTAATTACCGTATCGAGTTTTACTAATTTAAAACCAATCTGGAGTAATATATATTGTATAATCTTGAACCTTCCATTCCAAGATAAAAGGAAAAAACAACTTTGCCATAGCCGAACACTTAGCCACGCTAGAGCACGTTCAACCCGATTTGGAATTAGAAAATACTAATTTTCTCTTTCTTAGAAACTCTTTCCAGAAAGCACTTCCAATTCAACCAAACTCTAACACAATAATAGGATTAGAAGTTTAATTAACAAACAACAAACTATTAAAAACCTTGGCATGTTCATACCCCCTGCACGTCAGATCTAGATTGGTGGCCACCCTTAGAACACTCTTCTAAACAGCCACGTATGTTTACAAGCATCAACATGCATCAATTAAATATTCATCGCACAGAATTTCTTAAGTTCGTACATGTTCCTTTGATCGGGCCAAACCGTGGACAGGAAATAAAGCCGAAAAAAAAATGTATTAGGTTTTAACACATGAAACTGTATGCGTACGTATGATGGCTCTGATACCACTTGTTGGTTTTGAAAAAACCATTGCGGAAAAATACGGTTTCAAAAATTATTTCGTATTTTCTTCTTACATACGCGTAGAGTTTCATAAAGAAGGATTAGGGTTCTACCTTTGTAGTTCAAAGAACTGGAGCCTCTTGCACACCAAAGATTTTCAATCCTATGACCCAAGAGAACAATAGCCAAAGGGTTTGTGGGAACCCTAGATTTTTCCTCCCTCTCTCCTCTCCCAACTCACTCTAGACTTTTTAGTGAAAAGTTGTCTACACATTTTGTTGTGTTGTTCTTATCTCTCTTCGAAGAGAGAAAGAGACAAATAAATAGAGGAGATGGTTGGATCTTTTTAGATCGCCAAGGAGATGTAGGAGTATTTGAATAAAAAAAAATTATATTTGGAATGTAGTGGTAGATTAATGCGGAAAATTATTGCGAGAGAAATTGTCGGTAGTTTGGTACCTTGCCAACTACCATTTGTAATTTCTTTAGATTGTTTTATCTATTTTCTTCCTTTTGCAATATTTAGTTCGTTCAAAGTAAAAATTATTTTCTTTGCTCTTCAAAAAAAAAGAAAAAAAAATTGTCATGGTGGATCATCTTACATTTGATATGCTGAACCATTCAAATATTTGTGTTGGGCCATTTTTATTTTTTTTAACAGAAAAAAGATATTTATGGATACAATGTTTCCTCTTATATTCCAATTCTTGTTGTTACGCACGGTACATGGATTTGATGAACATCATGCTTTTTTGTACTTAGTTTTTTGTTGTTGTGAAATTGCACACGAGATAGAGACTCGCATCTCAAAATGGGCCATTCCCAACTTTTTTTCCGGCATTTCAACAAATGCCAGAAAAAGTAACTCTTTCCGCTGTTTCACGTTGTTTTTCCAATACCGCCAATAAAAATTAAATTTTCGAAAATACTTTTTTGTATACTATAAATATTTTTTATGTCCTTTGTGGAATAAATGTGTGCTAGCTTAGTTGGTAATGCGCGCGATTCTCCCTTATAAGGCAAGAGGCTTTCCCGGCGTTTGTGACGACTTTTTCTGGAATTTGTTAACATTAACGACACTCGTATAGATGGCATATGTAATAAGTATCCTGTTTTTGAACCAGTTTCAGAATTATCAAACGACTACACAAATAGAAGTATCCTGTCGATTACTTAATTGGGAAGTTTGTGAATGGCGTATTTTTCGATCGGTTGTGCCTTTTACAGCATTAGGTGATTCCAACGCCTAACAGTTTTTGTTTTTTCTTAAGAATAAATGTGTTCATTTATATAAATAAAACTCGGGGAAATTGCGCTCTGTTGGGGAGAGAGAGAGGGAGGTGGGGTTGCTGGAGAAAGGAGAGAAGATGGAGGAGAAGGAATTGGATTATGTGCTGGTGCCGTTAGGTTTGACGGTGTTTGGGGTGTACCACGTTTGGCTTCTCTATTCCATACTCCGGCATCCCACAACAACTGTCATCGCCCTCAATGCTGATAGCCGTCGCCAATGGGTCTTCTCCATGACGTCTGATCCGCTAAAGAATGGGGTTTTGGTTGTCCAAACAATCCGCAACAACATAATGGCTTCTACGCTTCTGGCTACCACAGCAATAACTCTTAGTTCTTTGATCAGCGTCTTCGTCAGCAACTCATCAAGCTCTTCCAATGCATCACAGCTGATTAATTTACGGCAACACAACTCCAATCATGTCTTCAATCAAGTACTTTAATTTCTCTCTTGTTGTGTTTCCTTGTTGCCTTTCTTTGCAATGTGCAGTGCATTAGGTACTATGCCCATGTTAGCTTCTTGGCTACCTTGCCTACGCTACAAGATAACAGGGAATACATCGAGTATGTGGCAAGAAACTTAAACCGGGGTAGCTTCTTCTGGTCACTTGGTTTGCGAGCGTTTTACCTTTCGTACCCTCTCTTCCTCTGGGTTTTTGGTCCCATACCCATACCTATGTTTGTGTGTTGCTGCGTAATGTCATTTGTGCTGTATTTCTTGGATACTACTTCCAGTTTTACGCGGCACCTTCACAGTCACTCCCTGAAAGAGAAAGTACACAAACTGCTGTTGTTGGGTCATTATGTTAATGATTGTCATTAGTAAAACCATTATTTGATAGTTTACTAAAGATTTTGATATTGAGTTTCAGAGCTCTATCACGACGAATTTGAATTATCCTTTTTATGGGAATGATTTGAAATGGTGAGGATTGTAGCTGTAGGGTCGTATCAATAAAGAACTCTCTTTCTAGTACTGCCAAAAAAAAAAAAAAGTGTTCATCCATTACAATATATAAAGAGGGAGAGTAGTGACGAAAATTTGATACATGGTCCTTGAGTAAATTACGTTGCTGCCCTTAGTTAAAAACTCTTTGTTGTGCTTGGCTGGGGCATACTTTGTCTTTTTCCTTTCTCCAGGTGTCACTAATATAATAATATGGTGTGGGCCATTAACAAATAACAACTTCTCCATTGATTCCTTTTCCACGCTCTTTTTCATTTCCAGTATAACAATTGTCAGGAGTTGATTCAAATCTAATTTTCTTTTTCATATTCTGAATTTTAGATTTTAGATTATGATCAAGTTGATGAATACACAAAAGAGATATGTGCATAATAGATTTCTTAACAGAGTTGCGATATAAGAATGCAAAAACCTCAGTAAGAGTAGATTCTCGTATTATCCCTCTATCTCTCATGAATGTATTCTAACATAATATCATCTCTCCGTCCCCATTTTATAGTCTCTCGTCCTATCTTAACCGGATACAAAATTAATTATATTTTTAAATTGGTAATACTTTTTGTATGCAATATGAATAATGGATCTTATTTGATCGATCTCACTTAGTTCTATTAAACATTTAAAATCACTTGAAACGGTGTAGATTATAAGATATAACACATTGAAAAGTGACATAAACTCCCAAAAAGGACTATAAAATGGGAACGGAAGGAGTAAACTGCAATTTCCTCCCAAAACACTTAGAATTTAAAAATGGATAAAAATTCATCTCTATTTCACCATGTATTTTTCCTACATTTGAGATAAGGAGATTCAGTACTCTAAAAATGAACTATGAAAATTTATAGAGTTAGCATATCCTCTATTTCATTTTTCACATTTGTCCATCTCTATTTTATTTTTTGAATTGGTATATGTAATTATTTTTTGTTTTACAATATTGGCAATATCATTAAAATAAGAATTTTAATAAAAGTTTGAAAACTCTTAGTTTCAATTTCAGAGGGGAAGTTTTGAATGATTAAGATTTAGAGAGTTTCTTTGAAAAAAAAGTACTGGTTTGGAGTTGGTTTGAATATTATTTTGCTTCAAAATCACGTTTCACATAAATATGTTGTTTTTCCACTCTCAGTTAAAGAATTGGATAAAAAAAAAATAGATTCTTGGTTAGGAGATGGTTTTAGAGAACCAATACTATAAGAAATATTGTCCAGATGATCGGATCGGTTCATGGTATGTTTTCTACTTTTTTTTTTTTTTTTTTGCTCCTATGTGTGTGGGTAGGAGAGGAACTACATTGGCAGGAGTGGGACGCGCCACCTACGGTTTCATGAAAAGTGTTAATTTTTACTTATGGATTAGATACTTATCGGTACCCAATGAACTTAACCACTTCTAACCGTCCAATTGATCTAAATTTTTGTGGGGCCTCAATAGAAAATCGTCCATGCTGCTAAGGGAGACAACATGATGAGATATATCGAAGGATATGGACATTTCAGATAACATAATTGGTGACTCATCATTTGTTACCAACGCAACCGCAATTTTCGTAATTGGTCGATCCTAATAATTTATTTAAGAAAAATTAAAATGAAGCATTAAATTATTTTTGTGACTACCAAAAAATAAAATTCCTCATTACGCAAATACGAATAATATACACAAATATAAATTGTAGTGGGCCTAACGTATATATACAATTACCGGGTAGTTTAAGCATGAGCACCCGGATATTTAGAAGCCAGGGGGGCGGAGCCACACCACCAGTCATTCCACAGGTCAACCGAGCTACCATCACCGATATTCCATTTAGTTCCCTTGTTTAACACATCTTTGATATGCATGATGCTACGCCAAATAAATGAAGCATTTCTAGAGCAGGGCCAGGATTGCATAGTGTGGTTTTTCAAATATTTATTTATGAGGATCTTGACCCATAATTTATCCTCATTTTCGGTAACTTTCCAACCAAGTTTAGTACGAAGGGCCAAATTTTGTGTCCTGGCTTTCCTTAAGAGTACCTAAGCCTTCATTGTCTTTGTTTTGCAAACAGTAGTCCTATATGGCATTTGAACCATATAGGAGTAGTACTATAAAATTCTCTTTCATTTAGATAATCTACTAGACTGTCAATTTGATTAAATCAACTGTTTTCATATGTTCATTCCTTGTACATATCAGGACCAATATCCTAAACTTAACACTTTTATGGAATTTTGAACTCAGGTTCAGTTCTGTTACATTCTCTGGGCCATTGGATGCATTTTACTGTACCCTGTATCCGCGGAAGCAATGCCAAATCCAGACCCTGAGCATGGGCAAGCTCCTAAATTAAGGGCCAATCAAAATAAAGAAATCCTGGGCGGGATTGTTCTATTTGTTATTCTTGTTGGGATTTTCATTTGGTGGTTTATTAGACACTGGTGTCGAACCCGCAACCGAAGGATAGTTGATTCTTTCCAACTAGTTTCCTACCCCGTTGATGCAGCGATTGCTTTTGAGGCCACAGAGTGTATCATATGCCTGGAAGAGTTTGTCGAGGGAGTTCGACTGATTCTGCTTCCTTGTAAGCACATATATCACCCCGACTGCCTTCGCACTTGGATGATTTCCAGACGTCCTCACTGTCCCAATTGTGGCCGTGACTACACCTCAGGTGGGGCACGAAGGCCAGCGTCTTGATTTGTTCACCTTTGATTTGTACGCATTATTTTCTATAGTTTTGTTCTTTTTACCTATAAAGAACAGTTGAAATATATATATACTTGATGATTTGTCTATTGTTTGGTTTTATTTTTTGGGTAAATGAACCACTTTTATAGAGGCAAACAATCAAGAACAGCAAGAACAAGAATCCAGCAAGCATTTACGACTGAAGATGCAATGGCCAAAAATTTAGTACCAATAAACTTAATACTTCAAACCATACATTTAACTATCGTCTCCAAACATTATATAAACTTCAGAAAAATTGCAGGAAAGTTGACAAATATGGAAATCGATCCCAATCTTAACAACTAAGGACATACATGTCAAATTTATCGTTTGAACCATTAGCAATCAAACTCCATCAAGCTTTAATACCTCAGTTTAGTAGTGTCTGAAAACGTATGTGAGGCGCGCAAGGCAAGGCGAGGTGAGGCGAGGCAAGCCTTGCCACCAGAAGGTGAGTCTTGGTGCAAGTACATGAAACAGTTTGAGGCCCTTGGGGCGCACATCCTTTTTCCCTAGACCTGCACTCAAATTTCATAACCTAGGCATGCTACCATGCTCACCCCTCTTTTGAGCATAAAAATGAGATTTTGTGACTCAAATATGAGTTTTTCTGGGTTAAATATGAGATTTTGTGGGTAAAAATATGAAAGGGCGTACCATATGCAACTTTGACCAAATCGACGGGCGAGATTGCGCCACATATGCAGAAAGTGACCCCCTTATACCGGTCATCTTTTATCTCATATGGAGAGCCAAAAAAAATCATAAAACGTCGCGTGATCTCTCATATACGGTTTTGGGTTTCAAAAATCTCATATGTGAAGCCACGAATGCTCATAAAAAGTACCACATAAATTCAAAAGAGCCACAAAATGTTACATTAGCAAAAGTCAACCTCATAAAACGTGCCACAAAATCTCATATGATAGTTTTGGACTGTAGTGAAAATGTGATACATATTGTGTGTATATATATTGATGTGACATGTCTCACATAATGTGTCACACAAATACATATTTGAGCCCACATTGAGTCATTACGAAATGTTCTCATATATGCTTTGAAGAACACTCGTATAAACAGTAATTTGATATGAAACTTTTTGGTTTTAAAAATGAGTATTTGTGGAAGAATATATGAGTGTTTTGTACAGTCCAAAAATATTGTTGTGACGTGTCTATTTATTCATATGTATTGATAGTGACATGTCTCATGTATCTAGCCACGCATTCTCATATGGAAATCCATATTTAGTCATATTCCTAAATTTCGTATATCAGTCCACAAAATCTCACATACTCAGCCACACATTCTCATATGTTAATCCATAAAATTTATTTACGATTTTTGGACTGTAGTGGACCACAAAAGTTTCATATTTTTCTTTCACAAACACTCATTTTGAAAGTCACAATATTTTCTCACAAACACACATCTCATATGGTTTACACACATTCTCATATGATTTTTTTTTTTAAAAAAAAGAAAAATTGCCAAGTGGTGGGTCCGGTGACAACCGGTTGCCATTTTTTTTTTTTTTATATTCCAAAATTTTCTGATATCCATATGAGATTTTGTGATCCTTTTTATTGCATTTTGATGTTCCAACATTTATTGCTGTGATGAACGATATGAGTGTTTACTTTACTAAATATGAGATTTTGTGGACATATATGAGACTTTGTGACTCTCCATATGAGATGCGTACCATATGCCAAAAGGGCAGGTGCGCGTAGTAGCATTACTCTTCATAACCACCATTAAAACCCAATATGTACTAACTAAACCCAGCAGTATTGAGCAGCCAAACGGGTAGAGAACCTAGCAGTTGTTCCATTCTCGGTAACTACTCCAACTCCTACTTCTCCTTCTCCCTTTTTTTTTTTTATGAGTCCGGTGCATTGTCCATTTGGTTCCTTCTCCTCCTTCTTGAATGCTCTATTTCCTATTACCCCGAGTCTTTCTCTCTGGTATGTTCTGATGTCTATTTTCCGCTAAATCTATTCTTATGCACTGCCTTTTTCCCCATTAATTAGCATGTCTGTTTTCTACAAGCCCTGCTCATGGGCTCCAAGGGACCATAATGCCTTAGTGCCCTTGTAGCCTTTTCAAACACTGGTTTAGCAATATATATCTCGTCGGTTCTCACAAATGCTTGAATAGCAAAAACACGAGGACATTTCTGTATTTGTAGATACTTTATGTATGGCCCAAAGTGAACGCAAACTACAAATTTCACGTAAATATCCAAGTAATGTTTTATGTATATGTATAGGTAGTTGTTGGGATCCACCCCGTGTGGGCCGGATGGGCTTAGGCCCAAGGTTATCTAGGGTTTCCTTAAAACAGTCCTAGAGTTATAAATACTCTTGTAGTCTCTCTTATTTTGATGTGTGGTAGTATAATGTGAGTGAGACAAGTTGAGAGTGTGATGGGAAGCCAGTTGTGGCTTCCCCTGACCGAAGTGGGAGCTGGTTATTGCTCCCTGGAGAGGTTTTTCAACTTGTATATTGTGTGAATATATTCAAGGGATTTTTCCTCAGATTTGTGATGTGTGTTCGAGTGCGTGTGTGACTTGAAAAGCACAACAAACTGGTATCAGAGCTCGGGTGGAGCGAGAGATCACCGGATTCGCGTTTCAAGCACACAGATTCAAGAACGAAAAAAAGGGGTCAGGCGGAGATTTTGCTCGCAGGGTTTTGTTCATCTCGACGAGACATTTTTGTCATCGGAGTTAGGCGTACGAGCAATTTAAAGGGCAACAGACGGAGCTGGACTAGTCTAGAAGAAATCAGTCGCGAAAAACGTGATTTTTTTTTTTGGAGCATAGGATTTTGTTCTTCTCTTCGAGATGATTGCGGGGATATAAGACTTGCTGTCGGACGATAAAGGGGTAGCCCACAAGCGCCGGTCACGTACTGGTGCAAGAGAATATGGGTGGGAGTGATCCCATGCTTTAGAAGCACAGAATCAGCGCCATGTGGCTGCCACGGAGGATGCCATAGAGGTTTGGTCAGTTGTCACGTCAACCGGTCAACTCTAACGTGGCGCCACATCATAAGGGGTTCAGCCATTAAACCTTTTGACCCTTTTAGTCTAGGTTGGGGTCCAAAAGGTCACGAGCTGGTCAAAAGGGTCAGGGCTGGTCAAAGGGTCAGAGGTCAGTCAAAGAGTCCAGGAGCTCAGGTTGACTTTGTTTGGATATGGTTCATGGTTTTTTCTTTTCGCAATTTCGAGGTCGATATAGCTCTGTTTTTTGAATGTGAGTAGTCAATTTTGACTATCTCGACGTTTTAGATCCAAGCGTGCACTCCGTTTTTTGTGTAGGGGCTCGGAAGCAAATGTTATTGAAGAATTGAGCTAGAATTGGACGTTTCGAGGCGTTTTAGGTTATGAGGAGGCTTGTTCCTAACTAATTGGACGGTTCTGGATTCATTGGCGAACTTGGATTTCACTAATTGTAGTTCAATTTTGTAGTCCTAGACACATCTGGAGTGATTGAGGAGGATCCGACGCGGTCTGGTCAATCGGATGGGATGTTGTTGAATCGGAGGCAAACCATGGGAGATCCAAGGAGAGTCCAAGGGGTGCTGGGAGAGCCGGGAATGGAACGTGGATGAACCAGGAGGCAAGAGGAGACCCCGAAGAGCTGATGGAGAGTGGCAGGAGACCAACAAAGTGACAGATAGGTGTCGGAAAAAGGCGAGCGGAGTTGGATAGCTACACAGCAGGAGTATTGGATAGACTTTGCAGAGATCGGAGATTGACCAGAGCAATCAGATGATTGTAGATTTGCAGCGGTTGAGCCGTGGTGATCAGTCGGAGAGCTAGTGAACAAGGATACATTCTCTCGAGTGTTGTATCTCAATTTAGGGGGTGCGGATACACTCGATTGGTTAGTGTCACAGGCGCTTGCTAGAGTGACAGATCGAGTTGGTCAGCGGTGATTGGAGGCAGTCTGGTTCAATCTAAGCCACAGAGATCTAGCAGGATTGGTAGACATCCCAGATTCACGAGTAGATTATTCTGGTTTGTGGGTGCGGAGGAACTCGGTGGGAGATGCGATGTCAGAGAAGGAGTCAGCCTCTTCTTAGATGGTGTGTGAGATCATTTGGAGAAGTAAGCTCTGGTGTGGGCAGAGTGTAGCTGCATTCTTTTGACAGGACAAAATGCTAGAGTGGCGGAGTGCGGCTAGATGAAGCGTCATACACTCAATTGTGAGGGTGCAGGCACTCGGTTATGGAGCGTATATACCTTGGCAGGAGGTGTGTGAGTGGTGGCATTCCAATTGAGGGGGTGCAGTACTCGGATTTTCTGATTTCCTGCAGATTCTAGCTTGCAATGATACACTTTTTTAGGTTTTTTGTACTCTGATTTGGGGGTGCATGGATGCTCGTCTGGATAGTGACACAGGCACTTGCTAGTTGTAGCAGATTGGAGGTGGCAACATGAGAGTGCTGTTGGGACAACATTTACCCACTCGGGTTGGAAGGAGTGATTGTTTGGATCCACTCTGTGTGGGCTAAATGGGCTTAGGCCCAATATTAGAGGGTGTTTGGCCGACGCCTTTTCCCTTTTTCAACTTCTTGTTTTTTAATTGTGGGTGTTTGGGTGAACCAACCCAGAATCTATTCTATGAAAACTTATTCCCCAAATTTCACAATCCAAGCCAGAATTCAAAAAAAGCCTTGGAGGAGCTTTTCTCTTTCTGATTCTCATTCTGGTTTTCCCCTCAAATATTAGATTACCATGTTACCCCCCTTGTTTACGTTTATACTTTGGTAATGCCTTCGTTTTCCACCACAACAACAAGATAGAGAGAAAGAGAGGGGAGAAGCAAAAGACGACTCCTTGCTCAGAATCAACAGATTTCTTCTTTAGATGTTTGGAACAGTGAACACACATCTCTAAATGCACATAATTTTGATCTAAAAAAACTCAAAAAAATCTGTCTAATTTGGGATTTTAGCTTACCAATTGGACTTTTCTTGTGGATTTGCCAAAAACACATCTCGATATCGAATCTTCCGTGGGATTTCCCATGATTTGAATGGGTTTATTGCATAGAGATATAACTGATTTCTCTAGTAGAGAAAGCAGATAGAGAGAGAGAAAGAGAGCAGATTGCTCTGGACCACTGGTAGAGATGCCAATATATTACTTTACTCTCCTTTCTTTGGGAACACCCAAACCTAGTCATCCAAGACCGTTGGATCTGTGATAAACTCATCTCAGCCCTTTAAACTTTCATCAATTAGTCTGGACCCTTGAATCAAGATCTAACGGCTCAACATATTCCAGAAAAAAGGAAGAGCAATAAAATATTTTCCAACAAAAAAAAAGGATGAGACACGTTCACAAAAATATCTCCCAATATGACTTTAAAAAACTTACTAAAAACAATATTCACATACATTTTTAATACCATATAAATAAATAAGGGTAAAATGGTAAACAACTAACCCATAACTCATTTTCATCATTATTCTCCCAAACACTATTCCTGTTGCAAAATGCATTCTGCACCATTCTTCCAAACACTCCTTCTAGATTCAAAACACATTCTGACCATAATCCAAAAAGCTAAAAAGCCGAAAAGTTGAAAATAAAAAGTTAAAAAGTAGGCTCCCAAACACCCCCTAAATACTCTTGTAGTCTCTCTTATTTTGATGTGATATAGCATAATGTGAGTGAGACAGACTGAGAGTGTGAGGGGGAGCAGGTTGTGGCTCCCCCCAATCGGAGTGGAAGCCGGTTATTGTTCCCTAGAGAGGTTTTTCAACTTGTATATTCTATGAATATATTCAAGGGAGTTTTCCTCAGATTTCTTGTGTGTGTTTGAGTGTGTGGTGACCCGGAAAGCACAACAGTAGCAATATAACAGAGGAAACAACAGATACTATCTCTCACCTTGATTTGGATTGGCTGCCATAAGACAACCAATGACTCTTCCTTTCCTTCTACACTCTTTCACTCCAAGACAGGACAAAATGCAAATCTAAGCACAATCTATTCAGTTGGGGCAAATATTTCTCAAAGAATAAATTATATAGCAGGATTAGCTAGTGCAAACCAAATGCTCAACAAAAGATCTCACAAAATGTGGTCGGGGTTATTAAAGGTGAGCAAATAAATGCTAAGAAAGCACCAATGTGCATTGATGAACTTCTACATTTTGAAAATAGGTGTTGTCCCATGAAGCAAGTGTACAGGTACGAGTACGGGTGCCTGTATCAGTACGAGATGTGTATACCCATACAACAAAATTTGAAAAAGTAGGGTACAAGTATCGTTGAGACATATAACAAATACGTTTTGTAATTTAGAATTCTATATCATAAGACATAAAGAAAATAGTTGAATAACATGGGTGATTAAGAATCCAACATAAAAATTAGTAGTTAAATGCAAAACTTACGGTACAAGCCATGATATGATGTTATTACATGAACTATAGACCAAAATCTTCAAACCACAACCATGCTAAGTACAGGAAAAAAAAGTCTCATTAAGTAAGATTCATCTTTGTGAAAAAGTTAAACATTTCTAGGTCGGTATCCTTACCGCTCGTGTATATGGTTTTGCCTACGCTACCTATGCCTCTCCTACTAGCTTTCAATTTGGAAAGTCATAATATTGATCTTTGTCCTAGGGCTGCTCCTACTTTATATAAAGAGATAGAGATGTTGATAGCTTAGTAACAAGATCCGCTAACATAGCTGCTTAATCAACAAGCTCATGGCATCATAACCAGACTTTGGAACAGTGGGTAGAGCTTAAACAGTCTATTATTCTCAAGATGGAAGGAATGCAAGGCTGAGTACTCTCCCCTTTGTTCCTGCCTTTCCTGCTGCTGCCTTCACAGCTCAAACTCCTTATTCTTGCTTTCTAACCGGCTGCAAAACTTGAATAGGAAAAAGGGGGGAGATTCTAACTAGCGAGATAGTAGCTAAGGAGATATAACTTTCTAACTTGGCTGCTGAAACATTTCAAACTCTTACAGCTGTGGTTGGTGCTACGATTCTTAGAAGTTTTCTAATTGGGTTTGGAAAGTAAAGAGGAAAATTCATGACCAGAGAATTGTGTGAAATAAGTGAATTTATCCAGTAGAAGCATGATTGATTGAGAGAAAATGATTCCCTCCAAAAAGAAAGAGACTCCTTGTACGAGTAGTGAACAACTATATAGAACTTTTGTTGGTTGTTGACCAATGGAAAGCATGGGAGAAAGCCCGGGGTGTTAGATTTTTATTCATGTGGTTCACATGCCACATCAATCCTAATTATTATATATAATATGTATACCTATTTATAAAAATATGGGTATTAGATTTAAATAAATAATTGCCTAAATAGTTGTAACTATTCATGAATAGGTTTGATGTCTATTCGTGAATAGGTTTGTGGCTATTCATGAATAGGTTTGGTAACCATTCACATATAAGGTTGTAACTATTGGTGAATGGATGCCTTGTCATTTCCTTGATGGAAGGAAATGAAAAGATGTGTCCGTTGGGAAAGGGTCCCAATCTATCTATACAAAAGCCTGTGATTACAATCAAGTTACAAGTGAAAATTTTACATAGCATAGATTAGAAATCCTCCCCATTGCTCTCCATAATAAATTAGTGAGAGTTCGTGTTTGTTCGTGTTGATTGATTGGCATTGTTCAAGAACGAAAATCATCAACTCGGTTTCCGGATTTCTCTAAGACTTAAACACCATGGCAGAAGGTAAGTAATGCTTCCGCTGCGTATTTATTTTGAATCTTCCATAAATGTTTAACATTTGGTATCAGATCAGCCCTTCATGTCATGTGTTTAGTCTATACTTATCCACCATTGAACTTTTTTTACGAAAAATCGATTCTGAGAATTGTCTACATGCATCTAGTTGAGACTTATATTCATCCATGTTAGTTTTAATCACGACCTCCTGGATGTGGGTAACCTTTCAACACTGACATCGATTCGTTTTTACCTTCATTGATAAAATATTTTATTACTTCATCATAGTAATTTATAACTTTTACAATTGATGCTCTTGTAAAGTAAATCCGATTATTTTTTGAATTGTGGATTTGTATGCAATACATAGATGAAACAAATTTAGTTTATCAATGTGTCAAAATTGATTTTGGGTCCTCTCGTAGTGGGTTCGTCCATTAAAATCATGAAATATTTGTTTAATTAATCGTGACTTTCGAGAATAGTGTTGTCGGTTCATACTCTATTCATTTAAGTCCCGACTGTTCATGTTCTTTATCCTGTTTTAATTGTTATTGATTCACAGTGAACTAGGACTTAGAAGAATTGCATGTTTCATATTCTTTGAAGGCCTATCATGATAATTTTAGTCCAGACGGCCCTTAAGTTGCTGAAATTTTGTCACTGATTGCATATGTACGTTTCATTAAACTATATATGCATATTTGGGTTTCTAGATTACATGTTTTACAGGAACCAAACAAGTTAGTTGACTTTTGATGAATGATGCCAAAATTTTGTTTAAGAATAGCCACAGCATCTCAATGATAAAGTTATGATGAGTAATGATCTTCTTATGTTACATCAAATGAAGTTTTACTTTGGCATTTTCATATTGCAATTATGTAGTTAAGAATCTTTACTTGGCCCCACAGGGGAGTAATTATATGAAAAACATAATTGGATTAAGATGGTAGTTAAACACTAGAAAGACTAGATTTCCTTAACCCACAGGTCTGAGATCTTTTCTTTTAGTGTTTGCTTACTAGTCTTATAATTAAACAATTAACAAGTCTAATGCATGTTGCAATCTTTACCCACAAGGAGATTTAGATTTGTTATTGAATTTGACATTGATTGATTCAGATTAAGTTTATTACTTCAAAGCATTGATTATATATGCGCTCTTTGTTATATATTGCAGTTACTACCTCTTTAATGTCTAGTGAGGCTTCTCTGTCCCGTTTTTAAGCTGTCACAATTTTTCAGAATGGAAGGACAAAGTCCTTTTGGCATTGGGGTGTATGGATCTCGATTTGGCAATTTGTGAGGATGAACCAACAAAACCCACGAACAAGAGTTCAACTACAGTTAAGGTTGCCTATGATCGATGGGAGCAATCTAATCGCGTGAGTTTGATGCTTGTAAAGTCTCATGTTAGTGCGAGCATTCGAAACTCAATCCCGTCATGTGACAAGGTGAAGGACTACATGAAGGCTATCGAAGAGCAGTTTGTTAGTTCTGATAAGACACTTGCAAGCACCCTGATGAACAAGTTATCAGGAATGAAACACAATAGTTCTAGGAATGTGTGTGAACATATTATGAAAATGAGGGATATCGTGGCTCGCCTCAAGTCCTTGGAGATTGAAATTTCAAGTTCATTCCTTGTTCATCTCATACTCAATTCTCTTCCTGGTGATTTGCTACTCAAAAAGTCGAACAAGTGAAGAAAGGCAAAAATGGTCCAAATTGGAAGAAGAATGGGAAACCAACATTCAAGCGTCATGGCAAAACGGATGCTTGCTTCTTCTACAAGAAAAAGGGACATATGAAGAAGGATTGCTCCAAGTATAAGGACTGGCTCAAAAAGAAAGGTAATCTTTGGTCTCTTGTGTGTTATGAGTCTAATTTTGTTAATGTTCATCAAAATGATTGGTGGATTGATTCGGGCAGTACAATTCACATAGCCAATGTCATGCAGGGATTTCTCAGCCTAAGGAAATCGACGGGAAGTGAACAAGGCATCTACTCTGGAAATGGGATGCGTTCACATGTCGAAGCTGTAGGAACTTTTAGACTAGTTTTACAAAGTGGTTTTGTTTTAGATCTTGTAAACACATTTTACATTCCACCGTTTTCTAAAAATTTGATCTCTTATCTAAACTAGTACCGTACGATTTTGAGTTTAAATTTAGTGGACCACATTTTTATTTACATAAAGATTCTTCAGTTGTTGGTTCTACTTCACTTGTTAGTGGTTTATACAAATTAAATTTGGATGCTATTTTTGAACAAAGTCTTTTAACCCTCCATGTTGACATTGGCACTAAGCATAACATTATTGATGAGAGATCCTCCATTTTATGACATAGGAGATTGGGACACATCTCCATGGACCGGATTAAGAGGTTGGTAAAAGATGGAGTTCTCACGACTCTAGATTTTTCCAACTTTAATACTTGTGTGGCTTGCATAAAGGGAAAGCACACCAACAAGAATAGTTAGGGTGCCAAAAGGAGTGATGAACTACTTGAGACCAAGCACAAAGACATCTGTGAATTTTATTCTCCATGTTTAAATGGTCAGAGATATTTTATCTCATTCATTGATTGACTATTCTCGATTTATGTATCTCTATCTTCTGTTTGATAAATCAGAGGCACTTGATGCTTTTAAGGAATATAAAAAAGAAGTGGAGAAACAATAAGGAAAACAAATCAAGATAGTCCGATCTGATAGGGGAAGAGAATATTATGGTAGGTACACAGAAATGGGACAAAGACCGGGTCCATTTGCTAATTTTCTGAAGGACGAAGGCATTGTTGCTCAGTATACCATGCCAGGTACACCACAACAAAATGATGTAGCAAAAAGGTGAAACCGTACCCTTATGGATATGGTAAGGAGTATGCTTAGCAACTCTACTCTTCCTAAATTTTTGTAGAGTGAAGCCTTAAAGACATCAGTGTATATCTTAAATAGGGTTCCATCTAAATCAGTTCCCAAAACTCTGTTTGAGTTATGGAAAGGATGGAAACTGACCGTGTCATGCCAAGTCAAAAATAAATATTTAATAACTAGGAATTAACTTTTTTTGCGGATAATAGGGGTCCGAGTGTCGATCCTCAGAGACAAATTGGCTAAGTTGCGTTAATTCCAATTAACCTCTAATTTAATTTGGTAAAAATGGATTTGATTGTTTGTGAAATTTTTAAACTAAAGAACACAATAACTGATAGGGGCGCAAATGTGCCCATTGGCGGCCCCTAATTTATTATTATTACGCCCTTTTAGTATATTACTTGGAGGTTGATACTTATTTTTATCGTTTCAGGTTTTGCGGAACAATTGAATGGAACACGGTGTTAAATTGAGAATTTTATACGGTGCCGATCAATTTGATTGAGAGATGGGGCCAAGCTTATTATCAATTACAAAATCGAGAAGCACTGAATTATTTTCTTGAATGAGGAATCTGCAACTTGGAACCAATACGTACATATTTCACACGGTTTGTGTATTGGATTGGCACGCGGGCCGTGGTTACTAGTTCCAGCTGGGCTTTCAAATGTGGGTAATTGAAATTGGGGTCTAATAACCACAATTCCTGGAGGTCTTTGGCCTTATTATAATGTTGGTCACGGAGCACTATAAAAGGGAGGCAGCCACGAGGGGTTTTGGGTATCAAAGTGACGCATAACAGTAGGCGAAGCGGAGATCTGCGCATAACAGATTCAAGAAGGCACAACACTGATTCAACGAGCACTAGTACAACTGCTATTGGCTCCAACCAATTGAGCAAACAACACGATCAGGCTTGGAATTAATATATTATATTTTCCTGTAAGCCTCAAGTTGTTTCAATGGAGTTTATTGGTTTCACTATTATTTGTTCTAACTCCATGAGCAGCTAAACTATTCGACTAGGGTAACGAGGATGCCTCTCTAAGTAATATAATTGTTTAGATTTTTAGGATTCTCTATTCAACTTTTAATTGTATGACTCGGATGATTCGTAATTTTTATGAAGCTTTTTATTCTTCCAATCCTCATACCGTATTTATATGCGCGTTATTAAATACTGTCATACAATGTTTATCAATGTTTCAGGATAGTTTCTGAGATAGACTATACGACGTGAGACGGATCATGCCGCCCGTTAAGTCCGGTGAGACGGTCCGTGCCGTGTTGAGATAGCCTATACGGAGTACGAATCTTGAGAATATTTTTGGGGATTATCGATTGGATTTGCTACCCTACGGTGGTCTGGTTATTAGTTGAATGAAATCCTAGATTTCGCATAATTATATTATGAGGGGAGGTTGAATCGGAAACCCTAGTCCCTTCTCTCACTTGTTTTCAAATCGCAATCGCTTCTTGTTTAAATTTTAGCTTAATCATTAGTTTAATCAAATCAAATCCAACCATCCATTTATTTTCAGAATTAAATTAGAAATTAATTGAAAGTATGCAACTTAGCTTTTTACTCTTCGTGGACGATCTCGGACTTAACCACTGTTCTTCGGAATAATAGTTATTTCCCTGTTTTATAAATTATATTTTTTGTACAAAAACGACATACCAAATTTTGGCGCCATTGCCGAGGAGTTGAAAACACGGTTGCGTATTTTCAATTTATTTTTAGTTTAATTCCTTGTTTTATTTAATTTTTTCTTTTAGTCTGTTTCAGCTTTTCCAGGTTTTTGAGCTTCATAGAGTTGCAAAGTGAGTTCATTGGTGGTCAAGCGGATCAAAGCGATTTCGTTTACCCACTGTGAGTTTTCTTTTCAATTACTTTAGATATCTAGGACAATTGAAACTTTAGATTAATTGGGGTTAAACTGTGGCTTATGCGTCGGTGTCGGTCGTAATCACCTACGAGGGCATCCGATACTGATCCTGATTTAGACAGAACCCTTAAATCTATTTTTGACTCCATTAAGGCAAAACGAACTCGTAATAAAAACTTTGACCTTATGGGAGAACAAATACTTGCGAATGGTGAGGGTCACACCTCCTTGTTGGAGCACTTTACTCCAACCGATGATGAGCCCTCCTCTTGCATATAGTTGCCCACTGTAGGTGCCAACCAATATGAAATTAAACCGGGCACCTTACAGTTGTTACCACAATTCTTTGGGAAGCCAACCGAGGATCCCTACTCTCACCTGCACCAATTTAGGGAGATATGCGAAACTGTTCAAATTCGTGATTTTGATCAAGAAACCCTTAAGTTGATCCTTTTTCCCTTTTCGCTTAAGGATAAGGCTAAACACTGGCTAGATTCTTTACCCCCAAACTCTATTACGAGTTCGGGGCAGTTATATAAAGAGTTCCTTAGAAAGTTTTTCTCCATCGGTAAGACACTTTGTTATAGGCAAGAAATAACTGGATTCACTCAACACGATGGAGAACAATTTCACGAGTCTTGGGAGAGATTCAATGACCTTCTTAGGACTTGTCCTCACCACGAGATTCCCAAGTGGCAACTTTGTCATTCTTTTTATGAGGGATTGGGGGAACCTCAAAGTCAAATGGTTGATGCTTCTAGTGGTGGGATTTTCCTGTTTAAAGATGGGGATGAGGCATGGACACTGTTTGAAAATCTTAGTGAAAACTCTCAACATCGTGCCTCTGCCTTAAGAAAGTCGAGAGGGGCAGCTTTGAGCTCTAAGCCTAGAGGGATTCATGAGGTTCAACACCATAATGACCTCACCCAACAAGTAGCTGCATTGACCCAAACACTTAATCACTTAATAATTTTAGGTCAAAACCCTCTCCCCATAGGACATCAATCTCCCCCCACTTTTCAGGAGGCATGTGGGATTTGTGCAAGTCCGATGCACTACATTACTGACTGTCCTGCTGCCTCCCAATATCCTGAGTTTGTGCAAGTGCAAGTGAATGCTGCACAAGGGTTCTCCAAGCCAGTCCATTACCCAGTTCCAAATACTTACCATCCTGGCTTGAGAAATCACCCACTCTTTTCTTGGAAGTCGGAAAATCCAAGTACCCCACACAATCAAGGTGGTCCCTCATTCTCAAAACAAAGGCCGAACTACCCAAATACTTCCAATCAAGCGGCCTATCAAAGGGCACCACAGCCCTACCAACAAGCACCACCTCCTCCACCACCTCAAAGCCCTTCAGTACTTGAAGAGGCAATTCTAAAAACTCTCCAAAGATTGGAAAAGACCGATCAGGTGTGCAATTCCAACTCTCAATCCATATCTCGGCTAGAGGCTCAAATTGGGCAAATAGCCAATGCGCTTAACAAGAGAGAGGAGGGTAAGCTACCTAGTCAGCCAATAAACAACCCCAAAGGCCAATATCAAGTCAATCAATCGCATGATCCCAATCACTTTCAAGAGCAAGCTCAAGCGGTTATAACTCTTCGCAGTGGCCGGGGTGTAGACAATGGGGTACCAGAGGACAACCCTAAAGAGCAACATGCTCAATCTTCACCCTCTAAGCCCAAAGCCAAGGACACAGTCCTTGAAGAGGAGGTTACACCTCCCCCCACTTCTTCACCTACTACTTCTGACGTGGCCCCACCTGGGGTGCCACGTGTCCCTTTCCCAGCGACCTTTAATGCTCCTTCTCCATATTCCAAGAAGGACGTTGCAATAGAAGACATGATGGAGACTTTCAAGCAAGTCAAGATCAATCTTCCTCTCATTGAGGCCATACAGAAAATTCCTCCCTACGCTAAATTTCTTAAAGACCTATGCACTCAAAAGCGTCGAACCCGAACCAATGTTACAAAAAAGGTCCTTCTAGCTGAGGGTGTCTCCTCTATCTTCCACACCTCCACCGCCCCTAAGCTACCCGATCCAGGGATCCCTACCATCTCTTGTGTCATAGGCAATCACCTTATAGAAAAGGCTCTTTTGGACCTTGGGGCGAGTGTCAATTTGATGCCATACTTTTTGTATGAGCAATTTGGGCTAGGGGAGCTAAAACCCACCTCGGTGACTTTGCAATTAGCAGACCGATCTATGAGAGTCCCGAGGGGTGTCATAGAGGATGTGTTGGTAAAGGTTGACCAATTTCTCTTTCCTGCTGATTTCATCATTCTTGACACAGAGCCCGGCCAAATATCTACCCAATCCACTCCCGTCATACTCGGCCGTCCTTTCTTGGCTACAGCCAATGCCAATATTCACGTACGGGCGGGGGTAATGGATGTGTCTTTTGGTAATATGAATGTCATGCTTAACATCTATAACTCCTCCAAGCACCCTCCTATGGATGAAGACTGCTTTGCAGTCAATGTCATCAATGAAGTAATGGAGGAGGCCATTCCTTACATTCTCACCAAGGACCCTTTAGAGGCATGTTTGGCCCATTATGGCCATGAGGAATATGACATGGGGCAAACCATCGCGGAGGTCAACCTTGTGCTTAATTCTGCACCTCCATCATGGCAAGCCAAGTTTGAGCCGTTGCCGACCTTGGCACATGAGCCTACACCACCTTCCATAGAAGCTCCTCCCAAACTTGAGTTAAAGCCACTCCCGGCCAACCTCAAGTATATTTTCTTAGGACCCAAGGACACTCTTCCTGCTATTATTGCATCTGACCTTACTGCCGTGCAGGAGGGTCAACTTGTCGATGTGCTTAAAAGGCACAAAGGTGCCTTGGGGTGGTCAGTAGCAGACCTTAAGGGGATCAATCCCTCCATTTGCATGCATCGCATACACTAGAAGAAAATGCCAAACCATCGCGCGAGATGCAACGGAGGTTAAATCCTAAGATGAAAGAGGTGGTAATGAAAGAAGTGGTGAAACTATTAGATGCGGGAATCATATACCCCATCTCAGACAGTAAGTGGGTGAGTCCCACTCAAGTGGTGCCAAAGAAGTCTGGCATCACTGTGGTGGAGAATGAAAAAGGTGAGCTTGTCCCCACTCGCATGACCACGGGGTGGCGAGTGTGCATAGATTATCAAAAGTTAAATTCCATGGCTAGGAAGGATCATTTTCCTCTTCCATTTATTGATCAAATCCTAGAGCGGTTGGCGGGCCAGAGTTACTATTGTTTCCTTGATGGCTATTCTGGCTATAATCAAGTGCCCGTTGACCCCGCAGACCAAGAAAAGACCACCTTCACTTGTCCATTTGGTACTTTTGTCTATCGACGGATGCCATTCGGTTTATGTAATGCACCTGCGACCTTTCAACGGTGTATGATGGCTATCTTCTCTGACATGGTGGAGAAGTTTCTTGAAATCTTCATGGATGACTTCTCAGTTTTCGGGACATCCTTTGAAAGTTGTCTCCATAATCTAGAAAAGGTGCTTCAACGTTGTATGGAGACCAACTTGGTGTTGAGTTGGGAGAAGAGCCATTTTATGGTTCAAGAAGGATTGTGCTTGGTCATGTCGTGTCTAAGAGGGGGATTGAAGTCGACAAAGCTAAAGTTGACCTTATCTCTAAGCTTCCTCCCCCTTCTTCCGTCAAGCAAATTCGCTCGTTCCTTGGGCATGCGGGGTTTTACCGCCGCTTTATCAAAGATTTCAGTAAGATTTCAAAGCCCTTGTGTGACCTCCTCGCCAAGGATGCCTCATTTGTCTTTGATGAGGCGTGCATGCGCGCTTTTGTGAAGCTTCGTGATGCGTTGTCTTCTGCCCCAATCATGCAATCACTTGTTTGGTCTCTTCCCTTTGAGATAATGTGTGATGCGTCTGACTACGCGGTTGGCGCAGTTCTTGGCCAACGGGTGGATAAGATTCCTCATGTTATCTACTATGCAAGCAAAACTCTCTCCGATGCTCAATTAATTACACTACTACGGAGAAGGAGTTGCTTGCGGTAGTGTTTGCATTGGACAAGTTTCGATCCTACCTCCTTGGGTCAAAGGTTATAGTGTTCTCTGTTCACGCTGCTTTGTGGTACTTGCTTTCCAAGAAGGACATGAAACCTAGGTTGATTAGGTGGGTCTTATTGCTACAAGAATTAGATTTAGAAATCCGGGACAAGAAGGGTTCTGAGAACTTTGTAGCTGACCACCTTTCACGAATCTTAATTGATTCCTCTTGCGATTCCTTGCCCGTAACAGACTCGTTTCCTAACAACCAACTCTTTGCGGTGTCGCATATTCAACCCCCTTGGTATGCGAATATTGTCAATTACCATGCTAGTGGTGCCATTCCTTCCCATTGGTCCAAGCAAGACAAGGACCGATTCTTCGCGCAAGTTGGTAATTATTTTTGGGAAGATCCAGAGTTGTTCAAGTATTGCCCGGATCAAGTGATTCGGCGATGTGTCCCTGAAAGTGAGCAACGTAGTATATTGACTTTTTGTCATACTCTTGAGTGTGGGGGACACTTCAGTGGTAAGAAGACCGCAGCGAAGGTCTTGCAATGTGGGTTCTATTGGCCCACACTTTTTAAGGATGCCCATGATTTTTGTAAGGCATGCCTTCGTTGCCAGAAAGTTGGCAATATTTCGCACCGTGACATGATGCCTCTATCCCCTATTCTTGTAGTCGAAATTTTTGATGTGTGGGGCATTGATTTTATGGGACTGTTCCCAACTTCTTTTGGGAACGAGTATATCTTGGTCGCGGTAGACTATGTTTCAAAATGGGTGGAAGCGGTAGCCGCTAGAACTAATGATCACAAGGTTGTGATTAAGTTCCTTCAAAGCAATATCTTTAGTCGCTTTGGCTATCCGCGTGCTATCATTAGCGATGAGGGGACCCACTTGCTCAATAAACACTTTGCGGCGCTAGTTAAGAAGTACTCTATCACTCACAAGGTGGCAACACCTTAACACCCTCGAACTAGCGGCTAAGTAGAAGTTTCAAATAGGGAGGTTAAGTCTATCTTAGAAAAAACGGTAAGGCCCGATCGTAAAGATTGGTCACTTAGGCTTGATGACGCTTTTTGGGCCTACCGTACGGCATTTAAAACTCCTATTGGCATGTCCCCTTACCGGTTGGTTTACGGTAAGGCTTGCCACTTGCCCGTAGAGTTGGAATATAGGGCCATGTGGGCCATTAAGAAATTTAATTTTGATATGGTTATGGCTGGGTCGAATCGTAGACTTCAACTTAATGAGCTAGATGAACTCCGTAATGATGCATATGAGGGCTCAAAAATTTATAAGGCTAGGACTAAAGCATTCCACGATAAGCATATCCATAGAAAGTCCTTTGAGCCCAATCAAAAAGTGTGGCTTTTTAATTCACGGTTGCGGTTGTTCCCGGGTAAGCTGAAATCGAGGTGGGATGGACCTTATATAATCACTCGTGTTTTCCCCCATGGTGCGATTGAAATTCGAGATCCACGTGATGGCCAAGTGTTTAAAGTTAATGGCCAACGGTTAAAGCCATACGTGGAGGGCGTTAGTGAAGACGGTGTCATTGAGTCCATCCACTTGGTGGACCCGGTGTATCGTACTACTTGAAACTGGCCAAAAGTCTAGGAGACTTAAAATCTATGGAGTTTGAGAGACCTCCAGTGTTTGCCGTGCTCGAACGGCCCATTACAGTCCGGTATAGCCACCTGGTTTCTAGCCTTGAGATTGTGTATCTGGGTCTCTACCAATCTTATTGCTGTGTCTCGGATGGTCATTAAAAGTGATTGGCTCTGGTTTCTTTAAGGAAAAACCTTGAGAAATTTAACCTACCAAGTCGTGATCTACCCGGGATTGGTATGATGTCCTTCTCTACACAAATTCAAGTGAGATTCCAGGGAGAAAAGTAGTACCCGTGTCTTTCGCGTGAAGGAAGCGGATAGTTTTAGTCTTGGTGGAGTGATTTTGGGGGGTCTTTATTTTTCTTTCTTAGTTTAGTGTGTTTTCTTTTAGCTTTCTTTATTTTCTCTATTTTGTTTGTGGGACTAACACTGTGCAGGTATATGTGGTTCAAGTTGGGGGTGCTCTTTCCCCTGTATTTTATTTATGCTTGTTGTACCCACGTCCAAGGTGATCTCTTTCCTTCTCTTTTACTATACTTGCGTTGTTCTATTTATATGATTGCCAATGAGAGCATTGTCTAGTTCAAGTTGGGGGGTGGGAATCCCTTAGGATTTTGAGTCTTATGAGTCTTCCAAAAAAAACAAAAAAAACAAAAAAATGAAAAATTTGAAACACAAAAATAGTGGATCCTCTTTGCATGCAATTTGGGATTAGTGAGATTGACCGTTGATAGCTTAAGTAGAGAAGCGTTGCTTATTGTTTGGATATTTTGTGGCATAATGGTTCTTTTTGCTAGTCTTTTGTGGAAATTTATCGTGGCACTTATTTTTAGCACCTTTTGCACTTTACATACATTGGGCCTTGGTCATTTTGTGAGTAACATTTTGATTGTTCTCGATGGCTAGTTTAGTGGAGACTTATGCCCAAGTGAGCTTTAGAGCCTTATCTTTCTTTGGAGTGGTGTCACAGAAACTCTTTGTTTGTCATGAAAAGAGTCAAGTCGTCGTTGATCTCATTATTCTTGCTGCCAAGTATTGAAACATATTGTTTGTTACTTATCTCTTGGGTTTGGTGTGAATTCATGGTTGTATTGCCCCTAGGAGAGGATAATAGGCAATTTTTGCTATTTTGAGCCTGTTCGTTTCTTTTTCTCAAATGCTTAACCCTTATAAGACATGTTGAGCCCTTTGCATAATGCCTTTTCTTTGTTGAGCTCTACTATCTATATTATGTCTTGAGAATGACAAATATACGGGTTACTTTTTGAAGAGAATGGGGTGCGTATAATTGAGAAATGTGCGCTGAATGGTAGTGTTTTTCCCAATTGTTAAAAAAAAAAATTGAATGAAAAAAAAATGAGAAAAAAATGGGGACACACTAATTCGTTGTTGAAAGAAAGAAACAAGTGATTTCATTGTGGAACTGTGTTGTAAGGTGAAAGAGAGATGTGGTGAAATTGATGAAAAGATGGCACGTATTGTTAAATTAGCCATTTCATATGTTAGTGATTTGCCTATTCTCATACACTTGATTGTTTTACCCTAGCCCTGCAACATTTTCCTTACCTAACGCTATAACCGGAATTAAAGTCCTATTTGATCCTATGGGCAATGGGTTGTGGATTGGTGGATAGAGATTGGTTTTGGTACTTGGCATTTCTTTCATGAGATCTTGTGTCCACATTATAAAGCATTCTTTTCGTGTCAAAGTGTGCAGGGTACTTTAATTTCTATTGCACAACCTCCGCCCACACACATTGAGAGGACATAATATGCACCTTGTTTCGAGTGATTTTATTTGTGAGTGCATGACACGGTGAGATTTGAAGTCGAGACTCGGTCCGGAGAGAGCTTTTAATTGTTTCTCACTTTTTGATTGGGGCCTATGTTTACACACACACACTAAATTTAGGTGCCATGCTTTATTTTCACGACTTGAAAGCATTTAGAATTGTTTATGCCCATTATATCTTTGCAATAACTTCACTCTCTCTGTTTGAGATATTCGTGAGACGTCTCGCAGGTTTCCGGATTACATGTGAACGGATGCACAGTGTTTTGTGGGTGATCACCGCTGAAAACCCTCACAAGACTTCACTCGTCCTACCGGGGCCGCCCGGAGTTTTAAAAGACATATCTTTAGTTTGCTTTTGATTAGTTTTTCTATTCTCTTATTTGCTAGGGACAGAAAATTCTAAGTTGGGGGTTGTGATAGGGGCGCAAATGTGCCCATTGGCAGCCCCTAATTTATTATTGTTACGCCCTTTTAGTATATTACTTGGAGGTTGATACTTATTTTTATCGTTTTAGGATTTGCGGAACAATTGAATGGAACACGGTGTTAAATTGAGAATTTTAACGGTGCCGATAAATTTGATTGAGAGATGGGGCCAAGCTTATTATCAATTACATAATTGAGAAGCACTGAATTATTTTCTTGAATGAGGAATCTGCAACTTGGAACCAATACGTACATATTTCACACGGTTTGTCTATTGGATTGGCACGCGGGCCGTGGTTACTAGTTCCAGCTGGGCTTTCAAATGTGGGTAATTGAAATTGGGGTCCAATAACCACAATTCCTGGAGGTCTTTGGCCTTATTATAATGTTGGTCACAGAGCACTATAAAAGGGAGGCAGCCACGAGGGGTTTTGGGTATCAAAGTGACGCATAACAGTAGGCGAAGTGGAGGATCTGCGCATAACAGATTCAAGAAGGCACAACACTGATTCAACGAGCACTAGTACAATTGCTTGGCTCCAACCAATCGAGCAAACAACACGTTCAGGCTTGGAATTAATATATTATATTTTCCTGTAAGCCTCAAGTTGTTTCAATGGAGTTTATTGGTTTCACTATTATTTGTTCTAACTCCATGAGCAGCTAAACTATTCGACTAGGGTAACGAGGATGCCTCTCTGAGTAATATAATTGTTTAGATTTTCAGGATTCTCATTCAACTTTTAATTGTATGACTCGGATGATTCGTAATTTTTATGAAGCTTTTTATTCTTCCAATTCTCATACCGTATTTATATGCGCGTTATTAAATACTGTCATACAATGTTTATCAATGTTTCAGGATAGTTTCTGAGATAGACTATACGACGTGAGACGGATCGTGCCGCCCGTTAAGTCCGGTGAGACGGTCCATGCCGTGTTGAGATAGCCTATACGGAGTACGAATCTTGAGAATGTTTTTGGGGATTATCGATAGGATTTGCTACCCTACGGTGGTCTGGTTATTAGTTGAATGAAATCCTAGATTTCTCATAATTATATTATGAGGGGAGGTTAAATCGGAAACCCTAGTCCCTTCTCTCACTTGTTTTCAAATCACAATCGCTTCTTGTTTAAATTTTAGCTTAATCATTAGTTTAATCAAATCAAATCCAACCATCCATTTATTTTCAGAATTAAATTAGAAATTAATTGAAAGTATCGCAACTTAGCTTTTTACTCTCCGTGGACGATCTCGGACTTAACCACTGTTCTTCGGAATAATAGTTATTTCCCTGTTTTATAAATTATATTTTTGGTACAAAAACGACATACCAAATTTTGGCGCCGTTGCCGGGGAGTTGAAAACACGGTTGCGTATTTTCAATTTATTTTTAGTTTAATTCCTTGTTTTATTTAATTTTTTCTTTTAGTCTGTTTCAGCTTTTCCAGGTTTTTGAGCTTCATAGAGTTGCAAAGTGAGTTCATTGGTGGTCAAGCGGATCAAAGCGATTTCGTTTACCCACTGTGCATTCATTGAAACTAAACTAAATAGAAGGAAAAAGATAGGTCTTTTAAACCCCCGAGCGGCCCCGGTAGGACGAGTGAAGTTTCGTGAGGGTTTTCAGCAATGATCACGCACAAAACACAAAGAGAATGAGATACTACAAGTGCGACTCAAATCCAACCGACAACATCTCAAAATGCCGCAGCGAATGCCATGCAAGCCAAGGACAAGATGCTCTATTCATGTAAAGACTTAAGCAAGTGATTTCTTGTATTCAGTCTACCACAAAGATTAGCCCTTGCACCTATGATCGGATAGGGATTTATCACATAGCATGTGTGTAAGTGAGAACCACACAAAGAGATTCACCAACCCTGAAAACAGTTCACACTATCAATAGCCCGATGTGTCTCTAAATTCACCCCCTCCCTTTATTCAACGGATTCCTCGTTTATTTATTTGCTCTTCTTTTTTTCTGTTTTCATGTGGTCGTGCAATGTCCAGTCCTCTCGGGTTATCTAGTTGACCATTTTAGCGAGCTTTAGGTCGATCATCCCCAAGTTAGATGGCCTTAGGGTACCAGGTTTAAAGAGACCCCTCGGAATTAATTGCTCGAGTAAAAAAGGCTTTAGGGAGAGACTCAAACTAACCACATTCAACCAATGCCTTCACAAGGTCTATCCAACTTTTGACGCGAACAATACAGTGGGAGCAAACCCTGATTGCCCGGTTACTCAATGAACGCCCCGGACAAGCAATATCAATTCAGCGCATAATGTAGGGAAGGGGTTCCAATTAGTTCATGAGCACAATCAACTAACACCGGAGTATCAATGATATGTAAACCAAATTCTAGGCCAGTGAATGCTCAAAATGGGACAGTGCGCGTGAGAAACCATGAACTCAAGTGATCAAACACTATCCAACCATAGATAATACGGGCTAACCAAGAGCTTTCTATCAACATTTCATTCACAAGCTTAAACTAATCCATGAACTCGCATCAAGACATCAATTCGCGTGACAAACACTCACAACACTAATCAATAGCCATCAATCAAGACCAAGTGTACTCAAGCATCTAATGCCCTTGACGCAACTTTCCTTTTTTTTTTTTTTTTTTGATTTTCAAGACTCTAAATATAAACAAGACAAGTGACAAGGTAATCCCCCCCCCCCCCCCCCCCCCCCCCCCGAACAGCGCAATGTCCTCATTGAACGCATCTACGCTAAAAGATAAGGACAGAAATAAAGAGAGATGAAAGAGATCACCTCGAACGAGCGAACAACACGAGAAAAATAGGTTGGGAAAGAGACCCCCCAACTCGCATCGATCAACCTACATTTAGTCCACAAGACACAAGAACAAAACACAAAGAAAAGAAAAGAAAAAAAAACTACTAAAAGACACTGTACAACACAAAGGCCACAGGGTCACTCCTCGTCACCGGCAAATCCCCTTGATAAAGAGGATAAGACGGGGGCACAAAGGGTGCAGGCGGAGGAAGGTGATGCAAAGAATGAATAAGGGTGGTCAAGTCATAAACACCGCGGGCCTGGTGCTCACCATAATACTGCATAGCCCCTTGAATATAGTCTTGGCGGCGCTCCACATTAACTACCCGCCTCGCAGTCCGCCTAGACACCCTATTCACATTATCCAATCCCGCCACCAAATATGCATATTGGGCTTGCCCAAAAGACCATGGACCCGATGGGGTTGGGTCTACAAATGCAGCCTGAGGCACGTGTCCAGGTGGCCCGTCCTGGGGCGCATCAGCAAATAAAGGGTCTGGGTTGGCCGGCGCCCCATTGGCCCCAGCCTC
Source organism: Vaccinium darrowii (assembly GCA_020921065.1). NCBI lineage: Eukaryota > Viridiplantae > Streptophyta > Magnoliopsida > Ericales > Ericaceae > Vaccinium > Vaccinium darrowii. The sequence continues at coordinate 28,838,331 of CM037160.1, forward strand.
AAGAGCAGTAGCTCCCCGAATGTCTGTCACTCTCTTGTTCCACTGGGAAGTGTCATAAAGCTTATACCCTGGTTCACTACACTCATTGGGGGCAAGATGGAAAATTTGTTCATCAGAAGCCGAACGAAAACCTTGTAGCAAAGGAAGTACCAAGTGCGGGAGTGGAATGGGAGTCCGAGTATCTCGGTTATTAATAAAGCGCTTGAACTCATTAAAAATTACCAAGGACATATTGATTTGAGTGTTAGTAAAAAACGCATATAAAATTGGCAAACGAGTCTTACGTCGTTCATCCTTATGCCCAAAGGTCACATTTTTTATCACAAGATCAACAAACAAAAGGTGACGGGGGAGTTCACTATGACGGGTATAAGTAAGGCCCATGTGAAGATCGGGTCACATTTGAGCGACCATATCCGCCGGACGCGTATTTAAGACCACGTCCTCAAAGTCCGAACCATAAGAACCATGAACACCAAATGCCTCGGCAATGTCCTCGGGCTCAAAATAAATTGAAATTCCATCCACCGTCGTTTTCAAAGTTGTAAGAGACCGTTGGGTCCCCAAATTTTGGAAGAATTGCCGCACAAGGCGAGGATGGATTGGTGGAAAAGGTCCCATAAGATACTCAAGCCCGCGTGCCCGAATTAACGCTACCCCCTCCACAATCAATGGTATATGACTCAAGGTATCAACCGTAAAATACGTGGGGGTAGCCCACGACCTACCTATCCATGCAGGGTCGAGCGAACCAGGTTGAGGTAGTCGACTTGCGGACTCCTCGGCGTCCTCGGTCCTTCGCGTATGCGATGGCGAGGCATGGCTTAGAATGACTCGAAAAACACTAAAACTACAAGAAACTATGAAGAAAACAAAGAAAAGAACGGAAAAAAAGAGCAAAAAGTAAAGGTTGTCGGAGTTTGGAAGGGCCGCCGTAAAACATCGCCAGAAAAAGTGTCGCCGGAGCAAAACCGGCACCGGTAGGATGAAGCCCATACCCCAAGGAGTAAGAATATGTAGGTGGGTCGGCGGGTGTGGTGGGTCGTGACGGGTAGAGGGTGGTGCGGTGGTCGTTTTGGTATGTCCGGGCGAAGGATTGGTGGAGTATTGGTGGTGTTTGGTGGAAGAAGGTGATGGTTATGGAGGGTTGGAGAGAGAAAGAGGGGTGGGTTTGTGGGGAAGAAGAAGAAAATACTACCAGACAACACCCTTTTTTTGTTTCTACGGCAGCACCCCTTTTTTTTTTTTTTTTTTTTTTTCCTTCTCCTGTTTGGATTCTAAACGAACCGCCCAGACCGTGGTCAAGCAGGTCCGGACCAAAAGTGCAGCACCTTGTCCCCCTTTTTTCTTTCCCGTGGCAAGTCTGACCGTCCGGACTGGGATCAAGCCGGTCCGGACCAAAAGTTTAGCTCCTTTTTTTTTCCCCCGGACCGTCTGGACCGTGGTCAAACCGGTCCGGACCAAATTTTCTACACTTTTTTTTCACTTGTTCCTGTAGCTTCAACCCACTTTCAGAACTTTTGGTCCGGACGGTTTTGCATTTTGGTCCGAACAACTTTTTCAGCAGCTCTTTTCACTCTGTTTCCTCATTCCAAACCTGAAAAACTAAGACTTGGAGTGGGTAAAACACGATTACCCTAATAAAGGGGATAGCACGTGCACTAATCGATCACCACGAGAGGGTGAATAGCTCGACACCACATAGGGAGTCCTTAAGCCCTGTGTCGAGCTCGCTTAGCCATGAATAAGGTCAGGTTAATAAGAGTAAACTAATAAATTAGGATGCACTAGCTCGACGTGAGATGTAAAGGGATGCCCCTGATATGGCTAAGCTGGGAAGGCTACGTGTATAGTTTAAACAGCATTCTGGAATACAGAATTCAGCTCGGCGGAATGAGCTGAGTTATGTACGAGTTATTCTGAGCTACGTGGAAGCACGGCACCGCAACAAATGGGGCGGTGAGACATTCTAGAATATTCTACATCAGCTCCTTATGAGATAAGAAGTAATCCCGTAAAATAAGGGATTGATATGGGAAGTCCTAATGTGATTTGGAGTGTGCCCCATATGAAGACGAATCCTATATGGAAAGAATGACCGCTGCTCAACGAGATCTACCAGTATTTGGAGATTGATGCTTTTCCTATTAGGAAAAGGATTCCTAAAGCTAATGGGAAACAGAGGCACGAGATGCCTAAATCAAGCAAACCATCAACACCTATAAATAAAGACTCAGACCTAAGGAGAAGGGTACGATGTGAAACCGCTTTCATACGCATTGTTATTTGGGAATTCCAGTACGAGATACTAACTTAGGCATCGGAGGGCCTTTGCCGACGAGAGGCAAATGTTCTCTAGCCCTTTTTCTGTCTCGCAGATTTAGGGCTAAATTAAGGAAGCACGTGATCCAGATTTACGTGGATTTATTCCCCGTACAAGACTCAAGTGTAAAAATATCACGAAAAACAACCAGAATAGTAACAAAGATGATAAAAGAAAATACAAATGAAAACAATTAAATCTACCACTTTCTTCACGCGAAAGGCACAGGTACTACTTTTCTCCCTAATTTCTCACTTAAAATTTGTGTAGAGGTCATCATAATAATCCCGGGTAAGTCATGACTCAACAGGTTCTCAAGGTTTTTCCTCAAAGAAGCCAGAGCCAATCGTCTTTAATGACTATCTGAGGCACTGCAATAAGATTGTTCGAAATCCATATACACAAATCTAAGGCTAGAAATTAGGTGGCTATACCGGACCAAAACAAGCCGTTCGAGCACGGCTAACTGGAGGTATCTCAACCTCCAAAGATTTATAGTCTCCTAAACTTCCTTAACGCTCAACAATCCGGATAAACCGGTTCGATCAGATTAATCTCCTCAATCACCTCCTCATTATAAATTCCCTCCACATAAGGCTTAAGACGCTAACCATTAACTTTGGTAATTTTTCCATCGTGTGGATCTTTAATTTCAACTGCCCCATGAGGGAAAACTTTATGAACAACAAAAGGTCCATCCCACCTAGATCTCAACTTATCGGGAAATAAACGCAAGCGGGCATTAAAGAGCCACACCTTTTGGCCAGGCTCAAAAGACTTTCGAACTATGTGTTTATCGTGAAAAGCCTTAGTCTTATCCTTATAGATTCTCGAACTCTCAAAGGCATCATTGCGCAACTCTTCAAGCTCACTCAATTGGAGTCGACAATGAGACCCAGCAGCAGCCATATAGAAATTAAACTTTTTAATGGCCCTCAATGCCCGATGCCCCAACTCCACCGGTAAGTGACATGCCTTACCAAAAACCATTCGGTAAGGGGACATGCCAATAAGGGTTTTATATGCAGTACGGTAAGCCCACAACGCATCGTCCAGTCGAGTTGACCAGTCTTTGCGTGATGCACCCACCGTTCTCTCGAGAATTTTCTTAATCTCCCTATTTGAGACCTCAACCTGACCACTAGTTTGCGGATGGTAAGGTGTCGACACCTTATGCGAAATGGAGTATCTCCGGACTAGGGCCGCAAAGTACTTATTGAGGAAGTGGGTCCCCTCATCACTTATGATCGCTCGCGGGTAGCCAAACCTACAAAAAAATATTACTTTGCAAGAACTTGATAACCACCTTGTGGTCATTAGTCTTGGTGGCCACCGCTTCCACCCACTTCGAAACATAATCAACTGCCACTAAAATGTATTCATTCCCAAAAGAGTTCGGAAACGGGCCCATGAAATCGATCCCCCAAACATCAAAAATTTCCACAACCAAGATAGGGGAAAGTGGCATCATGTCTCAACGAGACATATTCCAGTAGCGTTGGCACCGGGGACACGTCTTGCAAAACTCGTGGGCATCTTTAAAGAGAGTTGGCCAATAGAAGCCGCTCTGTAGCACCTTGGCTGCCGTTTTCCTCCCACTAAAATGTCCCCCACACTCCAGAGTGTGATAAAAAGTAAGAACATTATTATCACGCCCCAAATTCGGGAGCATGACCGGCCATGAACCAAGAGATAATTCTTGGAACACGAAGCCTAAACAAAATAATAAATATTTTTTTTTATCACAACTCAAAATAATAAAACTAAATCCTGAATTATAAAATTTAAAATGCAAGCAAAACTCAACATTTTTGTAGCAAGAGAGCAATATCTCAAATTCTCCATACACTAAATTTATTAAAAAAAAAATTTAAATAAACAAAAGTGCAAAAGCTGATTGACATGATTAAAAGAAAATAAAAATGCACATGCCCTGGAGGTCCAAACGGTGGGTCCCGACACTGTCTCAGAGTCCACTATGGTGCTCCAATAATTAACCTGAAAAATAATGTGGAATAAATCCGTCAGCTCACAGCTCAGTGAGTAGTTAAGCATGCTATGGGTTTAGAATACAACGTGGCATACATTTTAAGGAATGATAGTGAGAGCTCCAAAGAAATGGTTTCAAATAATAAGGTCGCTGGCTCAACAAGTAGTATCAAGGAGGAGAATTTCTGATTAACGATAATAGGAACGATAATTGATTCACAAAAACAAATATGCCTTTATACCAGTCTGTCTGTCCAGGAATATCAAAACAACGAACAACAACAAATAGGGAGTCTTAACCAAATTACGTGGGAACCATAATAACAATAATAACCATTGCCAAAAGCCAAATATTTTCTCAGGGCTTTGCCCGTTGGATCCAACACCGTACTTTGAGTCACCTCAGGATGGCGCCTGAGTCTTTTCCCCAAGCCGATCCGGAGTAGGGTCACAGGGTATTTCACAAGTCTTTTCCCTATCCGTTGAGCACTAGAGTCACAGGGTATTTCACAAGTCTTTTCCCTAGTGGCCAAAGTCACCCCAGGATGGTGCCTGGGTCTTTCCCTTGGACTTTCACAAATATATACATGTTCCCAAACACAAAAGAACGACATTTCAGCAATATCATGGAATCAACAAAAAGCCATAATTAATCACATGCTGACCCATGACGCAGATTACTGTAAAAATACTAAATGTAATACTCTAGCCTTTTTCTAGCTTTAACTTAGCCCTTAAGTTGCTGAACCTAATCTAAACTAAGACCTAAATAAATACACCACGGCAATACATCATTCTACCTCTCCCCTGAATACACCTTGCCTATGCAATTGTTACCTTACTGTGAGCACATCAAAACTCTAACTATATTTACTCTATTCCAATAACAATGGCTACCCAACAGGAGAAAAAGAAAACAAGGAAAGGGCGTGAACTAACCGACCGATCGACGTCCAAAACCCACGAAATAACTCTACTGCCGCTTCTCTGTCCTCTTTCTTTATTCTCTTACGGCGGCTGCCCTCTCTTTATATCCCAGAACTTGAAATAAATTAGCCCTGATTCTCAATATATAAAAAACTAAAGAGACCTTAACTTGTATGCAAACAAGCCCACTCTCCCACTCCCCTAAATTTTCTCACGCATAACATGTATATCTATTTGTATATGACACACAAAAAAAATAGTATAATAAGATTATTAGACAAGTAGTCCAAATGCATGAGGTTTAAAATAGTTTTTTTTTTATTTATTTATTAGAAAATCATTTAAAAGAGAAAAGAAAAAAAAATGAAAGATTGATAATTTGTAGTAATTTTTTTTTTAAATGAAAAAGTCGGGATGTCACAATTATGATATTCGCACTCAGGGACACAGCGCCGGATCACTTAGTTCCTCGCAATACTTGAAAAGTACCGGATCCTCCCATAAATAATGCCCAATGTAGACACCCCAATTTTGACCCGAGAAACTTATCAAGCATCCCCGATGATGAAAATGCCCGATAAGAGCACGTGAAGCTTGATTGTGAACTTGATAACCCCTCCAAAACCTCTCCAAAATAAACCCAACTTTGCACCACCTTCTAGTACATTCAAAACCCTCTTTTTTTGATATATAATACGCCCCAATCCATTTTGAAATGAGGGAGATATGCACATTTTACCAAAACAACTTATTTTCCCGACCTTCTGAGGGTAAAATGATCAGATATTTTGATGTACAAATCATCTTGGGTTCAAATCACTTGGGTTAGAAAGTAGACTTTTCAAGCTTTCCAACGCTTCAAACCATGCAGAAAACGGAGTTCGGTAGCACCCGGAATGGCCCCGCGAAGTTTGGATTGTTGAGCAACCTCCCAGTCCAGGCGCCTGGATTCCCCTATTTCAGGCGCCCAGACTCAATCCAGGCGCATGGATTCCCTATTCCAGGATCCCGAACTCAATCCAGGCGCCTAGATTCCCCAATTCCAGGCGCCCGGATTCACTCCAGATACTTGGCCCCCAAGGTCAAGTTAGTGGGGAGGAGCGTCTTAGGAGATTCTTTGGGGATTTTCTGCAGAAAAACAGTGGAGGGAAAATAGAGTGTCATAAGTGAACCCCTTGATTGACCCCTAAGCTATCCTAATGGCCCTTTTTGACCCCTTTATGCCTATATATATCCCCTCTTCCTCTCTCATTGGAAGGACCAGCTCTCCACCCCATTTTCTAATTGTTATACTGCTGGAAATTTTCAAGAAAATCCATCCCCAATCCATTCCCCTTTGTTCTACTCATTTCTAGCCTAAAAACCCAACTTCTAGCCTAAAAATCCACCCTTTGATCATCAAAAATTCTCACATTTCAACCATCCATCATCAAACTCAACCAAAACCAATACAATCAGTTTGTCTCTGTCCCAGAATACCTCTTTCAGTTTACATAATCACCAAAAAAAAAAAATTCAAACCTTCACCAAAAGTTCACTAGTCAAGCTTCTCAAGGTAGTTCATCTACCAAAATGCTCATATAGGCCCTAAGGGAAACTCAACCAAGTTCTTACTGGTCTTTTATACCAGTGGAGGGCTTGGGAGAGGTCTGAATCATCATCAAGAAAGGAATTTGTTTTGGACACCAGTTTACAATCCAGGTGCCTGGTTTAGCCTTTTTCAGGCGCCTGCATTGAATCCAGGCTCCTGGATTCCCTCAATACAGGCGCCTAGATTCAACTCTCTCTCTCTCTCTCTCTCTCTCTCTCTCTCTCTCTCTCTCTCTCTCTCTCTCTCTCTGTGCTATGTTTTGTTTTGGTTTTCTTCATGCTTTACTTGATCATTTGAAATATTATCTCATCATTCATACATGGTATCAAATCAAAAGCATCATAACAAATGTGGAGAGTACATTATGGTCATTCATACACATCACGTAGTCTTTTAAGAGCATTTCATGACCAAATCTCTCTCTTTCTTATATCTTTTTCCATTTTCTTACTCAAGCTTAAATTCATTTACAGATACATCAAGTGCATAAAAGAATATAAAGCATGCCTAGATTCAGTTTGATATCTTTCATTTTGCTCATCAAGCATGCTAAAGTTATGGCTTTCCAAGCTTATGTCGTGTCAAAAAGTTGATTTTGGAAATCCATTTAGTTCATAAGGTCATTAAACATCATTTAGAAACATGTGAGAATTAGTCAAAAGCATTGCATTTGGTGTTTATAGTGGAAAATGAGGTTTTGAGGTTTCTGTCTGGAAGGCCATCCAGGCGACTGGATTGGCCCTTTCAATCCAGGCGCCTGGATCTGCCTAATCCAGGCGCCCAGATTGCAATCCAGGTGTGATGGTTTGAGTATGTGTGATCAATTTCTGGGGCAGCTTAAGGCAGTTTGAGGTATTTTAGTGAAATTTTAGTACCTTTTATACATGAATCATTCACTCATTACATTTTTGCACAAGTATTCACCCATATCTCATTGATATTCTTGATGTGTTTACCATGCTTTCGTATGAATTTGAGTTTGAAGTCCATTTAAACAACATTTTCAAAATCCCTTAAGCATTTAGTAGAGACCGGTGGTTACACCGGGCGCGAGGGGTGCTTTAAATTCCTTCCCCTCGCGTAACCTAGCTCCCGGACCCAAAAAATCTCATTTTTGCGAGACCGGTAAAATATTTTCCATTCAAAGGGCCAAAGAGTCATTTTTTCAAAAGGTTTCTCGGGTACGGTCCTCAAACCCGCGTGGCGACTCCATTTTAAAACCAACAATCGATTTTGTGGACATTTCCAGCGGGGTGTCCACACCCAACCTGTGAGAAAAATCGTCCCTTATCTTGGTGGGACCAATGAGATGGAATCTCACCAATGTCTAGGCAATTCACTATGTAAGCATACCACGGGGGTCGGACTTGTGACACCTCAAAAAGTTACTCATTGGGAAATGAGTCACGTAAAGGCACTATGTCGCACATGGAATCAACTAAGACCCTCGACAAGTGGTCGGCTACAGAATTTTCGTACCCCTTCTTGTCCCGAATTTCAAAATCAAATTCTTGTAGCAACAGAATCCACCGAATCAACCTCGGTTTCGCGTCTTTTTTAGAAAGCAAGTGTCGTAAAGCTGCATGGTCGGAGAACACAACAACTTTAGACCCGAGAATGTACGACCGAAACTTGTCAAGTGCAAATACTACCGCAAGTAATTCCTTCTCCGTAGTAGTGTAATTCAATTGAGCATCGGAGAAGGTCTTGCTCATGTAGTATATTGCATGGGGAATCTTGTTACGCCGTTGGCCAAGGACAGCGCTGACTGCGTAGTCAGACGCGTCACACATAATCTCAAATGGTAAAGACCAATCGGGTGACTACATAATAGGCACAAAGGACAAGGGATCTCTTAAAGTGACGAAGGCCGTCATGCACACCTTATCGAAGACAAAAGGAGTGTCCTTGGCAAGGAGGTCGCACAAGAGTTTAGCAATTTAGCTGAAGTCTCAAATAAAGCAGCGATAAAAGCCCAAGTGTCCTAAAAAGGACCGAACTTGCTTAACAGAAGAAGGGGGTGGAAGCTTCGAGATTAAGTCAACTTTGGCTTTGTCAACTTCAATCCCCCACTTGGACACTACATGTCCTAGCACTATGCCCCCTTGAACCATAAAATGGCTCTTCTCCCAACTTAGCACTAAACTTTTCTCCATACAGCGCTCGAGCACCTTGCTCAAGTTGTGGAGACAATCCTCGAAAGAGGTCCCAAAGACCGAAAAGTCATTCATGAAGACTTCAAGGAATTTTTCCACCATGTCCGAGAATATGGACATCATACACCGCTGGAAGGTAGAAGGTGCATTGCACAAGCCAAACGGCATACGCCGATAGGCAAAAGTGCCAAAGGGACAGGTGAACGTTGTTTTCTCTGGGTCAGCGGGGTCAACAGGCACCTGATTGTATCCAGAATAACCATCCAGAAAACAGTAGTAGCTTTGGTCTGTGAGCCGCTCTTGGATTTGGTCAATAAATGGCAATGGGAAGTGATCTTTCCTAGTCATGGAGTTAAGTTTCCGGTAGTCAATGTAAACACGCCACCCAGTGGTAAGGCGTGTAGGGACTATCTCTCCGCTCTCATTCTCAACCACGGTGATGCCCGATTTCTTGGGCACCACTTGAGTGGGACTCACCCACTTACTATCAACGATGGGGTATATGATATCCGCATTGAGGAGTTTTACTACCTCCTTCATATTAGGGTTCAATCTCCGCTGCATCTAACGTGAGGGCTTAGCATTATCTTCGCAATTTATGCGATGCATGCATATGGAGGGATCAATACCCTTCAAATCTGCCACAGACCACCCGATGGCACCCTTGTGCTTTTAAAGCACCTCAATAAGCTGACCCTCCTGCATAGCACAAAGGTCAGACGCTATAATAACCGGAAGGGTGTCCTCAGCACCCAAAAACACATACTTAAGATTAGCCGGGAGTGGCTTAAGCTCAAGCTTTGGAGGAACCTCTAGAGATGGAGGGGATGTCTCTTTCGAGAGGGAAGGCAGAGGTTCAAACTCTGATGCCGACTTTGGCGGTGAACTATCAAGCAATAAATTCACCTTCGCAATGGATTGATCAATATCATACTCCTCATACCCAAAATGTGCCAACCATGCAGCAAACGGGTCGTTAGTCAAAATGTAAGGCAAGGCTTCCTCAACTAAGTCCTCGATAACATTGTCTGCAAAGCAATCTTCCTCCACTTGAGTTTGTTTCACACTATTTTAGACATTAAGCTTAAGGGTCATATTACTGAATGTGATCTCCATCTCTCCACTCCTCACATGTCTATTAGCATTAGTCGTTGCCAAGAATGGACGACCAAGTATAACCGGCGTTTGCTGTCTGAGGGTGTTCACCGGTTCTGTATCAAGGACTATAAAATCAGCAGGGAAGTAGAAATCATTGACCTTGTGTAGACACCCCAAAATGAGCGTTCACGTACATTTTAATCCCCAATGATGAACGAAAACACCCGAAAGAACTCTCGGATTGAAATTCTCCAAGTCAACTCAGCCAACAGTACCGCACGGTACTCATCTCTCAACGCACGGGACAGCCAGAGTCACGTACAGCAGATTGTCGAAATTTTGACGGCCAATTGTGCCGCACGGTACACAAGTTGTGCCGCACGGCACAGTTTGTGTACCGTACGGTACTGTTTACGGGTTCCCAGTTTTCGCGAATTCCCAGCAGCAGAAAACATTGACGAAATTGGTTCCCCCGCCCTGCTGGTCGTGGCCGAAAGGGAAGATCATGGCCGAAAGGGGTATGCTACTCCCCATGCCATTGTCTCCATGAGCAAGAATCAAGAAGAGGTTGGAGACTACACTTGGCTCCCTCACCTCTATATAAACCGTTCAAACCCAATGGGAAGAGGGCGGCCGAACCCCATACGATTTCTGCGTAAGAAAAGACCACGAAATTTCATCCTTGAACACCATTTTCCATTGCTAAACTTTCTTTAGCCATCACCTCTACTATACAGAAATCAGCATTACTCTCTCTGCCAAAGCCAAAACCCAAAGCAGAGACCCATCCCCTGTTTTTTTTGCTCCAAAGCCGTAAGTTAACCATTCCAAATTGACCAAAGTTGAAGCCTTCAATCCCTCTTACCGCTATACTAGAGTGAAAGTGAGGTCCAGAGAAGGTTCCAGCAGCATTCGGAAGTTCAATCCGACGTTTAATCCAAGAGTTCGAAACCGAAGGTATAAACCCGTTTCGCCAAATTCCTTGAATTTGGTACCCTGAGGGGAGGGGTACTAAGGGTGGAATGATTCCTTGTATCATTTCCATGCTTGGTATGCCCAAATTACAGCAAGTCCAGTTTCATTTCACACCTCCCGGTCGCGCCGTACGGTGAAAACATCGCCTCGTACGGAGCGATTCAACAAGGAGGGACATCCCATACTCAATACAATGTTTTCTCCCTTTTAAGTAGTTCGTTTTGAATGCATTTCATACCTTGTATGTGCCTCTGATCAATCATTTCGAAGAGTCCAAGTTTCAAACTGTTTTGCAGCCAGGTGTGCCGCACGGTACTCCTACTGTGCCGCACGGTACACTTTGAGTGCCGTACGGCACCCATTTGAAAATTTGACCGTTAAATTGAAGAACAGTGCCGCACGGCTCATCATTTGTGCCGCACGGTACACCTAAATGTGCCGCACGGCACACTTTTCTGGTAAAATGTGAAATTTGAATCTTCCCCCTGCAGGAACAATTTGAAGTTTGGATTTTGTTTGATTTCTGTCAATTACATACCAGTCATTTGTTTTTCTCGTTATTATCGTCTGTTTTGTTTAACTTAAATGTTTATCTGTTAATGTTCAGCAATAAAATCGTTTTCTAATAAAATCTCACAAATATTTAGTAAAGACCGATTTTTTTTAATCGGGCGAACAGGGTGCATTAAAACCCTTCCCTGTTCGTAACCTGGCTCCCGGATCCGAAACGAATCTCTGGTTTTCAATTGGTTTTATAAGTCATTCTCTTGAAATCATCATTTTCGAATTGGTTTCTCGGGTCCCAAACTATTTTCCCAAAACCCGGGTGGCGACTCTAAAATCCTTGTTTTTCGAACCGTTTCGAAAACCATTGCCAGAACCGCGTGGAGGTCGACCGTCCACAAAATGGCGACTCTGCTGGGGATACGATATTTTAAATTAATCTTTATTTTGAAATTTTACACTTGTAAAATGACCACTCGAAGGCTTGACACCAAGTACGTGCTTCACGCTGTACTAGAAAGGATTGATGTCAGGGTGAAAGCCCGATCAGTCTGGACTGGAGCTTTCTTGGTTGTTCGCATGAGTAGAATTTCAAATTTTGATTAATTTAAAAAGCGAGCCAAGCTTGAAAAATATTTGTGGGATTTTTTGAAAACAATTTTAGTGCTGAACTTTTGCATCACTTGCATCGATGTTGGATAAACCCCGCTACTGCGTCTTGGTTACCCTACCCAGCTCGCTGGTGTTAGGACATCCCCGGATGCTCAGCAACCCTGGACCGTGATGAGTCAACCTACCGTTTGACCTTTGCCATGCAGTACACTTGGCACTGGGAGGCAAATATTGGCTCTAGTCTGGGGAACCCCTTTAAACCAAAACCGACCTTTGCATGTAGTTAACCGAGAACCTTCCAACCTAGGACAGGAGCCCACAGGTTAAGATTATGTGATATTGTCTTGATTAACTGTTTAACCGCTTGTCATCTACCTGTATTGCATACGCATACATGATAGCTTTTACCTTAGGTTGTCACATCCTCACTTCCACAGTAATAAGAAGGATTGTCCCGATAATCAAAGGCTCTGTCCAATAAAATAAACTCTTTTCAAAGAAAATTCTGCGATTGGCTCTCTTCCTCGCAGTAATTAGAATGTTGTATTTCTTTTATCAGAGTCTGTAACCAAAAATGAGCAATCAATCCGAAAGCAAGAAGCTCAAGTCCACCTTTACCACCCATCATGGGGCACCGGTGTGGATACTTGAAGAGATAGATAACGAAGAGATGGGGAATGAGGTGCCAGATAAAGACAAGCTTGAAAGGTTGCTTCACCAACTAGCCACGTCTGATCAGCCAGGTTTAACTCTTCAATGGGACAACTCTGAACATGCGAATGATCAAGGTTGGGAATTCCACCTCCCTGCAGACAACGGAGCCAAGGACATCCCCGACAAAATCACTGTCAGGGTGGAGCAAGAAAGTGATAATAAAGAAGTGGACATCATGCCGCCAGTCAAAAACTTCCAACCGGACGGCACACCAGTCTACTACTTCCAAGACCCAGTGGCGGGACACAAATACTGGGATGAGTGTAATTGCGAAGGCTGCATTAAAAACGGTCTCCTTCTGAATGATAATCTGTCTCCCAAGCAACTCAAGGAGAACCAAGTCCGGAATGCTCCCCGAGCAAATCCAACAACGGAGTCGGACTAAGAATCAACAGCCAGCCAGTGGTCAGCAGATCAAGCCAAAAGGGCCCCTTTTTTTAAGGATGCCAAGTCTGTGTTTTGCTTATCGAGTCTGTATTTTGTTTATCGAGTCTGTATTTTGTTTATCGAGTTTGTATTTTGCTTATCAAGTTTGTACTCTACTTTATTGAGTCAGTTTGTACTTTGCTTTATGGAGTTAGTGCTTTTCCTATGATAAAGAAAAGAGTCGATCGTAGTCCCGAACTACGTCATGGCCTGATTCCTCCGAAATGGGGATACGTAGGCAACCCCTAAAGGTTCGGCCTTCATTTTGCAAGAAAATCAAAAATTCAGATATATTGAACAAAGCACTGAAAATTGGGGCAATCCTCTCCAAAAGCTGTGGTTGCATTACACATCTTGCATCATTCTTTCATTTGTACATAAATTCCTGCACATAGCATTTCTTGGGCACCAGTCACTAAGTTCATTTTTCCGCTATCAGTTTCAATCATTGGTAAGGGCAAGAAGAGTACTGTACCTAGTTGGATCAGAACTCCCGAGCAACAATTAATTCGAACTGAGTCAAAAGCGGTCCAGTCAGATTCAGCAGATCCTACAGATATGACGGGCAAAAGTGAAATCGAGGCTCTCAGGCTAGCCTTGGAAGAACAGCGGGAACGCAATGATAATCAAATGGCTGAGATATTACTCCTAATACAAGGTTTAACTTTTCAGAACAAGCCACCAGGGGAGCAACCACCTCCGCAAGAGCACCCTAATTTGGAAGCAATGATGGCAAAAGTCGCCAAATTCGAGGAATCTGTCCAGAAACAGGAGAAGATAGCCGCCACGGGTGTTGACATGGACAAGTTGTGTCTATTTCCCGGCGCCAAACTCCCAGAAGGATTCAAGCCCATAACCTGGGAGAAATTTGATGGGGGCGGAGACCCGAGAGCTCATCTACAAGCATACGTGGGCACTCTGTCCATGTACAACATTGAAAATAATGCTATGGGTCAAATGTTTCAGCAAACTTTGATAGGGCCAGCACTGCGATGGTTCTTAAATCTTGACATTTCAAAGAAAGGAAGTTGGGAGGATATTGGGGCAGCTTTCATGGCCCAGTACAATTACAATGTTCAGCTTGAGATGACTATCCGAGAATTGGATGCAACCAGATGAGTCCTTTGCGGACTTTATCAGAAGGTGGAGAGGGAAAGCATCTCAGATGATGGATCGACCCTCAGAGAAAAAGCAGATGAGAATTATCACGAAGAACTTGGTACCCGACTTTGCAAAACACTTGGTGGTTTTCCAAACCACCGCTGACTTCAAAACTTTCTACGAGGCCGGCCTCGCAGTAGAAGATGCGCTCAGAACTGGTATATTTGAGAAAGGAGAATCTGTCAAGCCCAGGCGAGTTTACTCTGGCAACAGCAATACCCTGTTTGGAACCAACCAGTATAATCATGCCCAGGCCAGTTCCTCAAATCCCAAACCAACCAAAACCGAGCCTATTAACCAGATAGCAGCCCAGCCAACCCGGCAAGCAAGAAATTTCTACCAATTCCCTTTTCCCTTGACAACAGTTTACCAAAAGCTCCTTGAAAAAGACGTCATCAAACCACTGGAGCCTCGCGAGCCACCCAAAGTGCTTCCTCCAAACCATAACCCAGACGCCTTCTGTTCCTACCACCAAATGTCCGGCCATCACACCAACAATTGTATCCGTCTTAAACACAAGATCCAAGATCTCATTGAAGATGGAACAATTCCACTCCCCCACAAAAAGCCAAACACCGTTTCTAACCCCATGCCGGAACACCAACCCAATACCCGAATCAACCAAATTTCCTTCAGCTCCACTCCAAATAACCCAAGCTCCACTAAATTAAACCCGAACCGTTACATTATATCGGCCACCGAGCCTAAGCCAGTTGTTCCCGTATCGGAAGATTCGGAAGTTTGCTCCCTCACAAGCATCAAATCAGGGTCAAAACCAAGATGGGCGGATATCACAGAAAGTGAAGAATGGGCTATGAATGATCGAGACTGGGAAGAGTTCCGCCAGGGTTGGGACCCAAGCCGGTTCATCATCCCCGACTCTCATAACAAGCCAGTTGTCTCTATACCAACAGATTCCAGCATCGGCAGGATTGACAAAGTTGTATGCATCGCCGGCATGGTACATACTCTCGCATACGTAGAGCCAACTGAACAAGAAGATTGGCGGGAAAGGTGGGAGGCAATTTGTGCTGATCCACTTGATGCAGTTTCGCTCCCTACTCTGTTTGAAGAACCCGGAGACATATGGAACCGGACACTAGGAGAGGTTTATCATTGGGTCGCTAGCAGCAATCTTTCAGATAATTCGCTGCCACCTCCACTTCTGGGAATCGAAGGACATTCTGCCATAGAAACCATCTTTGGGGATCATGAGTGGTTTCCTCAAGCTTACATTATCAACGAATCTTTGTCTCGGCCATCCGTGCCGTTTCATCCTCAGTTAAATGTTTCCGCTCTGACGGAGGATTCCGCGGATTCATTTTGGAATGAAGAAGACGTGATCGATATCCAGTTTGATGACGGTGAAACGTGGACTGTCAACAAAACCACGCTGGATGATTCATTTTGGCATGATCGAGCGGTGGAAAATCTGGGAAAGAAGATGGGAGATGTTAAAATCGAGAAGCAGAAAGTCGAGAGCAGTCTCGCGGGTTTTTGGACCGAGTATTTTGATACTCAGCGGAAGCTGGAATCCATCAAAACTGGGAAGCGAAAGGTCAATGAATTTTCAGACTTTTGGGATGAAGAACCACCGTCGGTCAACCGAGTAACACGAAGCGGACGAATCTATCAACCTGCCAACCTGCAAGGAGGCCACACCTCTAACCACGCTCAAGCTGGGGCATTTGTTTGGGACGATCCCGTCCAACATGATTCAATTCCAAGTAATCCAGAAGGCGTCACTCAGACACCAGAAGTTATCATTCAACCCCCACAGAGGAATCCCATGCCAGTGGAAAACCCCGTCCGGAAGCAACTTGAAAGAACTCCAGCATCTATATCCATCTGGGGGCTGCTTTCCTCATCCAGGGAACACCGTCAGAAATTGATCAAAACTCTGTCAAACATGGAGGTGCCACCCGACACTCCCCCCGAAGCTCTAGTGGCCTTGCTTGCGCCCAACAAGGCAAGACATGTCGTAACATTCACCGAGAAAGATCTGCCGCCAGAAGGAGCCGGCCACAACAAGCCATTACACATCACCATGAAGTGTACAGGGAAATGGGTCCCTGTTATCCTCCTAGATAATGGATCTGCTTTAAATGTCTGTCCACTGCGCACAGCCTACTGTCTGGGGTTCACAACTAAGGATTTCCAACCATCGAGCCTCGGAGTGCGTGCTTATGATAATACACGCAGGGATGTAGTTGGAGTTGTCCAACTGGAAATGTCAGTCGAAGATTTCAAGTCTAAAGTCGAGTTCCACGTACTTGACATTCCTTCATCTTTCAACCTACTGCTGGGTAGACCATGGCTTCACCACCCAGACATCATGGCAGTACCATCTTCGCTGCATCAGAAAGTTCAGCTTGGTTTAGCCGCAGGAACTCTAACTATTTATGGGGAATCTGGGATTCGTCCTCATGTTTCTGACAACGCCCCTCTGCTCGAGATTACGCATGGAGAAGAAGACGTCACCCTTGGAGGTTTCTCTTTTGACACCGCTGGGGCAGTCCTCACTATCAAAATGGATGAAGACTTCTCGATCAGCTCAACGGCTATTGAAATAATGAGAAAAATGGCTTACATGCCTGGTCTGGGATTAGGCCGCAACAATCAAGGAATGGCTGAATTCCCGGAGTTCCCTGTAAACAGTAACCACTTCGGCCTTGGGTATCAACCCAGTGGAGATAAGAAAGGAAGCGGATGGAAAGCTCGAACTCGCGTTCAACCAAAGAAAGGCCCCATTCGTTTTATCAAAGGAAAAGAGGCTGTCTACCAAGGAGAGCCGGAACCATTTTGGGAGGTGGAGAAGAAAACCAAGCTACCAGGGTTCGAAATCTTCGCCAACAACTCATGGGACAGTGATGATGAATCGGCAAAGCTAGGAGAATTGGTCGAGCAATGCAAATCTGACTGGATTGAAGTTTTTGACTCAGGGAATCTGATATCGTTGTTTGGGGATGAAAGTCTGACGGGTATGGTCGAGGATGGGTCTGCTGCCATAACAATTGGTTTGGAACCTGTTGGAGACATGGAGCTGATGATGCTGAGCCAAGAAGCCCTCAGAGATGTGACCTCACTCATTGTGGATGCCAACGGAATTTATAAAAACTGCACTTTTCTACCTAAAATTGTTTACATTGGCACTGAATTTGAGTCTAAGTCAGAATCTAGCATTGAGTCTGAGTTTAGCACTGAGTTCGGGTCCACTACTGAGTCAATGCATGTGTCTGTCAGTCCTCCGCGTCATCACTTTTCTTTTGAATTTGAGTCCACTCTCATGTATCACGCCCCTGGGGCCACCTCTTTTGCAATGAATGAAGTTGACTTTGCTTATCTTGCTGTGTCTGAAATAAATTGTGTTAACCCGGACGATGATGGGATTGAGTTTGAGGAAGAAATTCCAAAAGAACTCCGATCCCTAATCGAACGAGAAAATGAAAGGCATGCTCAGCCTCTAAAAGAAGAGGTAATTTCAATAAACCTGAGAGGAGAGAGTAATCCGCGAATGGTTCAAATTGGTTCTGGGCTATCTCCAGAGGAATTTAAAGCTCACTCGGGTCTTCTGAAAGAATTTCAAGATGTTTTTGCATGGTCTCATGCGGACATGCCCGGAATTGATCCGGAAATTGTGGAGCATCGAATCCCGCTGTATCCAGATGCAAAACCTGTCAAGCAGAAGTTGAGGAAGATGAGACCGGACTGGGTATTGGAAATCAAGAAGGAAGTTCAGAAGCAGTTAGACGCAGGGTTCTTGATGGTCACAGAGTACCCTCAATGGGTCGCCAACATTGTACCTGTTCCCAAAAAGAACGGGAAGATCAGAGTCTGTGTGGACTTCAGAGATTTGAACAAAGCCAGCCCTAAGGATGACTTCCCTCTGCCGCATATAGATGTACTCGTAGACAACACTGCGGGGCACGCATTGCTATCGTTCATGGATGGTTTTTCAGGCTACAATCAGATTCTCATGGCCCCTGAGGACCGAGAGAAGACAACTTTCACCACGGAGTGGGGCACCTACTGTTACAAGGTTATGCCATTTGGGTTAAAGAATGCCGGATCTACCTACCAGAGGGCTGCTACAACTTTATTGCATGATATGATTCACAAAGAGGTCGAGGTATATGTGGACGACATGATCGTCAAATCCAAGGAAAGAGAAGGGCACCTGCACGCCCTGAGGAAGTTCTTTGAAAGAATTCGCAAGTACAGATTGCGTCTCAACCCCGAGAAATGCACATTCGGGGTTACAGCAGGAAAGATGTTGGGTTTCATGATCACAACCCGAGGAATTGAAGTGGATCCATCCAAAATCAAGGCCATCCTTGAAATGGAACCACCGCAAACGGAGAAAGAAGTACGAAGTTTCCTCGGCAAAATTCAGTTCATCAGCAGATTCATCGCCAAGTTAACCACAACTTGCGAGCCGATGTTTCATCTTCTCAAGAAGGGCGTGACATTCAAGTGGGACGACAGGTGTCAGAAAGCCTTTGAAGCAGTCAAGAAATACTTGCAGAATCCTCCAGTACTGATGCCGCCAGTACCAGGGCAACCTTTAATTCTATATCTGTCGGTGACCTCATCGGCTATGGGATGCATGTTAGCACAAGAAGGAGAAGGCGGATCTGAGAAAGCCGTGTATTACATTAGCAAGAAGATGATCGGATGCGAAGAACGATACACTTCCCTGGAGAAGACTTGTTGGGCTTTGGTCTGGGCTTCCAAGAAGTTGAGACACTATATGTTGGCTTACTCTGTAGTGCTGATTTCTCGAATGGACCCTCTCAAATATCTGTTTGAGAAACCCGCGCTTACAGGCAAGTTAGCACGGTGGTTGCTTTTGCTAGCAGAATTCGACATTAAGTATGTTACCAGAAAGTCAGTAAAAGGAAAGGCTGTCGCCGAATTTCTTGCCAATTACTCGATAGAAGGTCCAGAAGATGTGGAATTTGAATTCCCAGATGAGAATGTGATGACGACCACCGACGATGTCTGGACGTTGTATTTTGATGGAGCAGCCAATCAGAAAGGATTTGGAATCGGAGTACTGTTAATTTCCCCAAAAGGATCACATATCCCTCTGGCTTTCAAGTTAAACTTCGAGGTCACCAACAACCAGTCAGAATATGAAGCCTGCATTGTAGGGATGGAAGCCGCCTTAGCAATTGGAGTCAAAAGACTAGAAGTCGTCGGAGACTCGAACTTGGTGGTGTCACAAGCAAACGGTGAATGGAAGGTCAAGGAAGATAAGTTGAAACCCTATCATCAAGACCTAGATGATTTGATCCCGCGATTTCAGATGGTCACCTTCACGCATGTGCCAAGATTGAAGAATCGGTTCGCCGATGCCCTCGCAACGCTAGCCTCCATGGTTGAAATACCAAACGGAGTCGGACTCCGACCAGTTATAATTGAACAACGAGACAAGCCTGTTTATGAGTACGTCATGGCCATTGACGAGCCGAACGATGGCTTGCCGTGGTTTCACGACATTTGGAACTTCATCGAAAGAGGCGAGTATCCGGCAGGAACAGACAAGAAAGACCAAATAGCTCTTCGGAGGTTGGCATCTCAGTACATCATTTGTGGAGGACAGCTATATCGAAGATCTTATTGTGGGACGCACAAACTGTGTGTACACGGAGAAGAAGCCAGCCGGATTATGGAAGAAATCCATAAAGGAGTTTGCGGCCCTCATATGAATGGCATGATGCTTGCCAAGAAAGTCTTAAGACAAGGTTACTATTGGTCAACCATGGAGACTCAATGTGTCGAATACGTGAGACGATGTCACAGGTGTCAGATTCACGCCAATCTCATGCATGTCCCACCATCAGAATTGCATTCCATGACCTCGCCTTGGCCCTTTTCCGTCTGGGGCATAGATGTTATCGGCAAGATCACGCCAGCAGCGTCAAATGGGAACAAGTTCATCCTAGTTGCAATTGATTACTTCACCAAGTGGGTTGAAGCTGCTTCCTACACGACCCTCACAGCGGTCCAGGTTGCTCATTTCATCAAGCAGAACGTCATCTACAGATACGGGGTCCCTCAGGCTTTCGTATCAGATAACGGGGTTCATTTCAAGGGGAGAGCGGCAGAGACTCTCGAAGAATTCGGGATTCAGGTTCATAAGTCAACTGTTTATCGACCGCAAACCAATGGAGCTGTGGAAGCAACCAACAAAACCATCAAGTCTATACTAGAGAGGACCATCGAGTCTGCGCGAGATTGGCACAAACAACTGCCTTTGGCATTGTGGGGATACCGGACGTCCATTCGAACTCCGACGGGGGCAACACCCTACTCTTTGGTTTACGGCATGGAGGTTGTTCTTCCCATCGAACTCGAAATCCCGTCTTTGAGGATCATGGCAGAGTCAAGAATTGATGAAGCAGAATGGCAAAACGCAAGGTTTGAAGAGCTCATGCTATTCGATGAAAGGCGACTTAAAGCCTTGTATCATGTTCAGGGATATCAGCGCCGAATAGCCCGTGCTTTTAACAAGAAGGTGAAATCCAGAGATTTACAGGAAGGCGACATGGTTTTGAAGGAGATTCGGGCTCCAGTGTTCGATCCGCGCGGGAAATTTCGACCAAAATGGGCCGGGCCCTACATTATCGAGAAGATCTTGTCCGAAGGTGCAACACAACTCATCGATCTTGACGGCAACGAGTTTTCTACTTTGGTCAACTTGGATCAACTCAAGAGATATTACCCCTGAGAGAAGCTCGCTGGACTGAAAACCGCAAGGGCGGGCAGTTCCAGGCAAAAATTAGAGCGAAAGCCTGCTAGGACGAAAACCCGAAAGGGCGGCTTAGGCAAAAGATAAGGCTAAAAACAATCAAGAGCTCGCTAGACCGAAAACCTGAAAGGGCAGTGCTAGGCAAAATTCAGAGCGCAAAAGGAAAGTGTAAATACCCGAGCGAACCCTAGCCAAAACAATTGTAGTCCTGAACTACGTCATGACCTGATTCCTTTCTACAAGGGATACGTAGGCAGCCTCATTCCGAGGTTCGGTCGCAATCTTTCGAGTTGATTCCAAGTTCTCATACACATCTCGCAGGCAGAACCAGTAAGAATCAAGAGCGGAAAATTCTCAAAACTCAAAAGTTTTATTCAAACAAAGCTTCTTCGATTACATGGCTGAGCATGAACTTTCAAACAAAAGATATGAAAACATCCATAGCACTGGGTGCACAACTTATTTCAGGCACATTAAGATCGAGTCTAAAGTCTGTCTTAGTTTCCATTGTCTCTTGCTTCAATATCTCTTGTCAACCATCTCTTATGGCGTGTCGGAAGAAGAACACTGGGATATAGGTCTCTTGGAATGGTCGTGCGCTCCCTCCAATTTCTCTGGTAAGCCCTGAAGGTGGCGACATTGAAATTCGGTATGACGAAATCCTCAGGACCCGCAGGCAGCAGTACTTGACGAGCTCCAAGTTGACGGAGGATACGGTTTGGAACATAGAAGGTCCATCGGGTCAAACCTGCCAGAATCACTCGCTGACGCCCCATGTTGATAATAGCCATGTCAGGAAGGTCAATCCAAGTCAAACGCCAACAGATCACCTCTTCTGTGAGCTGGGAAAGAACCCGAGTCCAACCTCCCACATCATCAAAAACCTCCCTGAAATTCCTGATAACGAACCCTTGAGTTTCGTGAACCCGGTTTCTTGGCACAGGCTCCAGCAGATTGGCCTTGTCGCATAACCACAGCTGTATGAAAGAGAGAAAACAAGTAAGAAGCCTTAGACAGCTTTGAACTGAGCGTTGAGGTAAAATAAGAACGAGTGAAAAGCCAGAAAAAGGAGAGCTGAGTGAGAAGCCTACCTGTAGGAGCAGCGGACTACCTTCGAAAACGTCGGTCCTACCGGCATGAACCCCATCCAGACCCATCAAGGTTTCAGCCAAAACCATGGGAGCTACATCCTTACGCTCCTCAATTTGCATAGCCACACCAACCAGGGAAGAGCTTGCTTGACCATCAGATTGCATGAACAAGAATGCAGCCAGTAAACACAAGCACAGAGCAAAGTTGTTGGAGCGGAATCCTTCAATCAGGCGTGGGATGTTCAGAAAACCTCCACGAATCAAGGACTTGGCTGCATTGTTGCTTATCTCTAATTTGGAAGACAACACTGGGGCAAAACCAACTCCGTAGAGAGGAACGATGGGCTCCGCCAAATCAAAACCTCCAAGGTAGGCGAAGAATTCTTCCACAGTGGGGCATAACTCGTGGAGACCAAAGCGGAAGACATGCACCTCAGGGTCCCAGAATTGTGTTGCAGCTCGCAACAACTCCGGACGTATGGACACGTCTCGAATATAACGAAGGGAAGTCAGCCTATGACCCCGAAAGTGCAGCCAGTCCAAGCCCTCGAGATCATCGAGCCAGGGGCGCATCAAGGCCGATAAACTCACCACCATTGTGAAAGACTGGTTAACAAGGAAAGAGTTTATGAATTTGGAATGCAAATAAGGGAGGGAATGAACAGCTTTTTATAGCCACCATGCATGAGGAACAATACAAAGTTTCAAGTTCCAAAGAAAGGCCACCTCGAAAGACGTGCCAACTCAAAGACCGCAAGGAATCATGCTAAAAATGGTAAGTCTCCTCAAAGGGTGCCTCACAATGGCTCTTCAAGTCCCTAGGACGTGCGTTGAAGTGCTGAGACGCCAAAAGGGAAGACCAGAAATCGGCTGCAAGTGGCAGATTTTTTTGGCAGTATCAGGCGTGTACCGTACGGCACACTATTGGTGCCGCACGGCACAGTTTCGGTGCCGCACGGCACAACTGGCCAGATTCCAAGCAAAATTCAGTTTTGAGCCTCCGGGACTCATTTTATGCTTCTCTTTAGCACAAAGCTTACACATGCAAGCCATGACGCGCACCTACAACCTATTGGAAGGGTCGGTTGGCAACTTCAACCAAAAATCAATGATCAAAAGTCTCAAAGACTCGAATACCAAGGAATGGAAGTATCGGCGAGCTATACTTCATGATAATGCCACCCCACGAGTGTGGTCAATTCGTGTGTAACATGTCGTATCCATGAGTCATCCCATTCGTTTGTCAACGGCAATGCCGGCATATGTGCGCAACAAGCGTCATTCTCTTGTCGTTAATCCGTACATTGCACATATGAGTTCAAAAGCTTAATTCCATTTCATTGAGTCCTATGAGTCACAACCATAAATGCAAATCAAGTTTCCCACATACATGTTTGTTGGTCTCGAGTTCAGTTGCTTTAAAGCTAAGTACTCACGTGCAAACTTTGATTTTCCAAGTTCATTGCCAATATGAATGACAACATGACTAAAATGCAAATTTTTATAAAACCAAGACCTAAATATCCCAATGATAAATGTAACCATGTCCAGGGGCAAAGAGGCCCAATGCATCATCAACTACTACGGCTCGCAGGCCATCTATACAGAGGGCTAAACAAGTGCCCAGATCAAAACAAGGCACGCAGGCCCTACCTAGTAGAAATGATACCACTAACTACTGTCTCAGGTACGAGGACGCTTTGGAGGCTCGGACCCCCGAGGTCTATACTCCTCTGGCGTAGCATGATCGTCATCAGTACTACTGCTCTCCGCAGGCTCCTCCCTCTGCTGTACGCTCTCTCTCCGTCTCTCAGAAGAACGGAGCACTCGGCCTGAAGGTGGAGTCACTGAAGTAACTCGAGGCGTGGAACGCCTAGCACTCCCGGAGCCTGACGCTCCCTACACAAGCAACAAAGTTTGTCAGAATACAATGAAAGGCATGCATGATCAAACAGAAAGGAAAGGCAAGTCCAATGTATACCTCAGCAGCCCCGGCGCTAGGGGTGGCCCCTCGGCTAGCTCCTCTCTCACTGCTAACACTCTCCCTCCTCCTGCGAGTGCCTCGGCTGGTCTCTCTACCTCTGCTAGTCTCTCCAACACCACGGGCCGGTGCCCTCCCTCTGGCGGCTCTCTGACCACGACCAAGTACAACTCCTGGCTCAGCCCGCGGGCGCACCTCTGGAGCCATGCCCATCACAAACTGACAGACCATGGCCTGCAAGTCCTGCGCCAGCTGGTACGACGCCGCCGTCCACTCAACAGGAATCTGAAATTCAAAAGAGGCGTCAGCAATACATGAGATACTGGTATAAACAAGTAATTGAAGCAAGCATAATAATCAAGAGTCACCTCTGTCGTGGCAAGAGTAACTGTAGGAGTAATGTGAGGCACCGTCACCACTCCAAGTGCGCCGTCAACGGTCACCACCTCAATCTCTCTCCTCAACTCAGGTAAAGCAGGACCGGCCCTCAAACAGTTCTCCATGTCCAAGTCATATGCCAAGTGTGTGCTCAAGTAACCCTCATAATCTGTCGAAAGACCGAAAACCACCTCTATCGGCACCGTGTATCTCTCTATCTCAGCTCGGGTGTACTCCTCAGTCCTCTGAACAAGTGGAGGCAACGGCGAAGGCACTCTGAAATGGTCAATCCCGAGGGACTGACGGGAAACCCTGTCACCCAAGTACCATCGCCAGCCGTAAGGGCACTCCAGCAGCACTCGACTCCGTGTCAGCTCCCTGCTCCTAACCAGGTAATCCTTGCGCATCCTATGCCAAACATTCCACCTCACCTATAAGAGGAAAAAGGTTTGTCAGTTTCAAGGATAAAGGAAGACAAGAAAGCATGAACATTTGAAATCATGGAAAAGGCTCACCCTATCCCCCGTAGTAGAGTCCAGAAAAAGCCGAAAAGTCCTCAAATCTCCCTTATGATCGCCGCCTCCTGTGTACTCTGACCCCCACTTCTCGGCACGTGAGAGCACATCCTCATTGCTATGCGAATTGGCCGGGGCAAATACACCCAGCACCTCATAAGCCCACACCTGCATGTTCAGAAAACCGTCAAGTCAAGAAACATGGATAAAAGCATTATCATGATCATTGAAAGAGGAATACAAGCAAAAGTTTTACCTCTAGCACCCTCCAGTAACCACCAAGGCTCGTGCCTACACCACGGCACACGCAACCAAGGAAGCAGTACACAGTACACAGGCCGGCGCCACCCCAGTCAAACCTCCCAGTAGTCTCCAAACTCTCCAGTGCAGGCAACCAACCCAAGTGCACCATGCCCTGCCTGTTCGAAAACAGGGAGGCACCAAAGAGGTATAACAAATAGGCCCTCGCCATCTGCCTAGCCTCCTCCTCTGACTCTGGCTCGTGGTCCCAGAAACCCACCAAGACAGTATACCTCACCCCCGGATCAATACCTCCAAGCCTCCTCCCTAGGTAGTGCTCAACGGCAGCAGTGTCCAAATATAGCTCCGAGTCAAACGGGATAGGCTCACCTCCGACTCTCAGACCGGTGATCGCAGCAAAGTCAAGGGGAGTGATCGTCATCTCCCCGAATCTGAAGTGGAAAGTGTTGGTGGTATCCCACCACCTCTCCGTCAGAGCTCGTATCAGCTTGCGATCCGTCCTAGTCACTGTCAGAAGCCGGATGAAAATGGTGAACCCAGAGGCATCGACCAAAGCCCTCACTCGTGATGGCAACGCGCGGTAGTATTCCAAAGAATGCGCAGAACCTCCATAACCACCCAAGGATCTCTGAGTCTGTTAAACAAAGGCATGGCATAATCTCAGTCAGTATTATCAGCAAGAATGTACAAGCAAGCAAATGAACAAGCACAAGCAGAAAAGAATAAACAAAGGATACATACCAAAGGATTCCTATATGCAATGTGAGTCGAACGGTCTCGAATCACACTCGTATCTGGGTACGTAGGCAGCAGAGGGGTATAAGTATCGCACCCCTGAGGAACAAAGAAGTGCACCCGTGGCACGTAAGTGGCAGGAGTAAAAGGGACCCTATGATCCAAAGACAGCTCAACCTCCCGGACTATAGTCATACGCTCCTCTCCGGCGGCTACATCAGCCTCTCTCTCCCTCTCCTCCTGCTCAGCATCCCTGACAATGGATGCCATCCCCTCCTGAACCAGGACATTCTCGAACCTGGGAAACTCCTGCAAAGTCGCTGCTATATCCTCATCTCTCGCCCCCTCCAAAGTGTCTGCCAAAGTCAAACCAGACCCACGAGAAGAACCAACGGCAGGTGTAAACAACGGAGGCTCTGAAGGCTCTGTCTCTCTCTCATCACTCTCCTCTGGCGCTCTGGCAGTGCCAATCGCAATAGCCGGACCTGGAGCTATGCGCCTCACCAACGGCACCTCCTCGCTCTCAGTACTACTACCTCCAGTCACATCCTCAACAACAACATCTATCCCGCTAAGACTCATAGCAATATCAGAAGAGGAAGCACCCATACCTGTGGGATCAATATCCATAGCCTCTGGACCTCTGTGGGTAGCCACGGTACTCTGATCACCGCCCACGGCACCCTCAGCATGCCGTATGGTACTCCGGTCATCTCTAACAGTACCCACGGTACTCGAATCCACTGGCACAGCACTCCCAACATCAGGCACGGCACTTTCAGTGTGCCGTGCGGTACCCAGGTCTTCACTACCAACCACCACCGCAGCACCCCCGGCACCCATAGCCTCCTGTACCCCCACCAAAGTCGAAACCTCACCCGTGTGAATCCCACCGAGCCTCGTCGGAACCAATGCCGGCGTAGGTATCACCGTCTCGCCACTAATCGATGCCGAGTCGGAAGCCCCTTGAACCGGATTAGCGTCGGCCGGAATACCCATGGATGGGTCGCTACCGGACTCGCCGGACGTGGCGCCGCCGCCCCCACGCACCGCCGACGTCGAATCAATAGTGGACATAATAGGATCAACTGGTGTGTCACCAGAATCGGCCATGAATGGTGTTTCTCGGACAAGAAATTTCGATTTCGGGAGAAACTTGGTTTGGGATGTTGATGAACCAAGAGATTGAAGAAGATTTGAAGGAGAGGAAGAAGATTAAAGGAAATAGGGGGTTTTCGGGATCCCACGCTCTGAAGTAACCGACTGATAGAGTTTTGAATACGTTTGAAAGAGTGGGAAGAAACAGAACGGTTTCGAGCGGTTTTAAAAAGCCACTTGTGCCGTACGGCACAGCTTCTCTACCGTGCGGTAAAACTCGAGTACCGCACGGCACAACCTTTTGCCAGTTTCACCGCACGGCACTCCATCTCTGCAGCACGGTACAATATCGATGCCGCACGGCACACATCTGTGTTCTTAATGATTTTTGCACCAGATTCAACCTTCCCAAGGACTTCTAAGCCAAGATTTCCAGCAATCTCACTCAGGATAATCCTCGATTTTGCCCCACGTCGGCTTCGCGTGAGCACTCATTGGTTCCATCACAAGTATTCAAGCAACGGTTGGATTTGTAAGTCCTCAGAGGCATTACCTACGACTTCTATCAGTATCAAAAGTAGTTTCGTAAAGCCCTCTACGGCATCAGCAACAATTATTTCAAAACATCGAATGGTTTCGTAAGTCCTCTCCGGCATTAACGACAACATTTATCAGAATCCGATGGTTTCGTAAGTCCCCGCCGGCATTAACGACAGTTTTATCAGCATCAGGTGGTTTCGTAAGTCCTCTCCGGCATTAACGACAGTATTTATCAGCATCCGATGGTTTCATAAGTCCTCGCCAGGCATTAACGACAGTTTTATCAACATCAGAATCCGATGGTTTCGTAAGTCCTCACCGGCATTAACGACAGTTTTGTCAGCATCAGGTGGTTTCGTAAGTCCTCTCTGGCATTAACGACAGTTCTATCAACATCAGCATCAGGTGGTTTCGTAAGTCCTCTCCGGCATTAACGACAGTATTTATCAGCATCCGATGGTTTCATAAGTCCTCGCCAGGCATTAACGACAGTTTTATCAACATCAGAATCCGATGGTTTCGTAAGTCCTCTCTGGCATTAACGACAGTTCTATCAACATCAGCATCAGGTGGTTTCGTAAGTCCTCTCCGGCATTAACGACAGTATTTATCAGCATCCGATGGTTTCATAAGTCCTCGCTAGGCATTAACGACAGTTTTATCAACATCAGAATCCGATGGTTTCGTAAGTCCTCACCGGCATTAACGACAGTATTTATCAGCATCAGGTGGTTTCGTAAGTCCTCTCTGGCATTAACGACAGTTTTATCAGCATCAGGTGGTTTCGTAAGTCCTCTCCGGCATTAACGATAGTTTTATCAGCAGCAGGTGGTTTCGTAAGTCCTCTCCGGCATTAACGACAGTTTTATCAGCATCAGGTGGTTTCGTAAGTCCTCTCCGGCATTAACGACAGTTTTATCAGCATCAGGTGATTTCGTGGGTCCTCGGCGGCATCTACAATAAAAAGTTCGATCAGCGTCAGACATGGTTTCGTAAGTCCTCTCCGGCATTAACGACAGTTTTATCAGCATCAGGTGATTTCGTGGGTCCTCGGCGGCATCTACAAACAAAAAGTTCGATCAGCGTCGGACAGGGTTTCGTAAGTCCTCGCCGGCATTAACGACAGATATCCTCAGCATCAAATGGTTTCTTATGTCAGCGACAAATGGTTTCGTAAGTCCTCTCCGGCATTAACAAAACGGTTTTCAGCACCAATAGCACATCATTCGTTTTTCCCTCCTTGAAAAGCAGAGTGACAATTCCCTCAAACCGATCAAGGTATGTTTCCTATCGACTCTTGCATTCTAAAGCCTCAATGAACTACGCCGGTCTGATCCCTACAACGGGGTACGTAGGCAGCTCTCACGAGCGCGACCACACGCATCATGTTTAGCTATTTGTTTTCATACGAGGACGTCCACATCGAGGGGTGTCTTCTGTCTTTGACGCGACTTCCGACGACACAATGATTGTAAGTCTCGTCAAAAAGGGGCAACTGTAGACACCCCAAAATGAGCGTTCACGTACATTTTAATCCCCAATGATGAACGGAAACACCCGAAAGAACTCTCGGATTGAAATTCTCCAAGTCAACTCAGCCAACAGTACCGCACGGTACTCATCTCTCAACGCACGGGACAGCCAGAGTCACGTACAGCAGATTGTCGAAATTTTGACGGCCAATTGTGCCGCACGGTACACAAGTTGTGCCGCACGGCACAGTTTGTGTACCGTACGGTACTGTTTACGGGTTCCCAGTTTTCGCGAATTCCCAGCAGCAGAAAACATTGATGAAATTGGTTCCCCCGCCCTGCTGGTCGTGGCCGAAAGGGAAGATCATGGCCGAAAGGGGTATGCTACTCCCCATGCCATTGTCTCCATGAGCAAGAATCAAGAAGAGGTTGGAGACTACACTCGGCTCCCTCACCTCTATATAAACCGTTCAAACCCAATGGGAAGAGGGCGGCCGAACCCCATACGATTTTCGCGTAAGAAAAGACCACGAAATTCCATCCTTGAACACCATTTTCCATTGCTAAACTTTCTTTAGCCATCACCTCTACTATACAGAAATCAGCATTACTCTCTCTGCCAAAGCCAAAACCCAAAGCAGAGACCCATCCCCTGTTTTTTTTGCTCCAAAGCCGTAAGTTAACCATTCCAAATTGACCAAAGTTGAAGCCTTCAATCCCTCTTACCGCTATACTAGAGTGAAAGTGAGGTCCAGAGAAGGTTCCAGCAGCATTCGGAAGTTCAATCCGACGTTTAATCCGAGAGTTCGAAACCGAAGGTATAAACCCGTTTCGCCAAATTCCTTGAATTTGGTACCCTGAGGGGAGGGGTACTAAGGGTGGAATGATTCCTTGTATCATTTCCATGCTTGGTATGCCCAAATTACAGCAAGTCCAGTTTCATTTCACACCTCCCGGTCGCGCCGTACGGTGAAAACATCGCCTCGTACGGAGCGATTCAACAAGGAGGGACATCCCATACTCAATACAATGTTTTCTCCCTTTTAAGTAGTTCGTTTTGAATGCATTTCATACCTTGTATGTGCCTCTGATCAATCATTTCGAAGAGTCCAAGTTTCAAACTGTTTTGCAGCCAGGTGTGCCGCACGGTACTCCTACTGTGCCGCACGGTACACTTTGAGTGCCGTACGGCACCCATTTGAAAATTTGACCGTTAAATTGAAGAACAGTGCCGCACGGCTCATCATTTGTGCCGCACGGTACACCTAAATGTGCCGCACGGCACACTTTTCTGGTAAAATGTGAAATTTGAATCTTCCCCCTGCAGGAACAGTTTGAAGTTTGGATTTTGTTTGATTTCTGTCAATTACATACCAGTCATTTGTTTTTCTCGTTATTATCGTCTGTTTTGTTTAACTTAAATGTTTATCTGTTAATGTTCAGCAATAAAATCGTTTTCTAATAAAATCTCACAAATATTTAGTAAAGACCGATTTTTTTTAATCGGGCGAACAGGGTGCATTAAAACCCTTCCCTGTTCATAACCTGGCTCCCGGATCCGAAACGAATCTCTGGTTTTCAATTGGTTTTATAAGTCATTCTCTCGAAATCATCATTTTCGAATTGGTTTCTCGGGTCCCAAACTATTTTCCCAAAACCCGGGTGGCGACTCTAAAATCCTTGTTTTTCGAACCGTTTCGAAAACCATTGCCAGAACCGCGTGGAGGTCGACCGTCCACACCTTGACAAGAACGTCCTCAACTACACCACGCGGTACCTTTATGGATCAATAAGCTAATTGCAAGGTTACGGTCGTGGGTTTTAGCTCTCCAAGTCCCAACTGCTCGTACACCGAGTAAGGGATCAAATTAACACTAGCCCCCAAGTCTAAAAGTGCAAACTTTATGACATGACTACCAATGATAATGGCTATGGTAGGCGTGCCCAGATCTTGCATCTTAGGGGGAGTGGTGGATTGAAAAACTGAGCTCACTTGCTCGGTGAGAAGAACCTTTTTGGACACATTTGTCCGAGATTTCCGCTTATGAGTTCAGAGGTCCTTTAGGAACTTGGCATAATTCTGGACTTGCTCTATGGCCTCGAGGAGGGGTATGTTGATATTCACGCGTTTGAATATCTCCAGAGTATCCTCCATAGAAGTTGGCTTCTTTGCATAGGGAGATGGCCCATTTAAAGCAGTAGGGAATGGGGCTTTAGGGACGTAAGATGGTACCTTGGAGCCCATGGTTGTGGCTGTGGGTTGTGAAATAGTGATTGGAGGGGTTGCCTCCTTGCTATGAGAATTCCCCTCCCCAGAAACAGATGGGGAGGGGGGAGCTTGGTGCTCCTTATTTTATGGCTTCTCTGGTCAGGTTTCGACCTCTCGCTTATTACAAAGGGATATCAGAGCATTTGTTTGCTGAAAGTTACCAGTCCCTTGATTACCCTCACACTGGTTTTGACCTCTCGGGTTCTGAACAGGCTAACTAGTCAACCTACCCTCCTCTCTGAGGTTCAATGTGTTGGCCAATTGGCCCAATTGCGCCTCCATTCATGCAATGGATTGTGTATGAGAATTCACCTGTTGTTGGGTAGCAGTAATCATCTCAAATTCTTTTAAAAACTTATCCTCGAAGGAAGGGTCCCTCGAGGACTAGGCTGGCGCTCGATGAAGGGGTGGCTACTGATGGATCGCACAACGATAGGCCGCAGGATTATATGATGTGGACCATGGCCTAGACTGTGGGGTAGGGGCATTGTCTTGTGGCTGTCGCCACGACAGGTTAGGATGATTCCTAAGCCCCGAGTGGTAAGTGTTAAAAGAGGGATCACCCAGTTTAGGATAACTCTAAATGTTAGAATACCCCTGAGCAGCGTGAACTTGCTCTTCTGTAAAACCTGGGAACTGGTCTCTCACCGGACACTCTGTAACATAATGGGCTGGACTAGCACATAGAGAATAAGCCTCCTGAAAAGCAGGAGGAGGCAGAGCAGAAGTCAAGCCCAAACTCAAAAATTGGTCAAGTTTCTTAGCGAGAGAGTCAACCTTAAGCGTGAGGTGGTCAGAGGGGCTAACCTCATACAAACCCCGTGGCTTTGAAGAACTGGCCGCGTTGGTTGCCCTATCACTATCCTGGTAAGTGGCATGGTGTTGGGAGGTATCACTCATTGTTTCAAAGAGCTCCCTTGCCGACTTCTCATCCTTGTTCATTAATGAGCCTCCACATGAGGCATCTACCATCATCCGATAATGAGATCTCAACCCATCGTAAAAACATTGCACCAACTGCCACTGCGGAATGTCATGGTGCGGACACTTCCTAATGAGGTTACCATACCTCTCCCAAGCCTCGTGAAGAGGCTCATTATCATTTTGTCAGAACGAAGTAATCAGTTTCTGATAATGGACTGTTTTGCCTATGGAGAAGTATTTTTTAAGGAACGCGTCCTTAAGTTGGCACTCTCTTTCAGTGAAAATTGGAACAAGATTAACCTAAGCACCTCATTAGAAAAGTTATGAATTTGAAGTGTGGAACTTATGGTTATGAACTCGTCAATATGCTGGTAGGGATCCTCCTTAGTGTGCCCGTGAAAGTCGAGCAACGCATGCAGTATGCCAGGTTTAATCTCATAGTGGGTCGCCGTGAACGGTGGCAACTGGATGCATTATGGTGCGGCATAGGATGATGACAAAAAGTGTGTGTGAAGTGGGGCAAGGGGCGCGTCAGCTGCCCCACCACCTGGTGGATTAGCTCCGTTTGTAACATCCACCAATGAAAGTAAATCAGTCTGACTCTTAACCCTACGTCTCTTTCCGATATCCTGATTGAGAGGAACAAGATTGGGTTTTTGAGGCCGACGACCAAACATACACAGAGACAAGCAAATAGAAGGGAAACACGACTTACAGTGAGCAACGATATCCCTTTTATATCACGGCAAGGCTTTTCACTGCTTAATCCTGCACAATTGAACGCCTCGTTACCTGTTCCCTGAGTATCACTTAGCAAACAAAAATTAAAAAGCCCTAAACTAAAAATAAAAATTAATCGAAGCTAAGCAACTATGCAAATTGTCCCCGGCAAGGGCACCAAAATTTGACTGTGTCGTGCCGAGTCAAAAATAAATATTTAATAACTAGGAATTAACTTTTACCCCGGAGAATAGCAGTTAAGTCCGAGTGTCGATCCTTAGAGACAAATTGGCCGAGTTGTGTTAATTTCAATTAACCTTTAATTTAATTTGGTAAAAAGGGATTTGATTGTTTGTGAAATTATTAAACTAAAGAACACAATAACTAAAACTGATTTAAATTGATGGAAAGGGAATCTAGGGTTTAGAATCCACTTCACCCTCGTAACCACGACTTCTGCATAAGTTAAGTTAATAATCAAATCACGAGGGATTATCGCTAGGGCTTGCAATCCCCATCGTAAACTATCCCACGGCACGGACCGTCTCACTGGTGCAGTGTCACTCCACCCAACGGCACGATCCGTCTCACGAGCATAGCCTATCTCAGAACTCCAAACGCAACGTTGAAAACAATTATATGAACGGGTATTTGAACACCGGTGTGCAAATACGCAACAAGTCGAAAGAATAAAACCACAATTCCATTGATCGCATGAAATCAAGTTCTGAACATATAATCCAATTCGATTAAAACCCTAACCTACACAAAATAAAAAGTTACTTGGCGTAGAGTTTCATCTTCCCCCTAGATAGGTGCTTTAGCCGGCCATGGAAGAGGTTAAAGCGCTTGAAGTTGAAGAAATTGAGAAGAACATCAATAGCTCTTGATTTCTCTCTCTAAAATAGCCTCTCCACAATGCTTAGATCTGATTTTCGACCCCCAGAACTTACATAGCAGGCCTCTATTTATGCCAAACCCTAAAAATTACATAGAATCGCGTTTTGCCGACCTAACTTGGTCCGGACCGTCCGAACAGACTTAAGGGCCGTCCAGACTAAAATTTTAGCAACTTTGGACAGCTTTTCTGCGATGCTCAGCAGGTCCTGCAGGTGTTTCCTTTGCACTTTTGACACTTCGAAGACGTCCAAATTGTATCTTTTTATGGTCCAAGCTCCAAGGCCTGCAAACACCATACAGCTATCAAAATTCGCCAAGTAACATAACAAATGGACTATTAAAGCGTAAATTAGAGGACCAAATAGGTGCTTTTTGGCTCCCATCAGAAACCAAGTTTAAGGCATATGCATATATGGGGCTGTCCAGTTGAGGTTAAAGTATATAATCCACAATTAAATAAGCTAGACCCAAGAACAGTCAGTGGATATTTTATTGGCTACACAGACAAATCTAAGGGCTAGAAGTTTTATTGTCCATCGCACACACTTAGAATTGTTGAAGCTAGAAATGCTAAGTTCATTGAGGATATTGACAGTAGTGGGAGTAAATCTCAAAAGATTGAGTGGGAGCAATCACAAGATTTTGATGGTACACTTGTGAATGAGGAAAGATTAGTTGTTCTACAAGATAACCAACAGTTGTTCTACAAGATAACCAACATAGCATTCTTGATGAACAAATAAATAAAGAAGCTCCAACTCAAGAAACTCCAGTCAATATAGATTCTACAAATCCTCCAAATTCAAATGAGACTATAGAAATAAGAAAATCCTCTAGAGTAAAAAAGTCAGCCATTTCTAGTGATTATTTGGTATACTTGATGGAGTCTGACTATGATGTTGGACCTAAAGATGATCCTATTTCATTTAGTGATGCTATAAATGGAGAAATTTCTAATTATTGGTATGACGCCATGAAGGAAGAGATGGAGTCCATGGCTAAGAATCAAGTTTGGGAAATTGTAGAATTACCTAAAGGAGTCAAAGCAGTTGGTTGTAAGTGGGTCTATAATACCAAAGCAGACTCAAATGGTAACATTGAACGATATAAGGTCAGACTTGTAGCAAAGGGTTTCACTCAAAGAGAAGGTATTGATTACCATAATACTTTTTCTCCAGTTTCTAAGAGGGATTCATTTAGAATAATTATGGCATTAGTGGCTCATTTTGATTTAGAGTTACATCAGATCGATGTCAAAACAGCATCCTTGAATTGAGATATTGAAGAAGAGGTATACATGAAACAACATGAGGGTTTCTATTCTGATAACAATAGTCGCTTAGTTTGCAAACTTAAAAAATCTATATATGGACTAAAACAAACATCCCGACAGTGGTATTTAAAGTTTCACAATGTCATTACTTCTTATGGTTTCACAGAGAATGTCGTGGATACATGTATATAGCTTAAGATCAGTGGGAGTAAGTATATTTTCTTAGTTCTATATGTAGATGATATTTTTCTTGCAACTAATGATTTGGGCCTGCTACATGATACTAAAGAGTATCTTTCACAAAACTTTGAAATGAAGGATATGGGCGAAGCCTCCTATGTCATAGGCATAGAGATTCGTAGAGATAGATCTAAAAGGACATTAGGATTATCTCATAGAGCCTAGCTACATTGAAAAGGTTTTAAAGAAATTCAATATGAGTGAATGTAGTCCTAATGCAGCGCCTATTTTGAAGGGTGGCAAATTCAATTTGAGTCAATGTCCGAAAAATGATTTGGAGAAGGAACAAATGACAAGCATCCCATATGCATCTGCCGTAGGTAGCTTGATGCATGCCTTAGTCTGCATAAGGCCAGATATTGCATTTGTTGTTGGAATGCTTGGCAGATACCAAAGCAATCCAGGAATGGAACATTGGAAGGCTGCTAAAAAGGTTATGAGGTATTTACAGGAAACCATTTTATGCTCACCTATAAGCATGTCGACTGTCTCGAAGTGGTTGGATATTCGGATTCGGATTTTGCTGATTGTCAAGATTCTCGAAAGTCTACTTTAGGATATGTTTTTATGCTAGTAGGAGGTGTAATATCATAGAAAAGAGCTAAGGAGACAATTGTTGCATCATCTACCATGGAAGCGGAGTTTATAGCGTGCTTTGAAGCAAGTTCACAGGCTATATGGTTAAAGAACTTTATCACAGGGCTTCAAATTGTGGATTCAATATCACGGCCAATTAAAATATTTTGTGATAATTCTGCTGCGGTTTTCTTCTCTAAAGACAACAAAAGTGGAAGTCGGAGCAAACATATTGACATCAAGTACCTTGCTGTTAGAGAAAGAGTTAAGAAACAAGAAGTCACTATAGGGCATATAAGTACAGACTTAATGGTTGCAGATCCCATGACAAAAGGGTTCATTGTAAAAGCATTTTCGAAGCATGTTGAGCATATGGGTTTAGTTAGCTAACTTTTGATTTGATTTCTTGTAATCTGTACTTTTAGAGTATGTTAATACAGTAACATGTTTATTTGTGCCCATATAAAGTATTTTCAGACATGTTGTCTATTGAGACATTTATTCCGACTTTTGGACCCAAATGACTAGTTAGAAGTTATTCATAAAGACGATACCACATAAAGTTTTGAGTGATTTGTCCATCGTAATACATGGAGGAAGTGTTCGCCTAAAGGACACAACCGCCATGATTCGCGGATAAGTCACTCAACTAAAGAGCATTATTTGGGCAATTGTTGTTGTATGGCCAGATATGTTTTATATCTTTTACCCAACAATTTTTGTTTGATTTGTCATGTGAGCCAAGTGGGAGAATGTTAGATTTTTATTCATGTGGCTCACATGCCACATCAATCCTAATTATTATATATAATATGTATACCTATTTATAAAAATATGGGTATTAGATTTAAATAAATAATTGCCTAAAATAGTTGTAACAATTCATGAATAGGTTTGATGTCTATTCGTGAATAGGTTTGTGACTATTCATAAATAGATATGGTGACTATTCATGAATAGGTTTGGTAATAGGGATGGCAATTTCCACCAACCCGATCGAATCCGATCCGCTCACCGATCCGATCGGATCGGCGTTTTGGAGATTTGTTTGGAGACTGGGTCGGATTTGGGGATTTTTTTTAAAAAAATTCGGGAATCGGATCGGGGACGGGTAGAAGTGTATCCCCGCCCCTAATTCCCATTTTATATTTTATTATTATTTTTAATATATATATATATATATTATACTATTTATTTAGGGTCTGAGACTTGAGTTAACACTGTACCCAAACAAAACACAATACCTATTCATATCTCACAGGCCACATCCGTCTGTCTACTCCTCAGCCTCACTCCTCGGTCTCCTCTCCTAACTCCTAAGACTCTTATCAGCCGCCACAGTCCGACACCACCATTTAGCCGCCGACCACCGGCGCCGACTCACCAGGTTTCTCTCTCTCTCTCTCTCTCTCTCTCTCTGGAGAGACTTGATCTCTCTCTCTCTCGAACCCCATACCTCCATAGTTTTGGATCAACACTTGTATGTGTGTAAGTTAACTCTAAAAATCCTTGGATGGACACTTCTTGTACACAGATTTTTTGTTTCGCATATGTGTGGGTCAAATTCAAACTTATATCCCATATATCACATACAAAACTTTAGCTTATGGATCACATTCAGTATAGTGAGGCAAGCTCAAACAATAGAAGCATCATATCTCACGTACCTATCTAGATCTATGCACTCTAGATTAGACATCGAGCACTAAAAACCCTTGGATTAGTGATGAAATTTAATAATACAAAACCTCCATAGTTTTGATGCAAGGTTCCGACAGATTTTTGCTCTGAAAGAGAAACCCGGATCATGAATTTGCTTGTATAATCTCTGTTTCATACATGTTAAACATATATGTTTTCTGATTGTTTTTTGCAATTACTTGTGAATGTCTGATCTCGTCTTCTCGATCTCCGTTTTAGTGAACCCTAATTATGGAGATGAGATCCCCACCCGATGTACCCCCCCACTCGTCAAGGTAAGGGCTCTGCTTGGTTTGATTTTGTTTTTGTCTTATAAAAATTGTGTGATATTGTGAATCTGTGATTTTTTTAGAACAACTATGATTTAGAGTAAAAAATTTATTCATGCTTATTTTGCTTGGTGTTTGTCTTATAAAGATTTTGGTTTTGTGTTATGAACATGCAGTTTGCCAAATCGGGAAGATCACTCTTCGTCAACTCAGGTTGAATCCAATGAAATTTGAGGATGGAGGTAACTTGTCAATTCTCTCATTTTTTTCACACATTTTTGTCTTTCATAATACACTATATAACAATCATTTTATTTAATTATGTCTAATTTTTCTTTCACGTAGACATTCCAACTATCAATGATGAGGATATGGACGTTGATGAGTGTATGTCCGGTGTAACCTATATCGATGATTGATTGGGTAAGAGTTTTTTTTTATGTTTAATTATGTCAAGCTCTTAGATTATTCCTGGCATATCTTTGATTGAATGGTTAGTGGTTGATATTGTATCCTGGTAGTAGAAGTTTTCATTTGCGTGGTTCAATTGGAAAATTGTTCTTAAAGTGTCGAGTCAAATTTAATTTCTGTTCATAAACATGCAATTTGTTAATTAATAAGGGGATCATTTTAGTTACACATGCAATTTTTGTTCATACACATGCAATTTGATGAGTGTATGCTTCCATTATAGTTGCCTCTTGAAGCAATGAAAAATGCCAGCCCAGCCCAGATGCTGGTGTTTATCCCAACATCTAGTGGTGTCAATTGGTGATTATTGTCAAGAAGCAGCATATGTGCAATTGCATGATTAGGCAGCAGCATATGTGCTGTTTTTGTATGGTTTTCTCCTGGAGTGAAACTTCTGTCAAAGTGCATGTGTATTTACAAGAGAGGTGCTTGTGAAAGCAACCCATGTGCTTTTTTATTCTGGTTAGAATTTCCTTGTGTAAGTTTCGTTGACGTAATTAGAGTCACTAATCTTTTTCCTGATTTATCCACCTACTAGATATCCAAATATTTCCATTTTGCTCTGGAACTTTCTCGTGGTAAAAACAACTTAGATTCTTCTTCTTTTAATTTATTAAAGCTACTAAATGGGTTGTTAGTTGTTAGTTTTTACTTGTTACCAATACTCTTTTGTGCAATCGGTCTCCACTCTCTAGTAGCTGAACTCTGCTAATGTGTTGCTCCTCTTCATGTATGTCTAGACGTGGAGCACTGGTGCAGTGGTGCTGTCAAAGTTTGGTGCTAGCTTGCTGTTGTTTGGAACTTTAGATGCTCATGAACATCTGTTGCTGTTTGGATGCTCAAGAACTTCTTTTGCTGTTTAGATTATCATGAACTTTTGCTACTTAAATTCTGTTTTTTTCTCTTGATCACTTGGTTGTTGGCTATTGGCTGTTGACTATTGTAGTGTTGTAGTCATACTCATGGTATGCTGTTGAATTGTGGATTGGAATTTAGTTCAAGTTGAATTTAGATGCCTTTTTTTTTTATCGGCAATTGAATTTAACTGTTGACTTGTTTGTAATGTGGATATGCTCGTCAATTGGGAATTTCCCCGAATCCCCGGTTTGGATCCCCGTTCCCCGTTTGGGGCGGGGATGGAGGGGGAAAAATAATTCCCAATGGGGATCGGGGCGGGGACGGGGATGGGGGAGGGGTTCGGGGATCGGGGATAGTAGTCTCCGGCCCCGCCCCATCCCCATTGCCAACCCTATTTGGTAACCATTCACATATAAGGTTGTAACTATTGGTGAATGGGTGCCATGTCATTTCCTTGATGGAAGGAAATGAAAAGATGTGTCTGTTGGGAAATGGTCCCAATCTATCTATATGAAGGCCTGTGATTACCATCAAGTTACAAGTGAAAAAATTTATATAGCATAGATTAGAAATCCTCCCCATTGCTCTCCATAATAAATTAGTGAGAGTTCATGTTTGTTTGTGTTGATTGATTGACGTTGTTCAAGAACGAAAAGCATCAACTCAGTTCCTGGATTTCTCTAAGACTTAAACACCACGGCAGAAGGTAAGTAATTCTTTTGCTGCGTATTTATTTTGGAATCCTCCATAAGTGTTTAACACGGGGAACTTCGACTTGAATGTGGTAAGCATATAGCTAGCCTTCTTTCTGAGCCAGGATCAAACTCTAATTTTGACTATGATTGGGCTAAGCACAAGTGGATGATTCAAGAACCATCAACGCATACATTCAAAATGTAAAAGAAAAAGATAGTTTGTGCTCAACAATAAATCAAGCTTTTTCAAGTATGAAAATTAATTTTTTTGAAGTATGTTGTGGGTTCTCTAAATGAAGTCAAATCTACTTTCATCCAGGAAATGGCCAGTAAAAAGGTAGACAGAGAGAACAAAAAAATGCAATTGAAATTTGATCTATATTGACTATAACATCTGAATCTAATATTGTCGCATTCAATGCTATTCATTGTCTAGTGCCGAGTTGTATATTGACACGTTACGCATCTATTCACACAATCATCACCCGCACAATATCTATCGTATGCAACAAAATCAAGGTCCCCCATCGACATTAGGGAAAAAAGTAACACCAGATTTCGTCATAAAGAGTAACACAATTTCTATTAAAAAGGTTGTTTTCATGTTGAACATTTACTCCTATTTTTCTCCAAAATTTTTAAAAACAAAACCACCACGAACCTCAAAGTTGGCTTTGTGAAAGTGTATCTTTGTATTATTGTAATTCTTTATTTTCGGTAGTATATCATGATCCATTAATTTAGGTAGTATATCTCGACTTTAGGTAGTGTATCGTGATCCTCTACTTCAGGTAGTGTATCATGATGTTGTAATCTTTTCCTTCTTAGACGTATCCCCTTTTCTATTTAAACATTGTAACTTTTTCTTATATAAAAATACAATCAGTTTCTCTATTATTCGTTTCATGGTATCAGAGCCAGTTACGATAATCCCACTGGACATCTGCTTCTGTATCTTAAGTCAGTCAGTCGAAAAACGTCATTAATCAACTCTCTCTCTCTCTCTCTCTCTCTCTCTCTCTCTCTCAGACAATAATCCCACTCGACAACTCTTCTCTCTCTCCCTGATTTCATGTTTCAGATCCCACATCACCGTGAACCATCGTTGACTATGCATCACCACTCACCGGAGCTTTTCAGCCTCTAACGAACCTCGACCACACTCACCGGACATCTGCAACTTCCAACGACCCTCCAAACAGCCTTCTTCAGTGCTGTTGGCTCCAGATCTACACAACTCAGGGAGTTTCAACACTCACCAGGACATCTGTTTGCTCCAGCGACCCTCACCGACCACCGACGAAGCTCCGACGACCCTCTTCAACGACCAACGAGGCTTTCAAACCACGGGTACTCCTCACAACCGTTGTAGTAGCCTCTCTGATCTTGGTTATTACTCTGTGAATAAGATCTATTAATCTCCAGTGTACTCTAGGGATGGGCATGGGGAGGGTAGGGGGTGGATACCACTACCTCCATCCCCAATCTCCGAAGCCATATCAATCCCCACCCCATTACCTCAATGCAG
The DNA here is from genome assembly GCA_020921065.1 of Vaccinium darrowii. NCBI lineage: Eukaryota > Viridiplantae > Streptophyta > Magnoliopsida > Ericales > Ericaceae > Vaccinium > Vaccinium darrowii. The sequence continues at coordinate 28,880,056 of CM037160.1, forward strand.
GGAATAGGGATCCAAAAGTTCACTCAAACTATTAAAGTGAATACCAAAAAATGTATAAAATCCAAAGCTACTGATAAAAGTGGTTCCAAAAAATAATTAAAACGTATCAAGCCACTTAAAAGTGCTACTGTTGTTCTTGTTCTTTTTCTTTTTTTGTTTTTGGTTTATGAGTAGATTAAAATTTCACTCAAAAGTCACATAAAACAAAAGTAAAGGAGAAAACTATAAGAACCCGTATGAAAAAAAAAAAACTTTTTGGAGAAGTTTCGATTTGGCTGATAAAAGGTCCCGGTAATTGTTCCTTAGATTTTTTTAATCACAATGGTATCATTGGAAGTTATTTTTGAGTAAGGCAAAGTCATCTTTCGCCTATTTTATTCGGAGAAAAATCTGTCGTTTTTCAGTTTTGTACTAAAAGTGGGGGGATGAGATTTTGATGTGAGTAGAATTTTAAAATTTTAGAAATGTCATTGTTTCCAAATAGGGGGTACTTCCTTATTTTCATAAATAAATTAAAGTAAAGAAAGTTTTCTTTACTTAAGTTTGGTTTATGAAAATAAGTATTGTGGTCACATATTATATATACAAGTGACATTTGGGTGTGAGGTGTGATTAGGGGGTTATAATAAGTAGTGTGTGGGGCAAATTTGCAAAAAAAAAAAACAAAATATCTCACTCTCCCTCTCTCCTCCACCGATCGGCTCCCTCTCCCTCTCTCCTCTCCTCCATTTTTGCACACTTCAAGTTCAAAACTCTCCCTCCTCACTCAACCTCTTCAAGAACCAAGGCCATTTTCACGTTCTACGCACCGTGGGGAGCTTGGGTCACCTTGGATTCGCACCGGGAGCACAAAATTCGGGATTTGGGATTTTCTACACCTAGGGTTTCATTCATCTTCATTTTTCAAGCAAATCCTTGAGGTAGGGGAACAATGTCTACTCTATCTAGTTATATGCTTATGATTTGTTGCGTATACTTGATTTTTGACCTCAATCTCCTTGAATTTCATGTTTTCCCCAATTTGTGTGGGTTTTCCCACTTTGATTCTTTGATCTATGAATTTTCTTGTTGATTGGTGAAATTGGGAGTGAAATTGACCTCCCTCTATGTTTAATTGTTGCCTAGCATTTCCAATTTGAGCCTAAACTATTTCTATTGTGATTGGGTTGAAATTCCACACCCTAAGGGTGAAAATTTGCACAGTTTACTGTTCATAGCTGCTACCTCTGTAATTTCCAGCCACTGCCCCTGTTTTTGGGGTGGTTTTCGGTCACCCTTTGATGTCCGTTTGGTCCCCGATCGCTTATACCTTCATAAAATCGACTTTTGGCATCACTTTCAACCATGTTTGACTCGAGAACTTTGATTTTATAAACAAATGTCATTTTACATCATATGAAAGTTTGATGGTTTTTAGAAAGCGTGGGTGGGTGTGTGCGTCACCCTTTTTATCGAAAGATGTGATGTAATGAAATGAAATTTGGAAAACGTACTTGTTATGAAAGTTTTGATGAAATGTTTGGGATAATGAGATGTTCTTAAACCGATACCATCATTTGGTAAAATTTTTATAAAGGCACGCAGGCCTATGGAACCCGGCAGAGGGATTAAATCCCTAGTACTAAATAAAAATGATGGATTTTCTCCAATGAAAGAAATAAGAAATGTGGTTTTGGACTATCTTTTAAGTTTTGTCGAAACTCGATATGTAAACTTGATTATTTTGACTTTTGTGATGAACTTGGTTGGTTGGGTGAAATAAAATGGATATTTAGGTTATGTTTTGGACACGTAGAAAGGACTTTTGAAAATATGGGTTGTGGGTGGATACTTGGAAATCACTTGTGTACGTTGAAACTTTCTAAATTTTTTCTCCATGACTTGGATATTTGGACTCGCACATGAATATTCATTTGACATATCTTACCCCCCATGTGCATGCATTATGTTCATATACCTAGCGTTAGTAGAATAGTTCTCCTACGAGCATGTGTGCTCGCCCTATCATTTTCAGGTACTCAGCTTTGATCGTGCATGGTTTGGAGTGCATGACTTGGATGAAGAGCATGGCATGGAGTTATTTTATTCATCTTTTATGCATTAAACTTTTCTTTTGGTGAGATGATATTCACTTTGTTCACTTCACATTTCTAAAAAAATTTCCAAAAAGATTCTTTCCCCATCTCTCATCTCTCTAATCATTAATTACATTTCTCTCTCTACTCATACACCTATCTCCAATCATTATTCTCATTTCTCTCTCTATCTCTCTCCAATTATTACACATCTCTCTAATTATTACTTTTTTCAAAAACTCATCCAAACACTATCTCAAAAATATTTCTCAAAATATTCTTCTCAAAACTCTCAACCAAACAAAGTGATTGTAACGCTAATCTTTTCTCTATCTTTTGACTATGGATTTGTAATAACTTATGGGATGTTATTTTGATTTCACCTTTGGGGCAAGGGTGCCCAAACTTTATTATTTGATTACACCTTTGGAGCAAGGGTGCCCAAACATTTGATAGCCATTGGGCTAAGGATGGACTCTAATTATGGAAATCTTTATAATTTATGGAAATCTTTATCTTTTAACTTACTTATTGTTTGAGATTCTTTTATTTATGTTTTGTAAAAAAATGAGGGCGTGACAAAAACTTTCCTTATACAACCAACCAACAAGTTATAACTTATAACTTATAAACTTATCCAGGGGGAAAAAAAACTTATAAACTCATAATATAATATACCTATATATGTGAACGGGGATGAGGGGAGAGGAATGGGGAGGGGACTGACTATACCATTCCCTGCCCAATTCCCGAAAATTTTTATAAAAAATCCCATGCCATACCCGATCCTCGAAAAATCCCCGAATCCCCTATCCATTCAGAGAGGGGACGGGTTGGATTGGGGAGGGTCGGCCGAGATGGCCATCCCTAGTGTATTCTCTCTGCATCAAATAACTTCTGTGAGTATTTCTGATCATCTCCGTCATCTCTGATCTCTGTGACTCACAGTTGTGGACCAGCTCTACTTCCTACCATCTGTCTCTGCATCTACAGTAACTGGGTACCATTTAATAGTTGTTTTTATTTGATGCATTAATCATGGGTAAAAATCAGGCTATTAGTGTCTATTTGGCTGGATACAACTATTCTTATTGGACGCATGTTATGAAAAATTTTATTGTTGGTAAGGGAGTGTGGGGACATGTGGACGGTTCGACACCATAACCATCGTTTGACACAAAGGCTGAAGGATATGAGGCCACTGCTGTTGAGAAGTGGACCATCGAAAATGCATAAATTCTCACTTGGTTTCACAACTTTGTAGAACCAAGCATTAAGATAAATTTTTCAAAATATGACACATCCAAGAACATCTGGGATTATTTGAAGGGTATGTATCTTGAGTCTACTTTTTCAAACAGTACGAACTTGAGTTGTCTATTCGTCATGCTACTCAGGGTGATAAGACTATTCAGAAGTTTTATAACAAAATGACTAGTTTTGAGGATCAACTAGCTTGTATGGAACCTGCAGCTTTACATTCACAGGATTAGCTTATTGAGTATTGTGAGAAACAAAGACTGGTCCAGCTTTTTATGCCTCTTCATGTCCAGTTTGAGCCCCTTTGCGGGCAATCCTGCACCATTCTCCTCAAACTTTTGTGGATGGGGCTGGCCATGAACTTATTGCAGAAGAAACCAGGTTCAAAGTGGCTAGTATGACTTCCCCTTCATAGCCTGTCTTTACTGCTCCACCTACTTCATTCTGTTCACCCTCAGCATCTCTGTTGCCCACTCCAACATCGCACCTTATCCAGTCTACGGGTAAGCCCAAGTCCCAGTGCCCCAAAACCTTGTGGATGAGTGCAGCTATTGTCACCGGAAGGGTCATTGGAAGCATACGTGCCTTAAGCGTCTCCAGCCTAAGGGACGTAGTGCTTCCCAGTCAACCAGATCCAATGTTTCTCGAGCACAACAACAACATTCTCGCCCTCCTGCATCTTTGGCAACAGTTTCCTCCAGTAGCACTCCTCCTCCCCCATTTGATTTTGAGCAATTTTAGTAATAGCAGGCTTATATGGCAGCTATTCAGAGGAATTCTTCCCAAGCTTCTGCCCTGACTACTACTACCTCAAGTTTGCATGGCGCTTACTCCACACGTATCTTACCCACCACTTGGCTTTTTTATTCTGGCTCCTCTCATCATAGGACCCCTGACTTGTCTCTTCTTAGTAATTGTTTGTCTCCTATTTCTCCAATTAGTATTGCCACTGCCAATGGTTCTCCAATGCAAGTCGTTTCTATTGGTTCCATCATCTCTACTACATGTTCCTCTCTCTCTCTCTCTCTCTCTCTCTCTCTCTCTCTCTCTCTCTCTCTCTATCTCTCTCTAATGTCTTTTATGTTCTTCTTTCGATTAGCCAATTGTCTTATTCAGGCTTTGATGTTATCTTTTCTTCTTTTGGTTGTGTTGTGCAGGATCGAAATTCCAATAAGCATATAAGGGCAGGTTGTAGAGTTGGGGACCTCTATATCTTGGAGCACTTGCATATCCTGCCAGAGTCTTTCTTCCATTGTTGTGTCATCCTTCCGTTTAGATAATAAATCATCTCTTTTTTATCTTTGGTATCCTAGATTAGGACATTTGTCTAGTGAGCTTTTGAAACTTTTGGTTAAATCAGGTCATTTGTCCTCTTCCCAAGAAAGATCGCAGTAAGCTAAGCGCCCGTTGTATCTTAGGCGTTTTCTTAGGATATGGCATTAATCAAAAAGGCTATCGGTGTTATGATCCTGAGACCAAAAAGCTATATGTATCTAGGCATGTTGTTTTCTTATAGCGTCTCCCATATTTTACTCTTTCTTACAGCACACGGTGACCAAAACAACGTCACTCACTAGTGCATAAAACTATACAACTCCTAACTTCCCCCTCAAGCTAGAGAATAAATATCACTAAGCCCCAACTTGTTAGACAATAACTTCAACTGTCGCTTGAATAATGGTTTAGTAAATATATAAGCAAATTGGGCGCCTGTGGACACAAAGGGATTAGCTACCACACCATCAACCAACTTTTCTCAGACAAGATGACAGTCATCTTTTCTATTTTCTTTCATTTCCTTTAAATTACTTTTCATTTTGAAACTATCAAAATAAAAATACATATCGCAAGTGCACAAACAAAGAAAACCCAAATGTGGGTTATTGATTACAAAGACTAAAACAAATGAAGATCCACATGCCATTTCTTCATGTTCATGCGGATACCAGTTGATTTATTGTAATTGTTTTTTTCTTTTGCTCGGCAAAAGTGAAAAGAGGGATATAAAGATTAAAAGGACCAAGAGCGAGGCAAAATGCGCCACCCAAGACTTGAGAAACAACGAAGGCAAGACGCCAAGCAAACACAAACAGGACCAAAGGACAAAGTATAGTTGTTGCACTGTTAATCCATTTATGGTTTCTATTTTCCGATTATTATTTCAAATAACTTGAGCAATTATTCTTAGGAAAATTACATTCACGAAACTGACTAGTTTTTGATGTATCAAACTAGCCTAGAGGACCCCCATATAAGATCGTGTATTGCAAGTCACTTCCTTGGTTTCCTAAATCCTTGACTCTATACAATTTGTTGTTGTCAGTGAACTCTTCTACGTTATCAGCATCCACGGTCTGACCATTTTCATTAAGAACTGAAACTTGAATGAAGTATGCATCCCAGTCTATGGTCCCTATTGGAAAAGTTCCCCAGCCCATTGGTGGTGTAGTGGTGCCGGGTGGACTAAATACCTCGCCTCCCCATTCCGCATAATTAGCCAAGTCTCTTAGTCCGGTAAATATTGCACTCGGCCAAAATCCAACCAGAGCACTGTTGAATCCAAATTCTAGCCACCAATTTCCGTTAGCTTGGTCCTACATTAATAGAGTCGTCAAGAAATTTTGTTGAGTGACAAAATGTGATTAAGAACTATACCCGAAACTAAACTGAGTTAACAACCAGTAAATTTTTTTCTTTTACTCTTTAAAAGTAGCGTAACACAAATGAGACATCTTAAAATCAACAACGTATAAAAAGATGGAGACAAGGAGGTTTAGGGCTACTTGCAGAGAATGGAAGTGATATAACAATGAGGGAAAATAGACTGAGTTAACAACCTTTTTTTTTTTTTTCCCTTTTCACTCTTTAAAAGGAGCGTAACACAAATGAGTAAATTTTTTTTCTTTAACTCTTTAAAAGGAGCGTAACACAAATGAGACATATTAAATAAAAGTATGAACTAATCATTTAAGCAAACGATTTTGACAAAATATTCAAAACTTGAATGGCCTAACTAGCATTGGCAAACGGCTCAAAGCTAAATGTCAACGAACACATTGGTATGATAGCATTTAGAAAAGGACTAGGTTATTCAATATGTCAACTAGTCTGGTAGAAGTGATCTTACTTTGTGGGGCAAATTGACCCATGTACCCAAGTGTAGTTCCACCCATATATACATGAATAAATGAATGCAAAGTTATGAACATAACCAAATGATTCTAGAGAGATTATTAACTTTACCCTGATGATGTACGCTTTAGTTTTTTGAGATTCTCCTCCGCGAATGGAAACACCGCCAAAATCCATGTCAAGAGGTATATCTGATCTCACGATAACAAAGCCGGGGCATCTAGTATTGAAACAATGAGATTGTCCTGCCTGTACGTATATATATACAAATGAACAATTAGTTTGTGCACAAAATGTTTAGTGCACTAATTTAAGCGAAATGCACCCAAAGAAGAAAAACTTACATCTGTACGGATAAATAGTCGAGTGCGAGTGTCACCGTATAGGGATGGATCAACCTAAGACAAAACAACATAGGAGTTTACGCATATGCAATAAAAAAATTGACACACCATTGATTCATTAAAAAAAATTAAGAAATCTGTTATGAATACCATTTTTTACCTAAAGCTGGGTTAAAATTAAATGGGACCTACTTTAATTATGGTTAATAAAAATTGTTACAGATTATACAGTGTGCATTTTGTAATTAGGTATTTCTAGTCTTTTCACTAACTCCAGTTAATTTCACCCTATTTTTTCCTTTCCAAGTACGTGTTTGATGAAAGGAATCAACAAAAGTAAATGTCCTCTTTCTTTCACCCTTTTTGTTCCAGTGGCATGTTGGATGTTTGGCACACCATAACGTACGAATCATTTTATATGGTATTGTTTTCAATTAATCATTCGTTTTATAGTCTCAACGACGGTTATCAAAAAAAGGATAAAATGTACACCAAAAATGAATAAAGTTCTTGTGAGATCGACACTATTGACAAAAAAAAAAATACATAGTTTATATTTTTCGTCTTCAGTAGATTTTTTTTTTTTACTTATGCTTTTTACTCCAATAGGGTCAATTTCCCATTCTACTTACAGCTTACTAGTCTCTGACTAGCCTGACTCGAGGACTTAGTTCTAAGCGTGTCTTGAACACTATTCAACGCCCTATGGGCTATCCGTAGAATTTCCCAAAAGGAAAAACAAATTTACAACAATCGCAAATTGACATGACCCATTCATTGATTTGAGGAATTAATCAAATTAACTACAATCAGAAAACTTACCCTCCACCCAGTTTCCAAGCTATCAGGACCATTTTGAATCTTCACTCTTGCTGCACTATACTGTCTACCATCAACATGCGGATTGTGTAAACTCATTTCCCCTCCAGCTCCAACAAATTTCTTGTCTGAATTAGCTCTTGTTCGAACTACGGCATACTGAGCACCAATATCAACACATATTATTGTACATGTATTTCGTTACTATTGGCCTTTTCCATTTCTCCTGGTATATGGCGTGACATAAGTGTATAAAAACGCATGTATTGATGTTAGTTATTGTCATTATTTTCCCAATAAAGTGTGTATTGATGTTAGTTGTTGTCATTATTTTCCCAATAAAGTGTGTTGAAGCTTCAAAAAATGGATTTACATTTTGAACAACGTGGACACTTGGGGAAAGCTCTACTCCAGTTGATTTTAGCAATTATCGTTTTCTATTTTTGTATCTATCTGTAACTGTGTCCATGTCAGTATTTCTTTCGAGATCTTCACATGCAATAATTTAGTGATTAAAGAAAAAAGAAACTTATAAGTTACTTCTAGAGAATGATCTATATTGATTTACAATGCAAAAACTCTGCATTTCTTTAAGTGTCTTTTCCCTTTGTTATTGGAGGCCCATTTGTGGTAAGAGGAATTATCTGAAGCCCATACCGTACAACAGCATTTTGGTTTCGGCTCAAATACCGGTTGGTGCAAGTCCATACAAACCATACTGGTCCGAACGGGACTATGTTAAGCTTATTGTCTTTTAGATAAAATTACATATTTTACCAGAATCTTTGATGTGGAAAAGTAACCCTCGTAGTGATAAATTCAAAAAAGTATTCCGTATCTTATCGGTACCAAGTAAAAAAATTGCTAGTGTAGCCGGTATAGTTCTTAGAACCTTGTGTAAGATCAGTTAGACAGTCGGTCAGTTTGATTCTCCTCTTTTTGGAGAGCTTATCAAATGTAACGATTATTATGAATTTGAATGCCCATGGTTGTGTTTTTCTTTTCTCCAAATCACTTTTCGTATTAAAAAAAGCAATTCCCTGCAAAATTTATTTGACTCTTTTTTCGCTAATTTGAATAAATATCTCAATTGTTTCTTTGTTAGTGGTGTGAAACTTTAAAAATGACACAATTTTCAGGGGCAAACAGTATGGGAAGGCGGTATATTAATGTAGCTCCCTAATGCTCAAGCAAAGAAAAGGGAAAACGAGCAATATTAATACTTCACAACTTCAATATGTAATAGGATTATGGATAACTTACATGAGTACCAAGAGTGCTGTCTTCTAAAGAGGTCATTTTTGAAGCAAATCTCTCTCTAATTAGATCTTCTTTACTAATTCTTCTAATTGGGACCGTTCCAACAGGGCAGCCTCCATCCTTTAGCCCTATACTTATGGGTTTGGTAAATTTTGACGAAACTTGATCTCTTGTTCCCCTATCTAATGAAGTAGGTTTCATCTGCAATTCAAATCATTCCACACAAACTAATAACTGAATTGTATCGTAGAGATTTAATTAGATGGACATGTAGAGACGACAAACCTGATAATGGAAAGTATGATTCTTCAATAGAGGATGATCGAATGCGGGTTGTTTGTGGAAATCAACGCAATCAATTGTATCTCCATAATCAGTCTGTTAGCATTACAATCCGTAGTTAATTTTAAATATGCTTAAGGAATAAAAGAGATTTTTCATCATCAAAACTAAACTAGTAATCAACTTGAGAGTTCACATGTATGGTTGTGAGCGGGGGCTTGTTCAAAAGCTCAAGTTGCTTTTCCAACTCCTTTTCTTCTTTGTCAGATAAACCCATGCCTTCTTCGACTCCATTGTGGCCCACAAGAAGAGAGGACACAAAGAGAAGTAGGAGAACAACATGCAAATCCACGGATTGGTCTAGAAAATGGAAATACAGACGACGAAATGCAAATTAGGGAGATACAAAATTATATTGCTCCATGAAACACATTATATGAGTGTGACGGCATATAGTTGCATTTTTTAACCAATTTATGCATTCCTCCAATCTTGGGACTATTAGTCCCACCCCCTCCCTGGAGTTGTTTAGGAAGTAGTAAATCCGGCGGGAACTAATAGTCCCGGGAATAAAAAAACAAACAGTTTTGTGATCCAAGCAGTTTTTCATAAAACAGACACATTATATATATATATATATATATATATATATATATATATATATATATATATATATATATATATATATATATATATATATATGTCCCCGCGAGAAATCATAAAAAAAAAATACTGGGAAGGGCTTGATCCAAGCAGTTTTTCATAAAACTGAACTGTATACGTACAGTTTTGTGAAAAACTGCTCGGATCGAGCCCTTCCCGGTCGGTTTTTTTTTATGATTTCTCACGATGACCATTAAAAACACGTTTTAAACACATTGGACGGTTCGGATTATGCAAAAACACGTTTTAAAACCTTAAAAATACTCATTTTTCTTCAACCCGGGATCTTTGACTGGATCATGGGTATATATATATAGGCCGGTTCCAGAGACAAATAAAAAACCACATAAAAAGACACTCCATCTCGACCCTTGAAACCGAGGGCTGAGATTAGAACTTAAAAGTGTACCATTTGTCTTCCTTTTTCCCATCCCACCTGATCTCTCCCTCTCCCCTCCCCTCCCCATCCGACTTCTCTTGCTTCTCCCTCGTTATCAAAAAAACAAAATGAAAAAGAGAAACTCCTCCACAACTTTCGAACAGGAATTTGTAGTCAACTGCTATGTGATTGAATTTATGCTAGACTGGATTTGTGTTGTTGGTTTTAACTTGGAAACCCTTCATAATCGATAACAACAACAATAACAAAAACCCCATTCTTCAAAATAAATTTGCAGTCAATGGGTATTGAATTAAAAGTCCGAGCCAAATTTTGACGATCCGAACCGCTCAATGTTTTTAAAATGCATTTTTAAGGGTCCACGCGAAAAATCTTCAAAAAAAAATACCCGAAAGGGCTTGATCGGATCAGTTTTTGTTAAAAACGCTATATATAGTGTTTTTAACAAAAATTGATCCGATCAAGCCCTTCCGGGTATTTTTTTTTGAAGATTTTCCGCGTTGGCCTTGGAAAATGCATTTTAAAAACATTGAGCGGTTCGGATCGTCAAAATTTGATCCGGAAAGTTGAAAAAGGGCCAAGTCCGCACGGAATCCCATTTAAGGGATTCCTTAAGAGATCGGGACTGTATATATATATATATATATATATATATATATATATATAGAGAGAGAGAGAGAGAGAGAGAGAGAGAGAGAGAAACAATCATTTTTTTCCTAATGGATTTTCAAAATCTGATTGTTTTTCCATTAATCGTTGAAAAAACCCAATATTGGGCTTTGAAATTGCAATTAGGCTCAACTAGGGCCCTAAGTAAATTGGGTTATAGCTTTTGAGAATTTTTCTTTACTAACCTAGTATATAACAAGTACTATAGTACTTGGAGGCCTAAAAAAAAATTGGGTCTAGATGAGAGGCCCTAGAGCGGCCTGCTAAGCCTTGCCCCAAGGCCGATATCGACCGGTTCATGTCAGGAGTTAGACTTTCGGCCTCGAGCAACCCCTTGACATGTAATCCATTATGTTATTTCCACTCACTCCAACAAACAATCTCCCCTACATTGCCAAGCAAGGCATATAATTTATAAAATAAGAAAAGAATGAAAAAATGTTTTAACAAAGAAAATGGCTTGGGTTATGAACACATACCTGACATGTGGTTGAGTTGTACACACAAGAACAGGATGTTTGGGGGAGAAAAGGATGTGAATTCCAATCCATTGTGGTGGTGTATTTATAGGACTAATTAACTAAAGCATGCATTTTAATACGGTCGTCGATCGCAAGCTGCAATGAAGATGCATTCAAATGAAAATCTAGATAGATTACAAAAGATTTCGCAAGAGCTGCGATAACTATTACAAGTGTTAGAAGGAAATCTAGATGGATTACAATAGATTGCGAATGTCGCTGTTAGAGTTTGTCCCACAATGGTTAATTGTAACCTCTAAAACTAGTATATGTGCCTAGACGGCCTTTTCACTCATTGCCAATAGGTTTTGATGTTCGCATCTTCACGTGCCATATAGGGTTATATGCAAGGGAGAGTGTTAAATAGCTTGATATACATGGTTGGGCCAGGCTCTTCTTCATAAATGAGCTAAATACATTGAAGTATTTCAATTATTAGATAGGCGGTGAAGTTCGAACATAAGATCTATTGGTTCCTTACCATGTTAAAGGATCCAACACTCCAAACCAGTTGGCAATGAGTGGAGAAGCCGTCCATGCTCATATACTAAGAATGTCTCAAACCAACTGTTGGATATGTGATTTTTATATTTTGGAAATAAACAAAAGGATTGGGGGCAAATGTTAGTGATTTTATTACATTTATTTAAATAGTTTTTGAAGGATTGTTCAGCATGTTTATCACTTCTCCTTACGATGCCTCATTGAAATTTAAGCCTTATCCACCATCAGGGCCGGCCCCGGGGTAAGCCCCACAAGCCCGTGGGCTTGGGCAACCAAAAATAAATAAATAAATATATATATATATATATATATATATATATATATATATATATATATATATATATATATATATTGAGTTGTACGTTATAGTATTTAATTTTAATGAGGGGCATATTATCTGAGGAAGTGCTGCAGTGCAGTTGGTCATCGTAATGCAATCATTCCCAAATGGGGCAGGTTCGAGTCCTTCCAAACCCATCTGTATTTTTGATATCTTTGTTTTGGGTAAATTACACTCACCTCCCCTGGGTTTTCTAACTACAACAAGAACTTCGCTTCAAATGTTTTAAATGACAATGTCCTCCATCTCACTTTAACTAATTAGATCATATTGCCCCTCACACACAAACGCCTAGGTTACTCCCATTTCATCTTTGAGTACGAAAAAGATTTCTTTTGGTACACCCCTATACTTAACTTCAACGTATTTTTTGATAATTAATACCCTAAAAAATTGTATTGCCAAAAAAAAAAAACACAAAAAAAAAAATGTGTATCATCCTCCAAAACTATTTGTACCATATACTTTCAACGTACATCTCTCCGTAGATAACATAAAATCACAAACCAAAATTACGCACAATATACAACAAAAATTACTTAACATTTCCATGGTAGCCTTCCTGTTTATATATTGTAGCGACCCCATTACAGCTTATACTACACTTGTATTTTGCACCAAACCAAGAAGAATTTACTTCAAAAATGTAAGAAAAAGTTATTTTCTTTAAATCATAAGCACTATAAGTGGAGTTTTATTTTGAATTTGATTATTTTGATGTAATTCAAGCTAAAAGCAATATGTGACATTGATTTTTTTTTATATTTTTTTTACTGTTATGCCTTTTTTTTATGACTTATAAAAGTAAGTGGGCAACCAAGCATGAGGTTGGGCTTGGGCAACCCAAACCTCGGGGCCGGCACTGTCCACCATTGGTAACAGTTTGATAGAATGTTGAATGAAATATTAACGTGAAGGCGGAACGCTTCTGATTATAGCAATTGCAAAGCTTTTGTGGTATTTTTTTTAACAAATTATACTTGAGCACGAAAGGTCCCAAAATAAGCAATCCACATTCTACTTTTCTGCAAACCATTTTCATTGACAAATTTACATGAGAACAAATAGACTAAATTTCTGTAAAAGGGATTAAAAAAGAGAGACGGTTTCTTGAACACTTTTTATTAGAATTTAGAATCCGAAACATTGTTAAATACAAAGAAACTATTTGAGGATGAAGATGTTTAATGACAGCATCAAAGAAACTAACTCATGGAGGAAGGGATTGGTACAAAAAGTATACTTGAACCCTATTTGATTCTAATCCAAAACACCGGTAGATATGAAGATTTTCTCAACCCAAGTTCGAAGGACAAATGAGTGATCAAACACAATAAAAGAGGGATGCAAGCCCTAACCCTGCTGATTTAATAGGGTATGTTACGTTTGATTCACAGCTCCAAAGGTAAGCTATTGGATGCAGCAAAAAACTACTCCTGCATGTTAGTGTTTGTATAAAATACTACTCCGTACTACTGAAGAGATTTGTGAAATTAACTAAATTTAGGAAATTAAGAGTGAGCAAAAAACCAATTTCCTGAAGGTCTAAGAACCCAAAAAAAATCTACAAAACCCAAACATGTATCTCTCCCACAATTTGTCGAACACATGGAATGCAAGTCGAAATCGGACAACATTTTGAATGGGTTTTCACTAAAGGCAAGTGTTAAAACTTTCAATATGTCAACAGAACTCAGTAAGTTTTCCCATTCTCAACAAATTAAGTACGACATTAAGCCTAGGAAAGCATTTTTGAGCGCTTGAACTGGGAAATATGGTGGAAAGAAACCTCAAAATCAGAGAGTTGGAAAAAGACACGGGTACTATTACCAGCGTTGTTGGTGGGTCTGCAAGACACTCGATGCTTTGCCAGAAGGCCGTGTTTTCTTCATGAGAGCCCAAGCGCAGGTAAGAGATGTAGAGGGGAAGAGGGAGAAGCGGTGGGGCAGAAACTGTCGGGGATTGGAGAAGTTTTACAAACGCAGTTGGGCGCCACTTTTTTGTGAGTGGGTGAGATTAGACGGGAATGAGCGAATTAAAACATTTCACTTTTATATTTCCCTATAAAAACTCACCAAAATATTCAATCGAGAGTTAAGTTTGTTTTGTTTTGTTTTATTTTGTCGGAAATGCTACATACACAACAGATTGGTACAACAAATTGGACAACAGCCCCAAAACGACGTCGTTTTGGGGTATGCTGTTTGAAAAAAAAAAAATGCCAAAAGTTGAAATCACAATGATTTCCCCTTCTTCCCCAAATCAACTCGTTAGACAGAGAAAAATAAGAATAATAATTAAAATTGAAGTAATGAATAGAGAGAGAAATAAGATAATGATTGAAAAAACTAAACTAAACTAAAATAGGCAAACGAACACAACCTATTACCTTTCTCTTCTTTTCTCTTATCATAAAACTTCTCCATTAAAATGAGCTCTTAGAGCACCTCTAATTTTGACCCATTTTGAGACTCATACCCAAAATTGGGGTAAAAACATCAAAAATCCATCGCCAACCTTTACCTAGGCCCTTCCCATTTTTTACTTTTACCCATTTCTTTCCCCATTTTGGGGACACCCCAAACATTTACCCATTTTTCTTGGCATCTACCTTGCTTCATCGGAGCTCTGTTGGACATCTTAAAAGGATGTCAGATCTTAGCTGGAGCTTCGCTGGTTGTCTTGAAATGATGAGAGAGCTTTCGCCGGAGCTTCCAATTTGATGTCAAAGCTTCACCTTCAGCATCTCTGTTGCCCACTCCAACATCGCACCTTATCCAATCTACGGGTAAGCCCAAGTCCCAGTGCCCCAAAACCTTGTGGATGAGTGCAGCTATTGTCACCAGAAGGGTCATTGGAAGCGTACGTGCCTTAAGCGTCTCCAGCCTAAGGGACGTAGTGCTTCCCAGTCAACCAGATCCTATGTTCCTCGGGCACAACAACAGCATTCTCGCCCTCCTGCATCTGTGGCAACAACTTCCTCTAGTAGCACTCCTCCTCCCCCATTTGATTTTGAGCAATTTCAGCAATAGCAGGCTTATATGGCAGCTATTCTGAGGAATTCTTCCCAAGCTTCTGCCATGACTACTACTACCTCGGTTTGCATAGCGCTTACACCACACGTATCTTACCCACCACTTGGCTTTTTTATTCTGGCTCTTCTCATCATATGACCCCTGACTTGTCTCTTCTTAGTAATTGTGTGTCTCCTATTTCTCCTATTAGTATTGCCACTGCCAATGGTTCTCCAATGCAAGTCGTTTCTATTGGTTCCATCATCTCATACTACATGTTCTTCTTCTTCTTCTTCTTCTTCTTCTTCTTCTTCTTCTTCTTCTTCTTCTCTCTCTCTCTCTCTCTCTCTCTCTCTCTTCCTAATATCTTTTATGTTCGTCTTTCGATTAGCCAATTGTCTGATTCAGACTTTGATGTTATCTTTTCTTCTTTTGGTTGTGTTGTGCAGGATCGGAATTCCAATAAGCATATAGGGGCAGGTTGTAGAGTTGGGGACCTCTATATCTTGGAGCACTTGCATATCCCGCCAGAGTCTTTCTTCCATTGTTGTGTCATCCTTCCGTTTAGATAATAAATCATCTCTTTTTTATCTTTGGTATCCTAGATTAGGACATTTGTCTAGTGAGCTTTTGAAACTTTTGGTTAATTAAATCAGGTCATTTGTCCTCTTCCCAAGAAAGATTACACTAAGCTTAGCGCCCGTTGTGTCTTAGGCGTTTTCTTAGGATATGGTATTAATCAGAAAGGCTATCAGTGTTATGATCCTAAGACCAAAAAGCTATATGTATCTAGGCATGTTTTCTTATAGCGTCTCCCATATTTTACTCTTTCTTACAGCACATGGTGACCAAAACGTCACTCACTAATGCATAAAACTATACAACTCCTAACATTCCCCCTCAAGCTAGAGAATAAATATCACTAAGCCCCAACTTGTTAGACAATAACTTCAACTGTAGCTTGAATAATGGTTTAGTAAACATATAAGCAAATTGGGCGCCTGTGGACACAAAGGGATTAGCTACCACACCATCAACCAACTTTTCTCAAACAAGATGACAGTCATCTTTTCTATTTTCTTTCATTTCCTTTAAATTTCTTTTCATTTTGAAACTATCAAAATAAAAATACATATCGCAAGTGCACATACAAAGCAAGCAAACTCAAATGTGGGTTATTGATTACACAGACTAAAACAAATGAAGATCCACATGCCATTTCTCCATGTTCATGTGGATACCAGTTAATTTATAGTAATTGTTTTTTCTTTTGCCCGGCAAAAGTGAAAAGAGGGATATAAAGATTAAAAGGACCAAGAGTGAGGCAGAATGCGCCACCCGAGACTTGAGAAACAACGAAGCCAAGACGCCAAGCAAACACAAACAAGACCAAAGGACAAACAAAGTATAGTTGTTGCACTGTTAATCCATTTAGGACCAATGGACAAACAAAGTATAGTTGTTGCACTGTTAATCCATTTATGGTTTCTATTTTCCGGTTATTATTTCAAATAACTTGAGCAATTATTCTTAGGAAAATTACATTTACGAAACTGACTAGTTTTTGATGTATCAAACTAGCCTAGAGGACCCCCATATAAGATCGTGTATTGCAAGTCACTTCCTTGGTTTCCTAAATCCTTGACTCTATACAATTTGTTGTTGTCAGTGAACTCTTCTACGTTATCAGCATCCACGGTCTGACCATATTCATTAAGGACTGAAACTTGAATGAAGTATGCATCCCAGTATATGGTCCCTATCGGAAAAGTTCCCCAGCCCATTAGTGGTGTAGTGGTGCCGGGTGGACTAAATACCTCACCTCCCCATTCCGCATAATTAGCCAAGTCTCTTAGTCCGGTAAATATTGCACTCGGCCAAAATCCAACCAGAGCACTGTTGAATCCAAAATCTAGCCACCAATTTCCGTTAGCTTGGTCCTACATTAAAAGAGTCGTCAAGAAATTTTGTCGAGTGACAAAATGTGATTAAGAACTATACCAGAAACTAAACTGAGTTAACAACCAGTAAATTTTTTTTCTTTAACTCTTTAAAAGTAGCGTAACACAAATGAGACATCTTAAAATCAACAACGTATAAAAAGATGGAGACTAGGAGGTTTAGGGCTACTTGCAAAGAATGGTAGTGATATAACAATGAGGGAAAATAGACTGAGTTAACAACTTTTTTTTTTTTGTCTTTAACTCGCGTAACACAAATGAGACATCTTAAATAAAAGTATGAACTAATCATTTAAACAAACGATTTTGACAAAATATTCAAAACTTGAATGGCCTAACTAGCAATTGGCAAACGGCTCAAAGCTAAATGTCAGCGAACACATTGGTATGATAGCATTTAGAAAAGGACTAGGTAATTCAATATGTCAACTAGTCTGGTAAAAGTGATCTAACTTTGTGGGGAAAATTGACCCATGTACGTACCCAAGTGTAGTTCCACCCATATATACATGAATAAATGAATGCAAAGTTATGAACATAACCAAATGATTCTAGAGAGATTATTAGCTTTACCCTGCTGATGTACGCTTGAGTTTCTTGAGATTCTCCTCCGCGAATGGAAACACCGCCAAAATCCATGTCAAGAGGTATATCTGATCTCACAATAACAAAGCCGGGGCATCTAGTATTGAAACAATGAGATTGTCCTGCCTGTACGTATATACAAATGAACAATTAGTTTGTGCACAAAATGTTTAGTGCACTAATTTAAGTGAAATGCACCCAAATTAAGAAGAAAAACTTACATCCGTACGGATAAATAGTCGAGTGCGAGTGTCACCGTATAGGGATGGATCAACCTAAGACAAATCAACATAGGAGTTTACGCATATGCAATAAAAAAATTGACACACCATTGACTCATTAAAAAAAATTAAGAAATCTGTTATGAATACCATTTTTTACCTAAAGCTGGGTTAAAATTAAATGGGACCCACTTTAATTATGGTTAATAAAAATTATTACAGATTATACAGTGTGCATTTTGTAATTAGGTATTTCTAGTCTTTTCACTAACTCCAGTTAATTTCACCCTATTTTTTCCTTTCCAAGTACGTGTTTGATGAAAGGAATCAACAAAAGTAAATGTCCTCTTTCTTTAACCCTTTTTGTTCCAGTGGCATGTTGGATGTTTGGCACACCATAACATACGAATCATTTTATATGGTATTGTTTTTCAATTAATCATTCGTTTTATAGTCTTGACGACGGTTATCAAAAAAAGGATAAAATGTAGACCAAAAATGAATAAAGTTCTTGTGAGATCGACACTATTGACAAAAAAAAAAAAAAAATACATAGTTTATATTTTTCGTCTTCAGTAGATTTTTTTTTTTACTTATGCTTTTTACTCCAATAGGTTCAATTTCCCATTCTACTTACAGCTTACTAGTCTCTGACTAGCCTGACTCGAGGACTTAGTTCTAAGCGTGTGTTGAACACTATTCAACGCCCTATGGGCTATCCGTAGAATTTCCCAAAAGGAAAAACAAATTTACAACAATCGCAAATTGACATGACCCATTCATTGATTTGAGGAATTAATCAAATTAACTACAATCAGAAAACTTACCCTCCACCCAGTTTCCAAGCTATCAGGACCATTTTGAATCTTCACTCTTGCTGCACTATACTGTCTACCATCAACATGCGGATTGTGTAAACTCATTTCCCCTCCAGCTCCAACAAATTTCTTGTCTGAATTAGCTCTTGTTCGAACTACGGCATACTGAGCACCAATATCAACACATATTATTGCACATGTATTTCGTTACTATTGGCTTTTCCATTTCTCCTGGTATATGGCGTAACATAAGTGTATAAAAACGCATGTATTGATGTTAGTTATTGTCATTATTTTCCCAATAAAGTTTGTTGAAGCTTCAAAAAATGGATTTACATTTTGAAAAACGTGGACATTTGTCTATGAAGCACCAACACACCTAATAAACTAATATCAAATTCATAAAAATCCCTTGTTTGAATTATACTCTCTAATAAGTAATAAGTCCAAGTTAAGAATTTCAAAGAGCGATATTAGTTTTGATTGTTTCATATGAACAAGCCAAAGCATATATGGAAATAAAGGGATATACATAAAGTTTGTTCTGTCCCTCACCATATTAGTGTTCCAAATTTTTTAAGCAAATATCGTTTTCTATTTTTGTATCTATCTGTAACTGTGTCCATGTCAGTATTTCTATCGAGATCTTCACATGCAATAATTTAGCGAATAAAGAAAAAAGAAACTTATAAGTTACTTCTAGAGAATGATCTATATTGATTTACAATGCAAAAACTCTGCATTTCTTTTAATTGTTTTTTCCTTTTGTTATTGGAGGCCCATTTGTGGTAAGAGGAATTATCTGAAGCCCATACCGGACAACAGCATTTTGGTTTCGGCTCAAATACCGGTTGGTGCAAGTCCATACAAACCATACTGGTCCGAACGGGACTATGTTAAGCTTATTGTCTTTTAGATAAAATTACATATTTTACCAGAATCTTTGATGTGGAAAAGTAACCCTCGTAGTGATAAATTCGAAAAAGTATTCCGTATCTTATCGGTACCAAGTAAAAAAATTGCTACTGTAGCCGGTATAGTTCTTAGAACCTTGTGTAAGATCAGTTAGACAGTCGGTCAGCTTGATTCTCCTCTTTTTGGAGAGCTTATCAAATGTAACGATTATTATGAATTTGAATGCCCATGGTTGTGTTTTTCTTTTCTCCAAATCACTTTTCGTATTAAAAAAAGCAATTCCCTGCAAAATTTATTTGACTCTTTTTTCGCTAATTTGAATAAATATCTCAATTGTTTCTTTGTTAGTGGTGTGAAACTTTAAAAATGACACAATTTTCAGGGGCAAACAGTATGGGAAGGCGGTATATTAATGTAGCTCCCTAATGCTCAAGCAAAGAAAAGGGAAAACGAGCAATATTAATACTTCACAACTTCAATATGTAATAGGATTATGGATAACTTACATGAGTACCAAGAGTGCTGTCTTCTAAAGAGGTCATTTTTGAAGCAAATCTCTCTCTAATTAGATCTTCTTTACTAATTCTTCTAATTGGGACCGTTCCAACAGGGCAGCCTCCATCCTTTAGCCCTATACTTATGGGTTTGGTAAATTTTGACGAAACTTGATCTCTTGTTCCCCTATCTAGTGAAGTAGGTTTCATCTGCAATTCAAATCATTCCACACAAACTAATGACTGAATTGTATCCTAGAGATTTAGATGGACATGTAGAGACGACAAACCTGATAATGGAAAGTATGATTCTTCAACAGAGGATGATCGAATGCGGGTTGTTTGTAGAAATCAACGCAATCAATTGTATCTCCATAATCAGTCTGTTAGCATTACAACCCGTAGTTAATTTTAAATATGCTTAAGGAATAAAAGAGATTTTTCATCATCACAACTAAACTAGTAATCAACTTGAGAGTTCACATGTATGGTTGTGAGCGGGGGCTTGTTCAAAAGCTCAAGTTGTTTTTCCAACTCCTTTTCTTCTTGGTCAGATAAACCCATGCCTTCTTCGACTCCATTGTGGCCCACAAGAAGAGAGGACACAAAAAAGAGAAGTAGGAGAACAACATGCAAATCCACAGATTGGTCTAGAAAATGGAAATATTAGGGCTTAGCGTTCTGAGATTAAGATAAGCTGTGCTTCCTAGAGCCAACTATATACAGACGACAAAATGCAAATTAGAGAGATACAAAATTATATTGCTCCATGAAACAAATTATATGAGTGTGACGGCATATATATAGTTGCATTTTTTAACCAATTTATGCATTCCTCTAATCTCGGCTTGGTTTTCCATCTGTTAAAATGGACATTTGCTAAAATTAAGTGGGTGATTTTAGCAAATGAAGTGGGGAGGGGAGATGATTTTATCTCCAATGAATCTGGACGTATGTATGAAGTGGGGAGATGATTTTATCTCCAATGAATCTGGACACATGTACGTCCAGATTCATTGGAGATAAAATCACCTCCCCACTTCATTTGCTAAATCACCCACTTGATTTTAGCAAATGGAAAACCAAGCCCGGTGGGAACTAATAGTCCTGGGAATAAAAAAAACCAACTAACATGGGATGAAGAGAGGTGAGGGGATTAATAGTTCAATCCCCTCAATCAGTGTTTAATTTATGGCTTATCCTAATTGGGTTTTCCTGTATAATCAAGTTGGAGCCTTGAAACGAATCAATTTTATTCATTACAGCTGTCTTTGGTAAATCTATCTCACTCAATATTCTCATAGGTACTACCTCTAAGTCTGATCAATACAGGATTGGTTTCAAGTCCGGCCCTAAGTTTCTTGAGGCCTCAACCAATCATGAATTTGAGGCCCTTCACATTTAAATGTGCTATAATTTCAAGAGATACAAATTGGTAAAATAATCGAGCCCTTGCCGGTCGTTTTTTTTTTCATGATTTCTCACGAAGACCATTAAAAACACGTTTTAAACACATTGGACGGTTCGGATTATGCAAAAACACGTTTTAAAACCTTAAAAATATCCCTTTTTCTTCAACCCGGGATCATTGACTGGATCATGGGTGTGTGTGTATATATATATAGGGGCCGGTTCCAGAGACACGTAAAAAACCACATTAAAAGACACTTCATCTCGACCCTTGAAACCGAGGGCTGAGATTAGAACTTAAAAGCGTACCATTTGTCTTCCTTTTTCCCATCCCACCTGATCTCTCCCCTCCCCTCCCCTCCCCTCCCCTCCCCATCTGACTTCTCTGGCTTCTCCCTCGCTATCAAAAAAACAAAATGAAAAAGAGAAACTCCTCCACAACTTTCGAACAGGAATTTGCAGTCAACGGCTATGTGATTGAATTTATGCTAGACTGGATTTGTGTTGTTGGTTTTAACTTGGAAACCCTCGATAACAACAACAATAACAAAAACCCCATTCTTCAAAATAAATTTGCAGTCAATGGGTATTGAATTTAACCTTGAGAGACATAACAATCACAACAAAATTAAAAAAACATATATATATATATACAGAGAGAGAGAGAGAAACAATCATTTTTTTCCTAATGGATTTTCAAAATCTGATTGTTTTTCCATTAATCGTTGAAAAAACCCAGTATTGGGCTTCGAAATTGCAATTAGGCTCAACTAGGGCCCTAAGTAAATTGGGTTGTAGCTTTTGAGAATTTTCCATTCCTAACCTAGTATAACAAGTACTATAGTACTTGGAGGCCTAAAAAAAAAAAATGGGTGATGAGAGGCCCTAGAGCAACCCCTTGACATGTAATCCATTATGTTATTTCCACTCACTCCAACAAACAATCTCCCCTACATTGCCAAGCAAGGCATATAATTTATAAAATAAGAAAAGAATGAAAAAATGTTTTTTAACAAAGAAAATGGCTTGGGTTATGAACTCATACCTGACATGTGGTTGAGTTGTACACACAAGAACAGATGTTTGGGGGAGAAAAGGATGTGAATTCCAATCCATTGTGGTGTATTTATAGGACTTTTCATTTGTCATACAATGCCCAATAAAGCTAGCAATCTTCTAAACGGAAACTACTAAATTCTATCACATCTTCAAATGGTTGCAAAATAAGTTATCAAAGTAGACTAATTAACTAAAGCATGCATTTTAATACGGTCGTCGGTCGCAAGCTGCAATGAAGATGCATTCAAATGAAAATCTAGATAGATTACAATAGATTTCGCAAGAGCTACGATAAATATTACAAGTGTTAGAAGGAAATCTAGATGGATTACAATAGATTTGGCCTAACTATTCAAATAAATTATATAACACGCAATCTGAAGGAAATCTAAATCTTGATGGATTACGATTTTACAAAGAAATTATATATGGAGGATACTTCAGAACCAAAAATATCCCAAACAGAAACTGGTATGAAAAACTAGAGATCATAACTAAAATCAATGGAAGAACAGATATCACCCCTTCCTCCCCTATCCACTCTTTTCTTTTGAGATATTCTAGAAATTCCAGGGAGGGTAGGGTAAGCTATTACAAACATGTTTCTATGGACCTTGAACAATTTGAAAGTGTTTTATGGTATTTCGCACTACACAGATACTAGCATCAAACCCGTGCTATGCACGGAGTCGCAATACACAAAAAAAATTTAATTATTGATGAATACTTTCAACATTAAAATGGCCTTGTTTGTTTGTTAGTTTAGTTTTCCACAAAAATCTAGCGTTGTACCGTGCTACACGATTATATGCTTGGAGCACTTTGATTCCACAATCTAGCGGAAAACCCATGCTATGTACGGGATGAATTAATGTTTTCATATACCAATAATTTAAATCTGTATGGCAATAACAATGTTATTCTTCAAAACACGTGGTATTAAACATATTGATGAGTGATTACTTGATGAAAGTGTGTAATTTTTCGGTATTAATCATGTTGATGATGATTAGCCTATGAAAATGTGTATTCTTTGGGTATTATAAATAATTAATCTTAGAACACTTATACATTTTTTTATACTAATAATCCCTCCGTTCGTAAAGATAATCCACTGCCAAAAAACCTCTAATTTCCGGATAGAAAAATAAAGCACCTCCGTACATGATTTATACATTTCTTCATACAAAATTAAAGAACTAATTGAGATTTTTATCCAAAAATTGCACGTCGCTTTGTAATTAATAGACTATCTTTTGTGGGATGGAGGTGGAAGAATATTAATCTTAGGTGCTACCACCGAGTCAAAATCCTGGCTTCGTCCCTCGATATTACTCTCTAATATAAATTGTCAAAAAAATCTTATAACTTGTTTAAGTACCTCACAAAATCAAACTTAATCAAATCTTAAAATACCTCACGACCTTCATATTTTGCTTTGGGGCTTAACTCCTTTGTTTACAGAGCTGGACATTGCAATGGTGCAATCATTGTGCTTAATGTATGGTTGTTCAAAATATTAATTCACTCATATGAATATATAGTTTCTTATATTTGGATGTTAGTTTTGCGATTATTACGTATCATATGTGTAAGGCATATATTTGAGTTTTGAATTTTCTTTCCACAATATAATTCAACTGTATTCTACGACTTCTTATTTTGTTAATATATTAATTGTCTAAGTTAGATAGATATTCATCATTCTATCTTAAAGTAGAATATAATACTAAATGTCACTTTGCAAAAGAAGAAGAAGAAGAAGAAAAGAAAACAAATTCTATCCCACAAAACTCAAGAAAGGTTGGCTAAAAGAATTGTTAAGATCTTATTTGTCATCTGATAGTCATATAGTAATTTAGTATTGTACCTTTCCAGGTCCTAGCAATAGCAACTATTAACTTGACACTTACTGCTAAATTGAGAATAATATTTCAATTATATATGTCCCTTCGGGGACATCCGATAAAATTGGAACGATATATAACCCTTTGACCATTTTTGCGTGCAAAATGTTGTTTTAACAATTTCAATCGATTGATTTTCTCATCAAGGTTCTCACATCGATCCTGTAAAAGCCAAGTCATTTTTTAACCATCATAAATTTCGACATCAAAAGCCATTATAGATTTTTTTTTAAAATGAATACCAATAAGTAGAAATTGAAAAAAAAAAATACAAACTAACTCACCGTTACCAAAACATGGGTTATTTGTTCATTTGCACCAGGCCAACCATAGCCCTAGCCAAAGTATAAGAACAACGATAAGGTTTGCACGAAAATATAATTGGTTGGATTGAGAGACTTAAGAGTTTTTTAAACTGATGGTTGAGAAAATGGGGGATGGACCATTTCATTTTTATAAGTTTTTGATGTATTTGGAATTTAAAACTAATTGATTATTGTTTTTATTTGCAAATGTTGAGTGTTTTTTTAAATTATTTTGAAATTTTTAATTAGCTAATTGATTTTTTCATTTGTAGAATTTATTGATTGATGAGTATTTGAAATTTAAAATTATTTGACAGATTATTTTATTTACCAATCTTGAGTGTTGATTCCTTAAATCATGAACTTGCTTGAAATTTGAAATTTACCAACTTATGGTAATTGAATTATTGTCACATGTGTCACTCAAAATCCTATACGACAAACCAATTATTTTATGCCACTTGTCGCGATGAGAGCCTTCCTCACAAAAAGTCATTCTGCAATACTATATAAGATGAGATTTTCAATATGACATTGATGCAGGACAATATATACACTCCTATCATTTATGGAAGCATTATTTTTGTAACAATTTTTATTTACGATTATTCTTAGAATATTTTATTTGTGCTACCTGTTTTGCACGTTCCTAGTTTAGTTTTGATTAGATTTTATTTTATTTCCTTTTAGCTAATAGTCTAGGTTTCCAAGTAATGCTTTGCTTGGTCACCACTCTAAGTAATTTCCTTTTAGTTAGGACTCCTACTAGTATAAATAAGGATGTAGCCTATGAGCATATTTAACTTTTAATCAGTCAATATTATTTCTGAGATTTTCTCTCTCTTTTTCTTGTGGATTCAAGAACTCTCGTGGATTCGAGAACCTATTTTCGTTTGAACTAGTACGCAACTAGTTTCTCGTGAATTCCGCTGCGTCAAGTGGTATCAGAGCGGGTTTTTCCTGGCTGATGGCTCCAAACAAAGTAGAAGACACACCCCTCGACGTTGCTCAAGGGCTTGCTGATCTAAGGGCAGAGGTTGAAGAACAACAAACGCAGTTCACAGATTTTCAAACAGAAATCCATGAACCGTTGCAGCAAAAGTCTCTACGCCTCGACCAAGGAGCAGTAAGGGTTGAAGAAGATCGCGCGGTGGGAGTTGCCCAACGCCGTCCTCTTAACCAGAATCGGGAAAGCGCGGTGGGATTTGCCCAACGCCAACTCGATAATCAAATAGTAGTTGGGGAACACCCAACTAACTGTGCTGATAGTGAGGAAATAGAACCTAATTTCAGGTATTATCACAGTTTACCTAACTTAAGTGGTTTTGAGTATTGTGAAGATATTTTTTATTGGATTCTAGACATCGAAAATTTCTTCGATTATGAGGGAATTCCATCCGAAGAATGGTGGAGCTTCTTTTTTTTAAAACTTACAGGTCCAGCTCTACAATGGTGGCTAGATATGCAATCTTTAAGAGATAGATTGGGCAAGCATCGTATTTGCGATTGGTCAAAAATCAAAGAATGTTTGACGGATAAATTTGTGCCATAGAATTATGGGCAACTTTTGGAAGATAAATATATGCCGAAGCAACAAAATACAATCAATGCATCTACCAATAATGTTGATGAAGAAGCTTTTAAAGAGGAGGCAACTCAAGTTGATGGTAAGAAAATTGATAGGGATTTGGGTGATGAGAAAAATAAGGTATTATTATTGGGGATTAAGTTGTTGAGGACCAAAGTAATTTTTCAAAGGAGGTGATCAATGCTCCCACCTTATGTGATGGCTACATGGTCACGCCAATATTTCTTAATGGGTCGATTATTAATATGTCAACCAACACCGAGATGATGATACAAAATCAAGAGAACACACAATGTCAAGTTTCCCTTATTGATTTTCTTGGAGTGCAACAGTATCATTGGATTTCCAATATTCATCTGATTGATCTTATCAATCACCTGAAGCATGCAGAGAAGATATCATTGCAAATATTATTTTCTGTGATATTTTGGAAGGAAATAAAAGTGTTGAAGTATTCCAAGTATCTATTTATTTGGCATGGAAGATGGCAGATTCCTAACGAGAACTCGAGGACGAGTTCTTTTGAAGAAAATGAGAATGATGCAGGACAATATATACACTCCTATCATTTATGGAAGCATTATTTTTGTAACAATTTTTATTTACGATTATTCTTAGAATATTTTATTTGTGCTGCCTGTTTTGCACGTTCCTAGTTTAGTTTTGATTAGATTTTATTTTATTTCCTTTTAGCTAATAGTCTAGGTTTCCAAGTAATGCTTTGCTTGGTCGCCACTTTAAGTAATTTCCTTTTAGTTAGGACTCCTATTAGTATAAATAAGGATGTAAGCCTATGACATTATTTAGTTTTTAATCAAATATAATTCAGAGTTATTTCTCTTTCTTCTTGTGGATTCAACAACTCTCGTGGATTCGAGACCTATTTTCGTTTGAACTAGTACGCAACTAGTTTCTCGTGAATTCTGCTGCGTCAGACATTATCACATCATTAAATCAAAACAGAAAACACATGTTATGAACAGCAACTACAACTACAACAACAACAACAACAAACAAACAATGTACGCTAAACATCGCAGCTATTCTAGTGGGCCACCTTCGGATACCTTCTAGTCTATGAAGCATCGAGCACAGTAATTCTAAAACCATGTTGTACTTCATGTAACTTACCGGGTACCGTAGTTTACGTGGTACTACTAAATACGTACATGGTGCACAAAACACGGGCTGAAAATTTTATTTACGACTTTTGCCCTGCCCCTAGGCACCCCCACTAAGCCAACACCAGGGGCCCTGGTAGCCAAGGGCTGGTAGGCGCCAAGCCCCCCACACTTTATAAGAAAGAAAATTTATCCTCTACTTTTCAATATATAATGCTACGCGCACACCACATGCACACCAGCTCATCCGGACCGTCCAAACGCTTTTTGGACAGTCTGGATTTGAAACCGGTCATAAAGCATTTATGACCGGTCATACTTTTAGAGAGCTATGCAGTTTATATTGCGAATGTCGCTGTTAGAGTTTGTCCCACAATAGTTAATTGTAACCTCTAAAACTAGTATATGTGTCTAGACGGCTTTTTCACTCATTGCCAATAGGTTTTGATGTTCGCATCTTCACGTTCCATATAGGGTTATATGCAAGGGAGAGTGTTAAATAGCTTGATATACATGCTTGGGCCAGGCTCTTCTTCATAAATGAGCTAAACACATTGAAGTATTTCAATTATTAGATAGGCGGTGAACTTCGAACATAAGATCTATTGGTTCCTTACCATGTTAAAGGATCCAACTCCAAACTAGTTGGCAATGAGTGGAGAAGCCGTTCATGCTCATATACTAAGAATGTCTCAAACCAACTGCTGGATATGTGATTTTTATATTTTGGAAATAAACAAAAGGATTGGGGGCAAATGTTAGTGATTTATTACATTTATTTAAATAGTTTTTGAAGGATTGTTCATTGTTCAGCATGTTTATCACTTTTCCTTACGATGCCTCATTGAAATTTAAACCTTATCCACCATTGGTAACAGTTTGATAGAATGTGGGCAACGTGAAGGCGGAACGCTTCGGATTATAGCAATTGCAAAGCTTTTGTGGTATTTTTTTTTTTAACAAATTATACTTGAGCTCGAAAGGTCCCAAAATAAGCAATCCACACTTTTCTGCAAACCATTTTCATTGACAAATTTAAATGAGAACAAAAAGACTAATTTTCTGTAAAAGGGCTTAAAAAAGAGACACGGTTTCTTGAACACTTTTTATTAGAATTTAGAATCCGAAACATTGTTAAATACAAAGAAACTATTTGAGGATGAAGATGTTTAATGACAGCATCAAAGAAACTAACTCATGGAGGAAGGGATTGGTACAAAAAGTCTACTTGAACCCTATTTGATTCGAAACCGAAACACCGGTAGATATGAAGATTTTCTCAACCCAAGTTCGAAGGACAAATGAGTGATCAAACACAATAAAAGAGGGATGCAAGACCTAACCCTGTTGATTTAATAGGGTATGTTACGTTTGATTCACAGCTCCAAACGTAAGCTATTGGATGCAGCAAAAAACTACATGTTAGTGTTTGTATAAAATACTACTCCGTACTACTGAAGAGATTTGTGAAATTAACTAAATTTAGGTAATTAAGAGTGAGCAAAACACCAATTTCCTGAAGGTCTAAGAACCCAAAAAAATCTGCAAACCCAAACATGTATCTCTCCCACAATTTGTCGAACACATGGAATGCAAGTCAAAATCGGACCACATTTTGAATGGGTTTTCAAAAAGGCAAGTGTTAAAACTTTCAAAATGTCAACAAAACTCAGTAAGTTTTCCCATTCTCAACAAATTAAGTACGACATTAAGCCTAGGAAAGCATTTTTGAGCGCTTGAACTGGGAAATATGGTGGAAAGAAACCGCAAAATCAGAGAGTTGGAAAAAGACACGGGTAGTATTACCAGCGTTGTTGGTGGGTCTGCAAGACACTCGATGCTTTGCCAGAAGGCCGTGGGCCGTGGGTCGTGGGGAGAAACTGTCAGGGATTGGAGAAGTTTTACAAACACAATTGGGCGCCACTTTTTTGTTTTGTTTTGTTTGTACGGGTAATGAGTAGGTGAATATGAGTAATGAGTGGAGAGATACTGTAACGCCCCCAAAATTTGGGCACATTAATTATTATTACAAACCATAATAAAGTTTAACCTATAATACAAATAATAATGTCTCCAATTACTACATAAATAACAACCGGGGTGGTTCTAGATCTTCGTCTATCTCTGCGCCGAGTCATTCCCCACTCCGGCAGCACTGCCTGCTCCATAAGACTGATCTCCACAGTATCGGTCATGTCCATCTAGATAATCTAACATAATACATAAAAGTCACGCAGGCAACATCGTGGTATTATGTCAGGGTTACACAAGTGCAACACCATGAGCAAGGCCTAGTAGTTCACTATACTAAACTTCTAAGTAGCAATTCTAGAACAATAAGTTCAAAAACAGTATATGAAACTTGTGTACAGTGAACCATGCAATGCATCATGCGTGCCTATGCGGATCAGAGTAAACATGTGCAGAAAACAGTATTTCCCTTTCGGTATCTCAAAACAGTGTCATGTGTCATTTTTCTCAAAACAGTTCTTATTCAATTTTTTAAACTTAGCTTATCTTTCATCAATTTTTCCCAAAAATCGACTTTCTCATATCAGTGCCTCTTTCAGCATTCTTCTTCAAATTTCATATATCTCACACCACTCAAAAAGTTATTGGTTCGTTTACTCCTCCTTTCAGCTGATGGTACCAACCTTTCCGCTCGAGGCCCCGGCCATCGTGCATCACCGAACTTAACAGCCTGTTTGCACGGTCCGTCCACCCCGCGACTCACACGACAGTCCCGGCCGCCTTGCATCACCAAACTTAACAGCCTGTTTGCAAGGTCCGACGTTCGCCGTGTGTTGTGCACGCTTAGCCTAAACATCCAAGTTCTCTCCGCGAACTGGAAGTGGCGCTCTCACTGCACTACCGCATCAAACCATTCCTCCAAGTTCTCTCCGCGAACTTGAGGTGGCAACAAATTCATCTCATCACATTTCATTTCATTTCCCGAAAATTCCATTTCTCTTTTCCAAAACTCATTTTCATTCTCATTTCTATTTTATCATCAGTCGTTATCCAATTTTTCAAGTCCCGTGTCATAATGTATTGTGTACGTGCTCAATGCCACATGCTCAAAATCATGCCCATGCAATATTCCATAAACTTTTCTTTCTAAAATTTATATTTTCCAAATAAGCATTTCCCACATAAAATCACCCATTTTAATGCACCAACTTTCTCCAAAAATAATATTTCCTCTAAAATTTTCTCACATAAAATCATGCACTTTAATGCACCAACTCTCTCCAAAAATAATATTTTCTCAAGAAATTTCCTCACATAAAATCATGCACTTTAATGCACCAACTCTCTCCAAAAATAATATTTTCACAATTTCTCTATAAATTTTATTTCTCATTGAAAATCCAATTTCTTCCTTGTTCTCTTTCAAAACTAATTTTATTTCTTTTAAAAGAAATAAAATTAATCAACTTGCTCTTTCAAAATATGATTTAAACAAAAACTTCTTTTCTAGAAATTTCATATCAAAAATTTAACTCGATTAGCATGAACTTTCTAAAAAAAATATTTAACCTCTCCAAAAATATACTCATTATATCTCTAGAAAACTTTCTTTCTAACAAACTTAAATAAAACATCATTTTCTATATCTAGTAAAATCACAACTTTTTTTCTAGAAAAATTTTAATCAACTCTTGAAATCTTCTACTTTTCACCATAACCATAAAATATACTCACTAATTTAATTAGTAAAAATTTTCGAGAAGAAATTTATTAAAAACTCTCTCTCATATTTATTTAGTAAAAACTTCATATTTTCTTACAAAAATTTTCATAAAACAATAGTAATTTCTTTCTAGTAAGAAACAAGTCCCTCATTAAATAAAGTTAATCTATTTATTTTAAGAAAAATAATCATCTAATTAGCAACCAATAGTTTAATCAAATAGGATTAACTAGTTCTTCCAAGAAATATCAACAAAATAATACTAGAACTTTGTTTAGAAACACTTCTCTTCTAATCTCTTCTAATCAGCTTCTAATCACTTTGATCTCATTAAACCAACTTCTAATTCTATGTAGAACTATTCTAATTAGAACCTAATTAACCCCTTGTTAACCTTTCAACATGAAATCCTCTTTCTTAAACACTAAGTGTAACACCCCGATTTTCGGAAGCATTAATTAAATAATTTATTAAACGATTAATATAATTAAAAAGGATCTCTTTAATTAAGCAGCGGAAATAACATAATTGTCTTAGTTTGAGTACAAATAAACATGGTACTTTTCTTGGGAAAATTAAATTACATTTGTCCCACAAAATAAAGGAGGTGTTGGATCTCTATAGGTTCAGGTTTAGATCCCACTCTTTTGATGTCATCTGTTCGGTAGGGAACTCCCCTGTTTGGTTGTATACTTCTCCTTCGGTACCTGGCGTAAAATGCCAGGGCCATAACAGCACCATGACTGACAAATCACCCAATAGATAACTCCTACCCACTAACCCTTACATTACAATTAACCACAGTTCATGCACATTTAAAAGAAAGTACATAATTGAATAACAAATAAGTGATTTCATTAACTAGCCTTTAGCTTACGTTTTCATCTAATTTCTCAACCTAGAGAACAACCTCCCGAATAACCACCAAGTCTATGGTCATTTCGTGATTCAACTCCTCCTTGCTTGCCCTGACTGAGAGCCTAGATGAAAAGCCTAAGTTATTTACTTAGTGAGAATTCATCAAAAGCCTCACAATGATGAATTTTCCAGGGACTGACTGTACCAGTGGGCCCACGAGGAACTGACTGTAACCTCAGGAGTTAGGGATGGCAATTTCTCCAAACCCGATGGATACCCGCCCCAAACCCGGCTATTTGGAGGCAGATATTATTTGATTTTTCATCCAATAGGAGCGGGTATGGTAGAACTTAAAGAATCCCCGGTTGAAAATGGAGCGGGTATGATTTTGTGATACCCGTCTCTGAATATCCATACCCGCCCCGTTTCAAATTGTATACATATTTTTATGAATATATGTATATATGCGGGCATATAGTAGTATATGTATGTGTGTATATATAAGTATGCATATTGGTATAATTTATGTATATTGTTCCAAATTAAAACTATATATGGTTAAATGTTAAAAAAAGTTTAATGATGCTAGTTTTCAAAATTGTATATAATCTTGGTAGACTATTATTTCTTTACAACTTTCTATTCTATTTTGTTTTAAATGGTTTTTTTGTTAGTATAGAACACATAAATTAGATCTTACCCTCTCTTCTTTTTTTTTCCAACTAGTTTGGATATGGATTTACCCGAATATACCCGATCCCCAACGGGAGGCGGGTATGGTGGATTGTCCGCTATCCCTTTTGGGTATGGAGGTGGGGATGGGGAAGAACTTCCCAATTGGGAATCGGGGGTAGAATAGGGTCCCCCGATCCATACCCTACCCGTTGCCATCCCTATCAGGAGTATATAGCCGTGACTCGGTCTATAATACAAATCACCCTTATATCACCAAATAATTCAGTATGGAATAATCACAAAATGCCACAACTTAGGGTTCCGAATCTCTGTCAATCCATAATCACGATATCTCCAATTCCAAAATCACTGGCTAACTGCCATCCATCTCATCAAATGTCATCCAAAATTCTTATTCAATTTTTCCATTAACTTAATGTCTATGTGAATTCTATACACGAACACCAAACCCGGGAACCTATTTGTCCGATCTAGCAATCAACATTTTCATCTAAGAAAGCGATAAATAAATAAAGAACAAAATGATATGACAGTTGATAGCGTGCATGCAATTCACATAATATCCGAATTAGTCCACGCTGGCTTTGGGTTTATTAGAACTCAGCACGTTAATTTAGTTTATCAAAGAAGGAATGTGAACAGTAATGAAACTTAAGAGCTATAAACATTTCTGTTTCAAAATGCATTACTAAGTTATAAAAAAATTTACAGATAGGATATTGCAAAGTGTTTTGAGTAGCTAAACTGATTCTTATGAAAATTAGAACTCCCTTTATTCCCAATCTATTAAATAACTAGTTTTAGGGAAAAACTACACAACCACATCTAGTTACTGTTTATTAGTCTTTCTAGCTAGCAAGCTGTGGGGTGCGAGTACGTACACATCTTATATTTTTATTGCCAAGACAATTAACCTACTCCTTACCATAAAGTATATGCGTCGCTTCTCATAAAAAAATTAAAAGTATAGGGAGAGTTTGTTACTGCATTTTACATAAAATAAATAAATAAATAAATAAATAAAATGGTTATAGTACTTATCATAACTTGAAGTCATATCTGGTATACAAAAGTAGTCAATCAAAAATTAAACTAGATCTTAATATCATATTCTACAATAAGAAATAAAAATAATGCTTAACAGGTTATGTTTTATTATATATACATATCCTATTTAGTCCAAAACTACAATTAACTTAACATGCTAGTGTTAACATGATTATGGTAATGTACCAAGTCAGAAAAACCATTTGGTTCTACACAACAACAACATGATAACAAGATAAACCGAAAACAAATTTCGAACCATAATGGAGTGAGCTTGTAGCCACGAGGTCTTTAAACAAAGGGTACTATTTTAGTTCCAAAGTTTAAAAGGGGCTGGAGTGTGATAAGAATATATCATTTCAACAATCTGTGATTCACAATGTAATGGAACGAAAACAAAAGGTGCCGATACACAGTATTTCGGAAAAACAAAGTATAAATGGGTGGGGTTGGTTTTGATGCATGGGTGTTTTTCCTTTCCTTTCTAAACCATAAAAATAGCTCATAAACATCATACTTAGGAAAGGTAGAGAAAAGTTATTCTACCTCTCCTCCGAAGTCTTAGCGTGAAAAAGAGATTTTTGGCGAAAAAATGTAAACGGAGAAGATGACCGGAGATAAGGCCACGGGGTGGCGTTGAGGTGAACGGTTGGAGCTTGGTCGTGTATGAGAAGGTATGAGAAGGTTTAAAATTCAGAATTTTAGTGTGGATGTGTGTGTATAATAAACCCACTTAGTTTCTCACTCTAAAACTTTATTGAAGGACTCAAGCTCTCACTCTCTTTCTTTCTCTAGTATGTTTGCAACAGAAAATAAGAGGTTTGTGGGTGATTTTCGGAGTGGAGGAGAGGGGATAAAATGGCAATTGGTTTAGGTCCATAAACCGAAGGATAATAGGATGCTTAGAGGAGGGGTTTTGTTTGGAGGTTAAGGGAAGGCTTTGAGGTTGTGTGGGCACATCTTATTGGCTGATTTTGAAGAAGGGTACGGTAAAAATGGTTAAACATTGGATGATAGATTTGAAAGAGTGATGGGTGTAGGTGGTGGTTTAGTGGGTAAAAGAATGCTTAGGGATAATAGGTTGTTTAGTTGGTGTAGGACTTAATTAGGGTACTTGGTTAGGAACTAAATGAAATAGGGAATTAAATGGTTACACATACATGTATATCTATATACATATACATACCTATAAATGTGAACAAAATGTAGTAGTAAATAAGGTCTACTTACGTTAAGTAAATAAAACATAGAATTTAAATGACTTTAATAAAATAAAATAAAATAACGGACCGTTACACTAAGTAACATGCTTAGTAGCTTAATACATACATAAATTAACCCAATCAAGCTTCAAAACTATGCTTAGAAGACTAATTAGAACATCAAAATGAAACTAGAAATAACTAATTAGAAGGTTAGTTTAGTAAACCACCTTGATTTCCGGGTGTAAACAGGAAGCCGATTAGCAATCATTTGGTGTGGACGCTCCTTAATCTACTTAACTTTCTTACTAATTAACTTAGTAAGAAGTTAATTAAGGTCTAAATGGGTTGATTTTAGGGTGGTAGAAGTAGGTGGTTTGTTGGGAATTTTAGAGACAAACATATATGGAAAGTGTAAAGTGGTCCCAAGGAACAAAAGGGTGGCTAGCTATTTATAGCAAATGAGACCTCCCTCTCTCTCTCTCTCTATGCTTGCAAGTTAAGGAAATTTGGGGAAGTGAATGGGAACCAACGTGGGAAACAATGGTGGGGGAAAATATGCCTCTTGTTGTGTAGGTTTTTGCATAGTCACCTTTGATATGGGGTGTTTTTAGGGCTTATACACACAATATGCATGTGCATGCAAGATGTAGCTAGGGGTAGCCTAAATGGGCTATACATAGGGAGAATATTCTCCCTTAAAACATGGAACCATGTTTCATGGAAGCTTGGAAGCCAAGGTCTAGCCTATTGAGGTCTAGGTTGTGTAGCATGTACTCTATTACATGTATTGTGTGGGTATGTATAGGTTGCTCCTAAAATAACAAGGTTTGTTCTAACTAGTTTTGGGTACAAAACTGATAGGCGCGCAATGTCATAGATATAAGCGCCTAAGTAGGGCAAATTAGCGCATTAGAGGCGCGATTTATTCCATTTTCCACTTGATGCAGTGTTGTCTTTTGTTTTTGATGTTTTTGGTTGTTTTGTAGGGAACAAGTCGGAAAGAGCGCGTAAAGTGGACACAAGGCGGTCGGGCATGTTGGGAACCGGTGGGGCCCAAGTAGGGACGACCAGACAAGCTTGGAGAGCATTTTAAGAGACTCGGTATCGATACAGTCATATTGCTGTATCGATACCCGGGCGTTCAGTGGCGAACAGAATCTACTGGTATCGATACAGCTATTCGCTAGTATCGATACCGAGTGCCTTATAATTGGCCGGTTGACTTGTCACGTGTTTTGACTTCGGTAGGGAGCATAAATACCCCGTTTTGGGGACAAATTAGGGTTCCACGAATTTTCCTTAGGTTTTGTGTTTTCGAGTTTTCGGCTACAGATTTACAGTTCTTCATTCAGCGTTTCGCATTCAAGTTTATTTCCAGAATTTCAGTTTTCAGACTGGTGTTGCGTAGTAATAATCAAGCTCGATCTGTTTTTCCTTGCAAGCTACGGTATCATCATCTACTTTCTATATTTCATCTTCAAGCATGCTTAGATCTAGGTTTAATTTGTTTTCTGCAATTATTACGATCATGAGTGAGTAGTCGTATCGAGTGCGGCTGCGGGGCGAAGGCGCCTATGTCTAGACTAATCAATGTTTCACCTCGGGGCCGAATTAATTCAATTTTCGAGCAATTTTGGGAACTAGAAACTTTTCTAACAAACAAACCCAGGCATTACCGGAATTCGAATGCGCACGGAATCTGGTGACAGGTGGTGCGCATTTGTTAGGAAGCTTTTCTCGTATTCTAAAATCAGTAAAGGGAGTAATTGTGGCTCAAGTAAATATTGGTTAGGCTAGGCGTGGACGCTAGGTTCCCTCAGCTGTGCTCTCTTTATTAATTTGCATTCAGTTCAATTAGCTTAGTGATTAGTTAATAAATCTCATAAAGTCAAAGGGTGGCTACCTAAGAGCCAGATCAAACTGCACTTTCACACTTTTGAGTCAAGCACTTAAGTCATCTCTGTGGTTCGACTCCGGTACTTCCGGATTTATTGCGCTACACTGGTCGAAAGTCCTACGCTTGGGACGCGTCTTTATTCGTCTTATTTTTAGTCACCTGGTCGGTCAAGCATTTTTGGCGCCGTTGCCGGGGACGACAGCGGGTGTTCAGAAGTGTAGAGTCGTAGTTTAGTTGTGTCTTTTAGTTAAGTCATCATAGGTAGAGGTAAGAAGGGTTCTCCTAGGCAGGACCCTCTTTATTTTCGTGACCCTACGAATCGATTGGTTCGAAGGGAACTGGAGTCGAGTCAGCCTTTATCCCCTAGTGTTTCATCTACTAGCTCAGAGTCAGACTCGGCTGAATTCCATTCCGAATCCATTTCCATTAGTGGTCTGTTTATAGAATTACCTTTTGAGTCAGTAAGTGTCAGTAATCCCCTTTACCAGTCAGAATCGGAGATAGAGGATATGGCAGACCAGCGAGTAGCTCCACAGCCGTCTTTGAGGCAACACCTTCATCCTGAGAGGACCACTCCTCTCGGACCGATTATGTTCCCTAGGGAGACACAAGAGGCACGCAATGCCTTTACTGTTAAACCTGGTGTCCTTAACAGCCTCCCTAGTTTCTATGGGAGGGAGTGCGATGACCCATACGAGCATGTGCGAACATTCGAGGGATTGGTGCGCAACCTCGCGTCCGATACCCAATATGATAATGCATGCCTCAAACTGTTCGAGGCAACCTTAAAGGATGGCGCACTCTTGTGGTTTAGGATGCAGAAGTCTCAATCTTTCACTACCTGGGCGCAAGTGCGCGACGCTTTTTATAGGAAGTACTTCTCTGACGCTAAGACTATAAGTTTTAGGCGTCAAATCCAGGGTTTCAGACAGGAGAGAGGCGAGTCATTTCTCAAGGCCTGGGAGCGCTTTAAGGAATTGATCCTCAGACTGCCACACCATGGCTTTGAGAGGATTCAATTAGTCGAGTTTTTCCACCTGGGTCTCAACGCAGAGACCGTCCAACACATAGAGTATTCATGCAAAGGGGACAATTTCTTGTCCAAAACAGCTGAGCAGGGGTGGGATTTCTTAGATGACCTAGCTGATAGGCAGAGGGCCTTAGAACCATCTGATTTTGAGCGAGCCGGACCTTCTGGGTCCAATATTGTCCCTGTCACCATTCGTGACAAGCGACTTCAGGCTCAGGTTGAGAAAATGGCTCAGAGGTTAGAGGAATTAGAAGTGAGACAGACACGTCCGGTCCATGAGGTGAGCGTAGAGGAAGTCTGTGTTTGGTGTGAATGCAAAGGGCACACCGCGACCGCTTGCCCTGGGTTTCTAGCGACCAAAAGGGCAAGTCAGTTCAATCAAGAAGAGGTCAATGCAGTTAGGACTTGGGACCCTTTTTCAAATACTTACTATCCAGGATGGAGAGATCACCCTAACTTTGGGTGGTCGGATTCCAGACCTGTCGGTGGAGGTCAAGCTCAACCCCTTGCGCTACCTCCGCCGCAGCAATTTTCCCAGTCCCAAACATTCAGGCCTCCGCAGGGCCAAGTCATTCCATACCACTACCAGCAACAGCCTGGGAGGGGGCAGGTCCATCCACTCGTGGTCCTCCCCCAGGTTATTCGCCGGTGGTTGCTCGAGATCATAAGTTAGAGGAGAATGTCCACTCCATGATGCAGTCTCAGATGACATTTCAGACTGAGACAAGGCAGCAAATAGGAGCCCTTACCACCCAGATGTCCCAACTCACTGCGATTATTAGTCAAATGCAGCAGGAGAAGGGCAAGTTTCCAGCCCAGGGTAGTACAGCGGGAGCCCATTACTTGGGAAATTCTTCAGGTCCGAATGTTCAGGGTCAGAATCAGGAGGAGGCCAGGGCGGTCACCATTCTCAGAAATGGGAAGGAGATCGACAAGTTCATTCCGCCAAAGCAGAAACCAACTCCACCCCCGGAACCGGTTGATGCACCAAGGGCAAATCCTGAGAGTGTTGAGAAGTCACCTGAGGTGGTAGAGCTTGCTGTTGCGGCCCCCACGACTCAAACGCCGCCAGCAAGACCGTTAGCTCCATTTCCCCAAAGGCTGGCGGTGAAGCCTAAGCAGAGCATGAACCATAAGATGCTAGAACTTTTTAAGAGGGTGCAATTCCCTATCACCTTGATGGAGGCGATTGAGTCTTTCCCACAGTGTGCGAAGGTGCTGAAGGACCTTTGCACAACTAAGCGCAAGAATCAGAACAACGTGGTTCTGACAGAGCAAGTGAGCTCCATCCTTCAGACTGAGATTCCTGCCAAGTGCAAGGATCCAGGATGTCCCACCATACCCATAGCAATTGCAGGGCAGACGTTCGATAAGGCATTGTTGGATTTGGGAGCGAGTGTCAATTTGCTCCCTTATTCAGCATTTTTGAGACTGGGCCTTAGGAATCTTAGAGAGACCCCCGTCACACTCCAGTTGGCAGACCGGAGTGTTAGGGTTCTGAAAGGGGTGGTGGAAGATGTGTTGATTCGGGTAGGCGAGTTCCAATTTCTTGCGGACTTCATTGTCCTTGATATTAGCCCAGGTCCCGAGGTTTTAGAAAAGACTCCCATCATTCTAGGTCGTCCTTTCTTAGCCACCTCCAATGCCGTCATGAACTGTAAAACTGGCAAGGTCCAGTTATCTGTTGGCGAGGAGAGAATAGAGGTGGATGTTTACAGTGTTAGCACTTTAGGCAAGGATGATGAGGAGTCCGAGGAGCTGTGTCTGATAAACACACTCATTCAGGAGCACATTGATACAGTCCTGTATAAGGACCCTCTGGAGGTGGCTCTTACCACTGAGGAGGTATCATTCTTAGAGTCAGCAGAGGTAAGCACTTTCTGTGATATGTTAGAGGTTGAGGATGAGTGTGAGGATTTATATGGGGTCGCTCATGACCTAATGTTCGAGCCTTTGGGCAATCCTCCGCCCAAGGTTCTTCCGTCTTTAGTCCAGCCGCCTAAACCAGAGTTAAAACCTCTCCCGGACACGCTCAAGTATGCCTTCTTGAAGGGCAATGATACTTATCCGGTGGTGATTTCCTCAACCCTTGAGGAGGATCAAGAGAGGAAGTTGCTTGACTTACTGAGAGAGCATATAGGCGCGCTTGGTTGGACCATAGCTAATTTGCATGGTATAAGCCCCACGGTGTGTACACACCGAATCATTCTTAAGGATAGTGTGAGACCTTCTAGGCAACCCCAGAGACGCTTGAACCCCAACATGAAAGAGGTGGTTCGAGCGGAAGTGCTTAAGCTCTTAGATGCGGGTATTATATACCCAATTGCCCATAGCGAGTGGGTAAGTGCTTGCGCCCTTTGGTTGTACTTCAAATGATGTTTCCCCAAGCGTAGGGTTTAGGTGTCGCAAAGCATAATAACCGGAAGTCCGGGTCGAATCCACAGAGACCAAATGCACCCGGCGTGAGAGTTGTCTTGCAAGTGTAGGTTTTAGCCTCAAAGCGGCAAACTTGGCTTTTGTGATGACACAGAATTTGAAAAGACTAATTAAAAGAAGGCAAGGTCTAGGGGATTTTAACAACCATAACTTAGTCTAATTCGTTCCTCTCTTGTTGAGATTAAGATTCTTGTAACCATTTGGCAAACATCTAGGTTGACATCGCTCCAAGCATCACACGTGAAAAGGAGTATCAACCCTTAACTACGAGAGATCAAAAAGGTTAACAAACCTAGACTTCGATACATAAAATCGATCCTAACTCTTTGAACTAGAAATGGTGTTCGATAAAGTTTAGGATTCTTGTGCCATTTAGACAAACATTTAGATTGACATCGCCCAAAGCATCACACGTGAAAAGGAGAATCAACCCTTAACTACGAGAGATCAAAGAGATTAACAAATCCAAATTTTGATACATAAAGATGAACCCGTGACTTTATTAAATAAGAAG
Source organism: Vaccinium darrowii (assembly GCA_020921065.1). Taxonomy (NCBI): domain Eukaryota; kingdom Viridiplantae; phylum Streptophyta; class Magnoliopsida; order Ericales; family Ericaceae; genus Vaccinium; species Vaccinium darrowii. The sequence continues at coordinate 28,921,100 of CM037160.1, forward strand.
TGTTTGCAATTTGGCGAGAAGAACGAATTGAACCTAAGTCATGGAGTGCTAATCACCCCATGACCGAGCCTAAAACGACTACTCGATCATTATGCTAGAAATAAAGCTAAGGTATTTGTAGAAAACCAAAAACATGCTTAATAAACTTGAAAACTACTTTTTAATGAAGATTATAAGTGTACCTACAACAATAATTCTAGAGAAAATCACAAACAACAATTACAAACTTGAGTTTAAGAAGGATTTAGCTAGGAAATGAAGAACAAGATTTAACCGACGAAAACGCAAATAAACTTGATTTATATAGAGAGAATGATTGTAGCTACAACATTAAACCTTGACAAATTAACTAGAAATGAAAACTTACTTGAGAAATCTAGAGAGATAAAGCTTCAAAATCCTCCAATGGAGGAGCTAAACTAAAACTCAAAATGCAAGAGTAAGTAATGGGGGAGGTGTCCCTTGGGAGAGGAGAGGGAGAGATATTTATACAAAAGCCATCTCTGCCCTCCAAAAATATCTAGAAGCATGCTCAAAGTAGCAAGTAATTCAAGTGGATGCCCAACCCAAAACACCTTTATGTGCTGTCAAAAATACGCCCGGAACCCACCATGGATCGATCCATCAACCCTTGGATCGATCCAAGGTCTAATTTTTGGCCATTTTTCTTCATTGGATCGATCCATGATATCCCTTGGATCGATCCATTTCTTTCTGTTGGGAATTTTTGGGAATTTTTGAAGCTTGGATCGATCCATGGAAAGTGATGGATCGATCCATCAGCGTCTGTTCAGACAGATTTTTGCCCCAACTTCGCGAGCACGCCCCGGCTTCGTCCGAACTCGGAATGAGGTGATTCTTGAACCGTTGGAAAGCTCTATGAGTCTACTTTTAAACCCAATTGAGCTCATCTTCATAGCTTTTTTATCTTGAGAGAAATGAGCATTTTTCTATTGGTTGGTCAGATTTTCGCAAGGCTCATCACTCTAGATTTCTTGTTCCTTTGTTCCGGGCCTTCCTTGAACCTTCCAAAGCTTCTTGAATCAACTTCTAAGCTTCGGCGATTGTCCTCCACGGCATTGCGGGGCCTTGGGTACTTCCGGATACAACCGGGGATTATTTGGAGTCTTGGACGCACCTTTTAGCTCCGATTTTCTGAAACTCATCAAAAACACAACTTGCGCAAAATCAATCGTATAAAGGCACAAAATGCACGTGTGTGTGATCCCAACGAGGAAAATAAACCCGGATATATACAACATTTGGGGCTTATCAGTAAGTCCTGTGCAGGTTGTGCCTAAGAAGGCTGGGGTCATAGTGGTGACCAATGAGCAAGGTGAGTTAGTACCGACTAGGATTCCTACAGGTTGGAGAGTTTGCATCGATTACCGGAAGCTCAATGCGAGCACCCGGAAAGACCACTTCCCTCTCCCTTTCATTGATCAAATTTTGGAGAGGGTGGCTGGTCGAGCCTTCTATTGTTTCTTGGATGGGTACTCAGGGTACAACCAGATAGAGGTCGCGTTAGAAGACCAGGAAAAGACCACGTTCACATGTCCATATGGTACATACGCCTACCGTCGCATGCCCTTTGGGTTGTGCAATGCACCTGGTACCTTTTCCAAGTGTATGATGGGGATTTTTAGTGACATGGTTGAGCGGATTGTAGAGGTTTTTATGGATGATTTCTCGGTCTTCGGGGACTCATTCGATGGATGCCTCGAGAATTTAGGCAAGGTCTTACAGAGGTGCGAGGAGAAGCACTTAGTGCTAAATTGGGAGAAGTCCCACTTCATGGTGACCCAAGGGATTGTGTTAGGGCACATTGTGTCCTCCAAGGGTGTTGAGGTGGACAAGGCTAAGAAAGACTTGATCCGCAATCTTCCTACCCCTAAGTCTGTCAAAGATGTGTGTTCATTTCTTGGACACGCTGGTTTTTACTGGCGGTTCATTAAGGATTTTAGTGCTATCTCCCGTCCATTGTGTCAACTGTTGGCAAAGGACGCACCATTTGTGTGTTCCGAGGCATGTGAGGGAGCATTCTTAAAATTGAAGCGAAGTCTCACGACTCCGCCTATTGTGCAATCCCCTGATTGGAGTCTTCCCTTTGAGTTGATGTGTGATGCTTCTGACTATGCAGTCGGAGCTGTTTTAGGACAGAGGAGAGGGAAAGATCCATGTGTGATCTACTACGCGAGCAAGACACTCAATGAGGCACAGATGAATTACACCACTACAGAGAAAGAGTTGTTAGTAGTGGTGTTTGCCTTAGATAAGTTTCGATCCTATCTGGTGGGCTCGCAAATCACGGTGTTTACCGATCATGCGGCCCTGAAGTACTTGATGACCAAACAGGATGCGAAAGCTTGCCTTATCCGGTGGATTCTGCTTCTGCAAGAATTCCACCTCATCATTAAGGATAAGAAAGGGGTCGAGAATGTAGTGGCTGATCACCTGTCTCGTCTAGAGTTTGAGGACCCCACCTCTGATCTTCCCATTAGAGATTCTTTCCCAGATGAGTAGTTGTTCGCTGCTAATGAGTGCCCATGGTATGCTGATATTGCCAATTATTTGGTGACTGGGCAGATTCCTTCTTATTGGTCTACCCAAGAGAAGCAGCGGTTTTTGAGGAGTGTCCGCCAGTACATATTTGATGACCCTTATTTGTTCAAATACTGTGCGGACCAGATTGTGCGTCGATGTGTCCTCGAGTCTGACCAGCGGGGAGTCATAGAGTTTTGCCATAGTGAGGCGTGTGGGGGTCACTTCTCTGCGAAGAAGACCACCGCCAAGATTCTGCAGCGCGGGTTCTGGTGGCCCGATATGTTTAAGGGTGTACACATGTTTTGTAGGTCATGTGACCGTTGCCAAAAGCTTGGCAAGTTGTCTGCGCGTCATGAGATGCCCCTCAGGCCTATTCTTGTGCTAGAGGTATTTGATTGCTGGGGCATCGACTTTATGGGTCCATTTCCTATGTCTCACGGTTATGAGTACATCTTGTTGGCGGTGGATTATGTGTCAAAGTGGGTGGAAGCGATTCCCACTAAATCTATGGAGTCAAGAGTCGTGCTAGAGTTTCTTAAGGCTAACATTCTGTCGAGGTTTGGCGTGCCACGCGCCATTATCTCGGATCAGGGCACGCATTTCACGAGTCGGTCATTTGAGAAATTGATGGGGGAGTTTCACGTTACTCATAAGGTATCTACGTCATACCACCCCCAGACTAATGGGCAAGCCGAGCTAGCAAATAGGGAGATCAAGCGAATTTTAGAAAAGATCGTAGGTGTGACTAGGAAGGATTGGTCCACTAGGTTAAATAATGCGTCGTGGGCTTACCGCACTGCTTACAAGACCGTGTTGGGTGCCTCACCCTATCGGCTCGTTTACGGTAAGGCCTGCCACCTGCCTGTTGAGTTAGAGAAGAAGGCCTATTGGGCCATTCAGACAGTCAACTCTAGTTTGATTGAGGCGGGTGAGCATAGGAAGTTGCAATTGAGTGAGCTTGAGGAGCTTAGGAATGATGCGTATGAGAACACTAGTATCTACAAGGCTAAGGTTAAGGCATATCATGATAGGAACATTCAGCGCAAAACCTTTAGGGCTGGTCAGAAAGTGTTACTCTATAATTCGCGTCTTCATATATTCCCAGGTAAGTTGCGGTCCCGTTGGGATGGTCCCTACGTAGTAGCCAATGTGTACCCAAATGGTTCGGTTGATGTCCGTGACCCTAAAGATGATCATGTGTTCAAAGTTAATGGACAGCGTCTCAAACCTTATTTGGAATTTTTGGAGGTAGGCGAACCTGATGAGGAATTGGTCGATCCTGTTTATTCGGACGACCCAATTGCATAGGCGTTTTCCGCCTTGTTTTGACGGGTAGCTCACGCGTACCATGCTCTTCATTGAGTGTGGACCCGACCCCTAGCATTAGGGGTACCCATCATTGACTTGGGTTTTCATAGCTTCGCACGCCGCTATTAAAAGAAGGATCGTGTGCCCCGCCCCGGTTAGTACAGGCAATTTTTGTATAGTCGCGTTTGTTTTTCAGTTTATTTAAGTTTTTCAAAAAAAAAAATAAAAACTTTTTGGTCTTGTATAGCCACCCAATTCGTGTCGCTTGCACGGGTTGGGGAGAAAAGTATGACACGTTGATCGCGTGATGATTGGTGGTGTGTTTTCTTTTTCTTTTCTTGCTCTTTTGTTTTCTCAATGTACGCCCGGATACCACGTGCCGGGCGGGACTGATGTTTTTGCAGGGTGTGCGGCGCGAGTACTAGAACTTCCTCGTACATCGGCCGAGGTCATGGTGGTTGGCTGCCACCGGAGGTCCATTTCTTTCCCTTGTTCTTTATTTTCTGTGTCTCCATGCTCTAGGGACATAGCATGGGAGGGTGTACTTCGTACGTGCTTAATTTACGTTGCTAGGTAGGTTTATGGGGATACGATTGTTATGCATCTTGTAAATATCATTGAGCAAATGAGATTTAGCTAATTCAGTATGCTTGTTTAACTTGAATGCATGCATATATTTGGCTATCTAATTGAGCATATGTGTATTCTGAATATGTGTCTCCATATTGATAATAGCGTATTCTGAATGGCATCCCCATGTTCTTTGTCTTCTTTTCTGCAATCGCATAAAATAGTAGGCTTTTGTTTTGCAAGTAAGAGACTAGTTATTTTTCATGCATTTGTGAGAGTGAATAATGTGCATAGGGGATGAAACAAGGCATTCTTTGCATGATTAAACCACATACGAGTCCCTTTGACCCATCTTAAACCAGTCCGAGTCAGTTCCCGTGTCTAACTTAGGAAACCGGTGTATGGTTGGATTGAAGTTGGGGGGAAGTCAAGCTCCGTGCGTCATGAGTGCCGTTCTGCTGTGGGAAAATTTTGTGAAACAATGTGTTTTGAGAGAGTAATGCGTGAGGGAGTTCGATTGGGTGTCATGTTTTGGAAACCAGAATCCATAAGCCTCAACCTCAGCCTTCCCTTTCAAAAAAAAATAAAATAAAATAAAAAATAAAAAAAATATAAGCCTTTCGGTATCGATACAGTAAGAGTGCTGTATCGATACCGGGTGTACCATGGCCGAACAGAACCTTCTGGTATCGATACAGCAATTTGCTTGTATCGATACCGAGCCTCTTATAATGAAATTTAACAGGTTCGGCCGGTCATCTTCCCCACTTCTCATCTTCTTCCCCAACCTCTTCTCTCTCTCTCTAACCCTAACACCCACGAAAATCCTCCATAACCACCACCTTCAAACTTCTAAACTCCACCAAATCTCACCCAAATTCCACCAAAACACTCCTTTTCTTCATCTCTACCACATATATCTCTCCAATCCCTTCTAAAACCCCTATTTCTCCAGATCTAAAACCCTAAATTTTCAACCCAACTTCCAAACATGGCACCCAGGAAGACTTCCGCTAGTGCTAAGGGCAAGGGAGCGGCATCCTCTAATGCTCCTCCAGAGCATGAGGAAGGGGGAAGCCCAGTTGAGGCCCGGGGTAAGAGGAGGACCCGGGATCAGATTGCCCGGGACGAACAGGAGGCGTGGGAGGGTTCTATCCAAGGGAGGAGTGTCAAGAATGAGCGCCACATTCCGGGATGGGTTCCCTGCGAATCACGTCACCATACGGGCCATTGTGGCACAAGGTATGTCCTTCTGGTTTGAGCCAAATCCCGGGAATAACCTAGAACTCGTTAAGGAATTCTATAAGAATATGCATGTACCAGAGTCCGGGACCGCATTTAGTTCCGGGACTGAGATCACCTCGCGAGTGGCTAGGTTACCCATTATAGTCACACCCGATATAATTGCTACACACTTGCAGTACAGAAGGCCGACCGATACCAACTACCCTTGCCCCATTGAGGATTTTGTTCCCGCCAGGGTGGCTGGGGCTTTGTATGAAAACCATAGAGATGCCCGTATTTCTCACCAGCCGGGCAAGTTTAAGCCGGCTTATAGGTTTTTGAACCAAGTGGTGTGTTATAACCTGGACCCGAGGGCAACTGAGAATAAACCGTCTGAAAATACTGGAAATCTACTGACAGTTTTCATGGAGTCGGATACTGTTTGTGACTGGGCATTGTTCATTTATGCTAAGATTATTGATTTTCGCGATGCCCCGACACAGACACGACTGCCGTTTCCTTGTCTGATCACGTCCATTGCGAGAGGGTCTGGGTTGACGGGGGCTAAATGGCTTAAAATGATCCACTGAGTTCTGGGCCGATTGACAGCACTATTCTCACTAAGAGCATAGCCCAGTCTTGTGGTGTTAGAGGTGGAGCCTTTCTGACCACCGAACCTCCCGCCAGCGCACCTACTACTTCTTGGTTGCGAAAGATCTTTTGCCAGGGTGTTGCCACCATTCGGAGTCAGCAGAAGATTAAGAGAGAAGTGCAACAGATTGCAAGGACTCAGCAGCAGATGGATCATAGGCAGGAGTGGTTGGCAGGTCGGGTTGCGGGTTCGACTTCGGCTCCATATGTCCCTCTGCAGTTGCCTGAGTTGGAGGTCAGTGATGACTTTGCTGATGATGATGGTGGGGATAAGTTGGAGTGAGCTTGTATTGCATGGAGCTGACTTGGGGGTAGATGGTGATGATAGTCGGAGGTGTCATTTTATGTTAGTATTTGTTATTTTATGTGATACTTATTTCTATGTTTCATTTGGGTCTGTAATATAACTTGCATGGATGACGTTTTTATTTTGTGGACTTGGTTTGGGTGGCGCCGATGGGCGCGTTGACAGGTAGTTCGAATGACAGGTGCGGCCAGTTTGGGTAGTTAACCTTGCGCTTCTATAGGCCGTCACCTGATTTTGCAGTTCCCTCTTTGTTCTAACCAAGGTCATTATAATCCGAAAAGTCCTTAGTAGATCTTGTGCACATGTTTTATACTCTCATTTATGCATGATTAATAATGATGATTGCTTATCTTGTGGAATCATGTTTAGACAGACTGTGCGGTTTTTTCTTGCTGAGCGTTAATTTTGATTGGCGCATGGTAACCAGTTGTTCAGTTTCATGCAGTTCGCCAAGCGCTTATATGGGATGTTGAGTGTTCTAGTGAGTGAGTGTAACGCATTTGTCTTTGAAGGGATGTTCATTTTCACGTGTGGAATGATGCTAGCTGTGTTCAATTTTCTGTCAAGGCATGCATGCATGTGAGTTACAGGCATATTAAGAGGCAAATATCTATCGCTGTGGCTAATTATGTCTACAGGTGGCATAACCACCGTACCCCCGTTGGTGTTTTCTAGTTTCTTGTCTTTGGTTGCATTTCGTTCGTTCCTAGGGACTAGCAACGCTCAAGTTGGGGGGTGTGATAGGCGCGCAATGTCATAGATATAAGCGCCTAAGTAGGGCAAATTAGCGCATTAGAGGCGCGATTTATTCCATTTTCCACTTGATGCGGTGTTGTCTTTTGTTTTTGGTGTTTTTGGTTGTTTTGTAGGGAACAGGTCGGAAAGAGCGTGTAAAGTGGACACAAGGCGGTCGGGCATGTTGGGAACTGGTGGGGCCCAAGTAGGGACGACCAAACAAGCTTGGAGAGCATTTTAAGAGACTCGGTATCGATACAATCATATTGCTGTATCGATACCCAGGCGTTCAGTGGCGAACAGAATCTACTGGTATCGATACAGCTATTCGCTAGTATCGATACCGAGTGCCTTATAATTGGCCGGTTGACTTGTCACGTGTTTTGACTTCGGTAGGGAGCATAAATACCCCGTTTTGGGGACAAATTAGGGTTCCACGAATTTTCCTTAGGTTTTGTGTTTTCGAGTTTTCGGCTACAGATTTACAGTTCTTCATTCAGCGTTTCGCATTCAAGTTTATTTCCAGAATTTCAGTTTTCAGACTGGTGTTGCGTAGTAATAATCAAGTTCGATCTGTTTTTCCTTGCAAGCTACGGTATCATCATCTACTTTCTATATTTCATCTTCAAGCATGCTTAGATCTAGGTTTAATTTGTTTTCTGCAATTATTACGATCATGAATGAGTAGTCGTATCGAGTGCGGCTGCGGGGCGAAGGCGCCTATGTCTAGACTAATCAATGTTTCACCTCGGGGCCGAATTAATTCAATTTTCAAGCAATTTTGGGAACTAGAAACTTTTCTAACAAACAAACCCAGGCATTACCGGAATTCGAATGCGCACGGAATCTGGTGACAGGTGGTGCGCATTTGTTAGGAAGCTTTTCTCGTATTCTAAAATCAGTAAAGGGAGTAATTGTGGCCCGAGTAAATATTGGTTAGGCTAGACGTGGACGCTGGGTTCCCTCAGCTGTGCTCTCTTTATTAATTTGCATTCAGTTCAATTAGCTTAGTGATTAGTTAATAAATCTCATAAAATCAAAGGGTGGCTACCTAAGAGCCAGATCAAACTGCACTTTCACACTTTTGAGTCAAGCACTTAAGTCGTCTCTGCGGTTCGACTCCTGTACTTCCGGATTTATTGTGCTACACTGGTCGAGAGTCCTACGCTTGGGACGCGTCTTTATTCATCTTATTTTTATTCACCTGGTCGGTCAAGCAAAAACCTTAGCTTGGAAAACTTCCCTCAAGCATCTTCTTTGCTTGCACAAGTGTGCATGCATTAACTCTTGCATGTGCAAGAGTACTTGCACACTACACATGCACACACTCCACTCTCTCTCTCTCTCTCTCTCTCTCTCTCTCTCTCTCTCTCTCTCTCTCTCTCTCTCTCTCTCTCTCTCTCTCTCTCTCTCTCTCTCTCTACTTAGTCAAAGGACCAAGTTCCAAGGTATATGAGTGGTGCAACTAGGAAGTACCGGTTTGGTTGGGAGATATAATGGTGGTGGGTGGGGTAGTTCCGGGTATTAAAACCGGGCTCCGGGTGCTACGGTAGTGTAACGGGTGTGTTACTCGGTCTCGCACGCTTGCATGCATGGCTAGAATTATAATTATTCGAATTAAAAGAATTTATTAATAATTTAATAGGAAAATATTCCAATTAATAGAAAAAGAAAATTAATTATCGAATTTTTAAACGAAATTTTTATTTATGAAAATTCGGGTCGATACAGATACAAAGTAAAATGAGAATAATAATTGAAAATTGAAGTAAGAGGTAATTAAATAATCATCCTCTTTTTGGACATCACGTAAGTTTTCATCCCTATCAATTTAAATAGTTATGTTTTCATACTTTTCTTTTGTGATATACCATATCTACCCTTATTTAATATATTATTTAGTTTTCTAATTAAGTGAGACTCTAATTAGTTGTTAGTTACCTTAAATCAAGGGATTTGACCAATTCTATCACTACCAAATTTCAAATATTAACGGAAAAGGAAATGGAAATTTTGAATTCTTAATTTCAAATCTTTATAGGATATATTTTCGAATCTTTAACTCTTATTTTTCAATTAAATTTTGAATTCTCAATTCAGGTTATTTTTTTATCACACTTGTTTTTTTACCATAATTTATGTAATGCACTTATTTTTTACCATAATTTTTTAATGCATACAAATTGATCACAAGTCATGGTAAATTTAATATATCAAACTTAATTATCATTTTTACCTTGATCCTTGAAAATAGAAAATCATCTTAATTGATTTTTTATTTTCATTATAAACTTGAATACCAAATTAACACATTTCATGGTAAACTTTGAATACCATCTCAACTAATTTCATGGTAAACTTCAATACCATGAATACCATCCAATAATCCAAAATCCAAACACATCACATGGTAAAATTAGCGAACGGAAATTTGAATTGTATAGGAATCATGGTAAAAAAAATCTTACAATCCACCCAGCTAAAATCATGGTAAAAAACATATCTCTAGCAATGAACATGGTAAATTGAAATAAACATAAATCTATGAATCGGTCAAGGAAAAAAAAGATTGATCTTCATCGAAATTTGGGACGAATTCTTCACCCATCACAATCACGGTTGCTGTCGAGAGTCCTTTTTTCTGGTGAACAAGGCGTCGACAACATGCTCCATAAATTCTTTGTTGACTTTCTGATTGGTTCCCATCAAAATCTGCTCGTCAAGTTGAAGACCACCAGCCGGAGCCTCGTCAATGATGCAGTTGAAGGCGGCGCCGGGTGTAGAAAGGCCTCTTTGATCAGTTATCTATAAAATGTACTTCCGATGAAGACAGTTGAAGAAGGTATAGGAAAAAGACCGACACAACGGAACCATTTTCCACCAGGAATGCATATTCCAAGCATTTTAAGAAGTCCCATACCCCTTATATTTTACCACTTGAAGTCAAATCATCATCATCCTTGCCCTCCACAAATTTTTTCTCTTTTTGCCTGAAAAGATAGCAAAAATCAAAGTCAATCGCACTGGGTATGATAACTGTTATTCAAAATGATCCAAAAATATATATACACCAATAAAAAGTATGGAAAGAGAAGTCCATAGAGAGGACAGAGAAGAAAAAGAATCAGACACCACAAGAGTAATAAGCCAACCCCAATGTATTGGTACATTAAATATGGTTGGGTTTGGGATCCATGTTCACAATATTTCATCCTAAACTGCTGCTTGAGAAACCCTTTCTCTAGTTTACGTTTTATAGAAGGAAGAAGACGAGGGGTTGGCGTGATCTGTGGGATTGGGTAAATCCCAATCCCGTAATTATAGGGGAGGACCTCATAATTTTGAAAATGGTCCACTATCTACCACCCATATATGCAACTTTTAATTCAGTCCTCAATCCCTTAGTGTGTTACAATTATTTAATTATATTTATAAGGGCATTTTAGGGTTTATTTGAATATCGGGATGGAAACATAACTCCTAAATATGTTCAGGATGATTTTCTAATTTCAAGTGACTAAAAGGATGATTAATTAAGTGCCCTTGAAGTAATGAATGGAGAGAGAAATAAGATAATGATTGGAAAAACTAAACTAAACTAAAATAGGCAAACGAACACAGCCTATTACCTTTCTCTTCTTTTCTTTTATCATAAAACTTCTCCATTACAATGAGCTCTTAGAGCATCTCTAATATGGACCCATTTTGAGACTCATACCCAAAATTGGGGTAAAAACATCAAAAATCCATCGCCAACCATTACCTAGGCCCTTCCCATCTTTTGCTTTTACCCATTTCTTTCCCCATTTTGGGGATGCCCCAAACCTTTACCCATTTTTCCCGGCATCTACCTTGCTTCATCGGAGCTCCATTGGACATCTCAAAAGGATGTCAGATCTTCGCTAGAGCTTCGCTGGTTGTCTTGAAATGATGAGAGCTTTCGCCGGAGCTTCCAATATGATGCCAAAACTTCACCGGAACTACTATAGCGTCGCCGGACATTCGCCGGATTTGAATCTATCATTTACTTATTTACATATTTGCCATTCGTAATTTTAAAAAAAAAAATTGAAAATGGTGTTTTCCATTGGAGATCACTTTACCCAAATTGAAGATTTAGACAATTTTTTACTCAAATCTGGGTTTTAAAAAAAAGGGTGAGAAACGAAGATGCTCATGAGGTTCAATTCTGTTACATTATCTGGGGCATCGCATGCATTTTATTGTACCCTGTAGTAGCGGAAACAATTGCCAGATTCAGACTCTAAGCATGTTCTATTTGTTATTGCTGTTGATTCTTTCCATCTAGTTTCCTACCCCATTGATGTGGGGACTGGTTTTGAGGTCACGGAGTGTACCATATGTCTAAAAGAGTTTGTCAAGGGAGTTCGACTAATTCTGCTTCCTTTTAAGCATATTTATCACCTTGACGACTCGTTTGGATGACGTATTAGTTTGAGAGGGATAAAATAGTAAGGGGGATAAAATAGTCGGGGTGATTAAATAAGAAGAGTGGGCCCACATTGATGTGATAGTTAAGAAGGGAGGATTAAATAGTACATGGTTTGGATGAGGGATAAAAAAAGAGGGATGAGGAGGGTAGATAATGTAAAAAACTGTTAAATGACATATTTTCCCTTTTATTAGCCCGTATTAGACAATTAATTAAATCAATTGTGTAATTTCAAAAATAATTAATTTGTTATACTTAACAAAAATTAAGCTATAATAAGTCCTTCTAATATTTTTCTTTATATAAATTCGAATTATTAATATTTAAAAGTTCTAAATCCAAAAAATGTGTAATTATTTAAAACGACTAATATTTAAAAGCTCTTTTTTAGGTAAAATTGCGCAATAGGAGTATATGAAATTAGGTAGTAAAATTTAAAAAAAAAAAAAACAAATACACAAACTAAATAAAGGACAAGCGGTGATTATAAGGACAAGTGGCTGGGCCACTTGTTTACCCCATTTACGCCCACCTTCTCTCTCTCTCTCTCTCTCTCTGCAACAAAAAACGGAAAAACCTCTCATCTTCATCCCAGGAATTGGTCCGACCGATGATGACGAAATTGGTCCGACGAAGCACTTCAAGTGCCATGTCTGCCACAAGAAGCTATATACTTCTGGCGATGATGACGAAATTGGTCCGACCAATGGTAACTTCTCCCTTTTTTTTTGGTTCAAGATCTGGTTTTACTTGGAATTTTTGGGTCTGAAATTGGGGATTAGGGAGGGTAGGGAGGTAAAAAGGCCATGGATGAGGCCCCTGACTAAATATAAGCACCCCCTCCCCCTATCTATGTTTACTCCGGGAGAAGAGGGATGAGGAGGGAAGCCGGATGAATCATCCGGGTGGGTTTTGTTGCTGCCAAACAAGGGATATGGCTGAGAAGAGGGATGAGGGGAACAAGGATGAAATAGTCAGGGGCGTAAAGCGCCATCCAAACGGGATGTGACTGCCTTCACACTTGGACAGGGGCAGAGCCAGTTAAAGACCAGGGGCACGCACCCCCCCTGGATTTTTATCCCTGCGGGTTTTTTTTTTTCAACTGGTTTTATAGTTAACTATGTATTATATAATTATCTCCTTTCTAACATTGGGCTCGATCAAGTGGCCAAGTGCCAACCTTCCCTCCCAAGACGCCTGGGTTCAATTCCGAGCATGTGCGTTGCTATTTATTTTTGGTTAGATTACCGTTTTCTTTTTTCTTTATCTTTCTCCACACGGTATAATTAATAGTGTACATATATTGATCATGGTTTCACTAATTTTGAAACAAAAAATAATTGAAAAATAACCTTATTGATCTTTATTACAGTTGATTTAATTTTTGTTTTAAAGATTAAGAACCAAATAGTTAATTGAGCTATCATATTTTTATGATCTCTTCAAAAATGAACTTAGCTAGAGTCTTTGAGCCGGCACTGACAATATTAGTGAAGCAAGATGTTTTTATGGGATTAGTAATGAAACAATTATGCAAAACTTTTGAATAATGAAAACTTGTCTGGGTCAATTGTAAATAAATTACCAACAAATAATTAGTTTTTTTTTCTTATATTTAAAAGCGTTTTAAAATATCATGCTAAAGTTTGTGTCTAATGGAGAATGTTCAAACTTTTGTTCTTGGTGCTTCTTTATTCTTTATATTTCACTGAGATTTTTTTTTTATTGTGACCTCTAAATGAAATTTCTAGCTCTGCCACTGCACTTGGATGATTTCCATTTCCAGACGTCTTCACTGTCCCCATTGTGGCCGTGATTACACCTCATGTGGGACAGGAAGGCCAACGTCTTGATTTGTTCACCTTTGATTTTTGCGCATTATTTTCCATTGTTTTGTACTTTTTATCTATAAAGAACAGTTGATATATATATATATATATATATATATATATATATATATATATATATATATATATATATATATATATATATATATATATGATGATTTTTCTATGGTTTAGTTTTTTTTTTTTGGGTAAATGAACCACTTTTATCGAAGCAAACAACCAAGAACGGCAAGAACAAGAATCCAGCAAGCATTTACGACTGAAGAGGCAATGGCCAAAAAATTTGTACCAATAAACTTAATACTTCAAAAAAATTGCAGGAAAGTTGACAAATATGAAATCCCAATCTTAACAACTAAAGACACACATGTCACAAATGAAACTCCCAAACTTTATTATATCAAATTTATCGTCTGAACCATAAGGAATCACACTCCATCAAGCTTTAATACCTCAATTTAGCAGTGTCTAAAAACGTATGTGAGGCGCGCAAGGCGAGGCGAGGCAAGTCTTGCCACCCGAAGGTGAGTCTTGGTGCAAGTACATGAAACACGTTTGAGGCCCTTAGGGCGCGCACATCCGTTTTCCCTAGACCTGTACTCAAATTCATAACCACCATTAAAACCCAATATGTACTAACTAAACCCAGCAGTATTGAGCAGCCAAACTGGTAAAGAGAACTTAGGAGTTGTTACATTCTCAGTAACTACTCCTCCTTCTCTTTCCCTTTCTCCTTCTCCTTCTCCCTCTCCTAGGCTCCAAGGGACCATGATGCCTCAGTGCCCTTGTAACATTTTCAAACACTGGTTTAGCAAATACTTCTCAAAGAATAATAGTAGGATTAGCTAGTGCAAACCAAATGCTGAACACAATCAATAAAAGATCTCACAAAATGTGGTCTGGGTTACTAAAGGTGCACAAATAAATGCTAATAAATCACTAATGCTGAACACAATCAACCTATTCAATTGGCGCAAATATTTATCAATAACGTATAAATCACATAGAAAAACTCAAAGGGTAGTCAAAAGTTGCCCAGCAATAGTCGTGAAAAGGAAGAAATATATGAACATCAATTATACAAAGTTACAGCATCACCCATCCTCACCCAAAATTTTACCCATATTGGGATAAAAATTTAGGTAAAAAACTTTATTTGGGTATGTCATCTTCATTATTAAACCATTTCTTTATCCAATTCTTGTGTTTTCTACGTTTTCTCTTCAAAAGAAAAAGGATAGTATTAGGCGTACATAAATTTAAATGTATAAATCAGTTGGTTTGGAACTATTTTAGGTCTCACACGGATGATCGAGCCATCCACGTTCTTTAAAATAATGTTTACTTGTACCCCGTAAAAAACCAGCTAAATCCGATACCGCTAAATGCTCAATCGGTTTATCCAATTTTTTATTATGAACTAAAAACTGGATAAATGGATAGAGTATTTTCCGATATTCGGTTGAACTGATTTTTTCAAGGGGTACAAGTAAACATTATTTTAAAGAATATGAACGGCTCCGGTCATGTGTGTGGAACCCGGAGTGGGCAAAAAAAAAAAATGCTCATTTTATGAACAAAAATTCTGTACCCAATATGTTTTCCAAGAAAAATGGGCCAAAATGACACAATTATAAATAGGGGAGTAATATTGGTACTCATGTTTTCTCTATTGACACTCATTTTTTTGGCTTTACTAAAGGTTCTTCCTTAATAATTTGGGTCATGCTAATGTGTGCCTAATGGGCACATAATAAACACATAAAAACAAAAAAAATACACTTCAATACATATTTTATACTTTTCAATATGCTGGTGCAATTGGAAGAGGTGCGTGAAGCAAAAAAAAAAGGGCAGAAAGTGGATTCGTAATTCGTAATTCCGGGTAGCAGTCAAATTCGTAATCCTGGATTTCTCCCACAGCATGCAGACAAAACCTTGGGCCAATCTGCCCGCCTTATCCTAACCAACCTTTCAATCCGCCAATCTTCCCTCTGAGAAAAACCCTCCTCTCGAACTTGCATCCAAGAACACAGACAGATAACAGCAATGCTGACGCCCAATCTCTCCGCTTCTACTACTACATTTTCACCCTTCTTATCTTCTCCTTCTTCTGTAACTTCAATCACTTCTGCTGCTACAACTTCTTGTTCAACCCTCGTTAGATGCAGGACTAAAACCCTAACTACAGCCATTGCGACATCATCAAGAACTAACCTTTTTCGGGTGCACGCATCGTCAATGATCGAGAAGGAGACACCGGAGACTCATCGACCCCTCACTTTCCTCCGTGAATCCGACGGCCAGCTTCGGGCCTCCGATTCGGGTAGTAGTAATTCGGTTCGGGCCCGGTTCGAGAAGATGATAAGGGAGGCGCAGGACACCGTTTGCGCCATCATCGAGGCGGTGGACGGAGGAGGGAAGTTCAAGGAGGATGTTTGGTCGAGGCCGGGTGGGGGTGGAGGGATCAGTAGGGTTTTGCAAGACGGTGCCGTTTGGGAAAAGGCTGGGGTGAATGTGTCTGTGGTTTATGGAGTCATGCCTCCTGAAGCTTATAGGGCTGCCAAGCCTGCCGGTTCGGAGGAGAAACCGGGCCCTGTTCCGTTTTTCGCTGCTGGGATCAGCTCGGTAATTTCCTCCATTCCATAACTTGTCATCTCTAATTTTATATTGACTCAAATTTCAGTTTCTAGAAAATTTTCAATTAGGTGGTTCTGTTTATTTAAGGCAGTGTGTTTTGGTTGAAGAGTAAGATCATGTGATGTCGTTTGAGAGAGGGTTAAATACGAATAGCCTCTGTACTAAACAAAGCAGCTACATCTGCGATATTTATTTATTTTTTTGAGAGGCCATCTGTGATATTCATTTCACTGGCATATACACGAATAGTAGTTTTAAAGGCGTTATATTCAGAAGGGAAACCATTCGAGGTGACAAGGATGAGATCTTCATCATCATAGCAGAAGGGGTTAGGGCAAGTTATCTGATAACTCTTTAATATCTTTAAGATATTAATCTAGAGATCTCGATCCTTTAGAAACTGCTACCAATTGATTCTTCAGTTTTTTCTTTTTTTTATATCCTGATGTCCGGCCAGCTTGCGCCCACCGGGGCCCTAGAGGTAACAACCAGACATAACCCCCAGTGGCCCCAAGAGTTTACTGGCAAGGAAATCGAACTTGAGACCTTAAGTGGGTATCGATTCTTGAGCTGATGGACATGTGACCTAGAAAGTGCCGTAAAGTGTTTTCCAAGCATAAGCCATACCTCGGTACAGCTTTGAAAATGAAGAACAGATGTGTAATTGTTGGAGACAAAGTTGCTGTCACACAACTGAGGGGATGAGCTTCAACTTGTTCCCATTGATTGTAATCAAGATTGTAACTGTCTTTGCCTTCATTATCATTGAGCGTTGGTGGAGGACTCTGAATTTTGCCATCAAGAGACCTTAGAAATCCAATAGCACGAAACAAATTTTGGATCCTACTTCTCCAAAGGATGTAATTGTTTCGATGTGGGCAGCTTAACAGTAACCAAATAGTTCAGATTTGAGATTAAGAGATTGAGATTTGGTGGAAGAGAAACAGATGAGGGCAAAGCAGAAGAAAATGTAATTGCCATTGATGGATCGACGCGTGTTGGAACTAATCGCTCTGATACCATAATGAGGATTTAGAAACAAATGGATTTCATCGTATTAACCCGTAACGGATCACAATTCTTGTATTTATACACTGCACGTCTCATTACACTTTACACCAACTTAAACTCTCCACCTAACTCTAATCAGCCTTGTTAGAAAGGAGATGATATGGTGATGAGAAAGTTCTCTGCCCTTGATCAGTCTTCTCATCAGAATGAAATGAAGATGGAATGGAATGGTCATTCACTTGGGATATTGATTCTGATGCTCTGGTCAATTAAAAATGATAGAATGTACACTGCGGATGGAGTCATCGTGTTCCTCCACTGTAGAGGAATATCAATTCCATTGGGAGGCCAAAGAATTACCATTCTCATTCCTTTTTCCGAAGCCATCCGGTGTACGAATACTACGTTATTGTTTTTTAGTTCATCCTCTGACCCTTCCACTGTATGTTTGGGACCTTGGGTAGATATGGGTTTTCAATAAATGGGTTGTCAAATTTAGAATTGATAGTTCAGAGATGGATTTCAACATGGAGTTTCAAGTTTTATTATGATGGATTTGGAATTACTGTTTTATTGGAGTGATTTGAATTGCTGTTGTTGTTGTATTGGAGTGATTTGAAATTCTTCACGTTGAGGATTTTAGTTAAATAATGATCCCAATAAGATATATTCCATCTGTAACCCATCTTGTCTTTTAGTTATACAAGTCCCCCTATATGAGATCCATCTATCCAAATTAAGCGTTACTTGTTAGATTAGATTCATTGCTGAGAAATTTCCAATTACATAGGATATTGTAGGACAACTTATATGTTATATCAGGCATCCTTCAATTTATGACATTGAAGCAACTGACTAAAGGACCCCGGTTCTTTCTCCATAATGATGGATGCACACATAAAGCTAAAAAATTTCAGACTCGATAAGCATATAAGAAGTAATAAAATGGGTGAAATAAAGTCCTAAAATAAGAATAGTAGAACATACAATGCATCACTACTGTCTTGCTGCTTGATACATGGTACTATGCAGTTACCAGTCACAATATGCAATCGATATGTTATGAAAGTCTTGATGATTCGTGGAAAGTTACAAGTACTTGTCAAAGTGAGAATATAAAAGCAACTTTGTTCGAATTGTTTGTCGAATCTAACTATGAATCGTGATGATTCATCTATAATTTCATAAAGACAAGAAGAAGTGATAGTTATTAGAACATGTTAGAATAGTTTATACTGCTAGTTTTATGTTTGTCCCACATCGTCTATTTTAGTTATGTATTGTGCTACTCAATAATATAAATTACAGTGATTGTGTCGGGGTTCGTTAAGACCCTACACTTCTCTCTCTCTCTCAAACCAACAACATGGTATCAGAGCCTGTTCTGATTCCACCATAAACCATAATCGTCATCTCAAAAAAAAAAAAAAAACTGTTCATCGTCTGTTCAACCCTAGCCACCTTCCGCCAGGAAAAAGAATAAAGAAAAAAAAAAAAAAAAAAACCTAGCCACCCTCCATTACCCTGATCGACCAACCCTAAACCACCATCCAATACCCTAATCGACCACCATCCACTACCCTAATCCCTAATCGATCACCATCCAATACCCTGATCGTCATTTACAGCCATCATTAAACCACAACCGACCACTGTTCATCATCTTCTACAACTGCCTTCCTTTAAAAAAACCTAAATCGAACCATATTTGACCCTGACATCTCACGAAACCATACCTCTGAACTTCGAAACCCTTAATAATCGAGACCCAGTGGATTTTCGAAGCCCAATAAGGTGATTTGAAAACTTACCTAGTGTTTCGGTTACTCTCTGCCCTGAAAATTGGATCTCCACCTCCTGAACCATCAGCTGACGAGTTCTCCAGTTCCTGTGACCATCGTAGACCCCTTCTACAGTAAGTGACGACAACTGCTGTGGCTTGATTCTGTGATCTCCAATTTCTGTGACCATCGTAGACCCCTTCTATAGTAAGTGACGACCACTGCTGTGGATAGATTTTGTGATCTCCAGTTCCAGTCTGTTTGTAATTGAACTTCATTTATCTTTGGTGAGTATAGAAGTTCTTTGTTTATCCCTGGAAGTATTCAGTTGTGAATTGATATGGTGCGTGGCTATGACTTCTCTGGATTGGTAGCTACTCATTTATGACTGTCTGGGTTGTTGAAGTTTATTGTTGGTTGGTGGTTGTCTGAGTAGTTGGTTGCTTTGTTGGTGGTTCTTTGCTCATTGTTTGTTCAGTATAGGCACTTGGTGTCTAATTTAGTTGGCGGTAGTCTACTCTTGTTTGAAAGGGGGTTACTGTAGTTTGTGATATTTGGTGGATATTTGTGTTGTTGCCTCACCCTTATTTGGCAAAATGTCCGATGGAAAATCTGCTTCTGTTGCTGGTTCTGGTTCTACTATTATTGGTAGCTCTTCTAGCTCTTCTCGGCGTCGTGAGAAGGATTTCATTACCTCCATTATTTTGAATGGTAACAATTATGCTATTTGGTCTCGTGCTGTCAAGGTTTATTATACGGGTGAGCGAAAGTATCGTTATTTGACAGACGATCCTCCGAAGAAAGAGGATACGACGTATGGTGATTGGGAAGCTGAGGATTGTCATATTCGTGTTGAGTTATGGAATGTTATGGAACCTCATATTAGTGGCCCTTTGTTTTATCTTGATACTGCCAAGCAAGTATGGGATCGAGTTGCCAGGATGTATTCTGGTATCAATAATCTTCGGCGTACATATGATCTCCATCAGCAATTCTTTTCTCTATCTTTTGGTACTGGATCCTTGGAGGACTACTACTCCAAGTTTCGTGGCACTTGTGAGGAACTCCGGGTTTATGAGTCTATCTCGAGTGATCTTCAGGTTATGGAGCGTCAGCGTGAGCATTTGGAGGTCTCTCGATTTCTATTTGGATTGCCCTCATCTTATGATCCAGTTCGGTCTCAGATACTAGGGGAGCGGGAGTTGCCTTCTCTTGATGATGTGTTTAGTCGTCTTCGCCAGGCTTCTATCTCAGATGTTGGCTCTGTCTCTCAGTCACCATCTGATCGCTCTGCTTTAGCTGTTCTGGTGGTTTTGGATCCAGTAGTGGCCGTGGTCGTGGCCGTGATTCTGGGTTTGGCAGTCGTGGTCGTGGTTCTGGTAGTCGAAGTTCTGGTGGCTATGATTTCGGTACTAGTTCTGGTGGTCGTGGTGATTCTGGGTCCAATAGTCGTGGTGGAAATAGTCGTGGTCACACGTCAGGGGGAGGTAGTTCTGGTCGCGGTGGTTCTGGTCGTGGTCGTGGTACCAGATTCTGTACTCATTGTCGGGGCACCAATCATACAGTGGACTATTGTTATGATATTCATGGTTTTCTCCAGGCTCATCAGGTTGCTCATTCTGAGGATACTGGGCAGTTTACTCATTCTACCGATAGCAGTGTGACTATATCAGCAGAGGAGTACCAGCGTCTTATGTCCATTCAGCCTTCTGCTGCCGCAACTTCTTCTTCCACAGCTATGTTCGCTCAGACAGGTTCCTCCGTTGCTTGTGTTGCATCATCTTTCTCTTCTCCTTGGGTTATCGATTCTGGTGCTACTAATCATATGACTGGTACTTCTAAATTCTTCTCTACTTGTCAGTCCATGGATAAAACCTTTCATGTTACCTTAGCAGATGGTTCTACCACTGAGGTTACTGGTTTGGGTTCAGTTTCTGTCTCCCCGTCATTTACTTTAAACTCTGTGTTACATGTTCCTCGTTTACCCTTTAATCTTGTGTCTATTAGTCAACTTACAAAATCCTTAAATTGTTCCGTTACATTTCTTCCTCATGGTTGTATATTTCAGGATCTCAAGACGGGGAGGAAGATTGGTACCGGTGTTGAGCGTGGTGGTCTGTATTACCTAACCAATGATGGTGTTCAACCCATTGCCCTTCAGTCATCAGAGTCGTTATATCAACAATATTGTCGACTTGGTCATCCATCTCTTCAGAGTTTGAAGCGTCTAGTGCCTTCGTGTAGTTCTCTTAAGGAATTATTTTGTGAAGTCTGTGAGTTTAGTAAACATCATAGAATACCATTTTATCCTAGGGTTGAACGTCGTGTGTCACATCCTTTTCAGTTAGTTCATTCAGACATTTGGGGGCCTATTCATGTGCCCAATGTTTTTGGTTTTCAGTATTATGTTATCTTTGTTGATGATTTCTCTCGTATTACCTATCTTTATCTTATGAAAGAGAGATCTGAGTTGAAGACTATTTTTAAATCATTTTACATGGAAATAAAGACTCAGTTTAATACTTGCATTCGTATGTTTCGGTCTGACAATGCACGCAAATTTTTTCATAGTACTTTATCTCAGTTTTTTGATGATCATGGAATTATTCATCAGTCATCCTCTGCTCGGACTCCACAACAAAATGGGGTTGCCAAACGCAAGATTCGACACTTATCAGAAGTTATGCGTGCCATGTTATTTCATATGAAAGTTCCAAAGTCTTACTGGAGTGACGCAGTTCTTACTGCATGCCATTTGATCAATCGTATGCCCTCTACTGTTCTTGGGGGTCAGATACCCAATACAGTTCTGTTTCCCGGTCGGCCTCTCCACTCATTACCCCCTCGGGTTTTTGGGTGTACCTGTTATGTTCATGCTCTTGATCCCGACCAGAGCAAATTGGACCCACGGTCCATTAAGTGCATTTTTCTTGGTTACTCTCGCACTCAGAAAGGGTACAAATGTTACTCCCCATCTTTACGTCGTCATTTTGTGTGTGCTGATGTCACATTTAATGAGTCTCTTCCTTTTTATTCGGAGTCTATCGCCACCAATGATTTGCCTGCATATGAGTCTGTGTGTCCGCTAGCTGTCCCATCTAGTACTGTTCCATCCAGTCTCGTTCCTCCACCAAAACCTTTGCAGGTATATCATCGTCGTTCTAAAAATCCACCAGTTATATCTCAGCCAGCAGAGCCGTCTCAGCCAGAGCCTCAACCAGAGCCATCTCAGCCAGCAGCACCACCTTCACCTCCGGCGCCATCTTCTTCTCCGTTGCGGGATCCAGACAACCTTGATCTTCCTATTGCCCATCGTAAAGGTATTCGGTCATGCACTCTCCATCCTATTGCTCATTTTGTTTCCTATGATCATTTGTCACTGTCCCTTCGAGCTTTTACTACCTCGGTTTCTTCTGTTTTTGTTCCTAAGTCTGTTCAGGAGGCCTTATCTGTGTCTGAGTGGCGGACAACTATGGAGGATGAGATGTCTGCCCTTCATCATAATGGTACTTGGGACCTGGTTCCTCTTCCTGCTGGTAAGACAACCGTTGGCTGTCGTTGGGTAGTCACTGTCAAGTATCTTCCTGATGGAACTGTTGAGCGCTATAAGGCTCGCCTTGTTGCCAAAGGCTACACCCAGACTTATGGTGTTGATTATTCAGAGACATTCTCTCCTGTTGCTAAACTTGGTTCTGTTCGAGTTCTTATTTCTCTCGCTGCAAATTTTGGTTGGCCATTGTTTCAACTGGATGTCAAGAATGCCTTTCTCCATGGGGATCTTCAAGAGGAAGTTTACATGGAGCAACCACCTGGGTTTGTTGCTCAGGGGGAGCGTACTCAGGTATGTCGGCTTCGTAAAGCTCTTTATGGCCTCAGGCAGTCTCCTAGGGCCTGGTTTGGCAAGTTTAGTGATGCGGTTTTGAGATTTGGCATGCATCGTAGTCAAACTGACCATTCTGTGTTTTCCCTCACATCTGGTCGAGGGAAAGTCTTGTTAATTGTATATGTGGATGACATTATCATTACCGGTGATGACCAGCGAGGTATTGATGAGTTAAAAACCTTCTTACATCAGCAATTTCATACTAAGGATTTGGGAAAACTTCGGTACTTTTTAGGTATTGAAGTGGCCCGGTCCAAAGAAGGTATTAGCTTGTCACAGAGAAAGTATGTGTTGGATATTCTTGAGGATACGGGTTTGTTGGGAGCTAGACCTGTTGAGACTCCTATGGATCCCAATGTCAAACTGTGTGTGGACCAGGGGGAGTTACTTCATAATCCTGATCAGTATCGCCGGTTGGTTGGTAAGTTAAATTATCTCACGATTACACGTCCGGATATCTCATTTGCAGTTAGTTTGGTGAGTCAGTTTATGTCAGCTCCTCGTTATCCACATTGGGAGGCTGTCCTTAGAATTGTGAAGTATCTTAAGCGACATCCAGGACGGGGTTTGTTGTATCGAGCTAGCGGACACTTACGCGTTGAGGCGATCACTGATTCTGATTGGGCAGGAGGACCGTCTGATAGGAGATCTACTACTGGTTATTGTGTCTTTCTTGGTGGAAATCTTGTTAATTGGAAAAGCAAGAAGCAGACAGTAGTAGCCCGGTCCAGTGCAGAAGCAGAATATAGAGCAATGGCACACACGACATGTGAGGTTGTGTGGCTGCGATCATTTCTCGAAGAGGTTGGATTTAGTGTGCAATTGCCCATGCCTCTGTATTGTGATAATCAAGCGGCTATTCATATTGCCTCAAATCCAGTATTTCATGAGAGGACTAAGCATATTGAAGTTGATTGTCATCTAGTACGTGAGAAGCTGACTGGTGGTGTGATATCTACTCCATATGTATCTACGGGTGCTCAGTTGGCCGACATGTTTACCAAATCATTGTTCAAGCCGCGGTTAGAGTTGTTGTGTAACAAGCTGGGACTTTTTGATATTTATTCTCCAGCTTGAGGGGGAGTGTTAGAATAGTTTATACTGCTAGTTTTATGTTTGTCCCACATCGTCTATTTTAGTTATGTATTGTGCTACTCAATAATATAAATTACAGTGATTGTGTCGGGGTTCGTTAAGACCCTACACTTCTCTCTCTCTCTCAAACCAACAACAGAACAGTTGCCTCTTAGTAGGAGGTGAGGGTCCAATCCCCAGCATGAAATGTGATTTAATGTTACATTGTGATTAAGCCATGACTTGGGTTAATTCACACACATACTTATGTTTGAAAACTAAGAAAGGGAACACAAAAGTTTAGGCTTTCAGATCATCGAATTGAGATAACTTTGACACAATATTTTTTTCTGTAAGATAATAGTAGATATGCCTATTTCTGGATCCACTACTTCATGAAGTACATCAACTTATGAAGTCTATCTATTCTAAAAGGCCATTGAGGAACAAAAGCAAAGAGGAAATAAATGAAAAAATGTAAAGTTTTTTTGTTTTTCATTATTCAATCTTTATCATATGGGAAATAGTAAAAAATAATTACAACTTATTTAATCCATAAACATTTCAAAAAGGCTTTCTATACTTAAATTGCCACACGGTTTCAAACATTTAAATTGATAACTTCAAACTATTCCTGTTGCAAGTAAAACATACTGATAAATTGAATTGTTTTTCAGGTATTACATCCAAAGAATCCTTTTGCCCCAACATTGCATTTTAACTATCGGTATTTTGAGACTGATGCTCCAAAAGGTAATCATGTATTTAATTCTTGCAAATTTTTGTTGCTTTTTTTGTTCATTTGCTTTTGTTTCCACTGACATAAACGGATGCATGGTGCTCTACAATTGACTGTCCGCATTAAATGTTGAGCCCTGAACACATATGAAGTTTCACATGAGGCTTTTGAAGAGTTGTACATTGGCTGTAGGATTGTACTGGCTGTTGATCTTTCGCAGTTTTTATTAGGTCTAGTATTTCATAGTTGGTCAAAATTTCCGTTGTTTCTAGACTCTGAATCATACTCCCAAATCAATTTAGGAGAGCCTTGCATTATTTGGATAGAGATGTATTTCTTCTGTTCTGCCGAGAGTTGAGTTTTCTAGAGCTCATGTGCTCTGTTATCAAAATCATTGGATTCATCATCCATGATACACACATGATTTTGTTTGATTACCAATCAATTCATTCGCATCTTGGGGTGAATTGATAAAAGCAAGAATCACATATGAATCGCCTAATTGGCAATCTGGATCGCACACTTGTTTCAGTACTCCAATCTACAGATAGGCCCACATGTTTCTACATAAAAGTAATTGTTTAGGAGGCATCCATTGACAGGTTTTAAAAAGCAGTGTGATTCGTACTATTGGGCATGTGAGATGAACACAAAATAATGAGAAGTTAGTTCTTCATGGACTCTCAAGGCTTGATCTTCAGTGGAAAATACGTATATAATGTGGTATAAACCAAGAGGTGGTGTCATTGAGAAGTGGAGACTTATGGTGGAGATCATTTGATCGTCCATTTACTCATATGTCCACAACAAATTGTAAAATTTAGTTTCTTGCCATTTAAATGAAGAATTGAAGAAATTTGGGGTTTTAGTTGTTGGATGATAGCTTGATATACATAGGTTTTTGCATTTCCACGATCAAGACAGAGTTGTATGTTATGGATGGTGTTAGATGATAGGTTGATATACACTGGTGGCCCCTTTCTAATAGCTTAACGCTTTGGGGACAATTTGTAACTTTTTTGTGTCCTAACTTTTGCTTCTACATGAAATTGGTCTCTTTCCAATAGGGTAGATGGACTAGTGTTCTAAGAATTGAATCCTGTGTCGGGGGTTTTAGGAAAAGAAAGGCAGCCTCATGGACATTAGGAAATTAGGTACTTGGAAGGTTTTGAGCAAGATGAATGACACTGCTTATCGATTGCAATTTGCAGCTGCCAGTGCAGTTGGATATCTTTAATATGAACACCTTATGATAACACTCATTGTAATCGCTTTTTCAGATTTATAAAATCTACATTACAGCCTAAGCTTGATCCTTTTCTACTAAATTCCTCCTTTTCTAGAAAATTAGTAATTTAGGGTTTAGGGATTTACTTCCCTCCGTATCCAATTTTGATTTTCAGTTACATTTTTTTCATGGCTTTAAGCTGAGAACTGGCTACCCCCTTTATATTTCTTTTCAAGAACTTCATCAGAATTAGTGGAGACTGCCATACAGTCAGTATAAACCAATACATCAACACAGTAACGTAATTTTTTGTAATTCACCCCCATGTAGGCTGGCCAATTGACAGTCCTCTGGCTGTGCCATTGAAAATTCAGATGCATGTCAATGTTTTATGTCATTTTTTGCTTTGCAAGGTGAACACTATGAGATGCATAATGTTAATTATTCATTTGCAATAATTGCAGATACTCCAGGAGCGCCAAGACAATGGTGGTTTGGTGGAGGTACTGATCTGACACCTGCATACATCTTTGAGGAGGATGTCAAGCACTTCCATTCGGTACTCTAAGAACGCATCAAAATCTTGAATTCTGTTTTTATGCATTAAAGCTAAGGGTCTTTGTACAAGTTTCCCATTTTCAGATGGCAATGCAGCTTTCTTACTAGTTACTGATTAACAAAACAACAATAGTAAACTTAGAAGTTCACTATTGGCAAAGCATTAGACTCTTCCTGAGACCTTTTTCAAGTTAGTCTCTGGATTGTGGAGGAAGAAGGAAAAAGTATGGGTCGCAACCTATGAAGCATGGGTACGCCCGAAAACTCTCCGTATGCTCACCGGGTGCGTACCAAGGATCAGCCAAATTACAATTTTAAGACCCTATATTTTAGTTTATTACTTATAGCCCCCTTATCTTGCCTCTATTGGTAAAATGTGCTAGAGTTGTTATATAATAATGAAGCATACTACAATTATAGAAAAATACTTCGTATAAACAAGAAATTTGCCATACCCTCACCGTACCCATACCCTATTTATTTATTTATTTTTTGCCGTACCCTGCACCCGTGCTCCAGTGGTTGCAACTGAAGTTGTTTCTTATGTTCTCAAGCTGTGGTTTACATTCATAACTGACGCAAAAGAATTTGCCAACATTGATTTCCGTCACTTTGCACTCGAATAGCTTTGCCAACATATTCCTTTTGTTCTTTGCTAGTGCATGAAGAACGTTGGTGGCCTAGGAGTATTTATCAAAACAGACTGAAGGGACCACTTTACATTGTCCTTTTTTTGTAGGTGCAAAAAGGAGCTTGTGACAAATTTGACTCTAGTTTCTATCCTCGGTTCAAGAAATGGTGTGATGATTACTTCTACATCAAGGTGTGTTCTTAATAAATGTCTTTAGTGGTCCAGCGCTTCAGCTGTATTAATTCAAACATATTCCATTTTTTCATGCAGAGAAAAAACTTACTAGAGAGGGCTTGCATGTGACTTGGATAACCCAAGTTCTACTTCAGTGCTTGAACCTTTCGTTGTGTGTTATTTAGATTGGGTTCTTAAACTAGAGAACTCCTTGTCAATAAATCCAACTCATTAGATTGACTTAAGTAACCATTTTCTATTAAGTTAATCTTTCTAACATACCCTTCTTTTATATCGTATGTCTATACCTGATTAGATATAGGATCATTTTTTTAATTCAAACCAATCTGATTTCTGAAGAGTGATTGACGGGATTTTGTTTCAACCTAATTGGGAAATGATTTAAGGATTGAAAAAAGATTTGTAGGTCTTGAAATTCCATTTTTTAATGCTCCATATTTTGTGTAAACTTATCATTTTGAAATGTATGTTATCATAATCAGTTTGACCATTATCATAATCAGTTTGACCATTAACATCTTGATGACAATAGAATTTATTAGTATGAAAGATACAATGCATCCTCAGTTGTCTATTTTATCTAATGTTTTAAGCAGTGTTCTAAAAGTCGGGACTAGTCGGTGACTAAGTCGGGGTCGGGGGCTCTCCGAGTCGACTAGGGCCTAGTCGATTGATTTAATCGCCGGCTGACTTAGTCGGGCTCAAGTCAGCGACCAATCAGACAAGTCGGTGAATCGGAAAAGTCGCGAATAAAAAAAAATTGGACAAGTCGGCGACTAATCGGAAAATTTGGGGTAAAAAAACAAAATTTGCTAAATTTTTGGGGCTGCAGTGTAATTGTTTTGAATGTTTTTAACTTTTTACCCTAAACTCAAAACTATGGATGATGTACAGTACATTAAAAAACAGTTTTAATAATTTAATTGTCTCTTTATCTATCATTACGAGAGGCTAAGGTTTGTGGTTTCCACATATAGATTGTAGAATATACAGTAAAGAATAGTAAACATATAGATTGTAGAATATACAGTAAAGAATAGTAAACATTAAAAAACAGTTTCCACGTACTGTAGATTATAGAATAAATCAATCAATTAGCACACTGTATATTGTTGTTGTGGTTTGCCACTAAGGATTAATTATTCTTGTTGTGGTTTTAGTTGCCACTATGTTTTTATTTGATGATTTGCTACTTATGTTATTCTACTTACCCAAAACTTATGAAGGATGAAGGAGAATATATATTTTAAAAAAAAAAAATCTAGCCGACTAGTCCCCGACTAGTCCCCTAGTCGCTAGCCGGCAGCCATCCGACCTGGGAGCGACTAGCGACTTTTAGAACGCTGGTTTTAAGTAATCATAAATATAGTTTAGGTTGATAATGTATAACACCAACAGTGAGAAATCAGCTACGGTACATGTGAGTACTGCTACGTACCTTACCAATGATAAATAAATGGTATGCAAATAACCTGTATGGGATTGGCACCTTTGGTAGAGAAGGTGTTCTTCAAATTGGTTGCCCTGTATGTGCATTGTTTGTAGGTTAGAGTAAGTTCTTCTCTTCCCAGAAGAAGAAAAAAATATGATTTAAGTTCTCCTAGGTAGGAGTAAAATACGCAATCACGAACTTCATTTAGCCTGACTATGAATGTCTCTTAAGTCGCACTTTAAAATGCGATTTGCATGTGTAGATGTTTTTAGCAGCGCTGTCACGAGGAGTCTGTCTATTATTATATCCAACTTTTACTAGTTTTTGAGTTGTGAGAGATGGGAATTAGGCAGGTAATATGAGAATAACATTTTCTCCTGGTGGAGAAAGGATGTCTTAAATTTGTTGTATCACTAATTTCGACACTTTATTGTACTTGACAGAGACTTGAAAGTAAGGTATTCGGAGTTGAAACCATATTTTAGCTTTATGCTGTTTGTTTACCTTATATGCAGCACCGGGGTGAGAGACGAGGGCTTGGAGGAATATTTTTTGATGATCTTAATGACTATGACCAGGAGATGCTGCTTTCTTTTGCCACTGGTAATTGCTAAAAGTAGTTTTCTGGTGTGTGGTTTTAGAAGAAATTTCTCTTTTGTTAACTGGTTGTATTTTCAGATGCATCTTTGAGGGTGCCTGACAAACACCCTCTTAAAGGCTACTTTTTTGTCACATCCTCTTAAAGGCTACGTGTTTTGTCACATGGATCCGCCATTCTGAGCGGAATGCCTTCGTTGGCACACAATAATACCTGTGTGGGTGTGGGATTTGTACCAGACAATACTTTAACCCTGGGCACGGGTTTCAATGCATTTATCTCCTGCCTGCTGTGTTGGCTATTGGTTTTTTGGGCTGGAGTCGAGTAAGGAAAGTTCAGTAAGGCTCATGTGCTGACTACTTATTGAAGAGTATGAACTTCGGAACTTTGGTACACATATTTCATAAAAGTAGATACTCTAGGCGAACTTTTCAGCACTTGTTTTTATGAAAAATTGAAAATATATTGCCAAATCATTGCGTGGTTTATCCGTTTCACCGTTTCCAAATTTGGAGGCCTATGAGTGTATTGTCCATTTATAATTTTTACTTGTCCATAGACATACACGAACACCTGGTGCTTTCACCCTAGTCTATGTATCATTGGTTGCTGCTTGTTTTTCCCGGATTATGGAAAACCTTCCAGTTATTTACTTGCTTTTTTGCGGGTAATCTCTGCAGAATGTGCAAACTCTGTGGTTCCTGCATACATACCCATAATAGAGAAGAGAAAAGATTTGCCTTTTACAGATCAGCACAAGGCATGGCAGCAATTACGAAGGGGGCGCTATGTAGAATTTAATTTGGTATCAACATTCAAAACTAGCTCTGCAAATTCCCATACTTATACATTTTAAAACATTGTAACGTGGGTTGCTTTTCCTTCTTTTTTTTCCTTGCTTTTGAAAAGGTCTATGATCGGGGTACAACATTTGGCCTCAAGACTGGTGGTCGAATTGAGAGTATTCTTGTTTCTCTTCCGCTAAGTGCACGGTGGGAGTATGACCATGTAAGCTTTTATTATTCGACGATGTTTGGTTAACATGTGAATATTTTTACTCCAGATGTGACAAAAATATGAAATTTATTGCGGTCTTCTGATGAAAAGGATTTCCTTCTACCTGTTTGTGTGCAGCAACCAGAAGAGGGTAGTGAAGAATGGAAGCTACTGGATGCTTGCATCAATCCGAGGGAATGGGTCTAGTGATTTAGCGATTTTGCAGAAGAATTTCCTTCCATCGTGTTGTATTTCTTTTTCCCTTCCTTGTGTAGTGTTCATTGTGGACCATTTTGTAACATTTTTTCATCCGAGGCTATCTATTTATAGGTGACAGAGCATAGCAGCTCAGTTCTGGGCTCTTAGAGATGGGGTGCTTAACCATTTCTTGCAGAATTTGGAGATTGAAACTGATGCTAAATTCCTAGTGCAGCTTGAGCAAAGTGTAAGACAATCTCTGTAATCATCAAATATAATTTAATCTCATCTTCAACAAAAAAAAACTGAGATTGTATGTTCATAATGGTTAGGCTTGGGCGGTAATGCTATGATAACTTGTTTCTCGAAGCAAATAAGTGTACATAGCTCCTGGTTATTGAAAGCGGCAAATGTAACAGTTAATGAGGGTCTTGTAGTGGGTTGTGTACCTTAAGTTTCTTCCACTCTTATAACTCAGATTGCTTAAGCTATCGTAACTTCACTAATATGGGCCCAATTAAAGCCGGGAGGCAAGAGTTTATAGAGCAGATTTCTAACCCGAAACTTTAGTGTTGGATTTAGACAGGATGCAAATAGCAAAATATGAATCAGCCATATTATCCATTTGGATAATCAATGTGTTTTGTACTCTAGAACGCCCACGTAACTTATGTTCATACTTCGGAGGTTGGCCCACCAATATATAGTTGACCCATCAATCTTGGCTGGAATGACTTGGAGAAACTTTAAATCAAAATTGGAATAATTGTCGAACGAGAGGTATGTTTCCGTATGGAACAAATGGGGCCACATCCATAATACTAAATTCAAAGCCTTGGCTGCAACTAGGAAAAATGATGTGGAAGCAATTCAAATAAATTTACATTTCACCATTTTGTAAACGAAATTAACATTCCAACCTGTTTCTATTCAAATATTGTTTCTGCGCTCCCCTGCCAATCCATAAGGAAACGACGAAAGTTGGAGCTCTCGATTTCAGAAAACTAAAAGTACAAACAAGTACTACACTTTGACAGAGAGGAACCGATCTATGGCTGTGAAAGAACTTCGGTAAGGGTACTCTGAAGTGATGCAACTGAATCTACCGCAGACTTTATGAGCCAACTGATCCCCACTTTAACACGGTGTTCATCTGTTGGCAATCTGGCCAAATATGCTATTTTCCTTGCTGTATAACAATCATGGTAGCATGAGTAATCAGAATGCGATGAGACCAAAAACTGTCACTGAAGAAAGGGATGGTGAATTTTACCAGTATGACCTACAGGGCCCTCCAAGGTCAGCCCCTCAATGAAACTTGGTGTAACAGCAGCATCGAATCTCCCAAGAGTCATCATCTCACCTAAATTCTGGAATCTAGAGTTCAAGTTGACGCATTACACACGTTAGTTTAAAAGCCTAATATGTAACCAAATCTGTTTGTTTCTTGCAAAAGGCAAATAGTACAAACCAGTACTGCACCAAGGGCTTTCTGCAGCAACTTACAGATGCAAACATTATAGAACCACTGATCCGCCTTGTTTTCAGCAATACATTAAATACACCCACCAGACAAACACACACACACTTACACAGAGAGGGAGGCTTAATATTGCAGCACCAAAGTTTATGGCCGCAGTATTAGGTCTCAGGCCGATGATATTCTTGCTGGCGGGGAGGGAGTCAACTCCAGCCGTGAGCATCCTCACTCCCCGATATTTAAAGTTCCGACTTGAACCCAAAAGACCAACCAAAAAACCCTACTCAAGCACGTACATGGTCTAATGGTAAGTAGGATAAAAAAAAATAATGAGAGCCTTGAACTTGAGTC
Source organism: Vaccinium darrowii (assembly GCA_020921065.1). Lineage (NCBI taxonomy): Eukaryota > Viridiplantae > Streptophyta > Magnoliopsida > Ericales > Ericaceae > Vaccinium > Vaccinium darrowii. The sequence continues at coordinate 28,953,534 of CM037160.1, forward strand.
TGCCCATTGCGAGAATGCAACCTAAGCCGTTCGGGTGTTCTTTGGCGGATATATGATGCTAGAAATATATATATATATATATAGAAGACTGACTCCTCTGACAAATATATATATATATATATATATATATATATATATATATATATATATATATATATATATATATATATATATATATAAAAGACCGACTCCTCTGACAAATAAATTACACTAAAGTTCCACGTGTGGAGGGGAAAAAGAAAGGGAAAAGATTGGAAAGGAACCAAAAAAAATTGAAATTGAAAATGATACAAAATCATCTTTGGAAAAAAGTGTTTAGTTCCAAACCTAAATGGCAGCAAAGGTCGGTTGTTGATTGCAGCCCAAAGGTTCCAACCAGTAAAATCTGCTTGCTGAAAAGCTACCTGGGAAAATAATGAGAACATGCATCAGTATTACTATACCTTCTACTTGTTAGTGATAAATAATTTATCAGCAATGAAATAGGCATCACCAAATAAGTTTTCCGACATCAATTGATAAAATGCACCTCCTATAATATCAGCAGGACGATTTATTACTGTACCTGTGCTGTGGGTGGAAGTCGTCTTCCACTGGAGTCCCTTAATGCAGAAGAGTCGCCAATTGCAAATATGCGTGGATGGCCCTTGACACGAAGAGTTTCATCCGTCTCTGCTTGTCCCTGTTCAATTAGAGGAAGCCAATTGCGTTCTATTTGAGGGAGTAGAGGTTTAGACCCAACTGTCCACAACACTAGATCGGCATCCAGAGTTTGAATTTGTAAGCCTCCTTCAAAAGGGAACAGCTCCAGAACAAGTCTGTCAGGATCTTGAGCTGCCACTGAGTTGTTAATTGTTTGAGCATCACTGTCCAAAGTTTTAAATTCGCTAGCTCTTGTTATAGAGCGCACAGAATAACCCAATGAAAGTTGAATCCTCCTGGATGAAAGAACCTGAAAGAAGACATTAGAGTGCTGTAATTTTGGAATACGAATGTCACTTGCAAACATTGACATCAAACATACAAAGTAGATGCTGATGACAATAGCATTTTGTTAACAAGACGTGGGTGGATATTCAAAAAATAATTATGAGCCTGTGTGAGGAAAAATTAAAGCTTTACAAAAGTGGGCTATATCCATCTAGGATGCTGCTTTAATTTATGCGGCCAAGGACATCAACAGAAACTTGATGTTTCATGGTAGATTGCAAAGCGAGAAGTGATTAGCGATGGATGTATTAATGATCTCAATATCCAATTTGCTAGGTGGTATATGACGACAATGCACAAAAACTGAAAGGTTACACAATCATGAATTTTAACTGCTAGAGTACCACTCTACAATACATCATACTGAAAAAGATACCTGAGACGGTATACCCAAATTAAGATGTGGTCCAACACAATATGTCAAGGTAAGACAGCTCAAAACTAATGAGAAAGCCAGACATGCTCAATATAGCTTTTCTGGACTGATTCTTTGCAGCTCTTCCCATTGCCTTATTCCTATGTCCGAAATTACAAATTATGCCAGTTGAGCTCCTTATATCTCACCCCAAAATACTGCTGAACAACCTAGAGATTCATTTAAATCACAACAATGTAAACTCACTCCTAGAACAAATTCTAATAGGTTGGCTAACATGCGATGCTGATCTTCTACCCTTTTTTCTAATGAAAATATGGCCACACACTGAAACAGAGAGATCATAGAGAACATATGAAAAAAGGAGAGAGGGCACAGTGCGCTCTCCACGCCTGATCACAATCGAAAGGAGAGAGGAAAAGGGAGGAAACTAACTGATGGAGCAATGCTAGACTAAACCCACTTAAACAAAAGAAGGAAACAGGAACATGGAAATGACAGAGCATTGATATAATTGAGGGATTACTAGAATGATAAGCGCTCTTAAAACAACCACTCAATTCCTCCATCGCTGAATTCTAACTCATTTTCTTGCATAAGCCTTCATGGAGCCCCTATCAAATCCAAAAAAGTCAAGATATTCAACTCAAATTCCAATCAACAAAGCCTTGTTGATTTGCCCCACCATCAAGAGCCTAACACAGTTATTCACCGAAGTAAAACTTGCACCAAATAACACATCATGCTTTCTAGTTTTCAAGCAAAAAAAAAAAACAATAAAAAGGAAGCCTCAGATGAACACCAAAACTTACTTTGAACAGGTAAAAAAGCAGAACTTATTTGAAAAGCAAAAAGTTGCTTTTTTACAAGCAGTACTTTTTATTCCGTAAACATGCATTTGGGTGGGACTTGACCAGAGTCAAGGTTGGTTGCTGAGGAACGGATAGTGTCTGTAATGAACCAAGGGGCTGAGGACAACTAAGGAAAGAGAGTGAAACAGGGAGAGAGAGAGAGAGAGAGAGCGAGAGAGAGAGAGAGAGATGGGAAATTCTATTCACCCCTCTTTTTTCTCAATACCCCCACCTTTTCTTTGTACAATTATACCCATAAATGAAATCACATTAGAGGGTATTCCAATGAAAGAGACTCTCTCTCGCTCTCTCATTACACCAACTCATCGTTGATCATACACTATCTTATACTCCTCTAAAAACAACCTATCCTATCCAAAACCTAGATATCCATCACAACCCCATTGCCACACCTACCAAAATGTGAACCTAAAATGTAATATTAACTTCCCACTCTACGGGATTTACTCTACCCAATTTCTTGGGTTAGGAGCTTATACTCACAACTACCCACAACAAGGAGTAACCATGGGAGAATGAAGATGTGGGCCACATGAATCAATTATGAATTTCGTAGGATCTGATGTGGCTAATCGATAGATAGCTAAAATAATTAGCATTGATTGGTTCTTATTGAAATGTAACAAGTTTTGTGCTCATGACGCATCTATGTCATGATTGTGAGCAAACAATAACTACATCATTCATAGTTGATAATGGCAGTGGTAGAAATACAATACAATGAGATCACGAACCAAACTAAAATTTACATATTCCTAAGTACGAACATTTCTCATGTTGGGATTAATAAGTACGAACAAACGTACAAAGTTCAGATTCATAATTCTACATAAAATCAAATCATATTGTTCAGGATTACAGAATCGGACGAAACCTTCCGTGTATGCGAGGATCTATAAGAAGTATATGCACATGTAAGAGCGCACAGGAGGTGGGGAGTGGGGGCAACAGTGTCATGTAACATTGATGAACGTCCACAGTAACAAGATTTCTTACTTTCAGGGCAGCTTCTCTGTTGCCAGGCGGGGCAGCAGGCAAGATTGTCGCATCCCTACCAATTGCATGCACAACTCCTTTATCTTTCAGCCTCTCTGATACTGTTGCAGCTAACTCAACTCCAGCATAACCACACCCCACAACAGCCACAACGATTGGAGAGTCCTTTCCAAAGTACTTCCGCTCCAATGCTCTTAACCGCTCTTCTACAGTCTGCACCAAAAAGAATGCCAAGGTGTGAAAAGATGTTCATACGGATGCTTATCCTAATTAGCCGAAGTTAAAGTTCATTAGTAGTTTCTACACGGTCAATACTCACACATGCATCCTCCAGGGTGGAGAACGGCAATGCCAATTTTGCTGCACCAGGTACAAGATCGACTTTACCTGCAGCACCCAAAGCAAGTACCAACCTGCCTGCCCAGGTTCCAAAATGTAAAATCAGCCAACTATTGAAGTGCATGTGTAAACAAGTTAGTCACCCAGATGCAAATAAATAGTTCAGAAATCATAAAGAAGTATTGTTTAACTTTTCATTGCGGCAAATCCAACAGAGGAGATTAATAACTGATGGTCCTCGCTCCTCAAAACAAAAATTAATAGGATGAATGCAATTGAAAAATTATACCAGTCATATTCAACAATAAGGCCACTCTCAAGATGTACGGTTCCTCCACAGCCAGATCTCGTAGATGCATTCATTCCTTCATAATCATAGGTATTTAACAACTTCACCCTGTCTTGGAAAAATTGCACACTAGTACTGCCAAGCAAATCAGAGAAACGTGGAGCTATTTCCCAGACATCAACTTCTGCATTGAAAGAGAAGCGAAATTCATAATGTCAAATGTGTAATCACTAATCAGGTATATTATCTTACCTCCAATTAAAGACATACCTCCAGATAAAAGCTCATACAACATTGGCTTGAACACGAAGCGCTCAAACTGGTCAAAAAGAAGTATCTGATCCCAGTTCAAATGAAGGTTAAATTAGCAGTTGAGTGAACGAAAGAATTGTAGCTACTGTTTCTCGCATCAAAATGACCAATCTGTTTGTGTCTGCGAAGAAGGCTTACAAAATGTTACACTTCTGTGTTGGTGGTTGACAATTTGTCAACACCAAAGGATTTTCATCTCCCCACCTTTATCTTTCCTTTTATGAAATACAGGTTAGGTGGCCTGCAGTAATCCCGATACAAGTTGTATGTAACATCATGTTTTGTAGCATATACTTTAGGTAACGTTAGTTTGAAGCTCTCTCTTTCAAAATGATCTCAAAGGAAGTCATCAGATAGCCAGAGATCAAGTAGCAACACCCAAATATAAATTTAAACTAATTCAAAAGTAGAGTCCAATTATCAAGACAGGTTCCAATCATCTTCTGCAATTAACACTGCTTGGAGGTAGGGGTGGGAATTTTCGACACGACATGAGAACACGGCCCGAACTCGACACGAAGTTAGCGGGTTAGGGTCAGCTATTTCTGACATGAAATAAAAATATGACACGACATGATAACACGAAAAGTTAAATAGGTCGGGTTAGGGAGAATTCTGACACTAACATGAGATAACACGACACAACACGAAAATTTATGGAAGGACACAATAACACGACACGAAGTTAGCAGGTTAGGGTCGGCACGACATGAACACGACACGATGCCCACCCCTGCTTGAAGGGAGACCTTGAATACTGCCGGTAAACTTTAAATTGCACGAGGAATCCAACCACAAACATTCATGAGTACATTCTTTGCGTCCCAACCTTCCTGAGTTCACTAAGGGTCACACATCAAGATTATATCAAACAATTCTAAAGATATGTGATGTCCTCATATCCGAATACATTAACATGGGTGAAACAGAAAAGTGCACGTTTAATGAAATTTATTTCATCAACATCGGGGAATACCTTCACCTCACTAACTGTCCTTCAACAACATTGGCCAACTACTTGTACAAATTCAAAGCTTGAGAGAGGTCAGGTCGATTTATCAATTTCTAAGGTGCCCACCATGTTCGTAAGAAAGGTCAGCGTATTTTCCTGTTTCTAATGACCAAATTTGTAGTATTCCTGCCTACGTGGCTAATACTAATCTAAGAGCATCTCTAACGGGGAGCCAAACTTCCGGCCAAAGACAAAAATTGGCTGCCATGCCATTTCTAACCTCTACAACTGCAAGCCAAAAAATGGCATGGCCCTTGCCATTTTTCCAATGACGACGACTGAGTGTGTTTCTATGGCAAGGATGTGGGAGTGATCCAACGATTACAAACCAATTTGGCCAAAGAATGGCATGGTACAATTGGAACAATTTTGCCAAAAATTGGCAAGATCACAATGTACCAAGCCAAAAAATAGGTTTGGCTTCCACAAATTGACTCCAACCACTAGAGATGCTCTAAATGGACCAAATCCAAAAAAGTAGCAACCCACACTAGGCTTTGTTTTCTCCACGAAAAGTTTGGTTCCCACATGGCACACCTCATGGTTTGCACAAGCACCCACCAAGCGTTGAGACTTTCGTATATAAGGTCGAACGCCTTGTAACTTTGGTTGTAAGTCCACAAGTGATGGGAGACTCAAAGTTTCAGTTTGTCTTTCCATAACAAAGAATGGATCACGATTGGCTCGAGTGTGGAATAGCTTGAGGAGTGAAGTTGCCATTTCCTTGTGGCATCTTTCTGTAGTTTACTACATATGCATGCACGTAAAGTTCAATGGAAAGGAGATTCGAGAATAAGGTGATAAAGGTCATATTACACATTAAGACAAATTGGGCACCAAACCAAATACCATTTGCATTCCTATATGGTAAACAATAGGTGCATCATGACGCTATAGAGGCGGGGATCGCAGGACATTGTCAAACTGGTGCCAAACTGCCAAAATTTCAACCTGGAGAATTTATCTGAGAACTTATTTTGCATCTAAAAGTGCGATAACTGGGGCAAGGGTACAAAATCTAAGCCCCCTCATCCAGCAAACAAATTGAGCCAATGATAAGAAAAATACTAACTTGTTGGAGTTGACCAAAGACAAAAACATCAAACAATGAACCAAAATATAGCATATAGCTTACCTGAGGTTTCTTGTCACGAGGCCACTCAAGGGATTCTAGCCTTAAAGCAGTGTATAGACCTCCAAATCCACCGCCTAGTATGCATACCCTTGGTTTCTGTAAAGCAAAAACTTCCAATTAATTAAAACATATTACCATTTAGATTAATAAGTCTGTAGGCTACATAAATCCTGCAAAACACACCCCCCCCCCCCCCCCCCCCCCAAAAAAAAAAAAAAAAAAACCTTATTGGAGAATAAGTTCTGACCTACTTCAATCAAGGCAGTAGATGATGGAACAAGAGAGAGAGAGAGAGAGAGCTGCTATCGAGAACATGGAGACGGAATTATGTTATCAGAAAGGCAGTGGAGATTATGAAGGTCAGCCAGATTTGGAGGTCGTGGAAGAGATCCTTGTGCATACATGTAGCACCCTTTTATGCAATGGCGGAACCATGGGGCCAGCTCAGCCATGCACATCAACACACACTTACAAAAACCTTTTATTCGAAAGCTCTCATTTTCAAGCTGACCAATCATGCTTGGACCCTGAAGACCTTAGCAAAACCACGTAGCTACACATGTTAGGAGTGACATGTCCTTCCAAGGGTCACATCTCTTGGTCAAATCCTCTTTCTCTGTCTCTAAGGACTATGGTCAACGGGCTGAGCCCGTGGTTAAAAAACGGGCCACGACCACTATAGTGGTGAGACTACACGTCCCATGTGTAACGGCAACGACTGTTTCCACTTTTTACACTGTTGTGACCTAAGTCACACAACCCGTGCGCATGAGCAGGTGCAAGAAGGGGAGCGCGAGAGCAGCAATATTCAAAAGAACTGTAAGGCAGATATCTCAGAGCATTCTATATATGTGTGTTAAGTTATAGCGGTTTATTTGTCATGTATTTAGTTCTTGGGGGTAGTTTAGTCCTAGTACCTTTGTCTATATACATATTACTGTAAAGAGAAGTTTTACCACCTAATGAGAAAATACGTTTGACACTCTCTCTCTGGAATTTCACAATATGCATACATATTTTTCATCCATAATTTTCTGAACATTTATGCAATCCTTCATAAAATTTGTGTAAGAAATAAGAATATCGTAATTTAAATATTTGATCATGAAAGAATTTGTACCTTCTGTTATTCCTAACATGTTAGAATACAAGAGATAACAAAATTAAGGAAAATGATTTGATAGAAACCTTTGATTATGAACGTGCATCTACGTGTAGGTGATGACTAGATTTGTGCTTGTATAATATAACAAGAAGGAGAAATAAAATGGATAAACAGATTTGCATTGGGAATGATTTTGTTGAGCCAAACAAAACGATGATGGGACTTGAGCTGGCTGACAATAGTGTATTGCATTAGTGACTACGAAATGCTCGACAGTTTTGCAAAGCTAGTGCATAAAATGTGTTACTCAATCATGGGTTCACTGCTCTATATCCGTCTACACCATTAACAAGCTCACGAATTGAGAAGAAGCAATTCACGAATTACTGATGAACTTGTACCAAAACCGCCGATCTGTTGATCAGCTCGCAGCTTGTTAGCCAAATACCACGAAACATGTGACTAAGGTTGTGACTCATACATTGTATGTTTGTAACAAATTGAGGAAATCTATCATCTAATTTTACTTTGTTCAGAAAACAAGTAACTTGTTATATTTTATGATTTATTTTGGTTCTGTAACATTGGTACGTTGGTAACATGAATTTTTGAAGAACATATATGATTCTTACAATGAGTGCATAGGTGATTTTTCATGAAGTAATGGGACAAAGGAAAAAACACACTACGGCTCTGGTCAATGCTACCGTTGTGCTACAGCTTTACACCCCACAAAAGACTACATCACCACCATCATTACTGTTATGACGTAACCCCAACTGCTTTTAAAACCTTGGTTGAGCCACACAAACTTAACAGCTCCTCAACTATAGTCTCTAAGCCACACATGCTATGGTGAACCCAATCAGAGCTCATAGGCTCCATTAGTCGCCTAATTTGGCGTAGCAACATCAAGAAGCGCTTCTGAGAATCAAGCAAATAGACTGGAGAGGCCGCTCAATGGAGGCTGCCTACACAAGCATAAGCCAACTTAGTGTACAGGCTGGAGGGGGTAAAGAAGCACCTTCAGCTTGAAGACGACAAGTGTGGTGAACAGAGCGCTTGGTTAGATTGCCACTTGACTTAATCCAACAGGGGACAGGGGACGTAGGCCTAACCAAGAATGGGGAGATTTTCCCTTTAGACAACTACAAGTGATCCTTCATCTGCACGAAGGGTGGCGAGAACGACCTGATAAATAACTTCTTGTTTTATCCTCGGGCTCAAGCAATGTTAAGGGATCATGAGCAATATCTTGGTTTGTGAGGCTTGACCTTAAATGGAGCATCATCTATGGTCCACTTGCCACCTAAAGAGAGTGACATGTTGCAACATACTTTTGGAGACGCCGAGACGCCATGCGGACAGGATGTGATGGTGTCACATGGCAAAGCTGCGCCACATCTAAAGCTTACATTTAATGTTTAGAACATACTATGTGTCATACTCTAAATGTTTGAAACTTACCAAAAAAAAAGACTTTTATTAAGATGCTGAGGAAACTCCGGCACTTTTCGCACCAAATGGTATTTAAAATTGTTATTAATCTCACAGTAAGCAACTATTTCAAGAAATTTTTTTTTCCTCTCCCCGCGACTACAGAATTTTCACTACACCATATAAAGGGACACCACTCTGATGAAAAACAAACAGCTATTAGAACACACAATACACCATCCAGATTCGAGAGTGTTCTGTCCATCTCAACTGTAAGTCTGTAACACTGTAAAGGAGGAGACAGGGTGTAGACAGCAATATAACTAGGCCACAAAAAATTGCACTGCTTGACAAGGTATATCAGACAGTCATGAACGTGTACTTTCATTCCTCCGAATACTGTTCCAAGTCAGCAGAATTGAACATAAAATAAGATGCCACAAGTGATTAATTCAAGAAAGACATCCAAAGCTGATCAACGAAAAGAAAACGAGGACAAACAGATACATCATATATCTCAAGGATGAATTGGCAACGCTACAAGTTCAACATGCGTTCAATAACGAGGAATATGACTTTCTAAATAACTCTCTATAAAGACAATTTCGTTATCACAAAACGCACACTGATCATGTTTCCTTCCAAATAAAACCCAGTAGGAAAGCCATGTTACACATTGTAAGTTTTAACTGCTGCAAGTGTGTACAGCACTTTACATAGAGACAGCCGCAAATTATGAAATGACCTACATTACCGTACTTTTTCAGTGAAATTAAACGCAGATGTAGTTGAATTAAACCTTGTCATCAGGCCACACATATGTCCTGCGTGCTCTTTCGTCTTCAGACACTTCCACCACGCCCCCATTCCTCCCTGTAGCCGCAGAAGCAATGATTGGCGATCCCCTCCTTCGAATTGCTCCAAACAATAACGAATTGATTCCAAATTTAGTTCCAGAGCCCGGAAAAAATAGCTTGCCCAATTGCCTAGCACCTCCTGAACATAACAAACAAAACCCACATGTGTAACTGTATATAACAAACAAGCAAACAAACCAAACCCATATGTTTTCTTGTACTTCCACAAGAACATAACAAACAAAACCCAAATTTGTTTTTTGTACGTCCACTATGAAGTCGGTTGAATTCACAGTAACTGCATTGATATATGTAGGGTGTGAAGGAGAGAACTCACGATTGAAAGGTGTTAGTGTTGCCGAGGCAGGCGTAGCGTGTACCACCATTATAGAGAGAGAAACAGCACCCACAACCTCTCTCTCTCCCTCTCCGTGTGTCTCCGATAGGTTTTATGGACTTCTACAAGAAAAATGGACGATGACGATGAAGCAGCACCAGGGCCTGTGCTTTGATGTGGATGTAGTGCTTCCACGCTGTTTCCTGAGAGTTGGGCTCGGAGGAACTTCTCATTCGAGTGGCATTTCCGTAGAACTTAGAGCAGAATTGATCGGCTCAAGTTTTGAGATATCACATGGATTACGGACCTATTCGAGAGAATTGACTAGTTTAGGAGATAAAAGTGCAATTTGAGAATTAGAAAGAAACAATTGTTTTTTTGTTTTTTATTTTTTTTAGAGAAATATTCATTTCATTAAAGATCTCAAATTGCACGAGAGGGCCCTAACTACCAAATGCAAGACACGAGCACAAACCACTACGGGTATACAAGCTTTGGATTATCGTACTACACGAAGCAAACTAACACTATGTGTCGACATTGAGTCTGTCTAAGATTCAGCAGAAGAGCAACCCAAAACGGGAGCCCAGCTCACCCCATTGACAATAAGAACAGTTGAGATCTACAAGCCACCAAAACCACCGGAAAAACTGGAAAAACTAGTCCGAAAAACAAAAATAAAACCTAATTTATCTAAGTCAACAGATCAAAACCCAATACAACAAAGCTACCCAAAGCAACCCTAACTGAGTTGAGCCGAGTCAGACCGAGTTGTACTCGGTGAAGGATCATTTGACTATTGCCCACCACCGCAACACTAGATCTGGGAAAACCAGACCGGTTTTAAGAGCCGAGCTAAAGCCGCCGGCAAAACCCCCATGCTCCGACCCCTCTTTATTGCTCCACCGCCAGTTGTCGCGCCAGCCCACCTTTAGTCACCTCCATCACGCCAAAACATAACCAAGTGCGCCAGATTGACACGACCGACAAACAATAGCAAGAGGATTGGACCACACTGATCCAAGGATTGGCAGTCGCGAAGAAATCTAGAAGAGGTTGCGAGAACACACTAAAGGGGAGAGGGAGAGGGAGAGAGGAAACGAGAGGCAGGGGATACTAAGGGCGGGGGGAGGAGAGATGCTCTCAAAATGGAGAAAGAAAGTGATAAAGAAACAATTACTGTATTTGTTAGAGTAAGTTCATTACCCGATCCAATTTCAATGACAAATTTTGACATGCCAAATTTAGTATCAATTTTGGCCATTGCTAAACCCGTCATATCATCTAAACTAATTTGATTTGTCTGGGAAAATGAGAAGAGTTTAGTCCAATAATTTGATTTTGAGATTGTGAAAAATTCTTAGTTCAAAAAGATTGTGACAAATTCAACATCAACTTTGGCCACTGCTGAAATTTGTCATGTCTCTATACTTTTTTTAACATTGTAGCAAGTATATAACACATATAGTCCCACTTTCCAGTCCGATATCCCAGACTGGGGGTTTTTCGGTGTTTTGAAGCCTTTATTTGGTGGTATGTGTTTTCAGTTTTCATGGTAAGTAACGTGCGTGTTTTTTGGAAGGAAAACTGCAAAACCACCTCATTTTTTGGTAAAACCACCTATTTTTTTCAATCTATTGGCTGAGATTTGTTTATTTTGGATCTAATGGTCCAAATTTAGTGGGGCACCGGTGCCCCAATACCACACTAGGGCACCATAAAAAGATTATATATAAAGAGGGAGTTAGTGAACGAAACTTTCGTACTTTCAGCCTAGCTGGAATTCCCGTTTTGCCCATCCTGCATATTGATGTAGGTGGCATCTAAGGGGTGAAACACTTGGACAGTAATTTTAGAGCAGTGGGAAAATTGACGTCCTCTCTTCCCAGAACTTCATTCTCTTCTTCTTCTGGTTCTCTCCGCGCAAATTGCTTCCGCCACAAAGCCGATCGGAAAAAAATCTCCTCCCAGAGCACTTTGCACCTCATTTTACTTGGTTGTCATCGAAGACTTCTCCTTGGTGAACTTCACTTTCTGTTGAGAAACAGGTATCAACTCTCCACTTTCTATTCTGAAATGCTTGAATTTTGTTTGCTTTGCATGCTCAAAAAAATGTAACGATTTGTCCAAAAATAGTATCATAGCCCTTAATTTTGTTTCAAAGAACACCCGTCCCTTAGCAAAATCAGAGCAATTCCATCATGCATTCTATATGTTTGTTGAAATGTTTGAATGATTTTGTTTGCAAGGTTGTAGAAATATAAAATTGTGTCAATGTCGTTGAGCTACTCTGTATTTGATTTCTCACCAAAATGCTGACAACGAGTAGCGGAAATTTCGTTGAAGAGAGAGAGAGAGAGAGAGAGATTGTGTATTTAGTTGGATAGCTACCAACCACTGTCTACTGCTATGGCTGCCTAATAAGAAGCAAAAACACATCCACTAGCTTCACAAATCCATATCAGCCACACTCTTAACACGTTTCCGATATCCTTACATATAGTGATTGTTGATCATTATCAAATAGAATTTGTAGTTTTGTTCCTATACTAACAGAAACAATGTTTTTGCCCTATATATGAATTCATAGAGACACCTAAAAACAATGTTTTTACCATGTTATGTTGGTTAAACCTATGCAAATGACTTGGCAACATTTGCATTTGGGTCAAAAAGAGAAAAAGAAACGACCAAAATGGGCAGAAATCACTTGATCGATGCACTCAATGACTCAATTAAGTGTCAATTGAGAAGTTTATTTTGATGTGATAACTTGAGAAAGATGAAATAGATTGCATGCGTTATGAGAAAATCTAGACTTGAGGTTGAAATAGATTGCATGCGTTATGAGAAAATCTAAACTTGACCTCATCGTCCGCTATATTAGTAGTAGACTTGGTCTGTTATGAGTTAGTGAAAGACCCCGAGACTTCATTATATTTCCCTTGGTGTCTGAAAGTAAGGATCCAGCATCAAGAATGGACCATTAAGGAATATAACTTGATATAAGCAACTAAAGACGTGCAATACTCCAATTTCCTGAACGATTATCACCAACCTTGCCTCTTCATTTTAGCATCGTCGTCATTCTCATCCATCATCTTCGGTTTCACACAAGTTTGAACAGCCATTGCCCAATTGGCATGTTATGTCGTCAATTTTTGAAAGCATAACCATTATTTTTGTATTAAGGGCAAAGGAGAAGTGCCGAAAAAAACATTTCCTCAGGAACAATACAAATTACGCAAAGTTTCCTCTATCCAGAGATAAAACATGAAAAATCACAGACCAAGAACTTAAACTGATAATCTATAAAATCAACAAAAAAGGACAGAGCAATAAAACCCAAACTGAAATGAAAAACATTTGTGGAGGAAAATTTGATTTCCAGCTCAAAACAAAATATCAGACCCCTTCTTCCTTTTTTGTTGGTTAGACCATAAAGCCAGAGAAGCTTATATATTATGTTAAATGGTAATCATTAGACCACTTATATATTCTGTTAAATGGTAATCATTAGACCACTAATACTGTTGCACATACTTTATCACGAGCAAAAACTGCTTTAGCTGTGCAAATCTTGATTGAAATAGAAAAGGGAAATCATGATATTCCTAAAAATCGAACAAGAAATGTTGTGTACCAAGAATTGCTAGCACTTGCAAAGTGTCTATTAACTATAATGTATATTCCTTTACATTTGCCACTCTTGTAATGAATTTCTAATATATAAAAAATTGCATTTTTCCCTAACAAGAGTTATATTTTGCAAGATGGCTCAACAACTCACGCTGATCAAGAATATTAATAGAAGCACCAAAAATTGGACAGCAAAAGACAAGGTTCTTGAAAAATGGAGGCCAAGAACTGCACAACATAGCCCACTCAAGTTTCAAAAATTAATCTTAGCAGATGCGGAGGTATAAAAATAAGGCATTTCTTCATCTTGAATGCATATTCTGACATTGCATATTATATAAGTTCTTTTGAGTACAAACCTCTAATGAGTATTACAAACTCAATGATTTTAATGCAATTAATATCAACTTCAGGGAAGCAGAGTTCAAGCAACAATCTTTAAGGAGAACATTCAAACATTGGAAGGCACACTAGAAGTTTACCACACATATCTGATTTCTAATGCAGAAGTCAAATTTGTTCCACCAAAGTTTCGTAAGATCGACTTTGAGTGGCAATGACAAATCAATGCGAGCACATTGATACAAACTTTTGGCGAATCTTTCTCTCATCAAGATTTTCTCAATCTTGATTTCGTACCATTTGAGCAATTTGAACCACATCTTGGAGAGCAAACAGCAATTGGTAAGTCTCACTCTATCATAGATGAACTTGTTGACGAAGCACAATTACTCGTTGAACTAACTTGTTGCTCTTTGTTCAGCAGATATACTAGCAGCCGTTGCACAAGTTCAGACTCCTAAGGTTCTTAATAAACCTGGCAATCCAAGCGCACAAGAGATTATTACCATTAATCAGGAGTATGAATACTCAACGATTGAAATTATTTAACGTAGAAACATTACATGAACTGCTATAAAAGCTCTTTTTCTATGATAGGATGAAGCCAATTATCTTAACCTTTTGGGATGATTTCACAACAAAAGAAGGAACACAGCTGCTACAAAACACTGACCCATATTCAGTGTTGATTGGAATTCAAGTGAAAGTTACTTCGTACAATGGTTCGCTTGAAAATCATTATATTTACTTATACCACAAATGAACTATAAAAACCACACTAAACTAGATTATTTCCTGCAGGCCATTCCTTGTCAAGTCGAGGAATGGCCTGTAGGAATACCACCATTAAAATAGAACTACCACCATTAATGATATTAACTTCACTAACATTTGAGATATAGGTGTAATGCAAACAATGAAATTGTTCAGCAACTTTGTGATGAATTCTTAGCCAAACCAATCATCCGAACGGTGCCAGATCCAAAAGATGATGACATTATACCAATCAATGATCTTCCAAAAATACCAGAAATGGTAAGTAACCATATACATATGCTTGTGACAAAAAGCATATATTTTTATCTCTCTCTAACATACCCTAATGTAGTTTTTATAATATTATAGGTTGAGAGCAAAACGTATTGGACGCGGGCCAAGATATCGATTATATCTTCAGACCAAAACTTCTGGTATATGTCCTGCAATAGTTGCCGAAAATCTATCAGTGCAACAAGTGAAACTATATTTGATTGTTTCAACTGCAACACCAAAAAAGTTATGGCGAAGCCAAGGTTAGAATTACTTAAATTTGCAAACCTTTTTTGGACTAATCTGCTACAATATTAATGTTTACAAGTAATTTAAGAGTCAAATTTGAAGTCCAACTAATTGATGGCTCTGGTTCAATGACTGCAACAATGTCTGAGAATCATGCTAAAGAATACTTCTTAGTTGATGGAAACACACTCATGAAATATGCTGCAAAGGTAAATTTTGATCCAACAAGTTCCATTAACAGACAATTTTGAGATCCTTATTAAAAAAATATACTTAATAGAATAAATGTTATTTACAGAACGCCAAAAATGTTATTGTTGTCTTCCCAAAGTTGGCCTCGCAAAATGAGTATCGAATCCAGCTGAAGCCACGAGAATATCCATCATGCAGTGTCAAGGCTCTTACATACAATATCAACACTATTAAACCTACCTTGAATGAAAATAAAGAAAATGACAATCCACTAACAAAGACAGGAGCATCTCCATCACTTGAAATCAAGGCAAAGAAGAAGCTCTTCCCAAAAGATGACAAGCCTACAACTCCTTGAAAAGTAACTTTGGGATCCCTGGAACTGCAGATAACTACTTGAAACTTCATTTTGCACTTGTACATCTTTATAACTACTTAAGTAAAAACCACAACTGTATATGATCTATTGTGGCTCATTTGATGGGTTGTGACTCCCTTTTTGTAACACATCCCTGCTAACATCAAAAAACACAGCTGTATATAGTTGATTGTGGTTGTTTTGATGGTTTTGTGACCTCCTTTCTGTCAACAGTAATATTCGACAAAACTCTTTTGTATGTTGCTGAATTTAGTAGTTTTCCTAATTCAGTGGTTGAAGCTCTTTTACATCGTTACGAATAAGGATGTACTCTGGTGAACTGGTTCTAACACATCCCTGGTAATATCAAAACTAATGATGTTTCTCTGTGTCACTAACTGTAATCCTCCTATTAGTGTTTTGGTTACATATCAGTTCTCTAAACATACTAGCGTTTTGATTATATATATTAGTTCACTTGCTGGTGTTTTGTTAGAGTTATTTTCCGGTACAAAAAGCAACCTTCAACTTATTTTGTTGCTCCGGAATTCACAAAAGCGGAGGACTTCTTCGGGTGCAAGTTCAACCCCTTGGTTGAATTCACTGGCTTGATCAGATCAGCTTCTTCTTTCATTCTGTTTGTTAAATGCTTATGTGTTAGTGGTATCTTTTGTGTCCATTTGCATTGTTTTTGCTAGGCAGACATGAAAGATGACCAGCTGCTCGCACACACATTTTAGATGATGATGAGGTATTTTAATTTATTGTTAAGGAAACATGAGTAAAGAAAGGAGAGACGAACAATCCCATGACGTTTTTCATGAAATGATGGTGGTTAATCTAAACCATGGATCAAGTATAGCTCTTTTGAAGTACCAATGTAAGCAAAATTGCATGAACATGTATATGCATTTCCACATTTCAGTTAAAGCTTTTGCAAAAATCATATGTTTGGAGCTTTTTGAATACATATTTCTTCCATTTCTTAGTCTTTGATCCACGAGAAGACAAATCCAATAATCTAATATTGCCCAGTATTCAAACATAAATTAGGCCAAAGAGTAGCTAGGATTCTTCTCTATATTCTCGAATAGCTATGATTCTTCTCTATATTCAGCGAAGCGCTTCATGAATGTACATTCACGGATTAACTACTTTAGCAATGGGCCTAAGGACTCCTCAATCACTTTTCATCATATACCTTGGTGGAATTTGATTCTCATATTACTGTTGCTACTGGAGCTCATGCTTTTGGACAATTCTTTCTTGAATGTTGTTCTCTCCCTATCCAAGTTTGTCCATGATGCTAAATCATTTTTGCGGCGTTGTTTTTTCTTGAGCTACTAATTGAGTGGTACTGCTACTGAGGATGAAATAATGCTACTGATAGATCTTTGAAGGTAAAATGATGCTAATGATGCTACTGTTATAAGTTTATCTAATGCCTACTGATGAGAATGTGTTTGGCTTAAGGTTGTTGCTCATATATCTTTGAGGATGTCAAGATAAACTACTATTGTTACTTATCTTTGAGAATGTGGTTGGCCGATGAGCATGTGTTTCTCAAAGGTTTAGACCTTCCTTGCTTTCAATTTGATGTTGCAGTCATACTTTGATGCCATCTAAACCGTTCCTCCATTCTTGCTATGTCCCTTTGGCACCCGGATCTGACTGTAATCCATTATGGACGAGTGTTCCTATAATCACATTACAACAACTTTGCTACTGTATTTTTTTTGCTTTTTTTCTTTTATTTTTGGCTTTATTTTCAGTCTCTCACTTAAAATTGCCAGCCATTCCTCGATGTAACTTTTGTCGAGTTTTAATAAATTTTGTTGCCGATTAAAAAAAAAGAAGAAAAACTCCATGCATTCAGCCAATTACTACAGCCGCGGGCCTTGCCCGTGAGCCACCTCACTAGTAATAATAATAAAAACAACTGCTGATCAAAAAAAAAAATAATAAAAACAACTCAAACTCCACATGGTTCCCACTCCATGCAAGTTGAAGGATACAAAGTGAAACTTGATAAAAGAAAAAAAAAAGTTTAAAACGGTAGCTTTCTTCCTAGTTACAGCCATGCATACAAACAGTAGCCTTCCTCTCTCAGATTGAGCCATGGCTCACACTCTAAATAAGATTACGTCAGAATAATGATGAAAAAAAAAAAAAAAGATTGCACGTCTCGTCTCGCGGTAATATTTCTATCCCCTTGTCTGGTAGGAGTTCATATCATCGATAGACATTATGAACCACACATTCTTTCATTACACTTAACTAGCATTGTGTCCGTTCTATGCATGTGAACGAATCTAGTTGTCATATTGTCTCATGCATTGAACGGGCACAATGCTAGTTGCGATCTGTAGCCAAGATTCTTTTACATATGAATGTTCACATTTTCGATGGTATATAAGTAGGGGTGAAACAGAAAACCTGACCAAACCGGCAGTTTTTCCTCCAATTTTTTTTTCCTGGTTTGGACCCGATTTAAGCATTTTCTCAAAACTAAAACCGGTTCAACTTTCGAGTTATGGCAGCAATGAGAACGAAAAGCTTATTGAAGTGGTTAGAATGGTTGAAGTAAATACCTGACCTATTTTTTTTTATCGGCAAAAAAAAAAAAAGGTCAAGAATAGAGCTGGACAAAAAATTCGGTGATCCGCGAATCCAGTCCAGACCGAACCCATCCGTGCTTTTTGGACATTAACCGTGGATTATTGGTTCAGACACAGATTCAAAAATTAAAAATCCGTGACTCGCGGTTTGGACATGGATTCTCATGTGAAATCCGTGGATTATATATGTAAGATAATTAAATTTATTATTTTCTCAAATAGTTTTACTGTAATCTAGTGTAATAGTGTATCTCCCAGTAAAACTCAGGGGGTAAACTGTAATATTGTAATATAAATTATTTCCTGGGCTGTTTCAATTTTTCAATTTGTTTTAAAGTTTTACAGTAATTGTGAACTCACTGCCTCACTGAATGATGGTAGTTTCAATGTTTGTTGTAAACTCACCTGATGGCTACTCAAGTAATTAACTGAATATATGTTTGTACAAGTGTTTTGGACTAGATGATCGGTACTCATGAGTTGATGTATGCTTGTTTGTTATTTATTCCATGTAAGTTGTTCAATTTGAGTTTTTGAATGAGTTGGATGAATTTCTTTTTAGAATAAGTTGTTGAAAATCCGCAAACAAATCTATGTCCGATCTGTGACTCGCAGATCAGAATTGAAACCAATGGAGCGTGACTTTTGACATGGATTTTATTTTCCAAAATTCGTGACTCGCGAATTAGGATTGGATTCCTGCCAATCCGATATGATCCAGACCGTGCGCAACACTAGTCAAGTACTGTATGTACTTCAAGCATTCTAACCACTTCAATAAGCTTTGAGTTCTCATTGCTGCATACTTGACCTGTTGCCTGTAAGGACGGATCTAAGCGGGTCACATGAGGGCACGTTCTCCCACTGACGTTCAAAACTAAAAAAAAATATTAATATTATATATTTAGCATAATTATGTAATACGATGCTATATTTAACAAAACAGTTATATATATCTAAAAAATAAAAATGTAGAGTACTTAATTTTGTGTTTCAACTTTCGTTGGGTGTTTCATATAGAGTATAATTTATAAATTGTTTGTTAATTTGAAGATTTATCTTTTGATTTTCTTTATTTTTTAACTTTCATGAATAAATATTGTTAAAAAAGTCATCAATAAAATCATCACGATCATTCTAAAGACTTGTCAATGTCACGGTAAACCATACTCTAAAAGTTGTCTAAGATTGTGTGCTCATTTTTTGATATTTTTTCATGAAAAGTATGCATTATAAATGTTATAGTCCATAATGAAAGTCTTAATTTTGCAAAGATCGTTGTCTAAAAAAAAATTCCACGATTATAATTAATAAGATGCCCTCACTGGGTTGGATTCCTAGATCTGTCCCTGCCTGTTGGCCTTGAAAAGTTCACTGCTTTATTACAGACTCGAGGTGGCAAACCTTTTTTCAAGGTTAGGGACATTGTCGCAGATAGGGTCCCGTTCAACTCATGCATTAGTGCAATAGATAAGGTTGACATGAGTTGGGTACGCATTCTTTCTATAATGAAGAGTGTCCCAATGAACTGAACTAATCTCGCCATCCTCTCCCACAGTGTTTTTCACGCGTTTGCGTGACGTGAAGAGGCCCCAGGGACGAAGCGCTGTCGAAGGGAATCGACCCTACGACTTTGAAATGGTAGCCCCACCGTGACAAGTCAATTAATCATTGCAACAACCCCGTTACACTTTCTAACGAACCAAGAACACAAAAATCTTAAACTTAGAACTCAAGCCACTTAAAAACGAAAGCTTCTGTCACTTAAAGACCAATCATTTGAATCTCAGAAATATTTCTGGAAAAGGAACAGAAGTACAGAACGCTGGAAACGAACTGTGAACTAAATCTACAAAAAGGAGAGAGGGTTAAGTGTGTAGTGCAAATGTACCCATTGTACTTGCACCTGATGCATACATGATACATCCAACCAAAGAGATAGATAACAAGCCCTGTAACTTCCGTAAGAAAGCAACCAAAACCATGTAGAATTCCAACCAAAGAGATAGATAACAAGCCCTGTAACTTCCGTAGGAAAGCAACCAAAACCAAGTAGAATTGATTCCATATTCCGCAAACTCATAGCACTGGGTATTAGCTTCTTCTTTGCTGGCTTCAAGTTGCAAAGAACACATACCTTCCGGTTCTGGTAAAAGTGCATCATTGTGAGCCGACTATCAAAATAACATGCATAAAGAAACTAGATAACGTAAACTTATAGAACAGGGATTAGAAAAGCAGATGATGAAAACCTTCATGTCTTCAAGTGGAATATACTTGACAAGTCCGCTAACCACAGCTCAAGGTTGTCCTACACCCACATCAATTTCATCAACATATAGAGAATCTGCTAAGAACTTTTATAAGACCAACATGTATATCAAGTCTACAAATGGAATTTCTGCTTCAGCACTGGCCATAGGTTTGGCTTCAGTGGGCAGTGGCAGATTTAGCTGGTCGTTGCTTCTTACCCCCTCCATCTGAAAACAATGAAAACACTAGAAGTAAGGAGCAATTTGGACCATTGTATGTTTCAAACCAGTTACAATGTACCTATTAAGCAATACAAAGATCAATATATTTGCAGCACACAGGAACAAAGGCAAAATTATGTTAGGAAACAAACATTCAAAATTTACTTGTTAACCCACATGCATCAATTAACGTGGGAAAAGAAAACAAAACATTCACAAACAAAAAAGATACGAGAAAATAATCATTCAACAAGTCAAGGACAAGCAAAAACAAGAATCAATTTGACTTAAAAATACGGAACAAAATAACAACCGGCAAAAAGAAACATAAGCAAGTATAAAGAATGCCTTAATATAATAATATATTTACGCTCTGTCTACAAGCACCGACTGGACTTCTCAGCAACAAGAAGCAGGACCAGGAGTGGACCTTGGAAAACGCATTTTAAAAACATTGAGCGGTTCGGATCGTCAAAATTTGATCCGGAAAGTTGAAAAAATGCTAGGTCCGCACCAAATTTTTAATAAGGGATCCCTTAGGAGATCATGATCCATAAATATAGGATTATGATCTCTTAAGGGATCCCTTATTAAAATTTGGTGCGGACCTCACCTTTCCGGATCAAATTTTGATGATCCGAACCACTCAATGTTTTTAAAATGCATTTTTAAAGGCCTACGTGCAGATTCGTAAAAAAAAAATACCCGGAAGGGCTTGATCCAAACAGTTTTCGATAAAACTGTACATAGAGGTATTTTTTTTTGAAGATTTCCCGCGTGGACCTTGGAAAACGCATTTTAAAAACATTGAGCGGTTCGGATCGTCAAAATTTGATCCGGAAAGTTGAAAAAAGGCTAGGTCCGCACCAAATTTTTAATAAGGGATCCCTTAGGAGATCATGATCCTATATATATAAATATATATATATATACACCGACATAACTGAAAACATTATACTCTCCAGTGTCCAGAGTATAATTTGTTTGTTAGTTCTCGAATACAAGTTAATTAGTAATTGCTATCAACCGCATATGTTTTCTCAGTGTGGAGGAGGAGCTGCCGAGTCATCCCCTTCGCTTCCTGGACACAAAGCACTGCAGTCTTTCCTACCTGTGTCGAATAGAACATGCTGAACCAAATTTTACAAATATTACATTATACGAAGTACTTCCAACAAAATTTATTCAATACTTCTTATTACTTCTCCCTGCTTCATATTTTCTCTTGGTTGGTAGATCTTTGTTCTTATTTATATGAGATACCTATACCTAAGACATATCATCCTGGTTGGGAACGTGCTCTTTACTTGATGGGAGAGACCCAAGAGGTTCTGACTTGGGAGTGCTGTAGCAAGGTTATGGGCAGCATTCATCACCCCGACACAACTATCCTTTAACTAAGTTAGATTCAATTTTAGGAAACCAAACCCTTAGGCTGAGATCAATTTCAAATTTCTCTTTTGTTGGCGGAGGTGGAGAATATGCCAGGGTGGGGGTGGAGGGGTTGAAGTTGAACAGCATGCAATAAAGGATTGGATTCTTTGTACAATAAGATAAGCTGCACTATGTTTGATCCTGGTAATAGTGCTACAGACCAATACAGGGAAAAGGAAATTCAAAGCAGAAATCATGAAAATTGGTCTCATACTCTCATTCAAGACTAAAATTTAGATATGACCTTACATAAGCTTATTTGGAGACCCTTATCATCATATATTCATATTCATGGCAAGGTTCAATTTTAATTAGGTACGAATTCTTTAACCAATCACCGGCAGTTTTGTAATTTCAGAATTTCCTATAATGGGTCCATGGAATGGGTCGTGCTGCTGACCCATGGGCTTGATTATGCTTATAGCCTTAGTAGTTTGATTAGCTACTTGTTTTGAAATCCTAGTCTTAGCTTCTAATTCAGAAATTCAGTATGAAGCCATGTAAGGATTCAAATTCGGTGGAGTTGAGTGTATAGACAAATCAAGAGCTAGGATTCAAATTCGGTGGAGTTGAGTGTATAGACAAATCAAGAGCTTTCAAGCTTTCTTACAAGTTGTGCGATGCAATTCTAACCCTTCAACCAAGGTGCGGAGGCGATGCCAATTTTTAGGAGTAATTCCTTGTTCTTTTTTATCTTCCTTCTTTACTATTTGCATTATTCAGTATATTTACTGTTCCAAAGCACTGCTCAGAGCCTCGAGAACTGCCACGAATCAGCCCTCAATTTCTGAATTTTCATTCTCCGTCCCCAACTCTGTGTTATCCC
Source organism: Vaccinium darrowii (assembly GCA_020921065.1). Classification (NCBI taxonomy): domain Eukaryota; kingdom Viridiplantae; phylum Streptophyta; class Magnoliopsida; order Ericales; family Ericaceae; genus Vaccinium; species Vaccinium darrowii. Next base: position 28,976,752 of record CM037160.1, read on the forward strand.
AATAACCCCTAGAATCCACTGTCCAACATCAGCTCTGGTAACAGAGAAAGAAGTTCCAGGTTTTTAAGGAAGGATATGCCCCTATGATGTTCACAAATTGCCTAGACTTAGTTGAGGAGTCCTTAGCTTGTTATGATTGGACAGATGGAGGAAAAACAAGATTTACTAAGATGAAACTAGTAGGTTTGGCAAAAATGTTGGTGGTAGTGTTGAAGACAACATTAGAAGATTAGAATTGCGCCAACATGGCCTTGGAAAGAGATGGAAAAGCTTCAAAAGAAGTATATGCCTCCAACTTGCAACATAAAATCATGGACACAACTTGTTCATGAAAGGCAGGGAACTTATACCAAACTCGTCACTTGTGCCTCTTCGTTTTTCTTTTTGATGGACCATCTCTCAATTATACATGAGTCTGAGTTAGTGTTGGTTTCCATTAGTATAGGTGTTTGTGAATATACTATTTGTTTTGTTAACATCAAAACTATATGAAAACACATCTACTTTTACGATTTTTTTTATTTTGCCCCCATCGTGTTAGTGCTTCTTAGCTTATTTTGAATAAGAATTATGTAAGTGCGAGAATTTCACTTATAGGAGACATGGACTAGGGTACTAGTGTCGGGTGCAGGAACTTGTCAGTGTCCAAATCAGTAATCCCATCTCAAGGACACCAAGGTGCACCAAAACATTCAGACTTTTTTCACTTTGGTTTCCCAAATCCACCCCCTCTCTCTCAGCACGGTACCCAATCAGTTCTCTCCAACTATTACTCTCATTCCTCCATCTCCATTCATTACCCAAAAAACCTCCCTCAAAACCTAAACCAAACAAACCCTTAAATTTGTTGGACAAATAGTGATTACAAAGTCTGGTGAGAGTCCACAGATAATTATGATAAATCCAAATTCTGAAGTCTGCTTGCTATGTGAATGTCCAACTAAGTATGAGGGACGCAAACCCAACACCCATACCTGTATCTGAGGGTCGAGTGTCCAGCCTGGGAATGTCATATGTTTAGAAGGGCGTGTGTAACATAGATAGGAGATAAGTTTGTACCTAAAAGGAGTTCACAATTGCTAATAGACTTTGGCTCTCTATTAGGCCAACTGAAACATGATTCCCCTATGATATTGAGAAGGTTTATCGCAAAAGTGGAAGACTTTTGATTAGCATGTCAGCGTATTTGGAATACATTGAATGACCACCATAAGAACCACATGGTATAAAAGGTACCATCTATTTCTGCGGGCATCTTAGAGTGCCCCCATGCAATCAACTCTTAATCATGGTAAAAGCACTGGATTCAAACTCCTAGCTAGGGAAATTTTGAGTAATCAGTAAGCTTGTCTTGTTTGCATGCTACAAGAGCCACAACGGTATGAACGATCAGCGAGAGTTCTATTTGTGTTTATGAACATCGAAAGCATGATCATGGATAACCGGAAACACCAAAATTTTAAATTTGTTGCACTTTATGGCGCATGATTCCTGTGGTTGATAGCAAAGTCGGGAATAGCATCCACGGTGTTGTGGACTAGTAATCAACAAAAGTACGTTAACTTTTGTTACACAGTAATATCTATATTACTCAATTGCTAATTATAGACATGGGTTGGTGGAGGGGGCACATTGGCTGATCATTCAAAACGACGAATTCTTTTAGGGCTAGATTCCAACAACAATAAAACGGTGGGAACATATTTAACAAATAAGTAGCTCTAATCGATATGAGGTGAGGAAAGGAGTGCAAGTGGAGCTGGACTTGAGAGAAGCCTCAAAGGTCCCAGTTCAAGCCCAAGTGGGATTAGCTGCATATCATTCTCTTGGCACGCTGTCAATAAGTTAATTCCACTGCGCCTTGAAGGCACAGGATTCCCAATACACTGCAGCTCTTGAAAATACAACCAAAAGAAAAAAATTCATAAAAGAAGAAAAAGCTGTTGGAGTTGGCTTTTAACTTAACAAACAATTGACAAATAAAAGAAAGATACTAATTGTGACATTGCTAGAGGAGAAACAACGTAACAATCTTATTTCATTAGAAAGCTTTGAACAATAACAAGACTAATGAATGGATTATATAGGCTAAGCCTAAAAACCCTAGCAAAACCCTAATAACATGTAAGGACTAAACTACCCCAATCATAAAAGATAAATAGCAATGTAACTGAAATCCAAACAGACGGAAACCCTAAATTATGCTTCACACTAACCTGAAACTTCTGTTTTTTGTAATTTCTCATCAAGCTCTTTGGCTCCAGCTTCTGCCTTAAGAACCCTATCCGCTTGACTTCCGATAAACTTCTGTCTAAAAAACTCTACTTCTTCATCTGTCTATACCCCCTCAATTCCCACCGAGTAAGTAAGCACTCCACTCAATCTACAAAACAACAGCTAATAGAGGGCATACGGTGCAAAATAATAACAAATTTACCAGCTCCTTGAACAATGGTTATGGTGTTCTGATTTTATGACCAGCAGGTAAGAACTCTCAGGGTCTCCTTGCCCTCTCAATATCTCCTTTTCCGTTGGAAAGCAGAACTTGGGTTTCTGGAGGCAAATTTGGCTGCTTAAGTACCTGAAGTAATAGTGGAGGCAACAGTGTATATGAAAGTACCTCATTAATTCTGCAAATGCTATAGGGAGGAACAAGCTGTAAACTTGCCTCAAGGGTGAAAGATGGCATAAAGTTTCTAAGAGACATGCAAAGAAAGTTTCTAAGAGACATGCAAAGAGATAAACTAGCCCCAGTGAAGAGAGGGTATCAGGTTTATTGATTATAACGGTTTGTATGACAAATGTACAACATATTTCTATCCATGACTTCTTGGATCAACAACTTGGTGAACTTTCCTGGCTTCAGCACTTGAAAACTGTCCAACAACACGAGCGTGAGGAATGGATGCTTCCCCACGGGCAAGGGCATCCACATTCTCAAGAAAATATTGTCTTGGAAGCCTGCCCACCACATTTCCCTCCTCATTACCCTTTTTGTCCAAGAATGTGAAATGTGGGATGCCTTCGACACCGAACTCATCAAGCTCTTGTTCCCATTTGGTGTTGTCAACATTCAGCATCACAAAGTTCACACGGTCCCTGAAAAAAAGGATTGTTGGGATTATGAAACAGTGTCTATACAAACCTAGGATGGATTTTTAAAGACCAATGTGAAGTTTACCAGGCATTAAGAAAAGGATGTTAAACTGAAATTCCAGGGAAGTGGGAGGGGGAGGCAAGGTCATTTTTAATTTTTTTCTGTTTTTTTTGTGTACAGGTGGTGGGACGGTGCGCACGCAACGCCTATGTTCAAGTGGATGAGTGTGTGGGTTGGGCGTGAAAAAGGGAATAAGAAGCTCGAGGTTATAAAAGTGCATCGAAAGAACATTACTTAAACTGCTGTTCAACTTTGTACACATCTGGAGCTAATTCACGACAAACTTCACACCAATCTGCATAAAACTCCACAACGGTGGGCTTCCCATTCGACAATGCCTGAGACACATATCACCCAATATAAAGGTTACATTCAAAAGAACCACTGATCACGCTTGTAATGAAGTGGAATAATTCTCTAGGGTTTTGGATCAAATTTCTTCTTCTATAATAATCAAATCCCTACAACTGAGACCCATGAAGACTTCTCATTTTAATTTTGTTTTGTGTAAAAAGATGGAGTATTCCTTATTTTACTTTTAGTCGTTCCAAGGCCTAGCTCCCTTTGGCTTTGTCCGCTTTTTGTATTGTCTGGTTGAATAGCACAAATTGAGCAACAAAAGGGATAACAAGCAAACCTCTTCATATGGTAATGCCACAGCAGTCAGATCCTTCAAAGAAATACCTAAATCTAGCCGTGTTGATAAGAAAAGTCCCACTGCTGCAAGTGTTGAGACCAAAGCTATCTGTTTGTTAATACTTTTGCTTGGATACTCAGGAGTACGATCATCAATGGAGGAACTTGGAGCTTGACTAGTGTCAACATTAGCTAAACCAGGCTCTTCGATCAGCTTTTCCTGCACTAAGCTGCAATGTATAAGATAATAAACAAACTTTCGGCCAATACAATGCACAATTCAATCAATTTCAACTGCAATAATAAATAAATAAACTCCTAGGGTTTAGTTTCCAAAGAAATCAAAGTAATTGGGGCTGATAAACTCAACGGAGGAGCCACGTGCTAATATCCAGAAAAAGTTTATGCCCTCAAGTTCTATGGAACTCTGTAACTTTTCACGAATCGGTAACAAGAACAAGTTTGCACACATACTAGAGTTCAACTCATTGGTGCCAGCTGCGGTATGACAACCAGTCAAACGAAAAGGAAATAGCCCCGAATAATAACAGACTAACTTCAAGGTCTAACCGGCTAAAGTCAGCAGGGCAATAAAGGACTTGCATAAACAACAGCATATCATGAATAAAATATATCTACTCAAATGAAACACAATAAGATGTCAGTGACGTCAAAGGCTACAGTTCCGCTGTTTTAGTTGTTCCACTTTCAATAAATGGTACAAATTTCGACAACGGAAAATTGGGTCACCTGTTTCAGTTAATTTTTTCTTTTTCCTTTCTAATTTACCCCATGATTATTTGCTGAAGCAATGCAGTGGTGGCACCAAGAAGGAAGGGAAATAAATCAGCCACAAATTCCTGCAACTTGTTTAGCATAGGTAAGATAATTTACAGTAAATTTCGTCAGTATCGACGACCATAAAAATTGAATTACTAATTTATCCCTGCTAAATGCCATTTTCTCAGTTTTCTTACCCCAAGATTACATCAAACTCCTTTATGGTCTACACCATCTATAAAACAACTCTACTACTCCACTGGAACATTTGTTTCAAATTTAAACCATTCCTGTTTTACAAAATTCACCCATCCCCGAACTACCGGTCAAGAAATTTTCCATGCAAACAGCACTGTGCTGTTTAAGTAAATGTAAAACGAACTGAAAAGGCAAAAGCAACCATGATTCAGACACTTGACAAAGAAATTTGCAACCGATAGCATTCATAAATCTTTTACACAAACTTGTATATTACATGAATATTGCCATTGGACTGCTTCATTTCAAATGAAGTTTTTACTCTAATTTACTCCTAAATAAAAGTATTCGAAAAAAAAGTAAGGGTAAGGGACGAAGATGTTCGGAAAAAACTCAAATTTAAACAACACTAAAAATTAAGCAAATATAAGGATCCCTCAAAACAAAAAAGAAAATGAAAGCCCAAATCAATGAGACTCGCAGGAACAATTAAAGCTTTGATATACCGTGGAGGAGGAGTCGGTTGGATTAGTGGGGTCTGTTTGGCAGCATATCTTTTGATATCTCTCATTTTTGTTCTGGGTTTCCATTGAGAGGTTAATCGTGCTCAGAGATTGATGACCCAGGAAGCTGTACGGTCGGAATTTAAGCGGAGTAATGGAGTTTAGGGAAATCCGAGCCATCAGAGCTAGCTCGATTTTCTTCTTCTTTTGGAAGGCTAAATAAATTGCCCTAGGGTTCTATGAGCTCCAACAATTGCGTCTTCTTGCACTTGAAGAAGAAAAATGGACTCTACTACAAGAAAAATGGACGATGAAGCAGCACCAGGGCCTGTGGATGTCGTGGTTCCACGCTGTTTTCATCTGCCTCTTACCGGCGAGAATTGAATAGTTTAGGGGATAAAAGTGCAATTTATGCTTTTTTTTTTTTTTTTTTTTTGGGGCTATTCGTCGCTCCTAATCTATTATATAGAGAGGGGAATGAGATTCGATCCCGGATACTGGAAAAAAGAACCTCCCTTGTTTGGATTCCTGTAAAAAGAGGAGGGATAATATTGGTTCAATTTTCTCCTAGTAATATTTTTCCAACTTTCCCTCTACTTTCTGTTATTTTTTCATCCTTTCTTTTTCTTTAAACGTTGATTCTAAGAGCAAGTTCACCTATGTTTCAAAGATAAATTTGGACATCAAAAATGGCAAAAGTTTATTCATACTCAATTCAGACACAATGACAAATTTGACATCAAGAATGACAAAAGTTTATTCATACTCAATTCAGATATAATGACAAATTTTGACAATGTTATTTTTTTATGCCAAATTTGGTATAAACTTTGGCCATTGCTAAACCTATCATATCATCCAAACCATTTGATTTTTATAGATAGATGGACATGGGTTTAGTCCAATAATTTGATTTTGAGATTGTGAAAATTTTAACATTCGAGACTGAGTCAAAATGGGTATGACAATTATGACCCAAGCTTTTATATGAACATTGTAACGCCTCGATTTTTGGAAGCATAAATTAAGACAACTAATTAAGATTAATTTAATAAAAAGAGTTTCCATCAGAGTACACGTTGGAAAACGTGAAGTGCAGCCCATTACAAAATACTTAGTACGGTTTGAGAAATTAATATTACAGACCCAACATTAAAAATAAAGGGGTGAGTTCGACAGATTAAGGTTCAACTCTGGATTCCACGACTCCTCTTGATCCTGGTCTGCGGGAAAGCCCTCGGCTCCAAAATAACCGTCTCCTTCGACACCAACAGTACCTGCTTGATTAAAGTCTGGTATAATATGTCCGAGTCGCGAAGCAACATCATAGTATTATACTAGGGTCATAGTATAGCATCAACAGTCACAATGGGGTTGCAATTTAGGGAGACAGGTGATTTCATAATGGCTAGAGAGAGAGAAATAGAGAGAGTTGCTAGAGAGAGAGAGAAAACTGGGGTTAGTGTGCTTCGGCAGGAGCATGCGGAGGATGCCGGAAAAGGGTGGACATTAGCTTCTAGGCTTAGAGCTAATACTCGCACTTATTCGCTGGCGGAGGCATACAGATTGTCTAAGGGGAGGAATGTGGTGACCATCTACGTTGATAACCTTTCAGAGGATATGGATGCTGCATGGTTGGGTCAAATCTTCTCCAAGTATGGATGTGTTCTTGATGCATTCATACCAAAGAAGAGGAGCAGAGGGTTCAACTCCAAGTTTGGGTTTGTGAGGTTTGGTTCCTTAAGGGAAGCTGAGGAAGCCATTTCTTCAATGAATGGTATGATAATCAGAGATAAGGAAATGTTAGCTAAAGTAGCTACATTCAGTTCGGCGAAAGATTACGGGGAGAATGAGAAAAAGGAGGTTTTTAGAAAGACGGATAAAGATAAGGAGGAGAAGGGAGGGTTCTTAAAACCAGAGCCTTTTTTTCATAACGGACAAGGCATGTCTTATGCGGAGGCAGTGTCAGGTTCAAAATCTAATGGTCCAAGACGTATCAGCATTGAGGCTAATCCTTAGCGAGAATCATCAAGTTGAGGAGGTTAATATAACTGCTTTACCAATAGGGAATTGCACCTTGGCCTTGGAAGATGGTAATTTCATTTCGGAAGTTGATCAAGTGATTCTTGGTCCAGATAGGGCTCGAGGGATGAAGAAAAAGAAGAAGAAAAAGAAGAGGAAAACGATTGATGAGATTCTGGGTTTCTCTAAGGTGCTTCCAGTTAATTATAAGGGTGGGAGAAACAAACAAAAATGTGTGGTTTTTAGATCAGCCGTAGCTGCTGCCGCTCTGTCCGCTTCTGTCTCAGAGAATGGTATCTCAAATAGAAACAAAATTCTTTATGATGAAGCTCGGGCCATTTGGGCAATGAACAAGGCCCATGGTATTGGTTATGAAGGGGATAAGGAGGAAGTTATCAGTAAAATTATCGAAATGGAAGAGCAAAGGCATAAGGAGAGCTAATTGTCAGCTTTGCTTGGGTGTGTTTCAGTTTTGGTGTTTAGGAGGTTTGTTTCAGTTTGGTGTTTAGGAGTTGAGGTTTGTTTCAGTTAGGTGTTTTTCCCTTTGTTTGTTTGGTTATCTTCTTGTCAGCCTTCCAATCTTTTGGGTCTCGAGAGGCTTTGTTGCTTTTTTCTTGCCCCGTTTAATCTTGTATCTTGGATATTTGATTACTAAAATCTTTTTTGCCGTGCAAAAAAAAAATAGTATTATACTAGGGTCACACAAAGTGTAACACCGTGAGCGATAAATCACTCAATAGCTACTCTAACCCTCCCAACCCTTGCTTAACATACAAGTACAACATATGTGATTGAAAAGTAGTAATTAAAGGAATAACCTGGTAATTAATCGTAAAGCAAAAAATAAATACATAACTGATTTCATTACTAGTCATTAACTTACATATTCATCTAAGTTCTCAACCTAGAGAACTTTCCTCCCGGTTAACCACTAAGGAATATGACCAAACTGTGATTTACTCCCCCATTTCTTGCCTTTCACTGGGGGGGCCCAACAGAAGGTATAAGTTACGTACTTAATCCAGCCGTCAGGTGCCTCGCAAGGATGAATTTTTCAGGGACGAAACTGTACCACTAGGCTACGTATGGCAACTGCCAGGTCCTGTAGGTATATAGCCGAAACTGTTCTATAATACTTCCACTCTTATAATGCCTCAGAATTCAAATGAAGCAAATCACAGAGTGTCACATCCTAGGGTTTGAAATCAAGGCAGACTGCCAAACAATTCTCCGAAACAATCACTTGGCGGAACTGTCATTCAATAACAATCTCAGGGTAACTCCCCATCAATCAATTCCAATTCACTTTTCCATTAACCTCATCGTCTATGTGATATTCGCGTACGATCACCCAACCCGGGAACCTAGTTGTCCATTCTAACGTTCAACACGTTTATGGAAAGCGCACTTAACAGTAGAAGCAAAGCGATAATGATATTCTACTCAAAATCAAGTAACACGATTCACAAGTTCACAAATCATAACAAAGCAAAGTAATTGAAAACAAGAGCCTTAACGTAATTAAATAAAGTATAGGGTCATAAACGTAATTTATAGAAATAAGGGGTCGACATTGAAATTTTAAGCTACCCTGAGATTTTAACCAACAAAGCAGGAAATCCGTAGTTATCTAATAGGAAAATCCTTAGTTATCTACTAGATTAGAAAGGAAGTTAGGAAGGAGAATAATTCACTATTCAAAAAATATCTTAATTTTAGAGTGTGTGGATCAATCAAAAGTAACTATCTTTGAATTCAAAAATTACTTTCATTTTATATATTTTCATTATATATATATATATAGGATCAACTTCTAATGAGGGATCCCTCATTTTAAATAAAATGAGGACCAAGCAATTTTTCCACTTTCCGAACTGAATTTTGACGATCCGAACCGTTAGATGTGTTTAAAAGTGTTTTTAAGGTCCACCTCAAGGATTTGTCTAAAAAAAATACCCGCAAGGGCTTCATCCGATCGGTTTTTGTTAAAAATGCTATATATAGTGTTTTTAACAAAAACTGATCGGATGAAGTCCTTCCAGGAGAAACCTTTTGGAGACAAAAAGCGCGAGCAGATTGGATGGCTAATGGGGATCGAAATATATCCTTTTTTTCACGCTAAAGTTAATAAGCGCAGGAGGAGGAATAGGATAACGGGGATTCATAGATCTGATGGGACATGGTGTGAGGAACCAGATGGGATTGCTCATGAGTTTGTTGCGTATTTTCAGAATATTTTCCAGACAGAGGGTACATCTAATGTGGAGGAGGTTATAGGTGCTATCCAGGGCAAAGTGACGGATCATATGAATGCTACACTTATTAAGGAGGTTAATAGAGCAGAAATCCAAAAGGCGCTTTGGGATATGAACCCTTCAAAAGCCCCAGGAGCGGATGGGATGACGGCAGGTTTCTATCAAACGTATTGGGAAACGGTTGGCGAAGATGTGGTATGTGCGGTGCAACATTTCTTCCAAACTGGCCATCTCCTGAAGAGCTTCAATCACACTCACATTGTTCTAATTCCAAAGGTCAAAACCCCAATTCTTGTTACTCAGTATAGACCTATTTCTCTTTGCAATGTTATTTATAAGCTTATTGCTAAGATTTTGGCCAATCGATTGCGAGCTGTGTTGCCTAATGTGATTAGTATCAATCAGAGTGCTTTTGTCCGTGATCGTCAAATCTCAGACAACATTTTGGTCGCTCACGAGGTGGTTCACCATTTGAAGAAGAAGCGAGGGGGAAAAGAGGGCCAAATGGCCCTAAAACTAGATGTCGCCAAGGCTTATGACCGTGTAGAGTGGAATTATTTGGAAAGAGTTATGCTTCACATGGGTTTTGGTCCGAGATGGGTGGGGTGGATTATGAATTGCATCACAACAGTTTCATATGCGGTGACTATAAATGGACAGCAGCATGGCTTCATTAAACCGCAACGGGGTCTCCGACAAGGAGATCCTCTTAGTCCGTATCTCTTTCTCCTTTGTGCAGAAGGTTTCTCTAGTCTACTTCGTTTAAAGGAAAATCAAGGGGAGTTAAAAGGCGTTCAGATTTGCCGAAATGGGCCATCCGTAACTCATCTTTTGTTTGCGGATGATTCGTTGATTTTTTGTGGAGCAACAAGGCGGGATAGTGAGGTGGTGCGAGGAGTCCTTGATTCATACAAAAATGCATCCGGTCAGCTTATCAATGTGCAAAAGTCTTCTATTTTTTTCAGCACCAACACTTCTGAAGATAATCGTGAAGTATGTTGTGGTATTTTGGGGTTCAGCCGTAGCGCAGAAGAAGGCAAGTATCTCGGCTTACCGTACATCATTGGGAGGTCAAAAAAAGCAGCCTTGGAGTACATCAAGGAGAGGGTGGTGAGCAAGATAAAGGGATGGGATGGGCAGAAGGTTAATCCAGCCGGCAAGGAGACACTTATTAAATCGGTTCTGTTGGCGATGCCCACTTATGCGATGGCATGTGTTAAGTTACCAACCGGTTTGTGCAAAATGCTGAATTCGGTAATTGCAAAGTTCTTTTGGAGTGGGTCAGCTGATACCAGGAAGATTCATTGGATGAGGTGGGAGTGGATGACGGAGGTTAAAGGTAAAGGGGGGCTGGGTTTCAGAGACTTAGAAGCTTTCAATCTAGCGATGTTGGCCAAGCAAGGATGGAGGCTATTGGTGGGCGATGATTCTTTATTCTATAAGGTGTTTAAAGCTAAGTATTTTCCTAACACGAGCTTTTTGGAGGCCCAAACAAGACCGACCGCCTCATGGGCATGGCAGAGTATATTGGCAAGCAAGGGTGTAATTGAACAGGGTTGGAGATGGCGGGTAGCTACTAGTGCACAAATCAATATTTGGAAGGACCCTTGGCTGGAGGATCCTCATTTCCCGAAGGTACTTACTGCTGCTCATTCTAATAGCAATTGTACTATGGTGTCTGATCTTCTTGAAGCTAACCGGGTAGCATGGAATGAGGCATTGGTGAGGTCCATTTTTATTCAACGTGACTGCGAGCTGATATTGAAGTTACCTCTGAGCACGACGGATCAAAGGGATGAACGAATATGGAGGAGCTCGTCTAATGGTAAGTTTTCCGTTAAAACAGCTTACGTGATTGCAAGAGACTTGCTGCACCGAGTGCGATGCGGTGTAGATCCATGTGGGCAATCAAGTGGGGTTGAGGATGACGAGGACAAGTGGAAGCGAATTTGGCGTTGCAAAGCTCCTCCAAAAATTAAGGTATTCCTCTGGCGCGGACTTAATGATATTCTTCCGGCTAATCAAAATTTAGTAAAGAGGAAAGTTCCACTTGATGAGGTTTGCCCAGTTTGTGGATTGGGGGTCGAATCAGTCTCACATATGTTATTCCAAAGTGACCGTGCGGCAAAGGTGTGGTTACTTTCCCCGTTTCGATTGCGACAGGAAAGTATGGTATCAGCACAGGTGGGGGAGGTGTGGGCTAATTTGGTTGGCGCTACCGTTGAGATTGGTAAATGGGATCGTTTGGGATTGTTCGCTATTGTGGGGTGGCATATTTGGAAAGCTCGGAATAAATGGGTTTTTAAGCAAGAATGGGTGGACGAGACACGAATTTTAGGGAATGCCCTCAATGATTTTTCTGATTTTTGTGTGGCTAATGCACGTGAGTCCCAAGTTCCAGTGGTCCAAATGGGTGAAATTGTTAAGTGGACACCGCCACCGTCGAGAGTGCTCAAGGTGAATATTGATGGAGCACTTGATAAGAGGAAAGGTAAGGGAGGTGTGGGCATAGCTGTGCGGGATGAGTTTGGGCAACTTGTGATGGCAGTTGCTATCCCTCTGCCAAATGTTTGGTCAGCAGAGGTGGTTGAGGCAACGGGCTTTAGGTATGCTTTGGAATCTATTAGGGACCGATCTGGGGGAGATTTTCTGGTGGAAGGTGATGCGCTAGGGGTTATTCAGATGCTACAGGGTGTGAAGTGTGCTAATTCTAGCGTGGTTGTGGTCGTTACGGATGTCATCAACTTAGCTCGTTTGTTTCATTCTATTTCCTTTTCTTTTGTTCGTCGTAATTTTAATAGGGTGGCTCATGTCATAGCCAAGTATGCCCTATCTATTGAGCTTGCTACCACCTGGAATGGAGATTTTCCGGACTGGGTGTGTAGTCAAGCTTCCTTGGATGTTTTGCTTTAGTAGTAACCAATAATACAATTATCGATTGACAAAAAAAAAAGAAGTCCTTCCAGGTATTTTTTTTGGATGAATCATCGCGGTGGACCTTAAAAACATTTTTTAAACACATCTAACGGTTCGGATCGTCGAAATTTGGTCGGGAAGTATGAGGTCCTCACTTTATTTAAAATGAGGGATCCCTCATTAGAAGTTTATCCTATATATTAAGGAAGGGTAATAATGGTAAATCACATTACAGGAGGATGAAAACATAATTCCATAAAGAATGGAGGATGAAAATCTAAGTGGTACCCAAAAAGCGGATGGATATTTAATTACCTCTTTTATATATGTACTCCACACAAATTCTTTACAGCATGGTAAGAAGTCCAAAATCAGATCAGTGGACTAAATCCAACTCATTTTTCTAAAATAGCGGTTGGAGTCCACCATGCTTATTGTTGTAATAGTAGTCGTTCATCTTTTAGAGCCTGCAGAGTAATATATCTTTGCAAATAATCAGCTTGATTGGACGTCAATAGAGATAACAAAATTCGAGTATTGATTCATAAAATGGACGGCCTAATTCTATAAATAATTTTTAAAGTTAAATTGTCTGGGACTGTACATTTTAACAAAACAGAATTCAAACTTTAATATATCTATCGATAGCTGATCAAATTAATTTTTTGCATAAATGTACAACTTTGTGGGCCCTGTAAGATGAACGGCTCAGATCAACAACTAATAAACAATGGAGCCCACAATGTCCATGACGGTGGTGGAAAAGTGAACTTTTACAGTGGCGATGTTAAGAGTTTATTCTCTGCTGCAGAATGTGAATGTGGATACATAACTGTATTTGAGTAGCACAACACAACAATTATGAAAATGTGCTTGCATTAAAAATTTTGAGAAGAGTATGGCAGACCATTGGGAGTATACCTTGTCATCTTTGGGCACTGCTACGTATCCAGAAAATATACTCAGAAAATACCCATAATTTGAAGTTCAATGGTCTAGATTCACTTGAAGTGAATTTGAATTGTTAAATTTCAAATCCTGGGTACATTTCTGGGTACCTAGACTTGAAAAATAATACCCATAATCTGAAATTCAATGGTCTAGATTCACTTGAAGTGAATCTAAATTGTTAAATTTCAAATTCTGGGTACCTAGACTTTTTGGTCACCTTTCTTCAAGGAATGATTACAATAACAAGAATTGATGAGGGGACCAAACCGAAATTTTACTGAAAAAAAAAAAAAACAAGTGTCATTTACTACCAGTCCAGTTCCTATCAATTTGGGAGTGTGGAAATCACTCCTATAAGGGCATCATTATCAGCTTCACAAAAAAAACACCAAATTTAAATTCAAAAACACCTTTTATAATTTAGCTAGTCACTTTTCAACACAAAATTAGACTATCTATTCTAATTTCATTATATTAAATTATTCTTTCTTTTTAATCATGCTCCCCAAAAGTAATAATAAAAAAAGTGAATAGTGCATGAACAGTACGTGAACAGTGTATTGGTGCATGAACAGTGCTGCACCAAATTTGTTCAGTTACTGTAGCAAAGTTAAAAAAATCTACAAGTTTGTGAGGCATTTGGTGAGGCTGATTTTTTGAGGTTTTTTTGGGAGTTTGCTTTCTACCTTAACTTAAAAGTTAATTTGTTCATCCTGATATTGATGCTCTTACTCATTGATTAATCCATTCTGACTAAGAGCATCCTTATGTGGCTCTCTACTTTAGAGAGTCAAACCCTCAAAATAAGCCAAAATTAGGCTCACCAAATGGTTGATCAAATTGGTTAAGCTTCTAACTTTGCTATAGTACCCAGGGCCGGCCCAACACTTTTGAGTGCCCAAGGCAAGTTCTAAATTTTGTGCCCTTTAAACTTAACAATTTTTACATGAAAAAAAAAAAAAAAAAAACTCCATCCTTGTTTGAGGGCGTCTATACAAGCAACTGGGGTTAATTAAAGAAAGTGTATGAGCATTTTCATCCTCAAAAACCAAAATTACAATTCCTCATAGTGAACCCAGGTGGAGATGAAATAGATATAACAATAAATATTTGTATCAAACAGTCTTGTTATCTAGACTCATGTTAACCAAAAAGAGAGGAGGACAACAACAAGACAAAGAAAAGCAAAATGCACATTGAAAGAGTTGGTGTAGGTGGCTCTTGTCAGTAGCATTAAGATCTGGAGTAGCCAAATACTAAGGAGTAGGAACAAGAAGGAAGGTCTAGTCAAAGGGTCTGCCTTATCTTTGTCCCATATCGGAAACAGAAGAAGGAGAAAGGTTAAGAGAAGGGATATAAAAAGAAATGACGGAGGGACTTAATTATTAACGACCTATTCTGGTAAATTTGTACTTCAAACCAAATGGGCCTTCTTTTATTTTCCATTTTGGGCTTTTTTTTTAATATTGGGCTAGAATGGTTGGGCTCTTTTGTAACTTATAATGGATTATTTTTGTTATTTGGATAAAAAAAGTGTTCTACTCAAGCCCATTTCTATAAAATGTTGGGGTGCCCCAAACAGTACCCATTTTTGGGGTGCCCTAGGCCCAGGCCTTGTGGGCCTTGGGCCTGGGCCGGCCCTGATAGTACCGCACTAAATTTGGTACGGCACTGTTCACTCACCAGGGCACTATTCACGCACTATTCACGCACTGTTCATTTTTTTAATATTACTTTTGGGGAGTAGGAGTAGAAATAAAGAATAATTTAATGCGGTAAAGTTAGAATAGATAGCCTGATTCCTAGAACTTTTGTAAAAGTGGTTTGCTAAATTGTAAAAGGTGTTTTTGAAGTTAAATTTGATGTAAAATTTGGTGCTCCAAATAAGGATGCTCTAATATAATCATCTCCTTTTCTGATTCTGATTAATATAATCATCATAATTGGAACTCCGGCCGGCCAGACATGCACAAGTCTGAGCCAAGTTGGGTGGGAGGAGGGAATATCTTGGCTGTAACATGGCCAGCACCGGCCCTGGGCTAAAGCCCAAGGTGCCCGGGCTTTAGGCCCACTAAAATTGACAAATTTTTAGGGCCCCCCAAGAGGTATTTGTGTTATGTATATATATATATATACCCAAACAAGAGCCCAGCCCACGTCAGTTTAAATTTAAAGGCCCACAAAAAATTTACCCAATGAAATAGGCCCAAATCTCAATGGCAGACTTGTAGTTTTTGAATCAAGAAGGCCCCTTTTTCATATTACACCTACACAGCACCATTATACATACACGTACAAACCTTTTTGGCTTTTTGTTTCCATTTGAAAAGCAATCTGGTGACTTCTCGAGAAAGCCGAGAAGAACAAAGAAGAAGAAGTTCGCCCACTTCGCCGCAAATTCAATCACAGAAGAAAAATAGTGGACCCACTGGACCGAGTGGCATATTGAAGGCTGAAGTGTTAAATGTTATTCCTTCTCACAAATTTCTAGCTAATTTCAGGTATTGATTCTATTTTTTAGGGTTTTGAAATTATTTGTTTTGTTTATGAGATTTAGAAGCATTGTTTAATTTAATTGGGCTTGATGACTGATTGAGTAGATTTGTTTATGCTATTATGGATTTGTTTATGCTATTATGAATCAAGTGAAAAATTTAATCTCTTTTGGGTTTTTTTAATTGCTTGGGAGTAGTGCTAGACTCTTAATAAAGGAGGCCCTATTTGATAATTAATTTATAGATAATCACGAGATTATGCTGGAATTTTGCAGATTTTTAATTCACCATGGCTCCTAAAAAGTATATGTCTGGATCTGAAAAAAGAAAAAGAAAGAAAAAAGCTGATGAATTAGTTCAATCTCAAGCGGGTTCACTCGATAAATTTTTCGGTAGTAAGAAACAAAAGGAGAGTTCTAGTGTGGTTGAACAGTCAGAGAATGAAGAACAGATAATAGATACGGGGAATGAAGAACAAGAAAATTTAGTGGAAGATACGGATGTCCGTGCAAAGGAACCAAATGAATGCGTGAATGAGAGTGACCATGAAGATATGAATGATGAGGGTCAAAATGAAGGCTTGGATTGTGAATATGGACCTACAAACATTGATGATCCAAGCAATTGGGACAAGATTGATCAAAATTTTATTGACTTTGTAGTAGAAAGAGGGCCTTTAAGAAGAGATGGGGATCAATTTCCTAAGGATGCAGAGGGTAGGCATTTCACTTCCTTTCACTACATCCGTCGTTTGTCAAACGGAGAGAAGCAAGATAGGAGGTGGCTTGTATATTCAAGTGCTTCCGACAAAGTATTTTGCTTTTGTTGTAAATTGTTTGTGCAAGGTGAAAACAATACTTTGTTGGCTACTAATGGCTTGAGAAATTGGAGAAATATTGGTCAAAGGCTCAAAAGTCATGAAGGTAGTAACGAGCATATTGCTTCAATGAGCAAATGGATTGAATTAGAGAGGAGATTGAAAAAGAATGAAACAATCGACAAAAGTGTGCAAGATCAAATCAACAAAGAGAAAGAGCATTGGAAAGGGGTACTAGTAAGGATAATTGCTGCTGTGAAAGCACTTGCTAAAGTGAATTTAGCATTTCGTGGAGATAACGAGAAGATTTATCAAGAGAAGAATGGGATTTTTCTAACCATAATCGAAATGGTTGCCGTATATGATCCAATAATGCAAGAGCACTTTCGGCGGATTTTGAAAGGTGAGATTCATTACCATTATCTTAGCCATAAAATTCAGAATGAATTGATACAAATGCTTGCTGATGATGTCAAAAGTGCAATGATTTGTAAGATCAAAAATGCAAAATATTATGCCGTGATACTTGATTGTACTCCAGATATAAGTCACGAAGAACAAATGTCACTTGTAATACGATGTGTGGATGTTTCAATGAGTACACCAAAAGTGGAAGAATTCTTCTTACAATTTTTGGTAGTGGAAGATACAACGGGATCCGGACTTTTTGGTGAACTAGAAGAGGTCTTGTCCACTCTTCAACTCGACATTAGTGATATAAGAGGGCAAGGATATGATAACGGCTCCAATATGAAAGGGAAACACAAAGGTGTTCAGAAAAGGCTTCTCGATAGAAATCCTAGAGCATTTTACACGCCATGTGGTTGCCATAGTCTTAACCTCGTGCTTTGCGATATGGCCAACTGTTGTAACAAAGCTTCATCTTTTTTTGGAGTTGTACAACGTATCTACTGTTTGTTTGCGGCTTCTACCAAGCGATGGCAAGTTTTGACAAAACATGTTGCAAATCTCACTGTTAAGTCATTATCACAAACGCGCTGGGAAAGTCGTGTTGAAAGTGTTAGAGCAATAAGATACCAAGCTCCAGAAATCAAAGAGGCTTTACTTGAATTGGCTGATTCTCGTGACGATGCTGGTGCAAAGAGTGAAGCTGATGCCTTAGTAAGGTATGAAATTGAGGATTTTGGATTCTTGGTTAGCATGGTTGTTTGGCATACTATTTTGTTTGCAGTTAACGTTGTCAGCAAGACCTTGCAAAAAGAAGATATGCATATTGATGTTGCCATTGATCAGTTAAATGGGCTTGTTTCCTTTCTTGAGAAATATAGAGAAAGTGGTTTGGCGGAGGCTATTGATGAAGCTAAGGCAATTGCGTCCAAAATGGGAGTTGAGCCCGTATTTCACGAGAAGCGTGTCATTCATCGAAAGAAACATTTTGATGAGAATGGGAGTGAAGAGGTGACCCTTTCGGCTGAAGACTCATTTAGAGTTAACTACTTCTTATCTATAGTAGATCAAGCTCTTTCATCACTTAAGAGCCGGTTCGAACAGTTTGAGAAATATGAGGAAATTTGGGGTTTTTTGTTTGATGTGAACAAGTTAAAGTCTACAACCGATGAACGTTTGAAGATGTATTGCTCCAAGTTAGAAGATGCTTTGAAACATGAAGGAACTTCCGATATCAACGGAAATGAGTTGTTTTCGGAATTGAAAGTCTTCAGAGAAGGTTTACCAAAAGAGATGACGAAACCAATTGAAGTGCTCAATCAATTGAAATTGATGGAGGATTGTTATCCAAATGTGTGGATTGCATATCGGATATTATTGACTATTCCTGTTACAGTTGCTTCCGGAGAAAGAAGTTTTTCAAAGTTGAAGCTAATTAAGAACTACCTCCGCTCAACTATGTCACAAGAAAGGTTGAATGGATTATCCATCCTATCCATTGAACATGAGATGGCGGATAAGATTGATTGTGCGGATATTATTAATACTTTTGCTGCTAAAACTGCAAGAAGGATGATATTCAAGTGATGTCTTTGAACTGATTACTTTTTTGACTTAGTGATAATGTGATATCTAAATGATGCTTTAGAAATATTGAAATAGTCGGTTATTATATTTGGTATTCTTTCGTATTGATGCTTTTTTGTTCAAAGTTCTTAGTTTTTTTTTTTATGCCTATCTTAATAGCAATTCACAAAAGGCCCATTTTTTGGTTGTCGCTTTAAGCCCTTAAAAACTCAGGGCCGGCCCTGAACATGGCCGGAATTGTCCAGCCGAACGAAGAACCATAGCCTCACTCCAATGGCAGCAATGAGGACTCAAAGCGTATTGAGTGGTTAGGGCATTCTCATTTGGCTCTCCTCTTTAACTTTCGAGTTAAAGTAGAGTCAAACACCAAAAACCTACCAAAATTAGCCTTTCTATTTTTCCTCACCAAATTATTTTTCCTACAGTACCACAGCAAATTTGGTGCGGTACTGTTCACACACCACTTTTTTTTTTATTGTTTACGCACAGTGTCTTGCACAGTAAATACTTCCACGCGTACTTGCACAGTTAATACTTGCACACGGTATAGTACTTGCACAGTGACCTATCACTTTGTTTATGCAATAAAGTACTTGCACAGTGCCACGCACAGTGACTTGCACATCTCCTAGCGTGGGAGAATTAGTTTTTTAAGGGAAATGTTTTTTTTATTATTATTAGACTTGAGGGGAATAGTAAAGTTAGGATAGAGAGTTTGATTTTTTGAGTTTTTGATAAAGTGACTTGCTAAATTATGAAAAGTGTTTTTGTGATTAAATTTGATGTTTTTTTTTGTGAGGCAGATAAAGATGCTCTTAGAATAGTTGAAGTACATATTTGCCTTGTTGAAAGTTCACTGCTAGGTGGCAAATCTTTTTCTCGGTCTCAGATTTCGAGGTTCAACTAGTCCCGCTCAACTCATGCATTAGTGCAGTGGATAAGGTTAACATGGGGTTGGTTGCGCTTTCTTCCGATAATGAAGAGTGTCCAATCAATGAACTGAACTAATCTCTTCAACTTCTTCCACAGCCTTTTTCACCCAGTTGCGTGAGGTGAGGTGGCCTCAAGAATAAATCGCTATTGAGAGAAATCGACCCTACGACCTTAAAATGGTAAGCCTCAATTAACCATTGCAACAACCCCGTTACGCTTTTCTACGAACCAAGAACAAAAAAAATCTGAACTTTGAAATCAAGCCACTTAAAAGCGAATGCTTTACTCTGATAAAGGATTTGGTATAGTTAGCCGTGATGATGTGGAGAGACGGGATTTGAACCCGTGACCTCAAAATTATGACCCTTGCGAGCTAACTGCTCTCACTTAAGGAGCATTCATTTAATCTTAGAAAATTTTCTGGAAAAAGGAACAGAACACTGGAAACGGACTGTGTAGTAAATCTCGAAAGGGGAGAGGGATAAATGTGTAGTGCAGATGTAACCAAAAGGATAACAAGGCCTGTAACTTCCGTAGGAAAGCAACCAAAACCATGTAGAATTGATTCCATATTCCACAAACTGATAGCGTATTAGCCTCTTCTGACCTCCAACAGAGAAATGATTAAACACGAAGTGAAGTGCAATTCCAAGTACGGGTGAGCAGAAAACCCATCAAACCGTGAATCCAATCTAAACTAATCCAAACCGATTGGTTTGGTTTAGTTTTTTAGTAGCGTGGTTTGGTCCTGGTTTAAAAAAATTAAAATCCGTAGTCAATGGTTTGGTTTGTGGATTTACGTTCATGGTTCCGGTTCCAATCCGATCTGAACCATGTATCTTATAAGCCATAGTTAACTAACTTCCTAATTTAATTTATTCATTATTCCTTCTCTAGCAAGATTTTATTTTGCCTAAGATTCACAACTTATTCCCCTAATTCCAATATACCAATTGTGGTTTAGTAATAGCAAATAAATTCGGTGATGAAATTCTCCATTCCAATTTTGATTCCACAACACGTTTTTATTTTTTCAAATTTCTATACATGATTCAGTCATAGCATAGCATATTAGTATTCCTTGATTTCTTTCATTACCATGATTAATTACCCTTAATTTCTATACGTGAGAAGGACCTATTCGTATTCTATATAAACCTAACATAATAAACCTAAATTTTAAGTACTTTAAATAGTTTACGGAAATAATATCTCATTTTTAAGCAAACCGTGGTTCGAAACCGAATCCGATCCGTACTATAATGGTTTGGATTGGTTTGGTTCTATGCCTTTTGTGGGTTGGTTTGGTTCTCCAAATTCATAATCCGTAGGTAGTGGTTTCGTTCTTGGTTTACTACAAATCCGAACCAATCCGATCCATGATCACCCCTAATTCCAAGTGCCTAGAAAAAGAAACCAAAATTAAGGGCTGTCCAGCAGATCATCCAATCCGCTCAATCCGCCAAATCCGTCTAATCCGATCCGTCTGTTGACCCACCCGTGAATGTTCAGTTCGGTTCCGGATCAAGAATTTCTTATCTGGCGGTTCCGGATCGAATTGGATCCGCTCAATAATCCTTCTTAATCTGTCAAATTCGCCCAATCCGATCCGTAACCAATCCGTGAATGTTTGGTTCAATTTCAGATCTTAAAAACCATAATCCGCTCTGAGCAGATCGGATCCGGATCCAATTCGTCCGGATCCGATCTGTGGACACCCCTACCAGAATTATCAACAGGGGTGAGTTTCCCGTTTTAAGCTAAAAGTCATAAAACTCCTAGAAATAGTTGATATATGCGAGGGGAATCACCCATCTCGAAATCCGTGTTTTGGAGCTTTAGGAAATTGAAACCGTACATGGTGAAGATCAGACAAAAAGTGGTACACAGAACGCCAACCAAGTAGAGATCCCAATACAATTCCCCCAAAAGGGAAAGATAATAGTAAATAACAAAATTCAGGAAAAATATGTACGGTTCTGAGATGGTCGTACAAAATTGCAAATTCCAAATTAAGCAATCGTGACTGCAATTGCCATTCAAGAGCTGGAAAACTCTCGAACGGTCCATACATTCACTCAATATTGAGTGTGCTTCTATTGAACACTTTCAGAGACATTAATACTGGGATAAATGGAGAGGAGCAGAAGGTCGACAACTCTTGCTTGACAATTCCTTCTTTACTTCCTGTAATATCAGCTGTATGCAGAGAGATCTAACCCCTACCTTATTGTGCCACCAGAAATTGATGAAACTTTGCACACCCCTGCCGATGTACTGAATGGTACATCTTTATAGCAAGCAACCAGCTCCTTGTCAGTGTGCAGATCCAACTGAACCGTTTCAAATACCTTCTTCTTTGGGTTTAATACGTCATCAGGATTGCCTTCAAAGCCGGGAAATGTTACTCTCTCTCCAACATGTGCAGATTGGGGTGGCTCAACCAGTTCAACCTGAAATTGCACCAGGCATCAATCGGGATTTAGGTTTCCTAGAAAAATCTTAACTTTCAAACCCTCATAATGATAATAAAAGTGAACATAAAAAATTAACAGCCACATCAGTTCTAGGACAGCCAAAATGTAAGCCCAAGTATTTTACGAGAAACCAACAGAATCGTCATTTCGCATTTTGAAATAACATAGAAACACTTTTAAAGAAGACGCAAAACAATTTGTACCAAGCATGTTCTACTATAACAACTGCAACATGAAAAGGATTATTCATTTCCATGATCCTCTCTTTTCTTTTTGAAAGGAGCCGACACCATAAGCAGCAGCTTGACCCATGCATCAACTTATCTACAAGTTCGACGCAATCCATCTTGTTTACCATTTGGACCATCAATTAATGATGATAGGCGCAGCTTTACAACTACACAGGCACCCAAAAGAGGTTCAGATCTAGGCGTTGGTTGCAACTTGCAAGGATTCCCCAGCCAGGGCCTCCAGGGATACTTGCATCAGTCGTCAAATAAGAGATTTCTAGCAACATTGTACGTACATGTTACAAGAGCTACACCAGTTCTCAATGCGGGGGGAACAACCTTTTTTCGTTTTGGGTTTTCATACCGGCTTTTTCAATAACTACTCAATCATTACTCACATTTCTGTCCAATCATTACCCTTACAATTAATTATTATTCTCATTTTTCTCGCTATTTATCTCCAATCATTACCCCTATTTTCAATTATTACCCTCATTTCTCCCTCCAATCATTACCCCAAAAACCGAACCTAAAACCCATACCAAAGAAGGTAGTACCCTAGCTTCAAGGAAAGCATTCTAATTACACAAGTTACCATTGGGACTTTAATTGGATCAAAAGAGTGGACAGCACAGGAATGTCTGAGCCTATGACCGCCATGACCCATCTGTTCATTGTGGTTGCATTAAAAATGTGCACCTGTCTTTAGGTAAATTTTGAAGTTCCAATCCAAAGTTGCACCTTGATTTGTGATATGCAGGTGGAGGTGAACTTGTTTATTTTAGTTAAAATATATTGACCACGTAGTGAATAAGCCCAGCCCCATCAATGGTTGGGTTTCAGCCATGGACATGTAAGGATCCCCAGATTCCAGCTCCCAGGGGGGCAACACTGTATTGAAAAACAGTGTTGAATGAAAATTGATTTAGAAATAGATCTGTAATCTTTACCTACAGTTTGTTTTAAAGTGATTGAAATCTGAGATAAGATTTTGAAATCGGAAACAAATTTCGCACGCCACTTTTGTACCAAGCACTCTTTTTTACCCATTATGCAAAATGTACATTTAAAAATTTGCATTTACATAAGAGTATAAAATATTAAAACATAGAAGGCTTGTCTTGTAAATTCAAATAGTAATGGCACAAGGCAGTTTTTGTTATAAAAAAATGGAGTCTGGAATCTATTCTCCTCAAAATAGTCTGCGATTTCAATACTTAATTCCACATTTTAACTTTTCATACTTCCATTGGAAAGGATGACATAACAAAAAAACAAAAATGTCCTAGTGGTGTCAATAACATGAAAGGCTTTAAGCTATCAATATTGAATGTAGGAAATGCCATTTTGCAGTGGTGAAAAGTGAAAAGGTAGTGGTTGTCAGTTATGTTTCCAGATATTGATTTGGGTTGGGGGTGGGGTATATGCAGCAAACGGTAGTTAAGTTGCTTGCTTCCATCACTTCCCCTGGAGACAGGCTTGATGAAAATTGAAATGCAACATGTCTCAATCAAAACTCAACATAATATTCCTCCTTTTCTTTCAATTATTGGTCTCTCTTCTTTTATCCCACACATTTGAAGGCTAGGCAAGATAACAGTAATACCATATTACTTACTTTTGTTTGATCACTGCTGGATGCAGCAAGAACCATTGCTTGTGATTTTATACCCCTCATGGTTGCTGGCTTCAAGTTGCATAGAACACACACCTTCCGGTTCTGGTAAAAGTGCATCATTGTGAGCCGACTATCAAAACAACAGGCATGAAGCAACTAGATAAGGTAAACTTATAGAACAGGGATTAGAAAAGCAGATGATGAAAAACCTGCATGTCTTCAAGTGGAATATACTTGACAAGTCCGCTAACCACAGTTCGAGGTTGTCCTTCACCCACGTCTATTTCTTCAACATATAGAGAATCGGCATCAGGATGTTTTTGAACTTTTGTTATAAGACCAACACGGATATCAAGTCTACAAATGGAAATTTCTGCTTCAGCACTGGCCTTAGGTTTGGCTTCAGCGGCAGATTTAGCTGGTCGTTGCCTCTTCCCCTTTCCATCTGAAAACAATGAGACACTAGAAGTAAGAAGCAATTTGGACCATTGTATGCTTCGCACCAGTTACAGTGTACCAATTAAGCAATACAAAGATCAATATATTTGCAGCACACAGGAACAAAAGGCAAAATTTATGTAACGAACAAAACAAAAATTCAAAATTTACTTGTTTACCCACATGCATCAATTAACGCAGGAAAAGAAAATAGAACATTCATAAACAAAAAAGATATGAGAAATTATCATTCAACAAGTCAAGGACGAAAAAATAAGAATCAATTTGTCTTAAAGATACAGAACAACATAATGACCGGCAAAAAGAAACATAAGTACGTATAAAAGAGTGCTGTCAGAAAACGCAGAGAGAGAGAGAGAGAGGGAAACGTATTTTTCTCATTACTCAAACAATGGGTCAATACACAGATATACAGGACTAACATATACATGACTAAACTACCCCTATGAATAGAATACATAACAAATTGAACCTCAACATACATAACTTAACACTCCCCCTCAAGTTGGTGCAAAGATATCTCGCAAGCCCAACTTGAACACAATGGGGTGAAAACTTTTACTACTAAGACCCTTAGTAAATACATCGGCCAATTGGTCTTCGGATCTCACAAAAGGCATGCATATCAAACCGTTGTTCAGTTTCTCCTTGATGAAATGCCTATCAATCTCAATATGCTTTGTTCGATCATGCTGAACAGGATTATGAGCAATGTTTATGGCTGCCTTATTATCACAGTAGAGCCTCATAGGACCACAATCAGGGAAACCCAAATCACGCAATAAAGTTTGGAGCCATAAAAGCTCGCAAACACCATGAGCCATAGCTCTGTACTCGGCCTCTGCACTGGATCTAGCCACCACGGACTGCTTCTTACTCCTCCACGTAATCAAATTCCCTCCAAGGAAGGTGCAATAACCAGAAGTAGATCGCCGATCATCAATAGAACCAGCCCAGTCTGCATCAATGAAAGCTTCCAATCTCAAGTGACCATGATTAGAAAACAAAACTCCTTTACCTGGGGCTGATTTGAGATACCTCAAAATGCGATAAACAGCATCAAGATGCACAGTACGAGGTTCATGCATAAACTGGCTCACAACCCCCACAGCATAGGAGATATCTGGTCTAGTGTGAGATAGGTATATCAGGCGACCCACAAGTCTCTGATATCTCTCCTTATCTGTAAGCTCCCCCACATTGCTACCAAGATGATGGTTGGCCTCAATAGGAGAATCGGCTGGCTTACATCCCAACATACCAGTTTCTTCCAAGAGATCAAGGATGTACTTCCTTTGAGAGATAAAAATGCCTTTGTCAGATCTAGCCACCTCCATTCCAAGGAAGTACTTCATAGACCCCAAATCTTTAATCTCAAATTCTTGAGCAAGAAGAGCTTTAAGGCTAACAATCTCATTCACATCATCACCTGTCATGATTATGTCATCCACATAAACAATAAGAATGGCAATCTTACCATTACTTCTCTTGATGAACATAGTATGGTCAGCATGACTCTGTGTGTATCCAAATCCCAACATGGCTTTGAGAAACCTGTCAAACCATGCTCTAGGAGATTGCTTCAAGCCATAAAGTGCCTTCTTCAATAGACACACCTTTCCCTCGGTCTGAGATGAAGAAAAACCCGGTGGAATGGCCATGTACACCTCCTCCTCTAATTCGCCATGGAGGAATGCATTCTTCACATCAAACTGGTGAGGAGGCCAATTTAAATTGGCAGCACAAGAGAGTAGAACTCGCACAGAGTTCATCTTCGCTACAGGGGCAAAAGTCTCCTCGTAGTCGATACCATAGGTTTGTGTGAAGCCCCTGGCAACAAGTCTTGCCTTGTATCTCTCAACTGTCCCATCGGCTTTGTGTTTAACAGTGAACACCCATTTGCACCCCACAAGTTTCTTCCCTCTTGGAAGAGATACTAGCTCCCAAGTGCCATTCTTTTTTAAAGCCGTCATCTCCTCTACCATAGCTCCTTTCCACTTAGGTATCATGAATGCATCCTGCCAATTCTGTGGAATATAGATATAGAAGAAAGAGACGAAACAAAAGCACGATGCAAAGGAGATAAACGGTCATAAGAAACGAACTGGGAAATGGGATGTTGAGTGCATGATCTAACTCCCTTTCTAAGAGCAATAGGAGCATTAGAATCATCAACAACAATATGGAGAGAATCATTACTAGAGTCAGCTGGAGAGTCTGAAACTGGAATAGGTGGTGGAGATTGGCAAAGTGGCACTGCACATGTAGCCTTGTCTTTATTCCTTCGAGAGAAGGTCTGCAAATTTGGCCTATCCAGTCTTTCCCGAACATCATGCTCTGCTCTTTCTGCAGGTAAAGGTTCTTTCTCCCCCTCACCATGACGAGGTAAAGGATAAGACCACGACTCAGGAGTATGAAATGTCAACATCTCTTCGTGTCTATCATTCTCCCCCTGAAGAGATGAAGTGGACAGAGGATAA
Organism: Vaccinium darrowii; assembly: GCA_020921065.1. Lineage (NCBI taxonomy): Eukaryota > Viridiplantae > Streptophyta > Magnoliopsida > Ericales > Ericaceae > Vaccinium > Vaccinium darrowii. The sequence goes on from CM037160.1 coordinate 29,003,674, forward strand.
AGGGATTCTGTTTCCCAAAAGGTGACATCCATGGAGACATACATTTTGCGAGAGTGCAGGTCATAGCATTTATAACCCTTCTGAGTGGGAGAATAGCCAAGGAAAATACACTTGCGGGCTTTGGGATCCAACTTACCACCTGGGTGCTTAGGAGCATGAACAAAACACACACAACCAAAGACTTTGGGTGGAAGAGAGGAGACCCGAGAACAACCTAAGAGAACCTTGATCGGAGTTTGGAACTGAAGAACACTAGATGGCATGCGGTTGATAAGAAAAGCCGCAGTAAGGACAGCTTCGCCCCAAAAATGTTAAGGGACTTTCATTGTGAACAATAGAGAGCGGGCTACCTCAGCAAGGTGGCGATTCTTGCGCTCTGCAACTCCATTTTGTTGTGGAGTGCCAACACAAGAAGTCTGAAAAAGGATGCCAGAGTCATTGAGGTATGCCCGAAAAGCCCCATCGATATACTCAGTCCCATTATCACTACGGAGGACTTTAACATTAGCATCAAACTGAGTACGCACCATTTGATGAAAAGAATTAAACCACGAAAAAACCTCATTTTTTGCCTTTAACAAATACACCCCAGTGACACGAGAATAACAATCAATAAAGGTGACAAACCAGCGGTACCCAGACAGAGATGTGACAGGAGAAGGACCCCAAACATCCGAATGAATAACCATAAATGGCGAATCGCTTCTGTGATTGACAGGAGCATAAAATGAGCGCTTATGTTTCGCAAGCTCACAAGCTTCACACATGAACTGACTTCGAGAACATTGCTTAGCCAAACTAGGGAACAGTTTTTCTAGAGTTCCAAATGATGGATGACCCAACCTACGATGCCATTGATGTAACAAGGGAAGAGCAGAACCCGTATCTGCAGCGAGAGCTTGACCACATGACAAAGGTGGACAAACTGGATTAGGTGCAGACTCCAAAAAATAAAGGCCCTCATGAGCTTTACCACTGCCAATCATCCTCCCCGTATCCAGTTCCTGAAAGACACAATGTGTAGGAAAGAATGTTACGGAGCAATTTAAGGATTGGGTAAGACTACTAACGGATAAAAGGTTAGTAGAAAAATTGGGAACATGAAACACTGAAGAAAGTGAAATTGTTGGAGAACAATTAATAGAACCTTTCCCCGAAATAGAAGATAGAGAACCATCAGCAACTCTGACCTTATCCTTACCGGAACATGTAGAATAAGAGTCAAAGAAAGATGAACAACTTGTCATATGATCTGTTGCTCCAGAATCTATTATCCAAGGAGAAGAGCTATTGGCAATAGAAGCACTAGCATGTATACCTCTGTGGACAAAGAAATCAGTAGCAGTGGAAGGAGCGGTAGTAGATGGAGTATCCAGCCTTGCCAGAAGGCGCCTGAGAGTTTGTAACTCTCCCTGAGAAAAAACATCAACTTGGGCAGTTCTGAAAGCCGCCACCATACTGACAGAAACAGCACCAAATAGTGACACAACGTCAAACAGAGCAGAAACTATACTCAACAGCTCCAATTGAGCCAACCCAATGAGTTTCGAAGACTTAACACCCTTCAAAAATGGTCAGAGGAGCAGTAACAGTGCTCGAAAGTGACCCAAAAGGTAATCCCAAACGTACTGATTGATAGTAATGACAGAGAGTACCTCAAATAATCCAACCCAGTTGATTAGCTGGTAACCCAGTACCTTTCGATCACAACTAAGGTTGTACGGTACACGTCTATGCTTGCCGGAAGCAAATCATAAGAACCCAGTCAATTTTGGGTGTTGTAGAGGCTTAAAGGAGACTACCCAGTTACCTTCGAGTCCTTATAGAAGCCTATCCTAGACAACCCAGTCAATTTTGAAGACAACCGGAGACAATAAAGGTCAGAACAGGCTTACCGAAACAGATCAGGCCCAAAAAACGATCAAACAATACCCAAACAATCAACCAATACCCAAATGGCACCTGTACGAGCCTCGCCGGAGGCTGTACAGTGGTCGTCGGACGCCGTCGATCCTCGCCGGAGGCTGTACAGTGGTTGCCGGACGCTGTACTGTGACTTAGAGTAGAACCCAACAGGTAATGACGTCAGAAAAAGGGTCACCGGAGGTCGCTGACGTCAGATGGAGGGTCGCCGGAGGTCGTCGACGTCGGACGAGGGTCGCCGGAGGTAGTTCACGTCGATGGAGTGAAGACCCAGTGGTTTTTGAGCACTGTAGATCAGTTACTCCAGCAGTCGAACAGCGTGAAAATAGCGTGAGCCTCCATCGTCGAGCACTGTAGATCAGTTACTCCTCCATCGTGAGCCTCCATCGTCTCTCTCTACAAAGCTCAAGCAAGGATTGAGTCTCTCATGCAAGGATCGAGTCTCTCAAGCTCTGATACCATGTCAGAAAACGCAGAGAGAGAGAGAGAGAGAGAGAGAGAGAGGGAAATGTATTTTTCTCATTACTCAAACAATGGGTCAATACACAGATATACAGGACTAACATATACATGACTAAACTACCCCTATGAATAGAATACATAACAAATTGAACCTCAACATACATAACTTAACACTTTAATATAATGTCATATTTATGCTCTGTCTACAAGCACCAACTGGACTCCTTAGTAGCAAGAAGCAGGACCAGGAGAGGGGGAATGACAGTATATAAAAAAATCTACTGGTGAGAGCATATACATATACCATCAAAGTTAGAGTTGGAAAACCGCGAGAGTGAGACTAGAGAGAGAGAGTGCTAGAGAGAGAAAGTACACACACACACAAACCCCTCCCCTCTCCTGTCCTCTCTCCGGTTTCTCCTCTACCCATGTAGATCTGGGCTGTCACTATCTTTGAAGAGAGTTCGAATCGCCCAATCTCTTGCATTTTTGGTTTGACCATGACCAATCTGTGATGATCTGGAGTTGGCCTCCAAGAGCTTCTCATGAAGGTGGCGGTGGGTGGTCCTCGGCAGCAACAGAGCGACGGCGGCGGCGGCGGCGGCAGCAGCAGGTAAGACCCCGGCGTTGGTGGAAGTGGGATGCAGTTCTTTCTTCTCTGGAACCCAATCTAGTGTAGATTTGGGTTGATCGTTGCGTTGCTGTTTTTATCATTGTTGTTGCTGTTTTTATCATTGTTGTTGCTGTTTTTCGGTTTGTTTCTGTTCTTTGTTATTTGCTATTCCGATGTACCAAAATCTACACGCGCGCGCGCACACACATATACATATACCTACATAACTGAAAACATGATACTGTCCAGAGTACAATTTGTTTGTTAATTCTCGCATACAAGTTAATTCGTAATAGCTATCAACTGCATATGTTTTCTATGTGTGGAGGTGGAGCAGCCAAGTCATTCCCTTTGCTTCCTGGGCCCAAAGCACTGCAGTCTTTCCTACCTGTGTCAAATAGCACATGCTGAGCCAAATCTTCCAAATATTACATTATACGAAGTACTTAAACCAAATTTATTCAATATTTTCTTAGTACTTCTCGCTGCTTCATATTTTCTCTCGGTTGGTAGATCTTTGTTCTTGGGGGGTGTTCCACTAAGGTAGCTTTTTAGCTTTTCACAGCTTTTTATGTGATGTATTGTAAGAGAATGACCTGCCTCAACAACCACGATAAGCTGGCTTTTTGGCTTTTTGAGTTAGTGGAATGGGGCCCTATTTATCTGAGATACCTATACCTAAGAGATATCATCCTGGTTGTGAACGCGCTCTTTATTTGATGGGAGAGACGGAAGAGGTTCTGACTTGGGAGTGCTGCAGGAAGGTCATGGGCAGCATTCCTCACCCCGACACAAGTATCCTTCAACTAAGCCAGATTCAATTATAGGAAACCTAACCCTTAGGCTGTGATCAATTTCTAATTTCTATTTGTTGGGGGAGGTGGAGAATATGCCGGGGTGGTGGTGGAGGGGTGTTGAACAGCCTACAATAATGGATTGGATTCTTCGTACAATAAGATAAGTTGCGCTATGTTTGATCCTGGTAATAGTGTTCAGACCGCAACACGCTTAGAGAAAAGGAAATTCAAAGGAGAAATCACAATAATTGGTCCCGTTCAAGACTAAAATTTAGACATGACCTTGCATAATCTAATTTGGAGACCCTTATCATCATATATACATATCCATTGAACCTTTGACCTTGCATAATCTAATTTGGAGACCTTTATGATCATATATTCATATCCATAGCAAGGTTCAATTTTAATTTGGTATGAATTCTTTAACCAATCAGGGGCAGTTTTGTTAATTTCAGAGGCTGTGTTCGTTTGGGGGTTTTCCCCCAGTTTTGCACTATTCCAGTTTTGATTACATCATCACTTTTTTCACTTTTCTCTCTATCTCTCTCCACTTATTACACCTGCTTACATCATCAAAACTAAACTAAACTAAACTAAAATGTTTAACCGAACAAGGCCAGAATTTCCTATAATTGGGTCTGTGGAATGGGTTGTGCTGCTGACCATGGGCTTGATTATGCCTATAAGCCTAATTTGATAATATGTAGGTTTAGAAGCTAAACCCTTTAGTAATTTGATTAGCTACGTGTTTCAAAATCCTAGTCTTAGACCCTTGGTTACTTTAGGGAGTCTCCTAATTCTGTATGAAACCATGTAACGATTTAAATTCGGTGGAGTTAAGTGTATAGACAAATCAAGAGCTTTTGAAGCTTTCTTACAAGTTGTGGGATGCAATTCTAACCCTTTAACCAAGGTGCGGAGGCGATGCCTTTTAGGAGTGATTCCTAGTTCTTCTTATCCTCCTTACTATTTGCATATATTCAGTATATTTACTGTTCCAAAGCACTGCTCACAGCGTCAAGAACTTCTCTGAATTTTCATTCTACGTCCCTAACTCTTTGTTATCCTAGTAACCACTAGAATCCACCATCTGACATCAGCTTTGGTAACAGAAAAGAAGTGCCAGGTTTTGAAAGATATGCCCCTATGACGTTCTCAAATTGCCTAGACTTAGTTGAGTCCTTAGCTTGCGATGATTGGAAAGATGAAGGAAAAACAAGATTTACTAAGATGAAACATAGTAGGTTTGGAAAAAATGGTGGTGGTACGGTGTTGAAGACAATATTAGAAGATCAGAATTGCACCAACATGGCTATGGAAATAGATGAAAAAGCTTCAAAAGAAGTATATATGCCTCCAACTTACCACATAAAGTCATGGACACAACTTGTTCATGAAAGGCAGGTAAATTATACCAAACTCGTCGCTTGTGCCTCGTGGTTTTTCTTTTTTATGGACCATTTCTTAATTATGCATGAGTCTGAGTTGGTGTTGGTTTCCATTAGTATAGGTGTTTGTGAATATAATATTTGTTTTATTAACATTAAAACTATATGAAAACATAATCTACTTCTATGATTTTTATTTTGCCCCCATCGTGTTCGTGCTTTAGCCTATTTTGAACATGAATTATGTGACTGAGATAATTTCACTTATAGGAGACATGGACTAGGGTACCAGTGTCAGGTGCGGGAACCTGTCAGTTTCCAAATCAGTAATCCCATCTCAAGGACACCGAGTGCACCAAAACATTCCGACTTTTTTCACTTTGGTTTTCCAAAACCACCCCCTCTCTCTCAGCATGGTACCCAATAAGTTCGCTCCTACTCTCATTCCTCTCTCTCCATTCATTACCCAAAAAACCTCCCTCAAAACCTAAACCAAACAAACCCTTAAATTTGCTGGACAAATAGTGATTACAAAGTCTGGTGAGAGACCACAGATAGTGAAGACTTTGGATTAGCATGTCAGCGTATTTGGAATACATTGAATGACCACCATAAGAACCACATGATATAAAAGGTACCGTCTATTTCTGCGGGCATCTTAGAGTGCCCCATGCAATCAACTCTTAACCATGGCAAAAGCATTGGATTCAAACTCCTAGCTAGGGAAATTTTGAGTAATCCGTAATCTTGTCTTGTTTGCTTGCTACAAGAGCCACAACGGTATGAACGATTACGGAGAATAGTATTTGTGCTTATGAACATCGAACGCACGATCATGGATAACCGGAAACGCCAGAAGTTTAATTTTGTTGCACCTTAGGGCACATGATTCCTATGGTTGATAGCAAAGTCGTGATTAGCATCCATGGTGTTGTTGACTAGTAATCAACGAAAGTACGTTATAGACAGTATTATCTATATTACTCAATTGCTAGTTATAGACATTGGTTGGCGGAGGGGCTGAACCGTGGTGTTGTGGCACATTGGCTGATCATTCAAAATGATGAATTCTTTTAGGGCTAGATTATGACAACAATTTAACAGTGGAACAATTTGGCAGTTCTAACTGTTATGAGGTGAGGAAAGGAGTGCAAGTGGAGTTGGACTTGAGAGAAGCCTCAAAGGTCCCAGTTCAAGTCTAAGTAGGATTAGCCGCATATCATTCTCTTGGCGCGTTGTCAAAAAGTTAATTGCACTGCGCCTTGGAGGAAGAGGATTCCGAATATACTGCAGCTCTTGAAAATTCAACCAAAAGAAAAAGATTCTTTATTCATAAAAGAAGAAAAAGCTGTTGGAGTTGGCCTTCACCTGAACAAACTACTGACAAATAAAATAAAGATACTGACCTGAAACCTCTGTTTTCTGTAATTTCTCAGCAAGCTCTTTGGCTTCAGCTTCTGCCTTAAGAATCCTATCAGCTTGACTTCCAGCAAACTTCTGTCTAAAAAACTCCACTTCTCCATCTGTCTAAATCCCCTCAATTCCCACCGAATAAGTAAGCGCTAAACTCAATCTACAAAACAACAGCTTGTAGGCAAACAGTGCAAAATAATAACAAATTTACCAGCTCCTTGAACAATGGTTCTGGTGTTCCAATTTTATGACCAGCAGGTAAGAACTCCCAGGGTCTCCTTGCCCTCTCAATATCTCCTTTTTCATCAGAAAGCAGAACTTGGGTTTCAGGAGGCAAATTCAGCTGCTTATGTACCTGAAGTAATAGTGGAGGCAACAGCATATATGAAAGAGCCTCATTAATTCTGGAAATGCTATTAGGAGAAACAGGCTGTAAACTTACCTCAAGGGTAAAAGATGGCATAAAAGGTTCTAAGAGACATGCAAGGAGATAAACTAGCCCTGCCGAAGTCTTCATGACTACTGAACAGGAATGATAGTCCTCTTTGTAAAGCTTCCAAAATTTGCTCTCCTGTGTAGAGTATTGCGAATACAGTTCATCTTAAGAGGGGAAAAAGCAAAATAGAGCTAAACTAAAATTTCCAAGTAAATAAGGAAACAGCTAAACCGGCTTACTTGCAGATATGCATTTCCCTCACCCGAGATAATCATTGCAATCTTCAATCCTAGCTTTAGTTTTACCTAAGCCAATAACAAACAGGAGCAATACATCAAGCAAACAAATAGGCAGTGTTCTAAAAGAAGGTCTGGAAGGTCGAGTACTCGGCGCCTGGGCGCTAGAAGGCCTCTCTCCGACTAGTCCGACTAACCCAACTAGACTGACTCTCCCGACTAATTGTCCGACTAGGCACCGAGTACTCAGCCCTGGAAGCTAGAAGGTGCCCGGCCGCCCTGGGAGCGCCTAGCGAGTTTTAGAACCTTGCAAATAGGGAGTAATATTCCAGAGATATTAAAGCAACATCAGAATATTTGCAGGTAGAGTAACAATCACCTTCTCCATGGCTTCTAAATATTGTTGTACATAATCACCAACTGTTTCTCCAAATTTCTTAGTCAAGGGATGTGATTCGGCTCCTGGGGCTTCAGGAATAACAGAATGATATCCTACACCTTTACTGTCTTCCAGAGCTGCCAATTCACGTGGTTGTGGAATTAGGGGTAAACAAAACAATTAGAAGAGGGAACTAAAAGTAAAATCTAAAATTAACATCCACCAGCAAAAAAGCCCTCTGAACACCATCACAATATATAAACTAAAAACATCTTTTAAAACGAAATAAAAAAAGAGTAACAACAATGCAACATATGCATTTAAAGAGCACCAAAAATGACAAATGGGATATCAGACAGAAAATTGATTCAAATGATACCAAGGACGAAATTTTTCGAGTTTTTCATACTTCAATTACCCATAACCAAGGAAACGTTGAATTAATTGATCAGGCAGGAAAAAAATTTAAAAAATAAAAAAATAAAACCCCAAGGAAACGACCATTAGGCAAGAATGGAACATGAAAATTGCTATTCCATCAATGGAGATGTCATTTTATAAAAAAAAATTAAAGTCGATCTGCCTGAATAGAATATGCCAGTAAGTAGCACATAGGACCAGTGGCAGGTCGGCTACCGGGGTAGGAGGGTAACCTGTGGCAGGTCAGTGTTATAACAGTTTTATAGAGTAGGTTCTAGTTGCAAGGGCAGGATAGGGACAGAGATGCATATGCAACAAGCTAAATTAGAGTATAACAATTGACTGTCAAGCATACTCCAAACAAGGAAATTATGGATTGCTTACCATTTCCTCCACTTAAGTAATTGTATAAAGCAGGTAAGTGGTAGCACCAAAACATTATAAAGGTAAAATCCGAAATACATAACATGTAAAGTACTGTAGCATTGAAGGCTCATTTTGCAATGCAGTTACCTGGATCCTTGGCGATAAAGCTCAGGACTCGATTGATGAAATTGCCTAAATTATTAAGCAACTCGCTGTTTAGTTTTGCTTGCAAGTCTGCCCACGTAAACAATGTGTCCGACACCTACTTATTGCATACCCAAAAGAATTAGCAATAGAAAGATAGAACATGGAGAGAGAGAGATAACTGTGTCAACAAAAAGAGCACAACCTCTGGCCTATTAGTTAACAAGTAATATCTCCATACTTCAACAGGAATATTTGTATCTTTTGCATCATTTCCAAATACACCTATGCCCTTACTCTTTGAGAATTTTCCTGCAAAGAAAATCCAAAATAACAACGGTACAATGAGCAAGCACAAATGGAGTCATCAAAAGTCTTATTTATTACTCAACCACCCAATAAAAAAAAGGAGTTCCATTTTAATGACCAGCTTCATAGTTCAAATATTCCGTAACACTGATTGTCTTCATCATAGTCCAATTTTCACCAGTCCCAATAAGCGTCGAAGGAAACATCACCTGGAAACCACTAACATGTTAACCTCAGTCGAATTTTAGAAAGCCAAATAAATGCGAGAAACCATTCAAGCCAAGTCGTAGTCAATGATCACAAGTAAGACAACTCTAACCATCGCCTATGCTGCAAGTTTCTATCTTGGAAGGTTTCCTACTTGTGTACAGGCAGGTTTAAAATCTCAAATCATCTGAAATCGAAAAATAGAACAATGTGCTTACAGTGTGGAATGGCACATTATCCTTGCCCATGAACTGATAGAGCTCAACATTTTCAGGATTCTTCCACCATTTCTCCCACTCAGTTGTGTAGCATGATGTGATTGAGACATATCCAATGGGTGCATCAAACCACACATAGAATACCTAACCATCGATATTCAGAAAAATATGATCACTTTGGAAACACCAATCTACAGAGGGGAAGTATTGCAACCAAACAGCATCTTTCGTAATTAACCTTATCCTTGAAATTATCATGTGGAACAGGAACTCCCCACTTCAAATCTCGAGTAATACATCGAGGCTTTAACCCTTCTTTTAGCCACGCATTTGTTGCTTGGATAGCATTCTGACTCCATGACCCAGCCACTGACATGTGGTTTATATACTCTTCCAGTTTATCCTTCAACAAAGGCAGCTCAAGAAACAAGTGGTTTGTATCACGGATGCGTGGTGTGTTTCGACAGACCTATTTGAAAGGCAAATCAAACATTTAGTTAGAAGAAAACTGAATATTTCTAAACGGGATTTGTTTTTTATCAGATAAATATATAATACCCAGTATTCTCATGTTAAACTACTCTTGATAGATGGGCATATGTACTTAGCTTCAAAACATATACACGAAATGTAAATCAGGTTACACTCATACAGTTCTTTCTTTTTAGGCAACACTCCCACTGCCTTAAGAATCATGCAGGAAAGTGTCAGTTTTAGGCCAGACAAATAGGGCTTTCCGGGTCAGAAGTATGGACCCAAACAGATACCTTGGCAAAAATAAGTACAATTACAAAATCAAACAAAACAGGAGATAAAGGAACCTTGCATCTAGGATCTTGTAGTTCTGTTGGATTTAATAGCTTTCCACACTTTTCGCATTGATCTCCTCTTGCAGAATCATAATTACATCCTTGTGTTGGGCACACACCCTCAACAAGTCGGTCGGCTAGGAACCTTTTGCATGTATCACAGTACAACTGCATCATAAAGCTATACCAGTCAAACTAATTATACAGATAAGAGGGTGAACTACGTTCGTAAGAGAAACTAACATCCACCAATGATACAACGGAAGAACAAAACAAGGACGCCAAAAAGGTCAAGTAGCCAGTAAGAGAATGACAAGCTAAATAGCTAATGGCACTGTAGGAATTCAAACCTGCTGCATTGTGTTCTCAGATAGCCAATTATTCTCCAACAGCTTCATAAAGATCGCTTGGCAGACTTCAGTCTGTTGCGGAGATGATGTGCGACCGAATTCATCAAAACTTATGTTAAACCATTTGTAGACCTCCTTATGAATTGCATGGTACCTACAAAGTAAATAAAAACAAATAATAGTATAAATATGTATAATATCCCATAGGGGGACAACAATCTATCCTAAAAGAGGATGCTAAATCCCATTTAACGGGTTACGTTCAGCCTTCCCCACAAACTTCCCAGGAAAAAAACGTCCCCGGCATTGGAGGACCAATGACCGTAAAAATAAAAAAGCATTTGGGCAATCTCAAGCTATACTTCAATTTTTTTAATTTTGTAACTAATCATAATCTTTTTTCCCCACCAAAGAGTAAAATAGGGCACATCACTCAGAATAATAGGTGATTTCTTGCAACCGCGGATGGCAGTGGAGGTTGAGGTTTTTGCAAAAATACTACCAAAAAAAGAAAGGAAACGCAGATTGTAAGATGCTAGAATCATGCAAATAAGGGTCATCCAATTGCTAGAAATGATGCTTTTCTTTGCTGTCTTTCAACTCAAATATTAGAGAAAATTAAATGAACAGCAGCTCAGTGATGACAAGGTGACTATGGTGGTTGTCGCAAGCCCTGGAGACCGCGTTCTAACTCTCAAGTCTGATAATAAGTTTGGTGTAGAGAAACAAAAGTATAATCAAGGTACAATGGCCAATATGAAGGACTAGTACAACGGCTGATAAGTTCCTGAAAATGAAGGTGGGTACCTCACTGGCGTACACAGTGAAAAAGACCTAAGTTAAAGACACAGGATTAAAAAGACTAAAACAGCTTCTTATGAGTTATGAGCTTGTAACAATAGTGGTCAAATGTCCATCTGGAATAATTGTCACCATCTACTGATGATGGTATCACAACAGATTTGACAATACTCCAATGTTCTGTCATATAATTACTTCCAAGAGAGTGACATCATATAAAGCGTACATCAGCCAAAAGAGTGACATCGTAAAAACAAGCCAGAGAGAATAAAGCTAACAAAGAAACAGAAACAAACCGGACCGAATATCATTACGATCTCCCTCGACCATGGGAAGAAATACTAGCTGGTATGCAGAGAACAACCCACATGGGCATAAGTTTTAGGAAAGAACAAGAAAGATCTACCAATACAAGCTGCCAAACTAGCTCTCCACAACATTGAATTTTACCCGCTTCCAGAAACAAATGGAAACATATTCATCAACTACAAATGAATTTAAGCAACTACAGATTTTTATTTTTATTTTTTTGAACGGGAAAAAAACGCCCTCAGGGCTTGAATTTAAGCAACTACATTGTTTGCTTGTTATTTTCAATAACCCAACCAAATGCTAGTAATAATTACGATGTTCAATCCACCTAATCCTTAGGCACACAAGCGAAATGCACTTAACGTATTGAGCAAATTCACAGCGGCAAAAGAAAGCAGTGAAAAGGTTAAATCAGTAATTACTTGTCACATATCTGTTGAGGCGTGCAATTCTCTTCCAATGCCTTTGTCTCAGTGGCCGTCCCATACTCATCAGTCCCACATATGTATACAGTGTTGTAGCCACGAAGTCGGCAGTAACGGGCGTAAACATCAGCACTCAAAACACCTAGTGGATCATATAAAAAAGAGTGAACAGAGCTATCAAATTCCACATAACATATGCTTGCATGTAGGGATGGCTCCAGAATTTTCATTCACCGATGACAAAACCGTTCGGAAAATCCTTTTATAAAAAACCCTAAATATAGGAAAAGATATTAATTTGGTTAAAAAATTATTCGCCAGCTTTATTTGCTTTATTTTGTTTTGTTGAGCTACATCATCTAATTATACTCACAAACTTAGGGTGCATTTTCATTCAGTTTTACTTTGCATGAATAATCCAGTGCTTTGTCAAAAAAAAAATAATAATAATCCAGTGCAGACAATAATCACAATATCAGAGAAAAACAAAATTACACGTAACAAATTATAAAATTTCAGCACATTTTTCAACCCGCAGGTTGCTTGAACCCGTCAATTTATACTACAGCCGCCCCTGCTCCCATATACGGTTATATACATGTGTGTGTGCGTGTGTGTGTGTGTGAGAGAGAGAGAGAGAGAGAGAGATGTCGGGGTATTTACAGCCGATGATGTTGCCGAGATGAGGGACGTTGTTGACGTAAGGCAAGGCGCTAGTTATGAGGATGTTACGCTTCCCTGGAATCGGAAGTTTAGGCACTTTCCGATCGCCGCCGCCGCCACTTGAGACGTCCCCCATATATCGAAATTATAGGGTTTTTTCAAACTTCAGATGTTGCCTTTATTACTGCTTTGCCTCGTTGGGCAATTCGAAGAGAAAATGAGAGAAATGAGAGAACAGCGAGGATTCTCCTCAGTGTCTGAACTTTTATAACCTATCCCGCTTTCCGTTCAGACCAAGTCTATGACATTTCTCAGCTTGTTGTTGGCATCTGTCATCTTCTAACAATTTTAGGTTTTGGCTTTTTCAAGAGTTAATTACTTTCTGGTTCCTATTGTATTGGGTGAATGTCACTATAGTCCTTGATATATTAATTGTAGACATTAATGGGCCCCAACATTTGTGTTTTAGGTTTAATAGGTCCTTGGTTAAAAACGTTGTTAGCCTCGTGGTCAATTGCAAGGCCAGTTACGGTTTTGCATTTTGGGTTTAATAGGTCCTCGGTTAAAATCGTCGTTAGCCTCGTGGTCAATTGCAAGACCAGTTACAGTTTTATGTTTTGGGTTTCATAGGTCCTCAGTTAAAATCGGAGTTAGCCTCGTGGTCAATTGCAAGGCCAGTTACGGTATTTCGTGTGCCCCCTGCCCAACAATACAGAACCGTTGGGGGTGGGGGACCTACATGGTGAACCCCTCGGCCGTCCGATCGGGTTTTGGATGGGGGTAGAGGACCTGCATGGTGCACCCCTCAGCTGTCCGATCATGTTTTGGACGGCTCAGATGTGTTCGGCAATTTTGATTTATTTTTCATTTGTTCTTACCGGTAAAAAATCAAAATACATCCAGGTTGTTTAAAACACGATTGGACGGTCGAAAGGGTGCACGACACCGTGCACAACACCCCTGAATTCGTAACTATACCGCACGCGGTGTTTATTTGCTCGCAACAATATCCAAATTGCTCAAGAGATTCTCAAATTGGTAATTGAAGTTGCGTTGGGACTTGTGATTAGGGGTTTGATGCAATCATCTTTCTAAATTGGTATGAATGTTGACAATGCATGTTGGAATGCAATGCAATAAATGAATCCACTTTAGCTCTTTATTTTAAGCTTATACATTGGCCTGTTTCCCATTTAATAAAATGCAAAATCAAGTCTGAGTGCGTTTTGTGTGTGTGTGTGTGTGTGTGTGTTGGGGGGGGGGGGGGGGGGGGGGGGTTAATTTTAGGTCATGGATGCATTGCTAAAATAAACCCATTTGATTTTATAGAATTCCCATTTTAGCAAATAAGAAATCAAGTCTGAGTGTGTTTTTGGGTTGTTATTTAACTTTAGGCCATGGATACATAGTTGTACATGGGTGCCTATGTACCATATTGATGAGTTTGTTGGTTTTCTATGGCATCAAAACATATTTTACTGTAATAAAGTATTGTTTTAAAATTACTTTTTCATCCAACTATTTTTCTACCATTTTGTTCATACATAAATGCAGCTTGCGTTGACCAGATTCATTCATATTTTTACATGTGTTTGTGGTGGACATATATCCATGGGCTTTTTGTTCAGGTCCATATTTTAACCCTTCTTATTTCTTTCTTGATGTTCTATCATGGTGGTCTATTTAGAGCCTGTTTGGGCGCTCACTTTTTTTGTTTTCCTGTTTTGGTTTTCCAGTTTTGGCTGTTTGGGCGCTAGTTTCTAAGAATGGGTTTTGCATAACTCATTCTTCGTTTCGACGTTAGAGGCAAAAAGCGAAAAAAAGCTCTAGGGTTCCTTTCCCATTCTCGTTTTTTGATCCTCATTTTTTATTTCCCGTGAACCTTTATCTCTTCCATATGTTACCCCAGTTTACCCCTATCCTCTTCCACACACAATAGAATCAGAGAAAAGGAGACTCCTGTGACTAGAGAGAGAAAGAGGTCACGTTGCTCCTGTTTCTTCTTCAGATCTACTCACATTCATCCATTGTTGAGGTAATCTTCTCCCCCCAACTTCAAAATCGTTCAGTATTGTTGGATTTTTTTGCAAATTTCTCATCTTCTTGCATGAAAACCCTAGTAAAGTTTTTAGATCTACAACAGTAAATGACGAAAAAATGTTCAATAAACTTAAAAAAAATAGTCTGAACTTGTATTGACAGAGCCCCTCAGTTCTTTGTACAATATAGGATGTGCCCGAGTTCATCATGTAGCATAGGATGTGCATTTTTAGCACATTGTGACAGTGGCACAAATGGAAATTGCATACAGGCAATTTCTTTCTTATATTATTTGCTAGTGGTGATAGGGATATAGAAGAACTTCCACTTTCGCAAAAGATAACTCCAAAAGTTGCATTACTGGTTAAAGAATGGATTGAGATGCCACTAGAGCCAAAGCTCATCAAAATGTGTTATTATGGCAACCAAAACTAAAAGGCAGTGCATCTAGACTACATATTTGAACACTCGAACTGCCTAAGATGAGTATTATGTGCTAATGGAAAAACTCTTTAACTTTACATGTTTACATGTTTTTTAATCCAGGACCTATCAATGGATTTACATGTTTTGGGCCTTTTGGTCTTAGAAATGTCAGGACCTCTTATTAAGTCATTAAATTGATCGTCCATGATTCGCTTGTAAGAGGGTTTTTGGGAGCCAACTTTTCCTGCTGTCGTTTTCCTTATCTCACTTTGTAACTCTACTTGCCTATTACTTTCTGTACTGACTTCGTTCTAAATTTATTTTTTTGAGAACCCAACAACAGAAAAAGGGTTAACAAGTTCTAAATCATGCGGTGCCTCATGGGCAGATTTGATTCTTTAGATAGTTCTGTCTTTGCACGAGCTAAAAGTTTTCTATTGCCATTATCTATACCATGGATGAGTGCTACTAAGGAAAAGAAAATATATTACTGTTGCCATTTAGAAACAACAATATGGACACAATGCCTAGATAAAAGTACTTTCAGTAAAAGAAGTTATGCGCGTCGCTGATGCACACATATTTTGATGAAGGAAATGTCGTCAAGGAATAGTTATTATTACCAAGTCGAGAATGAGGCCGACAAAAGGATTACCAACACTCCCAAACTCATGTATAACCAAGAGTTTGCAAATGTGGTCTGGGGGCTAAAATTAAGATTGTTGAATCAAAGAAGGCGTCGAAGGGAGAGTTGTACTTTAGATGTCCTAAGCCGCATAGAAAGAGGTGTGGGTTCTTTAACTGGTGTCTCCTTGAGGGGTGAGGCAACGTTGGCAATATTGGTGTTTGTTCAGCTACCATAACTTACAACGTAAGTGCTTCGAATGTCAGTAATAATGCTAGACCACTTCAAAGAGAGCTTATGAATCTTCGCCGATAATTGGAGTACTCCAAGCTATTGACGAAGGGGTTGTTGGTGTGCCTCATTCTAGCATTGCTTGTCATCATGTTCAAATGAAAATGAAATCGTTGTCGTATTTGTTCCTATTAATGCAATGCTTAACAGATGTAGTTGTCAACGACAATGCATTATGTTCCCACTTTTTTGCACATTATGGTAGTGATGGATGTGTTTGTACAAGACTTATGATCTTTTATGTCACGAAATAGTTTTAATGTTGGGATTATTTGTTTGCTATTATATTCCAAAACTGTTATGTGTTTATCTTGTTCATATGGTGCCAATATTTGTTAGTGACATTTGTTTATGTTATAGTGGAGACATGTCTTCATCCCAAACAGGCGCATCCAAGGGTAAGAATGCATCAAGTGTAGGTATGAAAGCTCAATGGGATCAACTGTCAAAGGAGTACTTCATCCACGCCTGTGTTGAAGAGTTGGGAGGTGTTGCCTACAAAACTGGAACTGTATTAACCAAGGTTGGGTGGGTCAATGTTGTCAAAAAAATTAATGAACGAACGGGTAAGCAATATGATAAAGTTCAACTAAAAAATCAATGGGGGGTGTTGAAAAAGGATTGGCAGCTGTGGCAAAACTTGGTGTTAAGTGAAAATGGATTGGGTAGGGATCTCGACACAAGTGCAATTGCTGCATCAGACGACTGGTGGGATCTAAAGCTTACGGTAATCTATCCTCGAAAACTTTTTCATTGTTAGACTTAATCTTTGTTTAAAGTTGTAAGTACTTGATATATGAATTGCTTTTATGGTTTACTTGTAATGTCATCCTGATTGTGCCAAGTTTTGTGACAAGCCCTTGTCGTTGGAGGACGAAATGCATATTCTATTTGGAAGCAACACAACTACGGGGGAGCATAAGTATACCCCAAGTTCAAGATTTCTTTCTGCTGCTCCTGGTGTTTGGATCAAACCAAATGTTAATCTTGAAAACATTGACGCATTCTTGGAGGACGATGATGAAATCCAATAGCTAGTGCACCCAACAGAATCGTTGAAAAAGAGGCGTGCAAATAGCTCTATTGCAAAGAAAACCATTGCCCAAGGGAAGAAGGATGAGCAAATTTTACTTTCGCATTTACCATTTATTGTTGTTGCTGCTGCTGGGGACTATCCTATTTTGTTTCTGCTGCTATGTTGATCCTGTTAGGGAAGGGGACTATCCTATTTTGTTGTTGCTGCTATGTTGATCCTATTAGTGATTTTGTTGATTTGTGTCCTGTTAGTGATCCTGCTATGTTGATCATGTTAAAAGGATTTGCTAATTCCAGATCGAAAAGCAAACCTTCTTCAAAGCACTACTTCTTTCAATAGGCACGTCCATCAGTTGAGTTTGGTTTATGAACTCCTGCAATTCTCCCATACTTCTTTCAATCCTGATGCATCCAATTCTTTCACTTATAGACTTAATCTCATAAAAATCCCCACCTAAACACTATGGCTTATGGTAAGAGATTTTAAGTTGAATGGGTTTTTTTCCATATTTCTTTTGTAAAACTAGCATTAGCTATATCAATTAGGATGAAATGTTTGTGCACTATGCTAGCATTAGCTATAAAGAATCGCTTTGGATTATAGCTTTTGGCAAATTCTCCACGTTTGTTTCTTGAATTAGCATAGCATCAGGAAATCTATGTCACCTAATCTTTCATTTGCTTTACTCTCTCTCTCTCTCTCTCTCTCTCTCTCTCTCTCTCTCTCTCTCGCCTTAAGTTTGTGGTATTTTATTGTCACCTAAAGGGAAGAAGGGTGAGCAAGTTCTGAAAGCAGGACCTTTTTGTCACCAAATCACAGGGTCTGCTACATCAAGGCTTGAAGCTTGTCTTCAATAAATTGTAGACTCAACCGACAGTGCTAGTTCCCCCTCTGTCCAGCATGCAGTTGACATTCCCATGCTGAAGGAGGCCACAAATGCTTTAAATGAGCTCCTTGAGTTTAAAGATGATTTGGACTTATGGGCATGAGCTTTTAACATATTAGGAGGTCTTAGACAGGGAGCTTTGTTCATAGCGTGTCCCGATCAGATGAAGAGGTACTACTGGCTCACCCACGAAATGACTAGGGTGCAAAAAGCTGAGCTCGGTAACTCCAACTGGTTTGCACCACCTTCCAGAAATCCTAGGGATCTTTAAATCGTAGTTGCAATCGTCTGGTTGTATGATGAACTTTTATGGTGTTGTTTGTTTCAAATCTTGTCTTATGACTACGTTGCAAACTTATCTTGGTTTAGGCTATGTTGCTAAACTTATCTTCGTTTAGGCTATGTTGCTAAACTTTGTGTGTTGGACTTTTATGGTGTTGTTGATAAGTCCCTAATATTGTAGATAACCGGGGCTTATCTTGCTCATTTATCTTACACACGCACGCGATTTCGCGCCTTAAATGTTTGATATGCGCGTAGTTGTGTTTTTGTTAAGTTACAGGTGAAACACGCGAATAAGCACATTTTGAGCGGCATTGGGAAGCGTGCCAAGTTACTGAGGGCCCCGTGCCCCATGGCACGCCAACACCGGGCCTCACGAGCCACAAAAAGACGATTCGGTTGAGGCCCGGGAATGAGAAAAGTTGGAGCTTTGAAGTCGTGCTTCACATTCACGAAAACTCCCGGTGGGGTCCGAGATTGAACAAGCACTCACAAGACCGAGGTTCATCTCCCCCGAGGGTCACCCGATCCATTTGAGTCCATTGGAAGACATCCGGAAGCACGCGATTCAAGCGGATTGATCAAAGGAGTGAAATTCAAGTTTAGAAGATCTTGGATTGATCCAAAGGAAACTTGGATTGATCCAAGTTTCATCAAAGTTACTCCAGAGCCTTTTGGATCGATCCAAACTTAGGTTGGATCAATCCAAGTTTGAAAAATTCCACCAGAGCATCTTGGATCGATCCAAGGAAAAGTTGGATCGATCCAACTTCACAAAATCTCATAGCAACACTCTTTGGATCGATCCAAAGAAAAGTTGGATCGATCCAACCTTGGACGAAACTTCACCAGAGCAGTTTGGATCGATCCAAACTCATCTTGGATCGATCCAAACTCATCTTGGATCGATCCAAGTACCTCCAGACAGCCAATTTAATTCACTTTATGTACTTGCCTTTTATGGAAACTTTTTATGTTTTGTGAGAGCTTTATGGGATATTTTGTAGAGAGAGAAGGGGAAGGCTATATGTTGCTCTCTCCTCTCTCCTTCTCACCACACTTACTCTTTCATTGTAGTTAGTTTTGCTCTCACCTCTCTCCTCCATTGGAGAGAGTTTAAGGTTTCTCTCTCTAGTTTTTCTCAAGTAAGCTTTCATTTCCCGTTTAATTACCGTGTATTAATCTTGTTCCTCGTGATTGGATCTTTCAATATATGTAGTTTATTTCCAAGTTCATCTAGTTTTTAGTCTTGTGATTTTCTAGCTTAATCCTTTGAAAACTCTTGTTCTTAGTGATTGTTTGATAATTTCTCAAGTACTAATATTGTAGGCTAACCTAGGATCTTCATTAAAAATTAGTTTTTAGAATTGTTAAGCATGTTATTAGTTTTCTTCAAAATTTTAGACTTGTTTTCTAGCATAATGTGTGAGTAGTTAAGTAGGCTTGGTCATGGGGTGATTAACACTCCATGACTTGGGCTAATCCTTTCCTCTCATCTCAAAAGCAAACACTTCCTGTTGATCAAAGAGTTAGGATTAATTTTATGTATCAAAATTTAGATTTGTTAATCTCTTTGATCTCACGTAGCCAAGGGCTTGACTACTTGGCACGTGTGATGCTTAGGGCGATGTCAATCAAAATGTTTATCTAAATAGCACAAGAATCCTAATCTTTGTGAAACACATTTTCTAGTCAAATGGTTTTAATCTCTAAATCTTCCGTTCGGGAGCATCTAACGGTGTCCCGAGCCGGTTATCAAGAGTCGAACGGTTTAGCCTTAGTTGTGGTATTTATGATCCCCTAGACTACGCCTTAGTTTTAATTAGTCTTTTTAATTTCCCGAGTTGTTCTCGAAGTTAAGAGAATTCCACCAATCAAATCACAAAAGCCAAGTTTGCCGCTTTAAGGCTAAAAACCTACACTTGCAAGACAACTCTCACGCCGGGTGCGTTCGGTTCCTGTGGATTCGACCTGGTCTTACCGGTTATTATGCTACTGCCGACCTAGCCCTACGCTTGGGGCGATACTCTCTACGACACAATCTAAGGTCGCAAGCAGTTGTTAAACTCTATGGTTAACAGTATCTACTTTTCAGATTTGTGATTGTTATGATTTATCCAATTTGACATTAGTAGTAATAGGTGCTTGTTATAAATTACTTGTGAGCAAGTGTCATGCCTGTTGAGTGTTATAAATTGGACGGCTCAAAGAATCTCTATGTGTAGTCTTTTTCAAGTGTGTATTCATTTTCATCCCCAATCAAAGTGTTGCACATATGTGCTCCATTTATTTTTTTGGTACTATCTACTCTATTTACTACCTATATGAAAGTGGTTGTGTATTGTAAAGAGGCTATCAGAGAGTGGTTGTGTATTATAAAGAGGCTATCAGAGAGTGGTTGCGTCTTTATTTGGAAAAGGATCAGAGTGTCTTTACTACACATTGGCAAGTGGCGAGCAAATTTTTCTTTAAAAAGCACACATGCATGGCCGGTTACTCTTACCCACTTGGCCTTGTATTGAGAAAGCACTTCAATTTTTGCAGTAGATAATCTTTGAAAGTTTACTAAAATGAGCGCAAACGATGATTGGGCGGACTACTACGACTATGATATTTATGATGAAGACCCGTACAATGATGATGAGTACGGTGACCCATACAATGTAAACGAATACAGAGAAGAGTTGAGCGACCCCATACGTTGTCACAACTCTAGTTGGTCGAGGACAAGAGCAGCTGCAGAAGCTATTTTAGCGATCCACAATGAAACTTACATGGGCAAGGAGCCTTGTCATACCTCTGCATTCATGGGTGCAAAGTGGATCGCTAAGTTGAACGTGGGTCACCCAAAGCGTATGTATCAAGCATTTCATATAAGTAAAAGCATTTTTTTGGCCCTTTGTGACTTGCTCGAGAGTAGATATGGGTTGCGAGAGATGGAGAGAATCTCCGTGGAAGAGCAAGTGGCTATATTTCTATGGATTGTGGCGAGCTAACAATAGAAGTGCACAAGAGCGTTTCCAACTTTCGAGGGAGACGATTTCAAGGTGTTTCCATCATGTACTTGATGCCCGTAACCGAATGGCTATCGAATGACTTAGACCATGGCCATGGCCTCGCGAAGAAGTGCACAAGAAAATACAAGATAGTAAAAGATATTTTCCACATTTTCAGGTATTTATTTTGCTAACCGGATAATTTATATTGCTCCTAAAAATCCAGGTCATATGCCAACACAGAAATTGAACCAAAGCTAGCAATTGAAGATTTCACAACAATGGGAAGTCAACAACAATAATGGCATCAACAAAAATGCGATTATAGAAATTTTTTCTTCATTCGTATGACTTCTACAATTTTTTCTTGCAGCTGACTTTAACAGGAAAAAAAATTTCCCGTAGGATGCAATTGGTGCAATTGATGGCACTCACATCAAGGCCCACCCAAATTCCAATGACATTGCCAAATGGATTGGTCGGAAGGGGTATCCGACACAATATTATGGCCGCATATGACTTTGGTATGTGCTTTACTTTTGTGTTATCAAGATGGGAGGGAAGTGCACACGATACTAGAATTTTCTATGATTGTATAACGGATGCGACCAATAATTTTTTCCACCCACAACAAGGTTAGTCCAACATTTATCTTTCTCCCTAATAATAGTGAATTTCATACATATGTACACAAAACTTTTCGTTTACAACTAACAATGTATACTACCGCAGGTGAGTATTATTTGATAGATGCTGGGTACCTAAACATTCGAGGTTTTCTAGGACCATACAAAGGTTGTACGTATCATGTTCTAGACTGGCGACGAGGTCGTGTACCACAAAATAACTTCGAATGTTTCAACAAAATACACTCATCCCTTAGGTGCACAATAGAAAGGGCTTTCGGAGTATGGAAAGCATGTTGGCCCCTGATATGTGACATGCCTGTTGGGTACTCAATGGAAACATAGAAAGGTCTTGTAACTGCAACAATGGCCATTTGCAATTTCATAAGAAGGAGCAACATGCCTGATATTCCCTTTGGCTTCTATGATACACGACCAGAATTCAAGCCTTACGAATGTGGATTGGAAACGACGGCACCTAATGGGATTCATGAACAAACGTACCAACACGATGATGGTGAAATGGACTATGTGAGGACTCAAATTCGGGATCATATTGTAATCGTATATGTTAGATGCCTATGGAGCCAGTGTTTGCCTAAGTTTTTTTTATTTGGATGGTTTGTTTGTTTTAATTTGGATGCTTTGTTGGTTGTTTTCGGTTTGTGTAATGCTTTTATTATGTATAATATGATTATGTATGTTTTTATAAATTGTGTAATGTTTATAATTATGTTTTTTTTGGACCAAGTTTTTTTATTTTTTCGCAGTTACTTCTATTTTCCGAAATTCTTATTACAGGAGAACATCAATTTGTGTTAAAATAATAATAATAATAAAGGAGCATCTAATAATATTTCCCCCAAAAAAGGGCTCAAAATTCGAGGTTTTCCTTAACAAAAAAATTTCCAATCCTAATTTCAAAAAAAAAAAAATTTTCAAATCTTCATTTCACCAATGATTTTGATCAGATGCATATTTCCCAATTTGTGTGAAAATTTCCGGTAATATTCCAATGACAAGTCTTTTGGCATGGTTTTAACAAACAAGGGTAAATTGGTAAAAACAAATCCATAACTCTTTTTCATAATTTTTCTTCCAAGCACTACTACTTTTACAAAATGCATTCTGCACATTTCTCCCAAACACTCTTCCCGGATTCAAAACTCATTCTGGCCATAATCCAAAAAGCCAAAAATGAAAACTTGAAAAGTTGGCTCCCAAACACCCCCTTAGTTTTAGGCCTGCAAAGATGTGCTAGGTGTAAAATTGACTCATTTAATGGGCCAGACCAATATTTTATAAGAATTCTATCCATGCTGCCTTTTTCTAAGAACTCATACCTATCAGCGTAATTTACCATTTTCTCTCTTTTTACTCATTGCCCACCTCTTTACCTTTCCTGTTCACCATCCATTGTCCTCTGATCCACCTACACCACCACCATAAATTTCCTACTCAATTTTGCCACGTCCACCAACCGACCCTCATTCTCTTGTGCTCATCCTTTTTCGACCACCACCATTATCTCTTAATATCGTTGCAAGCAAAAAAATCAAATTCCTTCACTGGTCTCTCTATTTCCTTTCATCATAAGATAAAAGACGTGTGAATCATCCTTACTCCCTAGCCGAAACCTTTAACTTAACCTATGTGAAGTGTCTATTATCTCAATAGTGCAAAACTCCACTTGAAGAACAAATCACAAATGTTATATATGAATTATCAAACAAGTGATAAATGTTAATAGTGGACTAACACAAAGTCAAGCCTCCCCCCCCCCCCCCCCCCCCCCCCGACTCGCCGTGAGTCTCATAAAGCTTCTTACAACAACAATTGGTAGGAAATTGACCAATTCAAATTTAATGGGT
Source organism: Vaccinium darrowii (assembly GCA_020921065.1). NCBI lineage: Eukaryota > Viridiplantae > Streptophyta > Magnoliopsida > Ericales > Ericaceae > Vaccinium > Vaccinium darrowii. The sequence goes on from CM037160.1 coordinate 29,027,427, forward strand.
TGTGCATCATAGTAGTGATGTCCGAGACTCTCTCTCTAACTTTTAGCTTCTCTCCCACGTTATAGTCCTTGTGGACGCCCCTCCGGAGATTTCTCATCGATTCGGAGTTGCTACCCGGGTTTTAGCGGATTGTCCCCGAGAAATCGAGCTCGATTGACTCGTGCCTCATTTAATGGATAAGGATTAGATACTGGCCCGTCATCACCATACTATCTTAGGTTCGAGAGCTCAGTTACGAGAGGGGAAGAGTTTTACGGCACCCTCCTTGCCTGGTTCAAAGAACGTTCTCTACTTGGCTTTTGTGGGACCATATGAAATGCATGCAATTCAACCATGAGCAAGTACGGAAAATGAGGGATGGGAAGCCACACAATGATAATAAACACAACAATGGATTATGGTGTATGCATGCGCATTGTGATCTACATGAGTGATGATGGAATGTAGATATGAACTAATCGAGACACAAAATAACAAACAATAATGTTAGTATACAATGAACAGTAGCAGAATGACTTAAAATGACACTACAAGTTGCTGTGAAATTAAAACCAATATGATATCTGACAGGAGTTTGAGCGCTCAAAGGTAGGGTTTGAGCTCTCAAAGCCCCTTTCACCCACACATGCCACTGATGATTCTGATTTATTGAGAACATGGTTTGAACACTATCACTTGCTTGAAATGATGTTTTGATGACTTATCAGAGTAGAATGATCATCCTAACATGCATTCCAAGGTCATTGATGAACCAAACAAAATAATAGAGATAAAATGAATGCAAATGAAGCACTGGAGAGCCCCCAGAATACTCAGATTACAACATTTGAAGACTATATGATGAAAATGTTTGACTTTCAGAGAAACAGTTTGAGCGCTCAACGTAGGTTCGAGCGCTCAAACCTTATCCAAGATCTATGTATTCCAGTGCCTTCCAGCCCATTGTTTGAACATCAACAACCTCAAAACAACATATAACAATGATATTGAGCATGATCCTTCAGAAACATCCATGGATAAACTTGTATGAGTAGATTATAAGTCATGAATCAACCATAAACATGGTTTGAGTGAGAAAGATAGAGAGGATCAGACTGGTATTGTTTCCATAACAACACACACACACACTAGAATAAACTTGTAACATGATCTAGAGTTAGAATAAGCAACAAACAGAGACAAATCAGGAAAATGTTTGAGTGCTCAATGAATAAGGTTTGAGCGCTCAAACCCTTTTCATAGGATGAGAGTTTTCGTGATTTTCTGACTTCTTTTGATACTCTTGTGAACTCAAACCATCTGATCATTGTTAAAAAAGTGAGATGTTTCTGTTTGCTTCATAAAACATGTTAACTTCTTACTAGATAATGACAAACATCCTTTTCATGGCTTTTGGACTCATCAAACTATGATCAAAGGAACAATAAACTGATTTTATGAAGTATCAATCTGTCATAAGCCACAAAAGGGTGTTTCCATCACAAGAGAAGATCAGAAACCACAAAAACATAAAAGGGGCCAACACAGTTTAAGCGCTCAAAGTGTAGTTTGAGCGCTCAATCCATTTCGAGCTGAGATTTTTGAAGTTTTTTATTCTGGATATTTAGGACATTGTGAGCCCATTTGAGGTATAAAGGACCCCTATGAATTCACCGATCTCCCTCAGGATGACCAACCCGTAGCTTTATGCATGGTTTTTCTACCTTGTGCCTTTGATCAAGACTTGAACTTGCTGTTTTGGTGAATGGATGGATAGTGACTGTGTTTATGGGCTATATGAGTGACGTTTTGGACATAGGAGTGGTAATGTGGGGTTGATTGAGTGGTATTTGGATGGATAATGGTGTATTAGGACTTGAAGAGTGATGATCAAGTGAGTTTTGTTGGTATAGGATGATTGAGCTTGAATTGATGGGTGGTAATGACAGAGAACTATTGGAAATGGAGTTTTAGAGAGAGAGAGAGTGAAGTGATCATCAGTTGGTTTCTTAAAGATCCATATGTATTTGGTCTTAAAAATGAAGTTTTAAGGTGTTTTTGAGCTTGAAGATGATGGAAGATGGTGGTTATAGAGGAGAGAGAAGGTAAAATGTGATTGAAGTGATGAGCGAAATTGGAGAGGGCTGTAGGAGTGCGTTAGAGTGTAAGAGATCAGTCAAGAATCATTAAACAATGGGTGGATGGTGGTTTATATAGAGAGAGAGTGAGAGGAAAAATTAGGTTTTTTATTTTAAATGAAAATTAGGCTCAATAGGGGTCAATTTAGGGGCCACTATACTTGTAGAGGAAGATATACGGTGGTTAGACGCTCCCAAGTCAGAAGAATCTCATCATTAGATTTTCTGCCAAAAACAAACTGGACAGAGTTTGAGCGCTCAAACTGGGGGTTTGAGTGCTCAATGTGTGATGTCATGGTTTGAGCGCTCAAACTAGGTGTTTGAACGCTCAAAGTGGAGGTTTGGCTTGGCTTATTTGAGTAGTTTGAGGGGTATTTTGGTCATTTTGGTTTGTTTGGGTTGTTTGGAAAGGGTTTTGGGATGGTTTTGGGTGATTTAGGTGAGTTCGAGCCTTGTTCTTAGCCTCGAGGCATGCACGGTTGGTCTATCTCATTATAAGGGATGCTTGATAAGTTTTTCGGATCAAAATCGGGGTGTCTACAGTCCTCCTAAACCTTAACCTCTTTCTTGAGGGGAGGATGGATGCCTCTTGCTGGACCTTATAACACCGGCCTCCCTCTTCCCCCTTTAGCACTCGTGTAAGATCGTATAACCCCCTCCCACCCTTCCCGGTTCCCATCTGCCTCTAGACACCACCTAACCTTGATCGATGATAAGTCCACAATATTGTATATATCTGGGGCTTATCTAACTCATTTGCTCACACACACACGCGATTTCGCTCCTTATATGTTTGATATGCGCGTAGTGTTGCTTTTTATAGTTACAGGTGAAACACGCAAATAAGCGCATTTTGGAGCACATTGGAAACCATCCGAAGTACCTAGGGCCACGTGCCCCATGGCATGCCAACACCGGGCCTCAAGAGCCAAGAAATGAAGATTCGGCTAAGGCCCGGGAAATCAAAAAGTCACAAGTCAAGCCGGTGGGCCAAGCCGTAACCTAGACTCACAAGGACTCCCGGTGAATTCGGGAGTATTCAAGCATCCACAAGACCAAGTACCGTCCCTCCCGAAGGCCGCAAATTGATTAGAAGTGCTTTGGAAGAAGTCCGGAAGCATCACATTTGACCAAGAAAGGACCAAGGCATGAAAACAAGAAAAATCAGATTGGTATGGATACCTCTGATGAAGGGTATCCATACATATTGCACCTAGACGAACAGACAGATTGGTATGGATACCTCTGATGGGTGGTATCCATACCTCTGGTCGCAGACAAGCAAAATCACTGGTATCCATACCTCTGTTGAGAGGTATCCATACCAAGCCAAAATTTTGATTATTTTGAACTTGCTTTTTGGACTTTCCACTTATGGAAAGTTTAGCTTTTTGGGATTTTTTAGGATATTTTGAGAGAGAGAAATTGGAGTATATCACCTCTCTTCTCTCCCTCTTGTCACTACACTTTCTCTTTTATTTCTTTCTTAGTTTTTGCTCCTCCCTCTCTCCTCCATTGGAGAGAGTTTAAGCTTTCTCTCTCTAGAATACTCAAGTAAGTACTAAGTTCCCGTTTATTTGTCGTTTATTAATGTTGTAGCTACTCGTTGGATCTCTATATAAATCAAGTTTATTTTCGTTTTTATCGGTTAAATTGTATTCTCCATTTTCTAGTCATTTCCTTCTTAAACTCAAGTTAGTAATTGTTGTTTGTGATTTTCTCAAGAGTTAATGTGGTAGGCAAACCTATGATTAACCATAAAAATCGGTTTTTAAGTTTATTAAGCATGTTTTTAGTTTTCTTCCATATTCTAGACTTGTTAATTAGTGTAATGGGTGAGTAGTTTAAGTAGGCTTAGTCATGGGGTGATTAGCACTCCATGACTTCGGGCTAATCCGTTCCTCTCATCTCAAAAGCAAACACTTCCTGTTGATCAAAGAGTTAGGATTAATTTTATGTATCAAAATTTGGATTTGTTAATCTCTTTGATCACACGTAGCCAAGGGCTTGACCACTTGGCACGTGTGATGCTTAGGGCGATGTCAATCAAAATGTTTGTCTAAATGACACAAGAATCCTAATCTTTGTGAAGCACATTTTCTAGTCAAATGGTTTTAATCTCTAAATCTTCCGTTCAGGAGCATCTAACGATGCCCCGAGCCGGTTATCAAGAGGGGATGGATTAGCCCAAGTCATGGTCGTTAAATACCCCTAGACTTTGCCTTAGTTTAATTTGTTGTTTTTAATCTTCCAAATCGTTTTCGAAGTTAAGAGAATTCCACCAAACAAACTCCAAAAGCCAAGTTTGCCGCTTTAAGGCTAAAAACCTACACTTGCAAGACAACTCTCACGCCGGGTGCGTTCGGTCCCTGTGGATTCGACTTGGTCTTACCGGTTATTATGCTACCGCCGACCTAGCCCTACGCTTGGGGTGACACCATCTACGATACAATCCAAGGTCGCAAGCAATCGACATCAGGCCTTAGTTGATCAGCGCATGCATCGGAGGTTTAGGAATGTTTTGTTGTCCGACATCCGGCCTTCGCCGCTGCCATTTTGTTCTGGGTTGTTCCGATTACCTCTGTAGCGCACGTGGATGAACTCAGTCCAACACCGAAAACTCCAACATAATCGATGTCCACCTGTTGCTCTGCTATTAGGCCTTCGGTTCCAATTGATTTTGCTAGCTCAATAATCCTATTGAGGATTTGGGATGGTGGTTTGGTAGCTGTGACAATGGCATCATAATCAAAGGCAAGAAATAATCCACGTGCTCCATATATTGTATATGGAGGTGGGCTTTGTTTATCAAAGTAGGTACCCTTCGTGCTCTGTTTTATCAAGATTATGGGTTTTTAGGCAATATCTTTTGTTTGTGCCTAAATTTTACGAATCTATAGTTCTTTCGTTATCTGATCTTAGGACCCGCTCTTCAAAAAAATCTTAGTGGACCCTGTGATGCTATTTTGTTTATGCCTGGGTGCATATTAGTCTATCGCAATTTCGGATGTTTCGGTTTATGGTGTTTTGATGGATTGGGGACCTGGACCCGCCCTGACCCAGTTGCAGCCTGTGGGTATAAGCCACTGAACGGATTGTTTTGTTTTTCCTTTGTGTCACATGTACTTGTGTGTGTGTGTGATCTTATGTGTGTTCATATGTGTTTGTGGTGGTTGCATGGGTTTGTTGTGTTTGGCCCTTCATGCATGTAGTTGTTCGACCTCCCTTTTTCCCGTCAAACAGCTTTCCCCGATTTAACTGGCCCAATGTCCATTCCATTCGCTTCATGACTGTGGTTGAGGCAATGTTGTATAATGCTTTCCTGTGTGCCCTTTCGTAGTACTTTATTTCTTTAGTTTTCTTCATCTTGCATGCTTGTCATATGTCTTTTATTATTTAAGGATGTTTTGACCTATTCATGCATGTGGTTGTTCGACCTCCTTTTCTTCTTCCTTGTCGAGCAACATTCCCCGGTTATCATTTTCAATGGGTGGTGGCGATGGTTATTTATCTGAGTTTCTGGGCATCACATGCTTTTTTAGAGGGGTAACTCATGGATTGTTTGTGGTTGTGGAGCATTTTGGAGTTTGGTGTTGTTCTTGGCGTTGCATTATTGGTCTGGTTGGCCGGTTTTTATGTCTGGAATGACTTTGTGGGTAAGCGTCTTGGGCGGTGGGGGTTTTATTTTACTGCAAGTAAGAGCCAATAAGCTAAGGGATCACCATTGATGAATAACAATTCTCCGCAGTAGTCTTTTTCCCTTTCCACGATTATGTCTCTCTTTGGTAGCTTATCTACCGATTTTAGAGCTTTATAGTTGGCCTCGACCATCTAGTTGCACAACACTAACCGTGTTGCGGAGCTTTCGACTATAGGTGCAACAATCACTTGGTTTGTATCAGACAGTTTCTACTTTGAAGCTTCGTAATTTGTGGAGCTACCAAGACAGTAGCGTAACGACAACGTATATTAATCACATGCATTTGATGGCCGAAGCAAGCTCTCGCTGGATATATATATCCTTCATTTATTTTGGTTTTGTTTTATGTTCTTCTCGTCTGTATATTGTCATAATTCTGTTCTCTTTATTTCCGGTAGTTTGTAATAGCATTTTGACTTTTAATGAAATTCTATTTCTTTACCCAAAAAAAAATTTAATGGGTTAGTCATGCAGAGATTTATTCTTGACAAATGTGGATTTTGTTTTTTTTTTAATTTTATTGAATTCTATTTGAAACACTCATTTTAGTGTTTTTTTCCCCGCTCGTCATGGAGGTAGCAGAAGGCTATGTTGGTGATTGCGGTAACAATGCAAGATTCAAATAAATAGTTGTTTTTCACATTTGACAAGGTTTTCCAAAGTGAAGATTTAAAGATGATGGCCCTTTTTTTTGGAAGTATTATAAGGTGCACCAAAGCAGGAGAGACACCTAATAACATTTATAAAGTATCTAAGGCCTAAAGCAGTCACACATCGAGTTTTAGCTCATAGTTGGCTCTTTTTTCACAAGATAAGAATTGATTGTGGAAGCACTTGCGTAAGGAAGGATTAGGACTTGTGGCGAGTGGTAAGTGTGAGAATTGAGAAATTTAGGAGTAGTTTGAAAATTAAGGAGAAATTTTGAAGTTTGGTATGGTATAGAAACAAATGCTGGGTGTGTATTCATCTCGCCTTTTTACTTTAGTGTAGGAAACCTGTATAATGTAAAGATGACGATGCGCACCAACTGCAAATGATAAAATCGACTTTTCATGTTACATGTTGGGAGGAGAAGAAGATTTGTGGAGAGGAAAGGAAAGAAAGGGAAAATTTTAAAAAAAATTCTTCATTGTTTGGCTTTAGAAAAGGAGAAGGTGAATTTTTTTAAAAATTCAACACACATATTATATATAGGGGGAATGGGAAGGGGAAAGGGTATAAATAGGAAGAGGAGTCTCCGTAGTGCCCTGTGTAATGCCCCTTGGGCACTATGCGGTGTAATGGCCCATTCAACTATTCATTTCAATTGTGCACGATCCATATTTAATCCAAGCAAGCTCCTACAAATCTGAACCATTAATTGCTTGGATTAAATCCGATGCGTGCATTGTTGAAATAGATGATCGGATGGGGGCACTGTTCGGTGTAATGCTCAAGGTGCACTACAGGACGCTGAATAAATCACCACACACGACAATTTTGTTCATACTCCTTAGAAGAGGGTGAACAAAACCCTCTATCTTACTGGTAAAATTGGGTGAACAAAGTGATATCATGCTTACATCTGCAATATATTTTTTGATAAGCATGACATTACTTTGTGATGGGATCCAAACGTTTCAACCAATAGGAGAGGAGTCTTTCTTCGACAAGGACCTGGTATAGAAGTTAATCATGGAAATAAGACACAAACTAATTCTTTAATGCCAAGAGGACAAATTACCTACACATTCCAAAAATGCCCCCGCTAGCCCATGAAAGTGTCTAAACCCCCGAAAGTCCTATGAAAGTGCCTAAATCTCCAAACCTAATGAAAGTGCCTAAAATTCTTGGGTGCCCTATAAAAGTGCCTAAACCATTAAAATCCTATAATTGCACCCTAAACCTAAACCCTAAGGTACCTTATAAAAGTGCCTAAACAATTAAAATCCTATAATTGGAAAGTGCACCCTAAATGCCTAACCCAAAATGTCTAAACCCACTATAACCTATCCAAAAGAGCCCAACCCCCCAAAAATTGAACCCTAAAATTAAACCCAACCTCAAAATTAAAAGGACAAAATTAATTTTGTCCCACTCAAGACCCAATGAGAGGGAGTGAACTGACGGGTTAGCAGTAAAAGTGAATTGATGCAACGACATGTCGCATTCAAACTGATGCAAGGGTTATTACTCGGTCAGCAAAGGAAAACACCGGTTTCTTTTTGTAATTTTTTTATCATTAAGGATATTTTTGTCCAGTGTTGTCCTTGAACTCTAAAAAATTTCACATTTTTGCATTGGAGACTTTAAATAAGTTAAGTTAGACTAAACACCCTTTAAAACCCTAAATTTGGCCTTTAGAACAATTTTCTTATAGGAGGGAGCAAAATTGCTCTCCGTATGAACTACTCCTATCACCAAAACATTACCTAGATGTTCGGGACCTCCTAGTTGGGCACAATGGACTCTATGAAGCTTAAATATCGGTAGAATAACAGTATTTTTTGTTTTTTTTAATTATATTTTTGTCATCTTTTTGAAATTTTTTTATTGAATTCAAGTTTAATTCTTTGGATTATTCATCTGTCTAAATTAGAGAAACCTAAAATGTACAAAATCGTGACGAAAAGCTAAAAAAAATCCATGAAAAACAAAAAAATACCAAATAGCTGGAATTTTCGGTATTTTTTTAGTATTTTAATCTATTTGATATTTTCGGTATTTTTAATATTTTTTTCGTCTTATATGATTTTTCAAATTTATACTTTAGGTCACATTTTTACGAGTGTCTGATTCTTTGGTTCCTCTCATCGAGAAAAATACTTATCCCAAAAATGACAAAGAAAAGATGAACAAAATCTTCACAAAATAAATTTTAGGCGAAAATACGGAGGATAGTATTTTTAATGAAAATTTAGCCTGGAAATAACTTTCAAATTAGAGTAGGAGGGTGTTTGGGAGCCATTTTTTTCACTTTTCATTTTCACATTTTTGAGTTTTGGATGTTTGGGAGACTTGGGCCAAAATGACTTCTTCTAAAATGAGTTTTCCATTTTAGACTTTAGAGAGGAGAAGTGAAAAAGAGGTGGTGATGAGCTTTTCCACTTCTCATTTTTCACTTTTCTCATTTTCATTAACAAAAATACCCACAAAATGTATTTTGGACATATCTCCCAAGCACTACTCCTGTTACAAAATGCATTCTGCACATTTCTTCCAAACACTTCTAGCAAATTCAAAATACATTCTGACAATAATCTAAAAAGTCAAAAAACGAAAAAGTTGAAAATGAAAAGTTGAAAATGAGGCTCCCAAACACCCCCTAGGTATTTTCATTCACAGGAGTACAAGACCACACCCTATAAATTTCCCGCTCCTTTCTCTCCTCCTCTCCTCTTTCTCTCTCCCCCTCCAACTTCCTAAACAGCAGGTGCCTGCATATACTTGTCTCACCAAGCATCATCAAAACAATCTTTCGTTCCCTTCGACTTCTCTCTCTCTCCTCTGATTCGTTCAGAATCTGAAGACGGTAGTTAAGATGGAAGAGTACTTGATTTGCATGAAGACTCTACGCTCTCAAATGAACGGTGCGTAAATCTAGGGTTTCTCCTTCCACCACAGAGACGCAATTCTAATTGTAGATGTTCAGTTTAGTTATCTTCAGCGACTGATCGTTACGAATGTTTACAATTACCTAATTGATTTTGAAATGAAATGTTGGAGTTGAAGATGTGGAGGATCAAGCGGCGAAGATCTCAGTTGAAGAACAAACGCAATTTACTACCATTCAAACTCTGGAGAAAGATCTCCACTTAGGTTTCCTTCTCCTCATCCTCTTTTTCTTTTAATGTACATTGGTATTCTCTCTTATTTCTACTCAATATCTCTCTCTCATCTCACCCTGTTTAATAGTATATAGTATAGGTTATTGACGCTAGTATGTTTAAATCTATTCGTACCATACTCATGGTCTTGCTCTAAGCATGTATGTTTATACTTGATTACATAGATATATGTTTAGATAAGCATGTTCGGGTACATTTGGTTCATTTATCAGCCCTACATAACAACATGCCTATCTGTAATTTGTCAGTTTTACAAGAATTTGAAAATTTACTTCCAAAAAAGGGGATAAATTACATAAAAAAACCCCGTAGTCAAATTAGTCCATAGATGTTCTGTTGGAAAATGCTGACCCCCGTCTATAACATGTAGGCTGTCAATTTTATTGGCAAAGCTACAACCACAAAATCAAATTGATCTGTCCTCCACAAATAACAACTCAGTAGGTGACAAGGTGCCCCAGTAAGAACCATTCTAGAATATGGACTTGCTTTTCAGGCTCCTAGAGTTCAGATGTGCCACCATATTATGAAAACAAGGAACTAAGGAAATCAAGGAGCACTTTGCGATTAATTTGTTGTCCATTTTCATTAACATTTATATAGGGGCACTCAGTAAAGTCAAGTAGTTAAAGTATCTAGAAAGAGGGATTGAATAGCCCGTGGAGAATGGAGATAGCTTATTGTGACAACTGACAAGAGAGACAAATATATGTTGTGAAGCTTTGATACCGAAGAATTGCCATTTCTGCGCCCCATTGCTATCTCACTTCACCAGACGATAGATTAGAAATTTAAAAGCTTGCATTTCTAATCTGAAGTTTGAAATGTGATTAAAAATTTAGAAGTTCACTACTAAAATGACACTCCAATGCTCCATGGCAACAAAACTCAGGGAGGATGTGACAGAATCCGGCAAACTTTCATCTTTTCTCCTTCTTTTTCTCCTTAAAGCTTCAGAGCAATACGTCATTGATACACACTTGAGAGTAGTACAACCCAACCCATGTGTCTTTTGTACCAGACAAATTTGCAAAGTGGCCGGAACAGTAAAAACAAAATTTTGGTTTATACTCGGGATGGAACATAGGGCTAATATTCCATTTTCTTTTCGGTATGGTACATATAGGCTGGTACGGTACGAAATTGATAACTTATCTTAGGACTTCTTAGAATATAATGGTTCAGTAAAATCGAAGACCAAACACTAGCTGGGTAGGCATTACCAAAGAACAGATGACCATGGCTTCCCTCTTTATCGGTCTTTGGTGGCAAGCTTCTTCCAATCCCCATTTCGACACATTCTTTTAAATGAAACAACTTAGTTCTGAGGGACCTCCTCCCTAACTTCTCTAATTTAATTCAAAGCTGACTGAGTACTGTACTCTCCACTTTAGAAGGAATCCAGATTACCCTGTCAGTATTTTTTACCTGGGGTTGCAGCTTGCAAAGTCTGCGGAGTCTGATATATTATATGCCATTAGTCAACTTGTTTATGTTTGTAAGTTGCTTTCGATACCCAATTAAACAGATTTGGCAGATTTGTATATTGTACATTGTCTTTCCCTCCAACGCCTCGTTAAAGAAAATGTTCTGATCCTCAGCTGCCAAGTCATTGATGCGGACCAAACTTTTCAGTTTGTTTATTTGTTGTTTTTGATATCCAAATAAGCAGATTTTTTTATTGTACACCATTTTTTCCAATGAAGTCTGGTATTTGCTTCAGTTTCAATTCATTTCAGTTATAAGTGTTTTTTTAGGAAGTGAATTTAGAGTAATTAAGCTAAGGATAATTTTGGTACTAATTTTTGGTAAAGAAGTCGTGTCTTTTACTATTCATTGCAGTTCCCCACCCCCTGACTGCTTCTTTACATTGTAGCTCATTCAGATATAAAGAAACTTAAAGCGGAGACTGACCAGATGGTGAAGGCCAAGGGGCAGATATGTTCCCAGATTTTGGAGAAAAAGAGAAAATTTTCCTCTTTGGAATTAGATTCAACCACACTTTCTCAGGTATTTTTTTCCCTTTGAAAGCAATCAATCATATATTTTGAACGTTAGATGAGAAGTTGCTGGATCATGTTTCTATGCGGTAGAACTTGATGAGGAGATACATTGATGTGGACAGCTTTTCAAACTTAGAATCAAGCTTCCTACACAGGCTAGGGTTTTCAAAAGCTATCGTGTTATGGTTTAATGTGGTTGAAGAAAGCTTGTGGAGTTTGTAAGAAGACGAGGCTGGAAAAGAAAGTATCCAGGGAATTCATAGACTAATCTTCTAATCCAGCTCGAGAAGTTTTTTTTCTCTTTTAAGTAGATCGGTAGTTATTATGTAGTTATGGGTTGCATATTGAAACTAGGCTGACTTTCTTCATACCATAGTGGAATCAAGAGCTTGTAACGGGGTTGATATGACCTTATGCTTAGTTGCTGCTGACATAAGAAATGAAATTGTCCCCCCCCCCCCCCGCCCCCGCGCGCTCGAAACTGCTTCTCTATCATGTGAAATCCATGACATAAAAGAATTAATTCTCCATAGCAATCTCTCTTAGGGAGCCAAAACATGGGACTATAAAAGCCTCCTTCTCCCATCAAAGAATGAAGAAAATGAAAGCCTCTTTATTGATTGGAGTCCCAAGATTAGATATGAGAAACTGGGGTTAAGGGAATGAGTAAAGATGGTTGGCAATGTAAACGACAAATAATAAGTTGAAGGCCTCCATGACGATGTTAAACCCTGTATGCTAATAGTGTCAAAATGTTCAGCTCCTTAATTTTTAGATATGACAGTTTCTTCCTGAGTAATGGTCATGTCAACCTTGGTGGGTACTCACAGCTACATGAATGGCAATCATTTGCCTGCATTCATATTTTAGGGTGCTTATCTAATTTCTAGATGAGTTGAGACAACTAATTGACAGAAAAGAATGAGGAAGAGATGAAGCAAGAGAAAATAAATAAATAAAGCAAGCAATCTTTCGCTTCTCTGATCTGGTTCCTCTTTTGTTGTGTTGTTGCTGTTCCATGTATTTCCAAGCAAACAAAAGAAAAAAGAAAAGAAAAAGGTAAGTAGTTACCTAAGCCGGTTATTATCTTGAAGGTAGAGGGTTGACGTATATACTACCATAGAAGAACAACTTGCTTGCTTGATTAACCAGGAAACAAACATTTGTTACTTTTTTGATAATGTCCTTGTCTTCAATGGCATACAGACACTGGAGCTTATTCAACAAGAAAGACTGAGCTTGTCCGCCAAATTTGTGGAGAAAAGGTAAGTTAATGCAAACATAAAGATGGAAGTGAACTCATCGTTTATGTTAGTCACCCATATCTTTTACTGCAACAGCACTAACTATACCAATATTATGGAGGATATCAATGCCAAATTGCAGCAACAACAGGTTTTATACGCTTTATGTCATTCATTCATTGCCTTATAGTAGATATTTCAGTTGATAGTTAGTGACTTTGTTTTTGAGTAGGAGTGGATCAATTATTACAAAATTAGCTCAACCATTGGACAACAGGGATTGGTAATCTCTCTCTCTCTCTGAACTTTTGAGTTGTGACACTACACATTCATATTTCAAAATGCATTTGGTTTCTACGAACAAAATGCATTCGGTTACTAGTCTCAGATGCAATCTGTAAATTTCAACTTCTCTCTTGAGTGCCAAAATATTTGAATCAAAGCGTGGATGCGGACACGACACCTCCCGCTTTGTACACGTCTAAATGCATGTTCAATGTTTTTTCTTGGTATTACTTTTTTGCAGAAACGTTTGAGATGGTCGGGGACACCGTGGGGACACACTAAGGATATGATAGGGAGATTAGGAGGCCAGAACACTATGTTGAAAAGTTAGTCTGTGGTCAAATTAGCCATGATGCTAGTTCATGAATGTGGTTGAGCGATAGTGGTCTTTTCATTATGCTCATAATGTCAATATTGTTTGTGCTTTTATTTCAAGTGGATAGAAATAATATTCTTGGTTTTCTATGAATCTATGATAATGGATATACTTCTGCGTTTACCGTGTTCTCATAGTGCCTGTGTTCCTAATTTTAGACAATATAATGTGTCCTGCGTCAATGTCCTTACGGGAGCTTCTAGGGTGATAGCTTGTTGATTGATGCCTTATTTCTGGTGTAATATGCAATCTACGTCGTGGAACTCATAATTATTGGTTTTCCTTGTAGATTAGACCATCAGTATAAATGTCTTGAGAAGTTTGTGCTTGCTTCAGTCGTTCCTTCGTATAATTCTTCAAAATTAGCCTGTCGTAACATGGATGTTTCAAGATTCTTGGCGTTGTAGCTTTTACATGCATGTAGCACTACTTATTGCATTTCAAAAAAATCTAAGTAGCACCTATACTTATGAGAGGGTGTCTTGGTGGTCTTGTACATATAAGCAAGACACTTGATGCAAACGTCTAGACGTATGTTCTCCAAACACGTTCTACCATGTGTCAAAATTTTCTAAAGTCAAATTCACTCATACATTTGTAGAACACTTCTATAGTTTAGATACCTAAGAATTGCATTACAAGTTAACATAGAATGTTTTGATACAAGAAAAACAAGGTAAATTTGTCCATATTTCCTTCTTTAAACTTTAGAAATAATGTTAGATCACATTAAGGTATTATGTTTTAATCATATAACTTATGTACACCACTTCCATTTTTTTGTTTCGATCTATGTGAAATAATAACACTTCCATGTGTATTATGTCCTTTTTTTTGACAAATTATGTGTCGGTTGCGTGTGCAAGCTTCATACCCAGAAATTTGTATGAATTCCTGCTATGGGTACTTCTTAACTGGATTATGTATTCGACTCTGTTGAGCTATACATTAACTTTTTGAGTGTTGTCTTGAGTAATTTTGTTGCTCTGACTTTCTCACAAGTCACAATTTATTTAGCTCTTTACTTATATACATTAAATCTTGCCATGCTACTGATTTTAATTCACACAGATGAAGGATAACAGTGGGGAACAAACAAGAGAAGCTGACAATGCGGAACAGAAAAAAGAAGCTGGAGGTATGACTTGTACACTGATGTGACATTTCTCGTAAAGAAGTTCTACTTTTTGTTTGAAGTCATGCAAACGCTTGATCCGTTAGTAGGACCGTTATCTCTGCATTTTGTTTGAATGGCATGAGGACCATATATCTGGAAAATTTGATAGCTGACCTGGACTTATTATAAAGAACATTTTTAAAGTGAGACAGAACTTCTCTCAGAAGCTAATAATCATCCTTAATCATATTTACTTAACTGCCAGACCCCCGTGCCCGAGCCAACACCAAAAGCCAAATGGACAAATGAAACAGCAAATTATGTAACGTTTTCGATATGTTCAAAACCAAGAATTTAAACCATCATATACTTTAACAGTTCGTGATAGGTTAAATGGATTATATTATAGAAATGCATGCAAGGAATTTTACCCACATTATCAATCTTCTGAGTAGATCTTCTACAATAGCATGCTATAGTGGTTGCTATAACAAGATCTTAACATGAAGTGCCTGTTTTTCTTTTCCAAATGGTGAGGTAAAACACATGCTGTACACATACTATACCTTGTGCCAAATTTGGAAGTCCTATTAGAATAAAAGTACAGTATTATGACTAAAGAAACTCCTTAGATGATCTGGAACCATTGTACTTATTCCTTCTGTATATCTATAATTTGTATATCTGCTTTCTTCATCTACTGAAGTTGACTTGCAGGGAAGTGTGGAGTTGAGAGACATCCCATTGCAGAAAATGTGGTATGGGCATTTCATAGTCTAATGGGCCAATGGCCATTATAGAGTAGTAGGCCTTTAATTGTCCACCGAATTTCAGGGTGATGCAGTGAAGAAGCTAGTGACTACGTTAGAATCTGCTAAAGCTAAGCTTGATCTGGCGACACGAACAAAATCCAATCTTCTTGCGGAGACTAGCAAGGTTTTAACATGAGTGGATTTACGTACTTGTGCATTGGAAGAAAACCAATATTTATGTTACTTAATTGGTTGTCAAGCAAATATTAACTACCAGGGTTCTAGGTTAAGTCTGTCTAAATCATGAGTACCCATGGTCATATGCGAGAGAATATTCTGTTATTCTCTCTGTTTTCCTTTTCCAACTTATCTATTGTATTTCTGATGGAACTTATTCTATCTCTCTGTCTTCCTTTTCTTCCCCATCTCTGGTATTTCCCAATGGGGAGGATGCTTTGACATAATTCTTGATGCATTTATCATAGATCAGTTTTATTTCTTTTTCTAGTTTCTGATTGACAGAATGCAGTGATGTTCACCCAAAATTTACGTTGTTTTAGTATAAGGAACCATATATGTATTCTCTTCAGAGTAGGTTCCCTTTCACCCATAATTTGTTGTGCTAGATTTTTCTGCCGTTGTACTCTCACCGTCCTAAAAGGTTAGTCCCTTACAAAAAGGTGTGCAATTGTTGGATAAAAAAATAAAGTTCTTCAATGCATAATTTTTGAAATTTGTTGACACCGAATAAAAGGATTCATTGGCGGTTTTTAACTTAGTATCAAGAAAGTTAAAAAATTATGCAGGGAAGTACTTCATTTTTTGATCCGAAAATTGCATGTCTTTTTGCAGGGGACTAACTTTTTGGGACGGAGGGAGTAGCAGTTAACATTTAGTTAATAACGGTCTCGTTTTGTGTTTGGATGCTTTTCGAGTTATATGGTACCTACCATTCAAAAAACAATGAGATTCAAAGGTCGTCCTCATTCAAATTTTCCATTATTTCAGGTGAAGCAATCTGTTGATCAAGTGAAGTGCAGGATTGGTGGTTTCAAGGTTAACTCATATGTCAGACTACCCATGTCTTTATTTACTATCATTCTCTTTACCCATCCCCCGACTTTTGTATCTATATATTAAGTTGTTGGCTATCAAGTGTCTTCAATTTACTTGATCCCTATATCCAATGTCCAAATTAACAGAATCAATACGTGCCACTTCCTGGTTTCTTTGAGCAAAAGGATGCAAGATAATGGGGTTCTAAGAAAAAAGTTTTGGACTGATTACATTTTGTATAGGAAATAACATTCTGTACATCTTTGATCTACGCATTATATCTACCTGATGTTCTTCTTTATATTTTTTTGGTGGTTATAGCCAGAGCTTGGATCAATGAATG
Organism: Vaccinium darrowii; assembly: GCA_020921065.1. Lineage (NCBI taxonomy): Eukaryota > Viridiplantae > Streptophyta > Magnoliopsida > Ericales > Ericaceae > Vaccinium > Vaccinium darrowii. The sequence goes on from CM037160.1 coordinate 29,044,247, forward strand.
TAAAGACCCTAGAAGAAGAACATCAAGCGCTCGTAGCTGACCGAGCTGGAGAAAACGAGTATTTGCATTCTCTGCAACAGCAATTTGAGAAACTGAAGGTTGATTTATTAGTCAGCATCTTCCCTTTCATTGGGTCAATAAACTGTATGCGAGTATTTATCTATACTCGTTAAGCCTTTAGACTCTTTTTGGAGACTTCGCCCATGCTCGATTCCCGATATTTCTGGGCCATCGTGAGACGACGCAGGCAGTAAAATGGAAAGCATGGGCATTCCTAAATAACATAATGATTAGACGGTTGAAGTTGGAGTCACCAATCATGGCCTGAGATTTTTCTTTCCACATAAAGATCTTGCTGGTGAAACTAATTGAAATTGCATGATATAGCTGAGTTGGAATACTTTATTCCTGTGAAGCATGGATACGTATGGAAGAACCTTAAAATATGGTATAGGTGGTACGGCTTGGATAGGTTTGGCAAAAGTATATTTTCATAACATCTAAATTTGTATTGTTTGCTGTATAATTTTCAGTTGGTCATATACAATTCTCATTCTGCTATCAAGTGTGATTTCATTATAACTGTTCATATATCAAGGTTCACTGTTATTACATTAACTTAGGAACTATCAAGGTTATCTGTTTAAGTTGCCATTTTGAAGCATGGATACGGGTACAGTTAAGAAAGAAAGCATGGATAGGAATATGGAAGTAATGGAGCACATCTGTGACTCAATAAGGAATGCGGGTATTTGGGGGAAAGTATGATACTAAATAGGTCCACATTTTATGTCTTCTCTAAGAAGTAGGCAGTGGAGGAAAACTATTGTTGTGTTAATTTCTAATGCTATGGAAGAAAATCACAATTACATAGCTGTTCTGAGACGTGACCTAGAGTATCCAAATGTTCTGAGACGTGACCTAGAGTATCCAAAACATATGCTGCATTAGCTACAAGAGGTTAAATTACAAATTATCAGACGTTTATATTGGATACCTATCCTCACCTCCAGCAGCCTTGTGGTAGTACCCATGCTTCATTGCTTTGTACCTTTTGTAACTGCATTTTTCGTTCATAATCACAGAGATTTATACCTGCTTCTATTTTTATTTTCCATATCTCCTAAGGAATTCAGGACGGCCATTGTATTTTACAGGGAATTTCTCAGGTCGTTAAATGTTGTTGTGGAGAGGAATACAAGGTAGAAGTGGGTCTCTGTCTACAGGCGTCACAGGGCATGCAGAAAACTCTTTGTGACTAAAGAGGCTGCTGAAATTACTCAACATTCCCATGGACAATAAAATTGATGCTTCAACATGTCACTGATCAGGTAAATGAGTACCTGTTTCTTTAATCCTAACTGCAAAATGAGTGCGATTGAACTACTGAAAAAAGAAAAATGTGGCAAGTTGTTTGCTTTCTTGTGGAAATTGTCATACAATGCCATTATCCAATGCTGTATTGCTTTGCTGGTTTGTGAAGTGCTTCACATCCTTACATACGGTTTGAAAAAAAGGTATATCAAATATAGGTTAGAACACATATGTAGTGCCCATTGATTTTGTTGATGAACTTAACCTTGTGTGTATGCATAAATCCCAATGTGTTCATGTCATTTTGCAAAAGTTGTCCGTACTTTAAAGCAAAATTAAGTTTTACTTTCTGTTGTATTTGTAATAGTCGAGTTGCTTCTACGTTATCCATGAAATCTCTTCCCAAAAGAAGTAATAGAGTGCAAGTAGAAATCACATAATCTTCAGAGCCTTTAAAGCGGCGGAGATATTGTGGACTTGATGACCCTCGACAAAGGCAATGCTTGGGCTATCTTGGGGGACTACATCGTCCATTTTATAACTTTCTTCGCTGCGCAGAAGCATCTCACTGCTGTATTCAACAGAATTTCTTAGAATAACAGTCTTGTGAAGGCCAACCAATAGACTTTCATAGTCTGTATCTCCTTTCTCCCCGACGAATACTACCATGTTTGAAACATCAAGACCCCACCTAACAGATAGATACCTGGATAAAATGAACATAAGTTGAGATCTGGTCTCACACACGTTCACGTGCACAAATGAATGGATGTATTTTCTACTGTGGTGCAACTAAGTCATGCACTTGTTGACTATGCAACACAAACCACAATTGCATTCACACAGGATTATGTAAATTAGGAATAGAAGGTTTTACCTTAGTGCTTGGCCTCTTGATGCTAATAATGGTACTACATTCAATCGTGTTGCGGCATGAGTGTAGACAAGACTGCATCGGAAGCCTCTCATCCGTAGCCTCTGGTGCAGTTCGTCAATTTTTCGAGTCTGTCCAACACCACATAATAGCAAGGATAAGTAAATGACATGATGTTTCTAAGAGTCTCTACACTTTATGATCTCTCTCTTGGCATCTAATTCATTGGTATTTGAAAATCTCACCTTGGCTCCTGGTTTAATGCTGTAAGAATAGCATCGAGAGCTAAATGCATCTGAATACTCTGCTATATCATCCCCATTTCCATCTCCTTCTCCTACCCTACCAAGCCTCATTATCACTGATCTAACATTCTCACCAGGCCACTTGTACTCAATATGGGCTTCATAGTCCATATCAGCCGAGGAATCTCGCCAGGGATAATACAGTTCACTTCCACTGTTACAGACCAATGCATCAAAATTTTCCAATCCCACATGGCAATGTCTAAATTTTTCCTTTGTCTCATTTAAGGTTAAACCTGTTAGCAGTACAAATCCTACCTTGCCTGAACTTGAGACTGCAGCTTGCATCACATTTTTGGTGACTAATGGCAGGGTCTCAGTGCACAGTCCATCCTTAGAGTAACAATCAGTGGCTATTATAAATAGCTCCTTCCTTCTTCCAGGGCAGTAACTAATACTGGAATTTCCATTCGAGGAACCTAAGTGGGTCAGGGCATCAATGAGTTTCCTTTGTCGGTTTGCTGCATCGAGTTCTCCATGGGGCTTGAAGTCTGTATCCACTGAGAATTGCAAAGAAATGTCTTCCACATCCCTTAGGGAGTCGCTCATGGGTTCTTCAGGTGTAGGTATGATCTCAAGACGGGTCGTAGGATGGCGATTCCTGCAATGCTTGACGTGAGAAAGGTAGGTTCTACAGTGTTCTGGCCAAGAGTACCGGTGAATGTACTTTAGCCCATTTTTGCGGCACTCGAGCCAGAGGTTTTTATCAGCTACAAGTTTTAGGAGGGCATCTGCTATGGCTTTCTGGTCATGTGGGTCGATGAGAAGGCCATTGTTGAGTACCTGATTTAACAAGACATTCCCAATTAGATTCTTTTGAAAGCTTAATTTTCTGAGAAGCATATTAATGGGCGACACCTTCTCCAAGTTAATGGGTGATCATGGGGGTTGAAACTCAACATATATATAGGGTTCATGTATCCATTGAACTTCAAATTATTAGGTTGTGGTCCAGGAATTAGCCAGATTTGGTAGACTTGGAATTCTTAGCCACCGAAGAAGCGTAAATTCTCTCTGATCTTTACCTTGATAATGTCCACAGGCCCGCCATTTTTTGTGGCAACAACAGGCAAACCATAAGCAGCAGCCTGCAAGAAATAGAGGTTTATGAACTGCAATTGTGGTAGTAACACTGCAAGGAACCTCAACCGCTCTAAATGTATTCTGCAGATGAGTGAGTCAGGTAGTGACTAACCTCTATGAGTGTGAGACCAAATGGTTCAACAAGGGCTGGGTTGATGAAAACTCCCTTGAAGAGACAAATCCACCAGAGAAATGTACTGTTAGCAGTGTTATGGTGCAATGGAAAGGGAAAGTTGAATAGTTAGTGACTTGTTTAATGTTGATCTAGGCTGTTGAATTGTGGACCTGATATTACTATGGATCATCCCATCTGGGATATCTATGTAAAGGCTCGACGGTCCACCTTTCATTAGAACCTACCTTAGTGACGATTTCAAAGACTTGGTACAATTTGCTCAGAGGTAAATGAGGGAGCATATTTTACCTTTGTTTTAGCAGCTAGCTGATATATCTCAGGAACGTCAGACTGCTTGTGATGCTTGGGATATGCTACCATACCGTACAAGTTGTACTTGTCAATGAGCTTCAGTACAGTTGTGAGAACAACTGAACTGCCATTGGACATCTCTTCAATGTCATCTCTGTTACCAAGTATAAGGGTCTGCAATATCATCCACGAATAATGCTTAGACATATTATCTGTTGATAAAAGCTGAATATTGTAGTGGGCTGTAATTGTACCAAGTTGGCTAGTTCTTTGAGTGGTTGGCATTCGCCAAAAGCCTTGAGCAATGTGGTCACATTTTTCTTGGGGTCCGGACGAGACAATGCCAGGATCATAGGCTTGTGAGGGTTTGTGAAGAATTTTGTTATCTGAAACAATATAGGGGAAGGTTAGAAGTAACTTTGTAAGTAGAAATGAAGAAGATGTCATCTGTCACGTGATCAGAATCATTCCCAAATACAACTGCAAGTACGGAAGAAAAAAGGTGCCTGACCTCGAACCATATTGGAGGCATGTGCCTTTTGTTTTGAGTTTTATTGGAGTCGGTCAACAACTTTAGATCTCCATCACCTTCCAGTGAATCTTGTGGTTTGACATAGCTGAAGTCCATCCCTGGTGGTATAACCTGGTTTCGTGAAATGATCAGGATCAAGACGTCAAGGTTAGGATATAAGAATGAAAGCGAAACGAAAATGAAAACAAGATTGTACATACCACCATCCTTGGCATGTACCGCCCAAGGCAACTCACTCCACGCCTTCTCCTAACCCTAAGCTTCCTCTCCAATTTGATATCAAATCCATCGTACAAACCCCATTGCTCTTCGATCTCTTGCTTCGTGCTAGTTACTACCATTTCAGCAGCATCCAACCCCATCTCTTCGGCTTCAACCCTCCTCATTATCTTGTACATTGAGTTTATGTCCTCCCTCGACAACGTCCCTTGTTTAAGTAATTGTTCAAACTTGTTCCGTCCCAAGGAGTGTCCTGTTAGCACCATGGGCACATTCAAGGCCCCAGACAAATGTGCTGCTACCTCTCCTGCATCAGCATAGTGACCATGAATCACATAAGGCCATGTCGCCTTTCCCCCGTCTACTTCTTCCCCCAGAACTCTTGCCATGTTGACAATGTGACTAAGAGCCCCATCCACAAACTCAGGTATGTAAGGCCAAAGTGACTCTTTTTGAATGTACCTGTGGCCAGGGGGTTTTCAAAGTTAGATACTTGTTTTGGGTATATTGGAGATCTAGGAGTGGAAGAACTTGATGAGAAGGTTTTGTATTCGTTACATATTTTCCATAATGGTAATAAAAATTATATATTGGATTAAACTTATGCTTGTTTGAATTTTGGATTAAATCTCTCCTTGTTCTTTCAAAAGAACAAGAAATCAAAAGAGAACCAAATGGCTTCCTTTTCCTTTTCATTTTATTCTGAGGAAAAAAAAGACAAGAAAAGAAAAAGAAAGATAGGTAAGGTGGAAAACTTAAAAGACGTTCTACTTCTTCCTGGATTTTTCTTTGCAGCACTACCAAACAAGGAACCAGACAGGGGAATGGTGGAAAATTGTTAGTATTGTTTCCTCTCTATTTCTTTCCTTAGGTTCCGAAGACACCCTAATAGATTAGAGAGGAAATGAACGGAAGTATATGTGAGTGATTACTTATTGCGAGGTCCACATGGGATCCGAATGATGTAGGCACCACAACTACCAGTGCCGTCGGGTGGGCACGACAGCATTTCAATGGGCTCACCATAGCTACAGTCAACCTCTGACGAGGTGATTTGTCTTGTCAGAAGATCTACACGATATACACCGTTCATGTTGGCTAGTGCTCGAGCAAGCTCTACCACATATTTCACCTGGACATACATACAAATTGTCAGCAATGTGTAGACAGAAATGCAAAAAGTAGGAGCCTGTTGCCATGTTACTACCTGACCACCGGTATCTGAATCTCTCCCAAGTTCCATATTTTCTCCACGCACCAACCCATGCAAACTACATGAAGGGATAAGCTTGATATCAAACTCAAAGATTCGCAAATAGCATAAGGAAATTCGCTTCATTGATGGAAATTCGAAACAGCATAGCATTAGTATATAATTGCAGGGAGTCACGGTCACACTTATTCTTTTGAATAGTTCCACGTGTAATGAACATCATCATCCTTAGGACGCAAGTTCATTATTTTGATAGTAATTTGTATTGCAAAGGAGCTATGTTGGGAGGAAGAACTGCAGAAAAACTGTATGAAAACTAGGAAAATGCCGGTGCCATGACTCCAACTGTAAGAGCCCACTTTGGGCTATTAGAGTCCCACATCGTTGAATTGGGAAAAATTAAATGGGATATAAGACATATCGCCACCAGCTACTGTATAACTTGAGGTTAATTTTTTGAGCCGCGTGATTAGGTTAAGAGTTAGCAGGTCAGCTGACATAACATGATATGCGAGTTGATTCTATTTGTTACTGTGTATACTAAATAATGACATGATCCTATTTGTACTCGTACTCTAGCTTGTCTATGGACCGTAAACAATACCTACATAACATGATATGCGCGAAGTACCTGATCAGGACAATATATAGGTGCCTAGGTTTGTCGTCGTCTGACCATATTTGCATGTCGGAGTTGATTCTTGGGATATTGTCCGGCGGAGACTCAGCCTGATTGGCATCGCTCTTCTCCTTCTCACCTTCAGAAAGCTCTGAAAGGTCTTCTGCAGCATCATTACGACCTTTTTCAATCTCAATTCTTCGTTTTGCAAGACTTTGTGCATCATCCCAAGCTATCTGCAATAAGCTACTACCTTAACATTAGTGAAACCTACCTTTAGCATTTTTTTTTTGTTTGTTTTGATTGCTAGGCCGCCTATAATAGTCGTTCATCAAGTCTTTATATTTCCACTAACATTTACAAACTCATTTTACTGGAATAGTTTTTCTTGTGATTCTTCTTTGGTCAAGTCCCTGGGAAAGCTTTAGAAGATAAATGTTGCAGGCATAGGCATCTTTTACGTTTCAAAATATACTAGGGTAAATTTCACCAACCTCCCCTAAGGTTTCTGACAATTACAGGGACCTCCCCTAAGATTTTTGAAATTTCACTGACCTCCCCCTACTTTTGAAAATAAATGTTACATATGGCTCCCTTCCATTAACTTCCGTTAGAAAAGTTGACGGAAAATGATGATGTTGTACTTCTTTCTCTCTCCTCTTTTTATTTTAAATTTAAAATGTTTATAACTTTTATATTACATATTTATTCTTTATGAAATTTATATATTTAAATTCTACTTGAAGAGATCTACAAAATGAGATGCATATTGAACATGAAATTAAGCAAAAATAAAATCTTATTTTTTCAACGTGAATTTCAATTATAATTTTACATAATTAATTTTTTTTAAATGTGTAAATCAAAGTTTTATGCAAAAATTGTACAAAACATCATAAAATCTTCTCGTTTAACAATTTAGTTTTTTCCAAAAACATTCTTAATTAAATGAACATTGTAAATTTGCAAGTCCATTTTTCTAATTATTGGTGACTTTATCCCAATAAAATTTCAAATTTTCAATGCAAGTTTTAATTATATTGTCACATTTTTTTTTTGCCATTCAATATAACATTAGGAGAGTTAGCTGTTAGATATTAGTAAACTACAAGGGTGGACTTCCTCTCCATAAGAGTCGAACCCAGAATCTCACCCCTATAGAAGGGGGGTTACACGACCAACTGGGCTAATAGCCCTAGTCTACTGTCACATTAAAAGATTAAAATTTAAATTTTACATGAATTTTATGAAAAATGAATTTGAACAAAAAAAAAAGTTGTAAAAATTTTGAGGTTTAAAATTTTGAGTTACACGTTGAAAATTTTAAATTATATAACATTATATAATTTACATTGCACAATTAAGATTTTATTTTTACATAATTTCACATTGAATATTGATCTCACTTTGTAGATATTTTCAAGTAGATTTTAAATATATATAAATTTTATAAAATATGAATACATAAGCCAAAAGTTATAAACATTTTAAGATTTAAAATAAAAAGCATGCTAGGGGTAACAAAGTAATTTCATTATGAAAGTTAACAGCGTTAACTGCAAATTGACTAGAGGGGGGAATCTAACATTTATTTCAAAAGTATGGGAGGTCAGTGGAATTTCAGAAACTTTAGGGGAGGTCCCTGTGATTGTCAGAAACCTCAGGGAAGGTAAGTGAAATTTACCCAATATACTATTCTAATTGTAGACTGAAATGAATCGATTTATAATAAAGCATTAGACGCATAAACCTACTAAAGGAATCTTCATTTGTCATCAACTAAAAATTTAGGCTCTATTTGTTTCGATGTAAAACATTTTTAGTTGAAAAATATTCTTCATGCAAAATGATTTTGCGTAGAAGATTTTTTTAATTTGATTTTCCGGTGTTTGGTTGCACTTGAAAAAATTTACAAGAACAGAATTTCTTTCAATTGTAGATATTATTTTTCGACAGTTCGAATCGGATATGGGATAGACCTAGGAATGGTCTAATAAAACCGTCCAGTCCAAGTGTTTTTATTGCCGTATAGCAGAGTGAGAGAGATGGCCCGGATATGGAGTTATCATGTGTTTACAGTGAGAGAGAGCTGGCCCGGATACGGAGTTATCAGAGAGAAAGAGAGGGGGGAAGAGACCTGCTTCTTTTTACGGGCGAGATGCCAAATGCGCCAGCACATATTCTCAAGCCTGTTGCTGCGTTCACGAGTATTCCTTGTTGCTATAACCTGTCATATTCATTACTATATGTGACATCAACTCACATGTTACATTCTTATTTGCCCAAAAAAAAAAAAAAAAAAAGAAAAAAGAAAATTAAACACCGTCACATGTTATGTCCCACTTTAGTTTCCCTTTTGCATTCTAGATAGAAAAAGAAAACGTATTTATAAGAATCACAAATAAATAGTTCGATGCAACCCACCATCTCCAACAATGTAGTACTATTTCATTTTTCATTTTTGAAACACAAATTTTGTGTATACCATCGAGTTCTTTCTTTTACTTGTTTTATTTTTTTCTTATCGAAGATGTCCCAAACATTTTGCCTCTAACTAATTCTTTCGGTAGATGCAATCCCTCCGTCCCACGTGTACCGGGTAATTACCGGGCCTAACCCCTTGGGTAACTCCGAGGGGGAGTGAGTGATGAAATTTTTCTAGAGGTCCACTCCTTGAAATGCAACCCTTAGACCTTCCATTTGAAAATTCTATGTTTTGGCCCAAAGGAGTTTGGCAAGGAGAATTGAATATGAGATCACAGGAGGGAGTGAACCCCTAATAAGTCCCGGCCAAGTCCGCTTGACCAACCCCTATGGGTTTTCTTTTACTTGTTCTTCTCCTATTAATGCTGTGATGGGCTCCTAAAGCATCAAATTTTGCCCTATTAATATCCATCTCTTTTCTAGTAGGTCAAGGAACTTATTCGAGGATCCATTTGGAGGTGGATATGACGTTTCCTTTTTGACAATGCTTAAAAGAACAACCTCCAACGGATCCTACTTTTTATTTTTATTTTTACAAAAAAAAAAATGTCCAGGCCAAGTTATGCACACCTCGACTAGTTCCGGAACCCTGAAAACGATTGTGCAAATTAACCTATAGTGATCAAAAGAATTGATAGCAATTGAGAGATTTGGAATATGAAACGTTTTGTGGTTTAGAAATTGCCTACCATGATTTGTGCAACTTGTGTTTTTTTTTTTTTTTTTTGTAATCTTTCTGATGTAATTTGAGCTCTTTTTATGAAGTTTTTCCTTATGAAATAACTAAAAAAAAAAATAATGAATTTCTCAAAAAGCATGTTTTGTTTTTATTTTTTTGAGCGACAAACAAGCATGTTAACCAGAGTACCTCTTTGGACTTTGGTATAAGCTTGGTTTTAACACTCCACAAGCCAACTCAGGTAGCCTCAAGTTCTTTCTGTTTTTCTTTATTTTTTTAGAATTCTACTAAGTACATAGGAGAGGACGACCAACGCGTGATAATTCTCTCTTTTCTCCCAAAAAATGTTAGGATCCAAGAAAAGTTTTCCCAAAAATATCCAGGAAAGAGGAATGAATGGTTCGGATTCACAGTGATCCAGAAAGGAGAAATGAATTATTCAGATTCATTCATTTCTCTTTCTTGGACATTTTCGGAGAAACTTTTCTTATACCCAACACCTCCTTTTCCTCCCTTGACAAGAGGGAAGACAACAAAAATGTTAACCTTAACACCTCTTTGTGAACCTGGTTTTAACATCCCCAAGCAAACTCAAATAGCCTAAAGCTCTTTATTAATTAATTAATTTATTTTAAAAAATTTCTGAATAAAAAATAGACCATTCAACACCAATAACACTAATTGCGTTTAAATATAATTAATATATCAGTTCAAACTCAATGAATGTACCTTGATCCATGTCCTGTGGAGGTCAGTCTCATCAAAGGAATTAACAACTTCTTCAACAAAGTACTTTATGGGACTGAAGAGCTTCTGATGATTTCCTTCCTTGTCTTTGTGATCATCTTCACCAATATTACCTGTATCAAATCCTTGATTCATTTGTAGTTTTGTCTCTTCAATCGTTTGCCTTATACTACTGCCACTAATATTCTTCGCCCAAACATTATTGTTGTTGTTGTTGCTGCTGCTACTGCTTTTGCTACTTTTGCTTCCTGCGTCCAAAATCGCTTCCAAATACCCATTTATCCACTCGTTCCCCGCCATCTCTTCCTTCCCGTCCCGTTTTTTTCAACAGGTAATTTCGATAGTCACGTATTTGAAGTTACTCGAAGATAATAATATCACGTCGACACACACACACACACAAAAGAGAGAGCGCGTTTATGTGAGAGAGAGAGAGAGAGAGAGAGAGAGAGAGGTATGGTTTCGAGGATTTGCGGTTCGAAACCGAGTTGGAAAGGGCGAAGGTAGCCACCTTTTAAAGGCCAAGATTTTCAGTTTTTGGAATAATAAATTATAACTAGAATTTTAGATGGGGGTGGCTAACTTTTGGTTGGTTGGTTGTCTTTGCTTTTCTTCGTGGGGGTATATTAGCCAGACATGCTTATTCCTGTAGTATTGTTCTCTCCACAAACAATAGTTAACCCTCAACACTTTTCCCATTTTTCTGTCTCGAGAGAGGCCATAAAACAACTATTCCTGAGACAAAGCGAGTACAGCGGTTGCTTTAGGCCTTCAAAATTTTGTCGGGAATTGAACAGGATCTCTCAGTTGGGTACAAATTAACGAATTATAAATATGTTATATATGTATATTTTGGCCTTTATTGTATGGAATTAATTGATCGTCGTTTCACCGGAAAGCTAACTCATTTGAAGAAGCGGCAGGTAGGTTTGGATTTTAATAGAACAATTTTTGCCATGTATCTAGACTAGTTTTTCACTAAAAGATAGGTTTTTCTATTTATTGGTTTAGAAATAATTTTCCTGTTTTTCTGTAAATTGGATTATTTAATTTGCTTCATTTTTTGTTCAGAACAATTTTTTCTATTCATTTAAGATAGAATAATAGCTATAAAAGGCATATAACAAGTTTGCTTTTTGTAGGCTTTTTGACAAATACAACTTACTTTAATTGTTTATTTCGTACTTTTTCCATTCCTCTTGGATATTTGATTAGTTAGGTTTTTCGATTAAATCACCTGTTAGACAGTTTAGACGTTTACAAATTGAGAAAACATTCCTTATATAGCCAGTGTAAATAAAAGTTTCCTCCAAATCAACTACGCGCGTTGCGCCATATGTCCAAACATGGACATGTGACACAATGCAGTTGATTTGGAGAAAACTTTTGTATATAGGTCCATATCGATTACATTGCGCTATGTCCAAACGGTGGTACCAAATAGTAGAACATGTACATGTGGCGCAATACAGTTGATTTAGAGAAAACTTTTGTTTACACTGGCTGTGTAAAGAATGTTTTCTCTTACAAATGATAGAACAAAGGAGATTAATCAAGGTATATATGTTAAATATGCATATATAAATCAAGGTATATAGTATATATTTTCTCATCAATGAAACAATATCATTTTGAAGTTAATTTTATTATCACCATAAGTAATTTTTTTTCCAAAATGTATAAGACCTCATTTTACAAGCTCGTAGCCTAGGGCAGCTTAGGTTCCTGGATCCGCCTTTGCTAGGGAACATAATCAATATGGAATGTGCCACAAATATGCCGCGAGAAAAAAGATAAGGAAGCGAGTCTTCCAGTGAAGTTGCTTTCGAACAAGACCTCAACCTCAGCATATTTGATTCCTTTTTTCAACAAATAATGCTATTCCCACTGCCAAATTACACAAAAAGTAATGTGAAAATTTACATTATTGTTGTGGCATCAGATACGTAGAAGGAATCAATTAAGTAGAACCATCCAGTTGAGTGACTTGGATTGGCAAAAATAAACAATTTGTACATTTTGGGAAAAAAGAAAATATGTTTGTTTTGCAAAAGGAAGAAAATAATCTGAGGAAAGAAAAAGAAGTTGGCAAAGAGAGAGAGAGAGAAGAAACCAAAAAATCATAGGAAAGAGATGTAAGTTTACATCAAGGGTTTAATTATTAACTGTATGAGAACATGCAATGGTAACGGTCGAGTTGTAACAATATCAGGAGTATGGACAGATACGTACTGGGAATCAGTTGTCGTGATAGTGAATTTTTAAGAATTACTTTTGAGAAAAAAAATGTGCGCGCCGAAATCATCCGTATAATAGTCGAGTATCGGTTGCGAATCGGCTTGTGAATCGGAAACGGACGATACGTATGCGATTTTTTCTTCTCACCAGTATATTGGAGTGTATCGAATGGTCGAAAAACCGATATGTGATGATCGATTTTTAAATCCTGGATTGACATGGGAATTAAGGAATATCAGCAGAAAAAAGGATCATATCTACAATCAAGTGGATGTGGAGAGGCATATTATTTTGGAGGGAATATCCGCCACTCTTTGCCAAAATTGTGGGTATTCAACTCCCCCCTTTGTGCCACTTGCACATAATGACATATTTGTTTATAGGGTTACTCGCACGCTGTGTTGGGGCGGTGACATGGTGTGGTTCATTTCTGTTGACAACGGTAGGCTTTGGTTGTCGGATGGTTATGTTTGGGCGCGAGTCTTGTTTTTTCTGTTTCTTTTCTTTTCGGGAAAATTTCAAAAAACCCTCCAAACTTTGACCCAAATATAAAAAATACTCGTAAACTCACAATTTTTTCAAACATACTCTCAAACTTCACTTCCATTATCAAACATACTCCCATCGTTTAGATCCGTTACCTCACTAACGGGAAATGTTGAGTTAAAGCTTAACGAACCCCAAATATCATTAAGTGGCCCAAAACGACGTTGTTTTTGGCCTAGTTCCTTTTTTTTTTTTAAAAAAAAAAGAAAAAGCTCTTCTTCTTTAGGAAAAACCACTGCCATCGACCGTCACCACCACAAACCACCCAATCAGCATTGCCAACCACCCCCAACTGCCACCTCCACTGCCGAGATCACCACCACCACCACCAACACAAACCCTAGCCCCAAACCACAATCAAAAGTCCCAATTTTGCAACCCCCAAAATCCAAAATTTGAAAAACCCAAAACTTGACTTCAAAGCTAGTGGAACAAGAAACCCTTACCTTGGTTTGCAAACCCGCCGCCACCATTGATGTAAACTGCCGTCACCACCGTCGTCGACCACCACGCTAGTTGCCACCAGGAAGTGCAACGAATAGAGGGGAATTTTTTAGAATTCCCAATTTTGAAACCCTAAGTCGTGAGGGATTAAACCGAGAGAGAGAAGGATTGAACCGAGAGATAGACTGAGTGAGAGTTTAATCGAGAGAGAGATAATCAGAGAGTGAGAGAGGGGGGATGGGTTCCAATCGGTAGGGAAGAGGAAGAGAGATAGAGAGGGTGTCTGTAAAATGAAATAGAAGAAGGTGGATAGATTTTTATGTTTTGGGAAAAGGTCGATGTGGTGGTGACTTGGCGGATGTCGTCGTAGTTGCCAGCGGAGCTGCTGGTGGGGAGAGGCGGAGGGGAGGAGTTGGGTTTTGTGGGAGAGAGAAGGGTATGAGAGAGAGATTTTTCTTGGAAAAAAAAAAGGCCCAAAACGACGTCGTTTTGGCCCACTTAACTGTTTTTGGGGTCCGTTAAGCTCCAACTCAGCATTTTCCGTTAGTGAGGTAATAGATCCAGATGGTGGGAGTATGTTTGATAACAGGAGTGGAGTTTGGGAGTGCGGATGGCTAGACTTGTAATCCTCTCCCGTCCCAATGTATCCATTGTCGAGATTCTTATATATTGAATAATTTTACCGTTTCAAAAAAAAAAAAAATTAAATAGAAGGTGTTCTACCCTGACATTGTGAGGATAACTTGCTTTCGTTGTCTAACATTTTGGGGACTCCCTCAACAAACAACCTCCATTCCTCTTTGGGGTCCCCTATTCGTCATAACAATCTTTCCAATGCTTGATTGAGAAGGCTTTACTAATGCGACCTTCCCTCATATACCAAACATTGCTGGTGTCATGGCAATCTCACCCGCGCTGATGGTTAACCAAACCGATTGGCACGGATCTATTCACTTTTTTAACCGCGGTTATGATTTTGGTTTTTAATTTGCAAAAAATCTGTCGTTTTAGTTTTGTCGTTTCCTTTTTACATGATAACCGCGATGAAATCATAAAATTGAACACATAGAAATTGGAGGGGAGCCGGACTCGTTCATTATTACCAAAACCAACAAAAAGAGCATTATTGTGAAGCCACATAGTTCCTAAAACACTACTCCGCCTAATTTCGAACAAAAAAAACCTAATGATCATTGCCTCATTTGCGAAATTCGACTAAACTCGCGTGCTTCTCGCAGTTAGTGTACGTTCAAGTGCTTTCATCTGAGTAGATTGTCGAGCGACGACAGCATTTGTGGACGGATTTTGATTCAAAACAATCGAATATCCATCGTCGTACGATTCCATCCCTTCGCCCATGATCTGCCAAACCAAGCCGCCTCCGATCCCTCCTCCGCTCCTTGCGAAATTGTAGATGTTCGTGTATATTGCGTTCAGGAAGGAGTCTCTTGCGTTAAGGCTGTACCCTGCATCTTTACTTGATTTGCCGAATTCGCTGAAAACTATTGGCTTTTTCAGTATGGTCCTTGAATCTGTCAAGTGACTCGTCATCCACCTTTGCATAAATCCCATTTGCGAGTTATCGTCCTGTCCCGATAGCCTGTTGAAAATTGATGGTCAAATACTCGATCGGTACGCATTTTTATTTTTATTTTTTTCCTGTTTTTGATTACGAGAAAAATCGGAAACATGAAGGAAGGAAGAAAGAACGTAACAAGTTCGAACATCCATCTCAAAACTTGATGGGTTCATTGGCGGGGCTTCATTATTTGAACTACCCATGCAAATAAAAACCAGTTCAATTGAATATCGATAAGAACTTGATCGAGTAACACATCTTATTTCAGAATGAGAACTATATGATTCGGTCAAGTAGTACTCAACGGAATTCAATTGGCTTAATTTTATTCATGGATTATTAAATGATCAAGTTTTATATATTGAACGGCTCAAGCTATTGAAGTGGATCCATATTTGGGCCCCACAAAAGCTAGATGATTGAATAAACTAGCACACACTTTACGAAACATATAACATTAGCTTAATGTAAGTTGGCATTAATTTGAATTTATTTTTTTTTAAAAAAAATGCATAAATATAATTTTTTTAAAATGCATAACCATATATTTTTTTAAACATATAACCAATTTTTTTTTTCCATTTTTGCAATGAGATGCATAATTTTATATATTGTGGGATACTTATAATCTTGTTTTTTGTCCTTTCAAAAAAAAAAATGATCTTGTTTTTTGAGGTTGTGTTCATCGTTTTATCATTCTGGTTGTAAAATGCATATGTAGCCCTATTTTTCAAGATTCGCTTAATTTGGGCCTCTAAAATGTCAAGATTGGCCCTGGTGGCGAGCATTATATGATAGCGAGTTCAATTACCAAATATCAGGATAGGCGTGAATGGTTGTGAAATCGATCTCCTTAATCAGATTGTTGCTTATAAAATCAGTGCCAACTTGGTAACCAGGGTTGTACTGCTTCCTGTCCGGGATCGAATCTCCGTAGAAACCTTCCATCCCAATTTCCAGTAAGTGGTTACTATCGATAGATTTCACATACGATGCCATCTCTTGGACCCATCCCTGCCAAAAAATATATACAGAAATATTTGTTAATTAATGTACTAAAAATTTGGAAAATACTAAAGATCGACTTTGTTAAATTTTATTCATTGTAATCAAGAAACTATTATGTTGCTGTTGTTGTTGCTGTTGCTAGGGAAACCGAAAAATCTACTGCATATTCGCAATAAATTAATATGAGTTACATGTGTATGTAACACCCTCACATAATAGATTTGTGGTACACTTTCTGGGTACTTTTAAAATTTCTCGATTTTTTAAATTTTGTTACTTAAAGATGATATTTTTCCGAATGTTTTAAGACTACGTATGTTTAAGGCTCACATTTAAGGTTTTTCCGGAGTAATCAATTTGGCAGCGAGGTTCATTCATAAGTTCCCATGCCATGATCGTCGGATCATCTTTGTAAGCGACTCCGTCGATTGTGTTGATCCTCGTTAGCACCCTCTGTCACCAAAAAAACATTCGATATAAGATAACCGAGAAGTGTTACAATACACACTCCTTTTTAAATGTTTGCAGTATATACACACGCCTTGACGTGATTCATGTAGTAGCCCTTGACAACTTGATTGGTATAGAAATCATCGTCGGTGTTTATCGGGACACCGGCGCCTCGTGCCCAATTCACGTACTGTGATCTTCCTCCGAAGTCTTTATAATTGTTGCTCAAACTCAATATTAAACGAACTCCATATTTTTTGGCCTCCGAAATCACGAAATCCAGTGCCTGATCAGAATAATCAGCCAAATAATTGATCAGTATTATTAACTAAAAAAACCACAAAATAATTTATTTTTTATTCTTGAATGCCGTTAATTTCTCTAGTCAAACCACATCGATGTCACTAAACAATTAAGTACTGATGCCAATAATTTATTTCATTCTTGAATGCCATCATTTTTTGGCCCACTATCAGTATTATTAACTGCAGTGACGATGCTGATACTCTTGTGATGTGGAAATTTTTTGTATGCCGAGTGGGCGCCAGGTGGCACTGCACATGGTGCCCGTCGGCTCATCCGGGTTGTCCGTCCGTGTTTTGAACGGTTAAGATTTGTGGGGGTTATTCGATGGCATTTTTGTAATTTTGAGGGGTAAATTTATCCCAATAAATCTGGGCCGTCCAAAACAGGAATGGCTGGCCCGGTTGAGGCAACGGGCACACATGACAATGCCACCTGGTGCCCACTTGGCACCGAAAAACTTCTCGAAGTGATGGATTAATTTCTTCTAAAAATATGACAAAAAAACTCCCTTTTTTTTAATTTATATTTGCGCTTAGTTTTTGTTTTCGGTCACACAAATTTATATCGTTATTCTTTCTTCAGCTCACTTTTTCACACATCGAAAAGTAGTGAAAAAGATATGGGTACACCACTGATGTATGCCAAATGCACACCAAGCTGACTCTTTCACGTTAGAGTTAGATTATTCTATGTAAGAGTTTTGGCTTGTTGTGTATTTGGTGTGCGTGAGTGGTAGCATTTTTGGAAAAGTAGTGGTGTAAAATTCAAAAAAATAAAAAAAACAAAGAAAAAGCTGCGGATTATAAAAATAGTAGTACAAAATATCAATATTCTGTATATGGGAAAATTTAAACCTGAAAGACAGGTTCGTTATAGGCTCCGGGAGACATCTGCAAAGCACGGTCACCTCCATCACTGAAAGCCCAAGTACGGCAAACAGTGAGACCGGCAGCCGCAGTCTCGCGTAAGGTATCGGAAACCTTGTGTCTTTCACTTGGCTCAGCTGCCACATGCATCATCCAGTAGGAGTTGAACCCGTTAAAGAGGAAAGGTGAAGAACCATCAACCACAAACTGTGTATTTCTAGTTTTAACAAAACCAGCAGTACCAGCTGATTGCTGTACTGGTGAACAAATTACAACCAGAATTATTATCATAAGTTGTGAATATGGCATATTGGAAAGACTCCAAACATGACCTTGTGTGGGTGACCTTCTGAATGAGTGTGCTATGGCCATGGTGCGAAAATGGTGTGTGATTTGTTGATGAGTTGTAAAACTCTTGAATGGATGACTGGAAGGGATTTGGGGGCTATTTATAGGGAGACAGATGGGGACTCTAGTGCAGCGTAGCCTCCTTTTAAGAAATTAATTTATAAGAAGAAACATGAAAACGTTTGAGCAAGAGGTACTCTCTCTATGAATAAACTATTTTGAGAATAATCTCGTTTTCCTTTAATCAAAATCAACCAAATTCTGCCCTAAGGTATACAATGATACTTATATCGTCAAACCAACCCTAGACCAACTAGGAAACAAATAACAAAAAAAATTTGACTCACTAATCAAGCCAAAATCAAAGAAATTACCAAAATTACCAAAAAGAAAATTCGGAAATAAATGTCAGAAAAAAAAAAACTAGTAAGAAATATAAGATTTCAAAACAGATGGCAACGAAAATAGAATTTCCTATTAAAAGTTATAAGCAAATTTGTTATTTTCTAAAAAGGCAAAAACCCCTTTTTGAAGGCCTAGAGGACATCGAATGGCTGGTAGACATCGTTGATTATCGACAGAACCCTATGAGTATTGTCTAGAAGCCCTTTTCCAATCGACCATACAATTTTTGGGCCTTTTTGCCAAAGTTGGTCCGTGTGACTTATTTATGCCGTTTGGGTTGTAAATGGTCCAAACGTTCAAGAAATGTGGATGTGACCCATTCTATATTAGATTCAGAACGGGAAATTAGTCAATGGTCTTGGGGAAGTGTCACGTGGTGCCCTAACACCTTTATTCACCACCCCTTTATTAAATTTTTACATTGCAAATGGTTCAGATCAAATTTTTAAACTTGTGACGAGAGAGAGAGAGAGAGAGAGAGAGAGAGAGAGAGAGATTTGATTGCACTATTTCCATGAAAAAAGGTGAGTATAGTGGGAAGGGTATGAAATTTGGGGTTGTTGAACATGGGGGGTGGTTGTAACTGTAGTACTGTAAGCTGGTTAGTTGTAGACAAGAACATGGAATTGGTGAAGAATTATGAGAATGCAACTGAAAGGTAGTGCTGAATATGTGCCTGAAATTACGGCGGCTATAAAAACATGGCAAGGAGCTGATGGTTGCAATACATGTGGGCAGTTTTGATGACATGCATGCAGACCTCACTATATGTAACTACGGGAATTGTTTTCACACGCTTCTCAAACACCATACCTATAATAACGCAATTTTCAATACCTGTTTTGACGATCTGAATTGTTCATTTTATATGGTGTAGCACGTAAATTAATTCTTCCAAAAATCAAGTTTATCGAACAGTGATAGCAATCTGAAAATGTAAATTTGTCTGGAGAAAATGAAACATTTAAATCTTATCGATGTTACATCAATCCTTTTTTCGACTAATGATGTACATATTAAGACCTACATAATATAGCTAGAATCAATAAAACAGGTTGTGGGACCCTACCCTACTGGGTGTGTGTGTGTTTTTTTTTTGTCAAACGATAGAAAGCAATTATATAGATGTCAACAAGAAAATAAAACAACTCAAACCGGGCAACCATCCCTCTGAAGAGAAGATACAAGCCGCAAAGGAAGCCTAAACTCCTATGTAGAGAAAACAGGACCTCTCACAGCTCGTTGAGCGACATTATAGGCCACGCCATTGCCGCTCCTCTTCAAAAAAACTGTATTGGCTCCCAGAAACCCAGCCAACAAATGGAGAATATCTGCAACTACAACCCCCACTGTTGGATATGTGTTTGAGAGGTGTGTTTAATGTTATGTAACGCAGTAGATCAGCTCATGTAAATGAATTACATTCTATCTTCACTTTAATTAGATATTCTTCTTTAAATTTATAGTTCAAGGTAATGTTCAATAATTAGAATCTCGAATATGAATGTTAATGTATATGATTAACAAGAAACAAATTCTTAAGAATTCAATACCTTACGTAATTATATTTTATTTTTTGGATTAATTTAATATTCTTATGCAACAGACTCTTACTATTATAAAAATTTACTGAAATCAACTTTTCTTCTTTCTTTTTCTAAGATTAAGCAAGAAATCTTAAATTAGGAGGGGTAATGAAGAGATCAGATTGCCACTTAGTTTGGGGATGTATTTCTTGAACCCGAGTTGTGGGTGTTGCGTAGAGTGTTGTGTGAGGCCGGCGCTGCCGTGCCGGTGTTGGTTTGATAATCAAAGACGTTCACCGCGTAGAGCTCATCGAATACTACAAGTGTACCAAAAGCCAGCTCGATTGAATATCGTTAAGTGCCTCATCGGAACATTTTTATCTTGAAATGCATGATTCTAAATGGATCTGAAACACTAGATCAAAACCACTGCAACAAGTTATATGTGTCCGATGAGGCACTTATCGATATTTGGTCGAGCTGATTTTTGGTATACATGTAAAACTCGATGAGGTCTATGCGATGAACGTCTCCGATCGTCGGCACAATATCGACACAACGGCGCCGGCCCCCACACAGCACTCTACATAACACACGACACAACACCTACCCCGGATTCGTATTTCTAAATGATTAGGAATTGCATTCCTAGTTCGTCTATATAATCCCTACTATATATAAAGAGAGGGTTTTGTTTGGTACGACAGTTTTACCAAACTGCCCTCTCTATATGGAAACCCATGTGGCTTAACTTCAATATGATATTAACCTTTTATGTCCTTTGCAATCTTCTTCGGATAAAAAAATAAGATACTTCCGTGCATAATTTTTTATTCTTTTTTGCACCAAAATAAATTACTAATTAATAGAGATCTTTAATTTGATGGGAAAAAATTTGCAAAAATTGTGTACGAAAATATTTCACTTCTTAAATTTACATTGGTGTTCGTTGGCTTTGCAAACTTACTTGAGCTTTCTTTCCCTTTTTCGGTATTTGTCAGTTCGTCTGATTCTCCAATCCGTCTGCACAACAGGTGCATCAAAGAATGAATATATGTGGCCAATCCCTTCTTACTGCTACTAGCACTAAGATAGGACGAATTCCGTCTAGTAGCCTAGAGGTCCTACAGATGCTGTTGAGAATCGTCATTAGGAAAGAAAGGCAGCCCTTCGTGCTCCACAGTCTCATATAAAATAGGTAAATGGCATCTTTCTTCTGCCTAATCAGTGCAATCCGGTTGCAATCTTTGGATAAAAAAATAAGATCTTCCGTGCATAATTTTTCATTTTTTTTTGCACCAAAATAAACTATTAATAGAGATCTTTAATTTGACGCGGAAAAATTTGAAAAATTGTGTACGAAAATATTTCACATTGCTGACTTGTTAGGTTTACATTGGTGTTTGTTGGCTTTCCAATTTTCTTCGGATAAAAGAAAAATACTTCCATGCATAATTATTATATTTTTTGTACCAAAATTAGCTACTAATAGTGGAAAATTGTCTACAAAAGTATTTCACATTGCTAACTTCTTAGGTTTACAATTTTTCGGGTAAAAAATACTCCGTAAAGTATAGTCGCTCATGATTTTGCAATCTTCTTCGGATAAAAAAATAAGATACTTCTGCGCATAATTTTTTATTCTTTTTTCCTCCAAAATAAACTATTAATAGAGATCTTCAATTTGATGGGAAAAAATTTGAAAAATTGTGTACAGAAATATTTCACATTGCTGACTAGCTTGTTAGGTTTACATTGGTGTTTGTTGGCTTTGCAATTTTCTTCAGATAAAAGAAAAGTACTTCTATTTTTTGCACCAAAATAAGCTACTAATAGTGGAAAATTGTCTACAAAAGTATTTCACATTGCTATCTTCTTAGGATTACAATTTTCGGGTAAAAAAATTAAAGTATAGTCGCTCATAATTTTTTTTTTTTGCACCATATATTATGTATGAAAGTATTTAATTTTTGATCTGAACAATGCACTTGTCTTTTTTGTAATGGGCCTAGATTGCGCGCCTCTCGTGCAATCGAGTGTAGGAATAAAGGCAATATGGTATCACATTCCTCCTCAAGACCTCTAGATTCCCCCTACCCAAACTGAGCCATGATATGATATAAATTTTTTTTTAAAAAATCTGAGACTTCATATACCTTTTAAAATTAAAAAAATGGGCCTTCTTATTCCTAACCAATGTTGAGACTTTGTTACTATTTCTACTCTTTATTGGCCAATTTAGCAGCAATAGAGAAACTACTGTATTACAAGACTTGCTGTCAGCTTGACGATAATATTTCGAACAGTGTTGTTTGTGGAAAAAGGCTAATCCCAAGATTTTGTTAAAACATAATCAATCCCTAGACTTTATAAAAGCAATATCCAAGATAAAGAAAACTATAACCGGTAGAAAAAATATGCAAAGTCCAACATGGGAATATATTTCTACCAAATTGTAACACTTCATTATAAAAGACAGAGAAAGATACCTAGTGATAGAGAAAGATGCCTGGCTATGTAGCAAAGATACAAACACTGACATGGAAAATGGGATTGCTAAAAAAAAATGGGGATACAGCTATGAAGCACGGGTACCGGTACAGAATACGGGTATGCGACAGTAAAAACCTACAAAAGTAAGGTACGGATACGGTTGGGTACGTCAGTGTAATTTATTTATTCATTTTTCCTTGGTTTACATTGTTCCGTTACGTAAACTAAATAGTAAAACACACTTTGCCAACAAAAAGCGAATAAATAAAAGTTAAGAAACTAAGAGTTCATACATCAAGTTCAACGTGCCTAGGTCAAAGTAATGCAAGGTCATTTTAGAGTTTTAGTATATACCAACAACACTTAAAGCAAGCTCAAAAAAGGAAAAAGAAAGAACGAAAGAAAGAAAATAGTCCCAAAACTAAGTGATTTGGCTGGTTTTTTGGTTTTGTCTTTATTCAAAAAAAATTGCATTTGTTAGTTTTGTGTCAAGTTTTCGTGGTTTATGGGTTCATCTTGACGAGACGAATCCAAGGAGTATAAAATTATGGTCAAAAGTAATATTTTTTTTAATAAAGTTGAAAATAAACCAAAATTCTCTAGTTTATTGGTTTAATTTTGGCTTTATTAAAAAAAATTGGTTTCGACCATAATTTTATACTCTTTGGATTCGTCTCGACGAGACGAATCCATAAACCACGAAACTTAACACAAAACTAACAAATGCAATTTTTTTTTTGAATAAAGACAAAACAAAAAAACCAAAAAACCAGTTTTTGGTTTTTTTTTGCCAAATCACTTGGATCTTGAACTCCATTGATCTCTAAACTATAAAGCTTCCATCTCTGGCTCATCAAGTGAAAGATCAACGATTTCAAGAATACCAGTACCTCCCATTGAATCAAATGCATCTCCGGCAATGTCGCACAACCAAGTCTCTCCTTGGGTATAATGTGGTGTCCTGGCCTCCTTACAAGAAGATGGATACTAGCATCAAACCCGTGCTGTGCACAAAGTCGCAATACACGAAAAAATTTAACTATTGATGAATACTTTCAACATTAAAATGGCTTGTTTGTTTGTTAGTTTAGTTTTCCACAAAAATCTAGCGTCGTACCGTGCTACATAATTATATGCTTGGAGCACTTTGATTCCACAATTTAGCGGAAAACCCGTGCTATGTACGGGATGAATTAATGTTATCATATACCAATAATTTAGATTTGTATGGCAAGAACAGTGTTATTCTTCAAAACACGTGTATTATTTTTGGTATTAAACATATTGATGAGTGATTAATTGATAAAAGTGTGTAATTTTTTGGGTATTATTCATGTTGATGATGATTAACCTATGAAAATGTGTATTCTTTTGGATATTATAAATAATTAATCTTAGAACACTTATACCTTTTTTTATATTAATAATCCCTCTGCTCGTAAAGATAATCCACTGCCAAAAAATCTAATTTTGGATAGAAAAATAAAGCACCTCCCTACATGATTTATACATTTCTTCATACAAAATTAAAGAACTAATTGAGATTTTTATCCAAAAATTGCACGTCGTTTTATAATTAATAGACTATCTTTTGTGGGATGGAGGTGGAAGAATATTAATTTTAGGTGCTACCTCCGAGTCAAAATCCTGGCTTCATTCCTAGGTATTACTCTCTAATATAAATTGTCAACAAAATCTTATAACTTGTTTAAGTATCTCACAAAATCAAACTTAATCAAATCGTAAAATACCTCACGACCTTCATATTTTGCTCTGGGGCTTAACTCCATTATTTATGGAGTTGGACATTGCAGTGGTGCAATCGTTGTGTTTAATGTATGGTTGGTTCAAAATATTTGGATATATAGTTTCTTATATTTGGATTTTAGTTTTGCGATTATTACATATCATATGTGTAAGGCATATATTTGAGTTTTGAATTTTCTTCCACAATATAATTCAACTGTATTCTACGACTTCTTATTTTGTTCATATATTAATTGTTTAAGTTAGATAGATATTCATCATTCTATTTTAAAGTAGAATATAATACTATATGTCACTTTGTCAAAAAGAAGAAGAAGAAGAAGAAGAAGAAGAGAACAAATTCTATCCCACAAAACTCAAGAAAGGTTGGCTAAAAGAATTGTTAAGATCTTATTTGTCGTCTGATAGTCATATAGTAATGTAGTATTATACCTTTCAAGATCTTAGCAATAGCAACTATTAACTTGACACTTTATGCTAAATTGAGAATAATATTCCAATTATGTAACCTTTTGACCATTTTTGCGTTCAAAATGTTGTTTTGACAATTTTAATCGATTGATTTTCTCCTCAAGGTTTTCACATCGATCCTGTAAAAGCCGAGTCATTTTTTAACCAACATAAATTTCGACATCGAAAGCCATTATAGATTTTTTAAAAAAATAATCTATAACCAACATGGTGTGACACAAAATGGAGTTAAGCCCCAGACATGTTTTGGCTAGGGCCCATGTTTAACCAACATGGGATGGTTTGACCAACATGTTTGGCTAGGCCCATGTTTAACCAACATGGGATGGTTTGACCAACATGTTTTGGCTAGGACCCATGTTTTGGTTACTTTAAATGAAATTCAATATTGTTGTTCAAAATGTTGTTTTTTTTCCCCCATGTTGGGTCCCATTTGGAGGGAAAAAAAATTATTACAAACTAACTCACCGTTACCAAAACATGGGTTATTTGTTCATTTGCACCAAGCCAACATGGCCCTAGCCAAAGTATAAAAACAACAATAAGGTTTGCATGAAAATATAATTGGTTGGATTGAGAGACTGAAGAGATTTTTAGACTGATGGTTGAGAAAACGGGGGATGGACATTTTCATTTTTATAAGTTTTTGATGTATTTGGAATTTAAAACTAATTGATTATTGTTTTTATTTGCAAATGTTGAGTGATTTTTTAAATTATTTTGAAATTTTTAATTAGCTAATAAATTATTTGACAGATTATTTTCTTTACAAATCTTGAGTGCTGATTCCTTAAATCATGGAACTTGCCTGAAATTTGAAATTCCCTACTTATGGTAATTGAATTATTGTCACATGTGTCAATTAAAATCCTATACGACAAACCAACTGTTTTATGCCACTTGTCGCGATGAGAGCCTTCCTGATCATAAAAAGTCATTGTGCAATACTATATAAGATTATAGTCCACAAAGGCTAAATCTTCACATCGTTGGAGTGTCATCTTCTTCCTTCTCATGGAGTGACTGAAAGAGTAGGTGCTTCAATAGCTTTCGCAGCATGAAGAAGAACATGGTCGACTAAGCAATTTCAAGGCTAAAGATTGGAGCATAGGTGTGGAAGCCCCATCTACTATCCACCAAAATATTGGCTCCATCGCTTCTCTATCAACCATAGAGTCCACATGCCCAAAACTTTCTAGATAACCAGATAACTTAGGATACTCAGTGTTAGCAACTCTCCTTTAATCTTGGTCCGGAAATTATCTTTGAAAGCACTTCATTCTCATTGACAAAATTTCTTCGTCCATGTGACGAGCAGTACAATTTCCTACAAGCTATATATCACTATATATAATACATAGGTAAAAAAGAGAGAGTAAATTTGTATTCTTGTTGAAACATATATATAACTTAATACGGAAAGAGTCTAGTTATAACTCTAAAGCTACTTATACCTTGGATAATGAATGCCCGAGGCAATGAAGAGGTGTGGTACTTTTTGTCCACCTCTCAACCAGAATTTTGTAAACGACTTTGTAGAATTTGAACTCCTCATTTTCTAGCTTGCGTTCATGCCTATTGATGGTTGTCTTCACCTTCTCAATTATTGAATTTCACATTTCATATACCAAATGTACACATGACTTGTCGATGTCACAAGATCTAAGCATCTCATAAATTGGCAATGTGAAAGAGAGTATGTAATCAATCTTGTCCAACCAAATATAACCCAACAATTTTTCTTTCACTAATGCCACTTTCCCAACATCATCTTCTCTGTAGGAAGACCACTTCTCACTTATCACCATTGCTTGGAGGCAGCGAGAAATAAGTTTAAACCTTTTCAGCATGATAACCAAAAAGGCAAAACCTGTGTCAGCAACAGAAAGCAACTTCAATGGTACAAACTCATTAAACATAGCTAATCTCATATAATGGTTCATGATGAAATTTTTAACAAAAATCACATCTTCAATCACTTGTTTAATCCAAATGCATTCATCATATGCATAGCTAACAACTCAAGTATCTTTTGGAGCACAAATGTTTTTAAGAGTAAGGTTAAGTGTGTGCACAACACATGGTGTCCAAAAGATTTTTGGATAATTACCTTGAACGATTGATCCAACGCCAGTACAAACGGGAGCATTGTCAGTGATTACTTGAACCACATTTGAAGGTCCAACATCATGAATTACTTCACCTAGTAGTTTGGCAATAAATGCCTTGTCCTTAGTCTCACCCTCACAATTAACAGCTCTCATGAAAACAGGTCCATAATATGATGCTCCCATAAAATTAATGAGAGGCTTCATTTGTGCATCACTCCACCCATCGGCACAAATACTTAAGCCCTTCTCGTTCCATGTTTTTTTAGTAGGCTCCAATAGGCAACAACCTTTCAATGTTTGCCCTTTCTTTTTGAAGTAGGGTAGTTCACAACAAGTTATAACCAAGAGGACATACCCATGAATGTAATCCTTAGTAGCAAATCGAAAAGCATCCACAAAATATGGGTTCCTAGCCAAATAAAAAGACAAGCCAGCGGAGTAAAACATACAAGCAATCATAGGATGCAAAGTTTCTCGAGCACCTACATTCATTGCCTTCTGTCACGCCCTCATTTTTAATAATCAAAATACCAATATAATCCACGTGGTATAGGTATAAAGTCATACACATCGCCTTTGAAAAGTCAAATCAATAGTACATAGCTAAGTCAAGTTCCACGTGTCTCTTGTACGGGGATAAATCCACGTAACCCTGGATCACGTGCTTCCTTGAATCAACCCTAAATCTGCAAGACAGAAAAAGGGTTAGAGCAACTTTGCCTCTCGTTGGCAAAGGCCCTCCGATGCCTAAGTTAGTATCTCGTACTTAAATCACAATGCATATGGAAGTTGGGTTTCCACGACGTACCTTTTTGTCATGGTTATGGTCTTGCATTTATAGGGGTAGACGTTCTTCACTTTAGGCATCTCATGCCCTTGTTTCCTATTCCCTCTAGGAATCCTTTTTCCTAATAGGACTTTCCTATTTGGGGTGTACTCCTAATCACATTAGGATTTCCCATAGCTGTCCCTTATCTCACGGGATTACTTCCTTATCACTTAAGGAACTATTTCAGCATATTCTGGAATGTCTCACCGCCTTGTCCGTGGCGGCGCCGTGCTTACACGTAGATCGGCATGACTCGTACATAACTCAGCTACTCACGCCGAGCTGAGTCCGTGTATTCCAGAATGCTATTCAAGCTTTACCCGTAGCTCCCCCAGCTCGGCCGTACCATGGGCATCCCCTTATGACTTACACCGAGCTGGCACATCCTGGTATATTAGCTCATTCCTTTCATTCTGGCCTTACTCATGGCCAAACCAGCTCGGCACAGGGCTCACGAATACCCTATGTGGTGCCGAGCTATTCACCCTTTCGTGGTGACTGCCATAGGCACGTGTTATGCCTAGTAGCAGGGTAATCAGATTTTACCCACTCCAATTACTCCCCAGCTCTGCTGCTACTGTTATGCATCAGTAGTGCGCAGAGCTTCAACGGTTCTCGATGTATCTTCTGCACGCCTCCCCTCCACGTGGGTGGCAACGCTGTCATTGCATTTAATGCGAAATGACCCGTTAGTGGCTCGGATAAGCCCAAAGGACGATTCCGCTGACGTTTTTCACGCGTCATGCTCCACTTTTATGGGGTTTTGGGCGGGATCATCATTACTTTTCCCTCCCAAATCCCTCTAAACCCAAAAAGCCTCTCCCCTCCTCCTTCACTTTGTACTCGTCAAAAGCAAAGAAGAGAGAGAAGAGAGTTTCGCTCGCCACTGTCGCTGCTCCAAGCTTCCTGCAATCACACTACCGGTTTTTCGTCGGAAAGCATCGTCACCTTCCGTTTTTCGTCGGAAAGCATCCTGTTAAGTTCACTTTCTCTCGTAAGTGCCCCTTCCTTAGACTTTTCCGTTTGCACGTCGAAATTTCTATTTCGTGTTTGTCCAAGTCGTTTCTTCTAGTGTCTGTTCATCTTCTTCCCTGAGTTTCAACTGCGAAACCCTAATTTCCGGAACAAATGGGTAGACATAGGGTCCTTCTGAGTACCCCTGAGAAAGTGATAGAATTCCGTAGGAAGTACGAAGTCCCCGCCGACGTTCAATTCCGGCTAAATGGGTCCGAAGACCTAGAGGAGGAAGGCCAAGATGAATTTAAGATCCACATTCCTCTGATCTTCATAGTAGAGGGCGGCTTGAGATTCCCCTTGCACCCATTCTTTAGAGAAGTCTGCTATGGGTGCCAGCTGAACCCCATGCAGCTCTGCCCCAATTTCGTTAGGGTAGTTATGGGCACCATTGCCCTAAAAAGGCTGCTCGGCCTACACCTCGACTGGTGGGACTTACATTATCTTTATAGCGTAGTCCCTACAAACGATAACAACTACTACTTCAAGGCCAGGGACCCCAATCAGAAGCTCATCACCGACCTGCCGAATTCCTCAAAGGGAGAGGCAGATGACTACCTCATAGTCACCGGCAACTGGGAGCCCAAAGATGCCGAGGGGAGGTCCATTGGCTTCGGCTGCCCCACTGCAACAGGAAGATTACGTTAGTATTTTTTCTCGAGCTGTCTTACTCTTTATCTTTCCAAAACTTGTAGCTGATCGTCCTTTCATAATGTTTGTTTTGCAGCGGACAATCTTAATCACGGTGGACGTTTGATACACGGCAAACTCCACTGTGAGGACATCGCCAAGGCCCTTTACTTCGATGGCTTTGCTCCAACTCCAGTTGGCCTTGGCCGTGCTGCTCACCTGTTGTTAGGCTATACCCCGTCCTACTGGGGAGGGATTCGTAGAGACGGCGAGCCGCGTTCAAGACATCCCTGGCCGCCAGCTGTCCCATTGACCATCACAGGCCGACCTTCTGACCGAGAGAGGCCTCGTGCTCGCAGGGGCCAAGCTAGAAGGGGATCTGTATGCTCTCGAGCCCCAGTGGACCTTCAACAGTAGGTGACATTTGCTCATATTGAAGAGTTCCCCACTGCTATTCCAATTCTTGTCCGAGCTGACCAAGAGCCAAGTACATCTGGGAGAGTGGTTGACGAGGAAGAAGAAGAAGTTGTTGGGTTCGATCACAACAAACTCGTCCAATCCTTGGCCGAGCAATCCGATCTTCTTGCAGATTCGGACGACTCACCAGGCTATTCCCCCTCTCCAGTTCGAGAAGAAATGCCCATCCAACCGATCAACCTTCTGGACGTGCTGAATCTCGGTGGAACCTCCTGTGCTCCTCCGGCCATTCGATCCGCCCAACCTCTTCAACCGTCGTCCCCTTCCCTCACCGACCGCCAGAGAGAGAAGAGACCAGCAGGGAGTCCTCAGCAAGTCCAGCCCCCCTCCTCAGAGGAGAAGAACTGGGGATACCAATCTACCAGTGACGGATTCTCCACCGCTGGTACAGCCCTGGGCCTCCCCGCTTGCTCGCCCCGATGGCACTCTTGTCACCTCGATGGACAAGATTTCTTCCACTGAGGTGGCCTTCGGCGTATCCAGGGCTGCCCTTCTCCCCCTTGACATGGAGAGGGAAAAGGGTAGCTCATACGACACTCTAATGAAGTCCATCTTTCAGTCAAGCGTCAAGGTACAAAGTTCGATTACTCTTTTGTTCCTGTATTGAATTGTTTCTCTTTACCTCTGTCTTTAGCTGTGCCTTTGCAAATTGCAGATCATGCAAAAAGCCTCTGCCGGTCTCGACCGAGCAAAAAAGGCCGAAAAAGAACTGAAGAAGGAGCAGAAGAGGGCGGACAAAGCCGAGAAGGAAAATGCTCTATCCTCTCAGTCCTTAAAGGAGGCCCGAGCTGAGGTGGAGGCCGTGAAGGGAGAGCTTGCTGACCTGAGGAAGAGATCGGAGGAGGTCGAGCATGGCCTGAGTGATCAACTGACTGCAGCAGAGGCTAAAGCAGAGGCTGAGTACGAGCGAGCCGTGCTGGAGGTCACAGAGAATTACAAGGCACAAATGCCGGCTGTGCAGGATGCCATATGGGGGGCGGCTTGGCGGTGCTGCCTCGAGAAGCTCGGCGTCGAGGAGTCTTCTCCTCATTGGGCCAACATGGAGCTGCCGAGCAATAGGGTTGCTGCAGAAGCCCACCTTGACGCTCAGGCTCAGCCTGATCAAACCGTGCTCCCCTCTGAGCAACTGCAGATCGAAGATGCCCTTCCCGACCTCACCATTACAAACGATGGTAATACTGAGAGTTCTGTTGGAGGTAATGGCCCTGATCCCACTCGTGCCACCGATGCTGATCAGCTCGGTGAAGAGGCTTGATGCCTGCTGTTAGACTTGCTCCTATTTTATTTGAATCTTTGCTTTTGACCCTGCGTGGTCTGTTCGGCCGCCTGTGGCCTTTTGCTTCCTTGATACTTTGGCTCTTCGTAGTCTTGTTTGGCCGCGTGTGGCCTTGTTGGATACATTGGTTTGCTCTTTGAACGTATTTCAGCTCTGCTATTGTTTCTCCATGCTAAGTGTTTCAAATGTCTTCATACTTAAATTTTCATACTTAGAGATGGTGCTGCAATATTCGTTGCAGATCTAAGTTTCCTCATACTTAGAGTTTGTTGTTGCAATGTTCGTTGCAGAGCTAAGTTTCTTTCATACTTAGAGTTTGTTGTTGCAATATTGGTTGCAAAGCTAAGTTTCTTCATACTTAGAGTTTGTTGTTGCAATATTCGTTGCAAAGTTAAGTTTTTTCGTACTTAGAGTTTTTTGTGCAATATTCGTTGCAAATCTAAGTTTCTTCATACTTAGAGTTTTTTGTGCAATATTCGTTGCAAAGCTACACACTCTCTGCTCCCCAATAGGAATCCAAATTTCGAGGTAGAGATTTCGGTTCATATTAAAAAATCATGAAAGACAACATTCCATTAATGCTAGAAATATCAAAAAATCTAAATAACTAATGTTGGTGACTTTACTCGTAATCCCAACTAGGTGCTAAAAACAAATGTGAATGTATTCGTATTCACTAAAAAAGAGATGTGATTGTATTTGTAATCACGTGTACTTGTTACTGGAAGAATTTCCTAAGGTTTTGGACATTCCACGGCCGTGGGACTGGGTCTCCGTCCAGGTCGGCCAAACGGTAGGCCCCAATGCCCGCAATTCCCACAATCTTGTATGGGCCTTCCCAGTTCGGTCCAAGCTTCCCGTCTGAAGACACTTTGGTGTTAGCCAAGACCTTCCTCAGGACTAGATCGCCAACTTTGAATTCTCTTGGCTGCACCTTCTTATTGTAGCTTCTTCGTAGCTGCTCCTGATATGCTACTAAGGTGATGAGTGCACGCTCCCTCCTTTCCTCAGCTAGATCGAGCTGCTCGGCGAGGGCTCTATCGTTGCCTCCTGAGTCCACGAGAGCAGTGCGAATGGTTGGCAAACCAGTTTCCAAAGGGATCACTGCCTCTGTCCCATAAGCAAGCGAGTACGGCGTCTCTCCCGTAGATCGCCGTGGGTGGTCCTGTATGCCCAAAGCACGGCTGGAAGCTCGTCTGGCCATTTTCCCTTCTTACCCTCCAGCCTTTTCTTGAGACTCTTTAGGATAGTCTTGTTTGAAGCCTCTGCTTGCCCATTGCTTTGCGGGTAAGCTGGGGTGGAATAATAGTTTCGGATGCCGTACTGGGCGCAAAAAGCCTTGAACTTCTTGCCGAACTGGGATCCATTATCTGAGATGATGGAGTAGGGTACTCCAAACCTTGTGATTATCTTGTTCCACACAAATCTTTCCACCATTGCTTCTGTGATTTTGGCAAGAGCTTCCCCCTCTATCCATTTGGTGAAGTAGTCAGTGCCAATGAGTAGGAATTTTCGTTTCCCCGTTGCCATAGGGAGAGGTCCCACGATGTCCAACCCCCATTGGACAAACGGCCACGGGCTAGTCAGTGGTAGCAAGTCCTCAGCCGGCGCTCGGATTAGAGGGGAAAACCTCTGACACTTTTCACAAGTCTTGACAAAAGCCTTTGCATCCTCCTGCATATAGGGCCACCAATATCCCTGGGATATTTCTCGGTGGGCTATGGATCTACCCCCGGTGTGTCCCCCACAAGTTCCGGCATGGATCTCATGGAGGAACTTCTGAACAAGGGCTGGGTGCACGCATAATAAATATGGACCAAGGAAAGACTTTCTGTAAAGCTTACCTTCTGGAGAGAGCCAAAAACGTACTGACTTGGTTTTGATTTTGTGTGCTTCCCTCTTGTCTTCTGGCAAGATCCCATCTCGGAAGTGTGCCACTATTGGGTCCATCCAGCTCGGTCCAAACTCTATTTCCATCACGATCTCAACAGATCGGCCAATGCTTGGTTCGTTCAGGTAATCCACCGCCACTGTGCGGCGATACTCCGTCCTAACTGCTGACCCTAAGCAAGCCAGCGAATCTGCATGTGCATTCTGGCCCGAGCTGATCTGCTGGATGCGTACCACATCAAGTCTGTCAAGTAGATCTTTGGCCGCTTCCGAGTATGCGGCCATCTTCTTGCTTTTCGTAGCGTATTCCCCTGAAAGTTGGTTAACCACTAACTGTGAGTCACAAAATATTCTCAACATTTTTACCTTGAGTTCCAGGGCACTCCTTAGTCCAGCGATCAGGGCTTCATATTCTGCCACATTGTTAGTAGCACTAAACCCGAGTCATAGTGCCTGCTCCAAAACCAATCCTTCTAGATAAAAAAGTACTACCCCTGCCCCAGATCCTTTGTTGCAGGCTGACTCATCAACGTAGAGCCTCCACTCGTCCGGATCTAACTTGGCCATTCTCGTTGGCTGCTCGGGATTGTTGACTTGCTCCTTCTCGCAGAGAGCTGGTGGTGGTGGAGCCACTGTTGGGGTAAACTCTGCTACAAAATCAGCCAAAATTTGCCCTTTGATTGCCGTTCTAGGCTGATAATCAAGGTCAAATTGGCTCAGCTCTATAGACCACTTCGAGATCCTCCCCGAAAAAATCTGCCTTCCTAAGCGATGCCCTTAATGGATGCTCAGTGAACACAGTGATGGGGTGCTGCAAGAAATAATGGGGCAATTTCCTTGATACGATAACGAGAGCGTATACCAACTTTTCTAGTGGTAGGTAACGTGTCTCAGCATCTAACAACGTCTTGCTTATAAAATAAATTGGAGCCTGCTCTGTCCCCCTTATTCGTAGGAGAACCGAGTTGACCGCATGATCAGATACTGCTAAATATAATATCAACCGCTCCCCAGTTTCTGGAGTAGAGAGTAAAGGAGGTGATGACAAGTAAACTTTCAACTCCTGGAAAGCCTGTTCCTATTCGGCTCCCCACTCGTATCCTTCTCTCTTCTTCAGAAGTTGAAAGAAAGGTCTGCAGCGGTCTGAGGACTTGCTGATGAAGCGATTAAGAGCTGCTGTCATCCCTATTAGCCTTTGGACCTCCTTCGTGGTCTTCGGGCTTTGAAGGTTTTGCAGAGCCGTGATTTGATCTGGGTTGGCTTCAATCCCCCTCTTAGTCACTAAGTGCCCAAGAAACTTCCCCGAGCTGACCCCAAAGGCACATTTCGAAGCGTTTAACTTCAGTTTGTATTCTCTCAGAATGTTGAAAGTCATCTTTAGGTCGGCGAGGTGATCAACCTTTATCCTGCTTTTCACCACCATGTCGTCGATGTAGACTTCCACGGTCTTGTCGAGCTGTTCTTTGAACATTTTAGTAACCAGCCTTTGGTAGGTTGCTCCAGCGTTCTGTGGACGGCCCACCGAGATCGGTGCGGTTTCGCGTTTGAAAAGATTGAAGATTGTTGGAGTCGCCACCCGGATTTGA
Organism: Vaccinium darrowii; assembly: GCA_020921065.1. Lineage (NCBI taxonomy): Eukaryota > Viridiplantae > Streptophyta > Magnoliopsida > Ericales > Ericaceae > Vaccinium > Vaccinium darrowii. The sequence goes on from CM037160.1 coordinate 29,079,003, forward strand.
GGTCTGAACCCGAGAAACCGATTAAAAATATGACTCGTTTGCCCATTTGAAAAAGATTTCACTGATCATGGCGGAGCCAAAGATTTCTCGGATTCGGGGGTTTGGTTACGAGAGGGGAAGGGTTTTACGGCACCCCTCTCGCCCGGTCCGTGAATCGGTCTCTACTCGACATTTTGTGGGATTTTGAAAATGTTTGAAATTTAACTTTATCCACGAAAATAGGGAATCGGGGAATGGCAAACACGTAAATGAATATTAAAACACCAACTAAGTGATGGTGGATGCTTGTGCGAAGTGTACAATGCGATGACAGAATGGTATAAACAAAGAAAATGACAATGAAGGAGAAAAATAGAACTTAAAACACCATTTTGAACAAAATTATTTGTCTTTCCGACACTATTTGCATGTTTTGGAGGGTTTTGATATAGAAATGAGAAGAACATAAAACTACAAAGTTGTAGCCCTTCAAATTATCTACGTTTTGATATATAATACGTTGAAAATGGAGTTCGGAGTAAAAAGTTATGGCTGAAACACTGTGATTGATTTTCTGTTGGGGTTTGAGCGCTCAAGCATGACCTTGAGCGCTCAAGGTTAAGGCCTTGAGCGCTCAAGCCCTTCCCAGATCGCCAAATTCTGCTATTTTATGACATTGGATGATCAAACAACCCCAAATCAATGATTATGGTTTGCTCAGAACAAGATTCGTAAGCTGTTAGAAAACAGATTGAGCGCTCAGAGCCTTGGGCTTAAGCGCTCAATCCTACCAAAATAACAGGTTTTAAAAATGCTTGTCTTAATACTTTTCAGACCTTGTAGGCTCATTTCAAGTATGAGGAACTTGAATGGGCCCACTGGTCTCCCTCAGCAAGACCAAAATAATGATTTTCACATGGTTTTAACTACCTTTTGGCTTGATCAAGGCTTGAACTTGTGGTTTGATGAATGGATGGGTAGTGGCTGTGTTTATGGGCTATAGATGAAGTATTTTGGACAGAGGAGTGTGAGTGTAGGGCTGATTGAGTGATTGATTGAGTGGATGATGGAGTATTTGAGCTTAAAATGGTGATTTTGGCTTGGATGAGGTGGGTTTTGATGGAAGAGCTAGGTTTTGACGAAATTGATGGAATGTATGGGCTGTAAATGGCTTATTAGAGTGAGAGAGGGGCTGTTGTAGTTGGTATCTTAAAGACCCATGTGTATTTGGTCTTAAAGATGAGATTTTTGGGTGTTTTGGAGGTTGAAGATGATGGAGGGTGGTGGCTATGGAGTAGAGAAAGGCTAAAACGTGATTGAAGTGATGAGAGAGAGTGGAGAGGGCTGATGAAGGGTGTGAGAGTGTAAGAGATCAGTCAAGGGAGTGGAGGAGGTTTATATAGAGAGAGAAATGGGAGGGAAATGGGTTTAATTTTTGAATTGGGTTTGGGGGGTGATTGAGGAGATGTTCAAGGGTCTAGAAAGTGTATTTAGGCAGTAGAAAACATAGGTAGACGCTCCTCTTGCAGTAGAATATCATGATTAGATGCTCTGTAGAAAACTGATCTAGATCAGAGTTGAGCGCTCAAAGCCGTGGGCTTGAGCGCTCAAGGTGAGATTTTTGGGTTTGAGCGCTCAAGGTTGGGGCCTTGAGCGCTCAAGGCTGTTGCTCAAAAGGTAAAACTTTGCGGGGCCGCCCCGGGTGCTACCGAACTCCGTTTCGTGCGTGGTTTGAAGCGTTGGAAAGCTTGTCGAGTGTACTTTCTAACCCAAGTAATTTGAACCCAAGATAATTTGTACATCCAAGTATGTGACCATTTTACCCTCAGAAGGTCAGGAAAACAAGTCATTTTGGTAAAACGGACACATCTCCCTCATTTCAAAATGGATTGGGACATATTATATATCAATAAAGAGGGTTTTGAATGTACTAGAAGATGGTGTAGGCTTGGGTTTGTTTTGAAATGGTTTATGGATGGTTTGAAGGGTATTTTGGTCATTTTAGTTGGTTTAAGGTTGTTCTAGGAGGGTTTAGAATGGTTTAGGGTGGTTCGGTGAGTTCAAGCCTTGTTCTTAGCCTTGAGGTATGCACGATTGGTCTATTTCATCATCGGGAATGCTTGAGTGCATCCTGGGTTCAAAATCGAGGTGTCTACACGTTCCTTAGCCCAAACGGCATAACTTTGTAGCAGTAGAGCCCCCTTGGAGAGATGAAAGATGTCTTCTCCTGATCTGGTTCATACATAGCTATTTGATGGTATCCTCGATATGCGTCAAGAAAACTCATCCTCTCATAGCCTGATGTAGCGTCCACAAGTTGATCTATTCTGGGAAGCGGGAAGCTATCTTTGGGACATGCTTTGTTGAGGCTTGTGAAGTCCACACATACTCTCCACTTTCCGTTCTTTTTCTTGACTACCACAGTGTTGGCTAACCAGTATGGATAGGTCACTTCACGTATGGCATCTGCTTGTAGTAGCCGTTCTACCTCCTCAATTACAGCATCTGCGTGCTGTGGTGCCGACCTCCTTGCCTTCTGCACAACTGGCTTGTGCTGAGGATCCACGTTCAAGTGGTGGCAAATGATTTCAGGATCTATTCCAGGCATCTCCTGGGGGGTCCAAGCAAACACATCGACGTGGTCTTTATGGAAGGTGACCAAATCTCTTTCCTCCAGCTCGGAGAGGGTCTCGCCGATCAGGAAATACTTTTCTGCATCGTCCTCCTGAACCTGTATTTTCTTCAACCCTTCCACCATCTTCTTGGTAGGGTCGCCTCCGACGTCCTCCAAGGTTGGTTGATCTGGGACTTCAACCGTTTGTACCAGCTCGGCCCTTGGTGATTTCCTTAAGACCATAGTGAAACACTGATCGGCCACTTTTTGGTCGCCTTTAATGCATTCTATTCCATCTGCTCCGGGGTATTTGATCTTCTGGTGGTAAGTTGAGGAGATTGCCTTCATTTTGTGCATCCACGTTCTTCCTATAATCACGTTATAGGAGGAGGGGATGTCCACCACGAGGAAATCTGTTTTTAGTACTACTGACCCTGCTCGGACGGGCAGTGTGACCTTTCCCATAGGCCACACTGTCTGTGCACTGAAGCCGACTAGGGGGACGAGGCACTTTTGCAACGAGCTGGTTGGGAGCTCCATTCTTTTGAAGGCGTCGTAGTACATGATTTCTGTGCTAGCCCCTTGATCAACAAGAATCTTCTCCACATCGTGTTCCCCTATTCGTAGGGTGATTACTAATGCGTCGTTATGGGGCACTGATACCCCATCCAGGTCGTCATCAGTGAAGGTGATTGGGGTATCCATGACCCTTTCTGCCCTTGGCCTTTTCATGCCGAGCTTCATGACCTGCTTTGCCTATCCGTTGACCCTTTGGATGTGCCTTATTTCATTATTTGTGTATGGGGCAACCAATCCATGTATCATATGGATCGTTCCCTTTGGACCTTTCTCGTAGTCCATTTCTTCAATCAGGTCGGCATCATTCTTGCTATCGGCCAAGAATTCCTTTAGATGGCCTTCTGCCACCTTCTCATCTAGGAACTTCTTGTACTCCACACAATCCTCAGTCATATGCCCCCAATCCCTGTGATAGCTGCAGTGCTGATTGGTGGCCCTCCTTTTCTCCGGGTTCCCAGTCATCTTTGGGGGTCTCCTGAACCATTGTTCATTCTTGATCCTGTATAGCATTTTGTAGATAGGTATATTGAAAGTCGCCATGATGCTGAAATATGACTTGGGGTCTGGATCAGCTTTGTCCTTCCTCTGCTGTGCATAATCGTTCCTTCCCGTTGTGAAGTCCTTCTTGTATACCTTTGGCTCCACCGTCCTTTCCTCTGGGAGCTGAGGTTGCCCAGCTATGATCTTCCCCCCATCCTGTAGGATATCATCTTCTACCCGTGCATGCTCCTGAATTCTTTCCATCAATTTGGCCACAGTCTTGACTGGGTGCATGGTAAGCGATTCTCGTAGCTTACTATGCATGGGCAGACTTGTTTTGAACGTTGCTAGAGCATACTCCTCACTACAATTTTCGATTTCGTTGAAAGTTTCCCAATAGCGCTTTGAGTACTGACGCAGGGTCTCATCATCCCTCTGCCTCCTAGAGGTCAATGCATCAAAGGTTTTTGGAGCTGCTCGGCTTGTGAGGAACCAAGCGATGAACTCCTTGGCCAGCTGAGTCCAGCATAAGATTGATCCTTCTGGGAGCTTATGGTACCAACTTAGTGCCACTTTCCCTAGGCTGGACGGGAACATTTTGCACAACAATGCATCTTCTTGCTCATGCATAAACATGGCCTGCTGATAGTGCTGAATGTGGGCCACAGGATCCGTGCTGGTTTCATAAGGGATGAACGCTGAATGTTTCACTCTGTTCGGCGTCTTCTCCGCGCGGATCCAGTGGGCCAATGGTGATTTAGAGATCTGACCTAGGGCCTCTTTAGCTGCTTCTCGTGCAGTTCTGGGGCCTTGATCAGCTTGGCCGGCATCCCTTCTTCTTGCGTGCTGCTTAGGAATATGCTCGTTAGAGCCAGACCTCTCATATCTGTCCCTAGCGTGCTGCTTAGGAATATGCTCGTCAGAGCCAGACCTCTCATATCTGTCCCTAGCGTGCTTCCTTCTCTCTCTTTTCTCAACAGAAATGCTCCTATCTCTCCTTTTTCGTGGAGAGGCTGCTCGGTCGGTGGAGATGTTGTCGTGATGATGACTTTTCCTCTCTTGCTCATGGTGTACGGATCTCGTCCGTGAGCGTATGTCTTTTTCTTTCTCCTGAAGCTGCTTTTTTAGGTCCTGAATCTCTCGTTCTCGTCGAGTGACTTCACGGGCCAATTCCTCTGCCTCTTGTTCCTTTCTGTCAAGGCTATCTTCCCTTTCTCGATTCCTCATGCGCCTGTTACCATCCCTCCTCGGGGGGCTTCTTCCCCGCTCTCGTCAGGTGGAGGCCTCCCCACCTCCTGGTGGTGTCTTTGAGCGTCTCAGCCTTGGAGAACCATGGCGTATTAGGCGTGTATCCCTGAATTTTGGAATCTCAGGGATACTCCCTATGTCAAACCTCTTTGTTGCTGGCTTTTTCTGTGGTGCTCTTAGAATCAGAGGAGTTTTGTCCACCCTTGTGCTCTTTCTCGTAGTATACACAAGCGTGGTACCGTCATCTTCTACGTCCTTTCATCGTGGGGTGTATAGAAGAGGTTCTGAAAGTACCATTGTTGATCTCTGTTGAGAGGGATCGAGTTTTGTTGTTAGCGTTTCCCACAGACGGCGCCAATTGTATGGGGATAAATCCACGTAACCCTGGATCACGTGCTTCCTTGAATCAACCCTAAATCTGCAAGACAGAAAAAGGGTTAGAGCACCTTTGCCTCTCGTTGGCAAAGGCCCTCCGATGCCTAAGTTAGTATCTCGTACTTAAATCACAATGCATATGGAAGTTGGGTTCCCACGACGTACCTTTTTGTCATGGTTATGGTCTTGCCTTTATAGGGGTAGACGTTCTTCACTTTAGGCATCTCATGCCCTTGTTTCTATTCCCTCTAGGAATCCTTTTTCCTAATAGGACTTTCCTATTTGGGGTGTACTCCTAATCACATTAGGATTTCCCATATCTGTCCCTTATCTCACGGGATTACTTCCTTATCACTTAAGGAACTATTTCAGAATATTCTGGAATGTCTCACCGCCTTATCCGTGGCGGTGCCGTGCTTACACGTAGATCGGCATGACTCGTACATAACTCAGCTACTCACGCCGAGCTGAGTCCATGTATTCCAGAATGCTATTCAAGCTTTACCCGTAGCTCCCCCAGCTCGGCCGTACCAGGGCATCCCCTTATGACTTACACCGAGCTGGCACATCCTGGTATATTAGTTCATTCCTTTCATTCTGGCCTTACTCATGGCCAAACCAGCTCGGCACAGGGCTCACGAATACCCTATGTGGTGCCGAGCTATTCACCCTTTCGTGGTGACTGCCATAGGCACGTGTTATGCCTAGTAGCAGGGTAATCAGATTTTACCCACTCCATCTCTCACCAAAGGGTACCCACACCCAAATGCAAAAGTAACAAAGGCTTTCAAGTTATTACACATATCAAATTTTTTATCAAAAGATCGAAGAAATAGGATTTACATGATCAACTCCCAAAAATATACTAAATATGGAGAGAATGAAATAAATAAGCTTCATTCCATGCATCCATACTCCAAGTACCTGAAAATGATAGGGTGAGCTCACTAGCCCAGTAGGAAATTTTTCAGTTTTCTACTAACGCTAAGGGTATAGAGAATGAAAGATGCATATGAAAAAGTGATAAACATGGATGAATTGACTAATAGAGGTTATGATTGCTCGACTCAACGTTAGGTGTCCACAAGATATCCAAATGTCCAAGGAAATACCAAAAACAAATGTTCAAAAATAACCCAAGTGTCCATCGATTTCCTCTTAATCGTTACGAAACGTGTCGTGTGTCCGATTTCATCAAAAATGCCATATACTTTATCAAACATCTCATTTTCAAACACTTCACAAAATAACCACTTGTTTTAATAGGGAATAAATCCCTTTGCCAGATTTCGTGGGCTCCGTGCACTCCTGCCAAATTTCGTGGGCTCCTTGAACCCCTGCCGGATTTTGTGGGCTCCATGCACCCATGGCCTGGGACGCACCAAATGGTGGCCCTAGTATTAATGATCACCATTTAAAAAAAAAGAATTCATTTAACCCTCATGTATCCAAAACATTCATGTAATTCATTTCGTTCAAAATCTCGTTGTACATCGATGACGGCTAAATTAACACGTGTCCAAGTACGTGAGAAATCAAGACGATTTATGAATTACATCACGATAGGCTAGGGAGGTGTTTTCCAATAAGTTTCGAGGTGTAGGGAATGGATATGCCAAGTACAAGTACGAACAAGCGACCAAAATCGAAGAAAACAAGTTTTGGTGAGTTGGGGGAAGTTGGATTGATCCACCTCTAAGGGTATAGAGAATGAAATATGCACATGAAAAAGTGATAAACATGGATGAATTGACTAATAGAGGTTACGATTGCTCGACTCATCGTTAGGTGTCCACAAGATACTCAAATATCCAAGGAAATACCAAAAAAAAAAGTTCAAAAATAACCCAAGTGTCCATCGAGTTCCTCTTAATCGTTACAAAACATGTCATGTGTCCGATTTCATAAAAAATACCATATACTTTATAAAACATCTCATTTTCAAACACTTCACAAAATAACCACTTGTTTTAATAGGGAATAAATCCCTCTGCCGGATTTCGTGGGCTCCGTGCACCCTTGCCGGATTTCGTGAGCTCCGTGAACCCCTGCCTGATTTCGTGGGCTCTGTGCACCCCTGTCGGATTTCGTGGGCTCCGTGCACCCATGGCTAGGGATGCACCGAACAGTGGCCCTAGTATTAATGATCACCATTTAAATTTTTTTTTTCATTTAACCCTCATGTGTCCAAAACATTCATGTAATTCATTTCATTCAAAATCTCGTTGCACATCAATGGTGGCTAAGTTAACACGTGTCCAAGTACGTGAGTAATCAAGATGAGTCATGAATTACATCACGATAGGCTAGAGAGGTGTTTTCCAATAAGTTTCGAGGTGTAGGGAATGAATATGCCAATTACAAGTACGAACAAGTGACCAAAATCAAAGAAAACAAGTTTTGGTGAGTTGGGGGAAGTTGGATTGATCCACCTCTAAAAGTGGATTGATCCACCTCTAAAAGTGGATTGATCCAATTTAGTTATAGGCAGAACAGAATCAATCCGGATCAATCCAACCCAACAAGTGGATCGATCCAATTTAGTTAAATGCCAAACAGAATCAATCTGGATCGATCCAATCCAACAAGTGGATCGATCCACTAAGGTTCAAAATGAAATTAAAAGGTTTTGGATCGATCCAACTGTAAGGGTGGATCGATCCACCTGCGTTACGAGTGAGATTTTGACAGCTTTTTCCAAAATGAAGGGGGCTTCAATCCAAGTCAAATTTGAGGTTCCAAATCACAACAAAACATCAAAGGAGAGTGTATTGACAACTAATTTATGGATCAACCAAACAAATGTGTGGAAATCAAGCTCACCCAATATCAAAATCAACTCTCATGGTAGTGTCAAAGTTTGGCAAGAAATCAAGAGAAATGAAAAGTGTCATGCAATATTTCAGACCATATACACTTAGAGAAAGTAGAGATAAGTTCCATACCTCAAAGATTTAGCTCCAAATCATGTGAAAAGTAAAACCCTAGCTTCCTCATTCAAGCATCAACTGAAAACAAGCCTTCTAGAGCAATTCCAAAGCAAACCGGGTTCCAAAATGTGTGTAGATGATGAATGTGTGAACGAATCTTGAAGGAATTTGGATTTGAGTGTGAGATTTTGGGTGGAGGTGGAAGAAATTTTGGAGAGGAGCAAGAGGGAGAAAGAGCCGGTTATTTTGAGAGAGAGAGAGAGTTAGTTTTCTCAAAAAAATTAGCCATATTAAAATATATACACCCCACTAATTGCACTCACACCCCTTGTATTTTTAATGTACTTTAAAGACACCCCAATGTATATACTAACTCCACATTGACCCCACTTTACTCTATTTTCATTTCCTCACATTTTCCTAACTTTATTTCTAAAGAAAAAGAAAATCACTTAAAAACACGAGTCCTTACACCTTCTCTAAGGGATTGCTGCCTGATGCCTTTCTTTTCTTTGGCTGATACCGTTCTAACTGAAATCTTGTAACATATTTGGTCCCTAACCTTGTCGTAGCATTAAATTGGGAAGAGGAAGGTGGTAAAAGAACGGTTTTAGGCTGTGCCATCTTTTGTCGATTTTCAGCTTCTTTATCTAATTTTCTTAACTTAAAAAGTATATCAGCCTTACCATTCACAGCAGAGAAAATTCTTGTACACTAGTTTTTTACTAGCAACAAATGGGCTTTCACCCTAAAGTATGACCACTGAAACTCGACATTGCTAAAGTTGGATTGCCAATTTGCGTTTCCACTTCCGCCTCCACCCCTTTTGACTATTTTTGTGACGTATTCCCAAAGAGGAGCATTATCATCATTTTTAACATCAACAATACTATAAGGCACATTTGAACTAGAAATTGAACAAAAATGGTTGATGTTGATGAAGTTGAACTCATTTTCCTATAACAAATTAACAATTTAAATGGAATCTACAAAAGTCACAAGTCACACACAATCCCGCACACATACACAGTCCTAGTTGAAACCAAATTGATATATGGAAAGCAAAGAACTTTTGGGTTTACAATTACACACATACTCACACACACACACACATAGAGAGAGAGAGAGATTGTACCAGTAATAGAAAGATTGATCGGCAGAGACAGACAATTTAGGGTTTTAAACCTGGAGAGAAATCTAGAAATAGAGAGAGGGGGAGAGGAGATGAAGGGCCATAAAGAGAGAGAAAAAACTTACTAGCGATGCAGAAGAGATTGATTAGTAGAAACTGCAGTGGAGATCATCCACAAAGATGGAACCGAGAAGGGGATTGTACTCGGAGAAAATTGGTTAACTGGTTTTAATCGATCGTGGTCTTTTCGATTTAAGGAATAAGGAAAATTTCATTTTAAGTCTAAGATTTTATGTTCTTTCATCTGGAACCCCTGAATTTTAACAAAAACTTTAATTTTGGACAAACATACCCGCCAAAGTACCCATCAGCGTACTGACGAAGTAACCATGCCATACCCAACATACTCAAATGTACCCAATACATTTTTTTGCCGTACCTAGTCGTACCTGTACTAGTACTCGGTACTCATGCGACACACTACACCATTTTGGAGGACCCGTGCTTCATAGAGATACGAAGACGGCATGAGACACGACAAAAATAAATAAATTGGTAATATTTATTTTAAATAGTGGAAACATAGTTATACGTATAAACATAAAGATTCAATATATATAAAGAAGCATCATATATGCATCATGGGGCTGATTCCCCTCACACAACCGATAACACAACATTTGACACAACAAATGTAAATCACCCATTTTGGAGTCCCAAGTAAATGATTGGAGCCTTTTAATTTGTTTAGAAAATGTTTTTAGAGTACCCATATAAAATCATCTCATTTGGATATCAGTAAGACTTGATCGGTATTTGTTCCTAAAGTTGACAGGATGAAAACTAAATGAATCGATCAAGTCGATCAAGCTTTTACTGATATCCAAATGAATTAATTTTCTACGAGTACTCTTAAAACATGTTTTAAACAAATAGAACGGCTCCTAACATTAGCGCGGGGCTCTGATTATTATTGTGTCAAATTTTGTATTATTGATTGCGTGAGGGGAACCGGCCCCATACATCATATTATACTATTCAACCAATATAGACGACATGAGCAATCATAGCCAATGCATCACTAGTGAACTTTGTAACATTTCAGAAGAAACGAAGAAAGCTACTGTACAACCGCCTTGGCTTCTGTCAAACCACAGTGTTGCCCATATACTTTTGAAGTATTTCACTCCTGTCCTTGCCCGCCCATCTGCCCAAGAACTTGACCGGACTTCACCTAAAGGCAAAGTGGCAGACGAAATGGGCCAAATGGCTGCCCGCCCTTCCCTCTTTTTATGTATAGGTTAGATAATAAAAATGTAAAGGTAAACATTTTTTAGTATAATGAAAAAAAAATTGTGGTACAAGAGAGTGATTGTTCTTTTTCACATTTTTATTTTTGGCTTTTTACATTGTAGCTGTTTGGCACACTATTTGTAGAATGCATTCCACAAAAATGAGTTTTGATTTTTATTGTTGGAGAAGAGAAGTGAGAAGTCGGGGGAGATGAGCTTTTTTAGTTCTCATTTTTCAAATTTTTTTTTATTTTGGTTAACAAAAAGCCCTTCAGAATGTTTTATGCAGATATTTCCTGCGCCATGCTATAGGTACACCATTTGGTGCACACCAAACGCACACCGCGTTGTGTGGAACCCATTTCGAGATTCCATACCAATGATCGGAGACGCTCAACTTATTCAAAAAATGTTTTTAAAAATTCCTATAAAAAATCAACTCAATCGGATATTGGTAAGGGCTCAATTGATTCTTCGCTCAATTTGTTGTCACAAAATTGAGCAAAGAACTAATCGGGTGCCCTGTATCGATATCCGATCAAGTTGACTTTTTTACAGATTATTAAAAAATATATTTTTAACAAATTGAGCGGCTTCGTCAGTTGTGTGGAATCCTAAGATGGGCTCTACACAACGCAGTGTGCATTTGGTGTGTACTAAGTGGTGTACCCATAGTTTTATATTGTATCTTCCAAACATTACTCCTGTTACAAATTACATTATGCACACAAATCTTTCAAACACTTTGCAAATTCATAGTAAAACATTTGGGCCATAATATACAAAACCAAAAACATAAAACGAAAAATACAAAAACTAAAAAACGAGGCTCCTAAAACTCGGTGGTAGCCTGGTGGATAGGGTGCCTTACATTTCCAAGAGAGACTCAGTTTCGAGTCTTGCCAGTAGCAAGGGATTATAAGGGTACACATTATTGTCCACTTGTACCTAGGTAGTGCTATGGTGACGGGCCTGTTCTCTCAGACAATAGCTATGACTTGAACCAAACATTTCATTGGCGAGTCAGAAGCCCATACGGTCACGTCCGGGGTTGCTACATTGGTTGTTCCCTCTCACCCTTTTTGCGGTTCAAAAAAGAAAAGTAGATCTTAGTTAAACGATACAAATATTAGAATAAAATTATAATTTTGTATGTAGAAATATTTCGGGACGGGGTTGCATCAACCTGACGGTCGTCACATGAACCCGATCCGATCGAGTTCTTAAAAATTTCCCCAACTCCACCCCGATCCAAAACTTTGACGAAAACCCGTCCCAGTCAAGACGGTGTAGGAACGGGTTCAGGTTAAGTTATCGTGCGTTCGCTGTCTTGACACTTGAACTTACATTTTCGAATGGAGTCAAAACTACTGAGATGAAATTTTCCCCAAGAACAAACAGCAAATCACATTGCCGAGACAGAGGAGAGAGAAAGCAAACCCATACAGGAGAAGGAGAAAGAGAGAGAGAGAGAGAATTGAGAGGGGAGGAATCCCCAATTCATCAATTTCCTCCTCCACAGCACAAAGGGTAGAGAGAGAGAGATCCAGTAATTGATCTAGTAATTCATCAATTTCCTCCTCCACCACTACCACACAATACAAGTCCACAACAAAAATCCCACCATTCGGATCGATCTTTTCGATCCCAACACGCCAACCATGTCTCTAAACATGAAAACCCTAACCCAAGCCCTAGCCAAGACAGCCGCCGTGATCGAAAAAACCGTATCCACAACCGTACAGGAAGTCACCGGACCCAAACCCCTCCAGGACTACGACCTCCTCGACCAGATCGGGTCTGCCGGGCCAGGCCTCGCTTGGCGGCTCTACTCCGCCAAGGCCCGCAATGTCGGATCCTCCTCCCAGCAGTACCCCACCGTCTGCGTCTGGGTCCTCGACAAGAGATTCCTATCCGAGGCCCGGTTGCGGGCTGGGCTGTCCAAGGCGACCGAGGACTCATTTTTTGATATTATACGGGCTGATGCGGCGAGGCTGGTGAGGCTGAGGCACCCCGGAGTGGTCCATGTGGTCCAGGGTTTGGATGAGAGCAAGAATGCCATGGCTATGGTCACTGAGCCCTTGTTCGCTTCGGTTGCGAATGCGCTCGGGTGTTTGGATAATGTTGCAAAGGTGCCCAAGGAGCTCAAGGGGATGGTAGGTAGTCTAGTGATGTCATGTTTTTATTCAATTTCAGTTTCTTTGATGTTGTGTGTAGTAATCTGCCCGTATAAGTTTCGGTGCTATAAGGTAGTTTAGAAGATCCTGCTCTAAAAGGAGTTCGATACCCTAGTGCCAATTACTATTTCAAATTTTTTACCCAAAGTTTGATGTTTGTGTAGTTCTATGTCACTTAAGGTATGCTATTCTGGTATTTTTTTAACTACCCAACTGACTTGCCATGTCTTTCTTCTTTTTTTTTTTTTTTTAAAATCCTTTTTTTTAGTGAATGCTCATGTGGATTTTCTGCTGGTTTGATTGAATTTTCTTAATACTGATTTGAATCTTTTGTGCGTTACAAAAATTAAAAAAACCTATTTCAACTTTGCATTGTTATTTGGGATTCGATGATGTTATGTGTGGTACCTGCCCATATACGTTTCTGTGGTATATTGAAGTTTAGAAGATCCTGCTCTTAAAGGGGTTTGTTACCGTAGTGCCAATTATTTCTCTGAGGTCCTAACATGTCACATCCAGTGAGTGAGGCCGGCCAGGATGATTTATCAAATTCTTATATTTTTGACCCATTCAGGCTGGATTTGAAACTGGTTTGTGGAAAGCCATTGATGTAGCCTTTAGTCTTATGAAGATTTAGTGTGATTTAATTTTCGTGGAGATACGATATTGACAATATAGGGCTGTGAGTAGGACATTGTAATTCCAAACTACATACGATAGTAGTAAATGGCCCTATCTTTGGCTTCGTTTTTGTTGATTAATTAATTCCAATCATTGATTGGTTATAGCCTCTCAATGGTGTACAGGGTGTTGTAAGAGCTGAACAAATATTTGGTGAGTAGGGTTATCCTATGAACTAGACACAGCTTGATGAGGTGTACAATATAGGGTTAGCCTCTCAATGCCATTATCCAGAATGCTTATAAAGTTAGCTTCCATAGTACATGTTGCAATGCCAATTTCTTGAAGAGTAGTACAATTTGTTTTGTAAACGCCCACTAGGCTTTAATAGTCATTCTGACGTACCTTTACATCAGTTTGTAGTTTTTCTTGAATGAGTTCTTTCGATGCAGGAAATGGGATTAGTGGAAGTGAAGCATGGCTTACTTCAGATTGCAGAATCCTTGAACTTCCTCCATAACAATGCACGTCTTATTCATCGGGCGATAGCTCCTGAGGTTAGCTGCTGTTTTACTCCCTTTAGTAATGGTGTTGTGATCCACACAATATAATTCTAGTACTTAAGTAGAAATCTTTCGTTGGTTGTTTTGAACTAGTTGAGAACCTTTCTTGATGGTTCTTGTTGTTGTTTCATCCACTCAATGTATAAATGAAATGATAAAGTAGTTCCTCATTTACTTTGCAGAATGTCCTCGTTACGTTAAGTGGTGCTTGGAAGCTTGGTGGATTTGGTTTTGCTATTTCGACAGATCAGTCTGGTGATTTCACTAGCACGCAGGCCTTCCATTATGCTGTGAGTTAGAACTGCGAAACATTATTAGTTTATTTTGATGTCGGTTAGATTTGTTCGCTTTGAGTTTGATCGTATATGATGTACTTGTCTTCTAGTCTGGTTAGATGCTGCATGGTGAACTGTGACCTTTGTTTTTTTCTTATTTCACTTTCCCAAGTGCAGTTGTTATTTTCAATGATTATAGTGTTGTCGTTTTATACTGCATAAGGTTTCTCTTCATGATGGGTCTTTACGCTTTTTATTTCTATGGTGATGGTGATGGATAAATTAGTTTCATGGGAAGTTCGCTGGGTCTAGCTCATTGAGTCTTGTTTCATAGGTGAATTGCGTTCTGTTTCATTCCTGAACTGTATTTTTGTGTTCAATTTTGACTGAACAGGAGTATGATGTTGAGGATTCACTACTGCCCCTTCAACCTTCTCTCAATTACACTGCTCCTGAATTGGTTCGGAGTAAGACATCATCAGTCGGATGTTCTTCTGATATTTTCAGTTTTGGGTGCCTTGCCTACCATTTGATTGCTCACAAGCCTCTGTTTGACTGCAACAACAATGTGAAGATGGTACTGTTTAATATTATTTATTCAATTTTGTCCGATGTTTACTCACATACTCGTATTTTCATAATCTCAATTAGCTTCTTTTGACAAGACCGAAGAGTAGCATATTGCCTGATGCTTCTTGTTCTAGTAAGGAAGACCATCTTTACTTTTTTCTGTCCTTCATATTTTATTTTTATAGGTCTAGAACTTCATTATGCACCTTCAATATTCATTGTTTTCTCATGTAATTTTCAGCCTTATAGTACTGGTTTTTGAGATTAATCTATTACTATTTGCTTTTCTCTTAAGGATATGGTTTTCCAATTACTAGTTTATGTTATAAGGTTGTTTTAGTACTACTTTTTAATTGAGTTTTATGATTCAGATCAGATTTAGGGGAGTATATGATATCAGTTGGTTGTCATTGAATGATTACATGTTGCCCATGTGCCTCTGGCATATAGAAATCAAATATAGAACTGGAGTCCTAATTTAGTGTTTCGTAAGCTTAGTAGCAGCGTCCTCCTCTGGGGTGTCGAATCCACCACTGAGTCTCGCTCTGGCGCTCCCAAGTCAGAATCTCCTGGGCTGTGTTTGGTTAGATAGTTTAGTTTAGTTTTGATGATGTCAGCAGGTGTAATGAGTGGAGAGAGATAGAGAGAGAAATGAGGGAAATGATGATGTCATCAAGGTTCTAAAACTCGCTAGGCGCTCCCAGGGCGGCCGGGCACTTTCTAGCTTCCAGGGCCGAGTACTCGGCGCCTAATCGGGCAATTAGTCAGGATAGTCGGGATAATCAGTCTAGTCGGGCTAGTTGGCGAGGGTCCTTCTAGCGCCTGGGCGGCGAGTACTCGCCCTTCTAGACCTTCTTTTAGAACACTGGATGTCATCAAAACTAAAACTAAAACTAAACAGGGAAACGAACGAGGCCTTGGGAACTTTGGTCCCATCGAGAAAGGAGCTCGCTCCCAAATATGATAGAACCTCTACAAGGATACTAACAAAATAAAAGATATCAAGCAAGAGAGAGTTTGAGGTAATGGTTGAATATTTCAAAAATATATAACTCAAATTATTTAAGTGCTTTCCGTAAACGTAATATTTACGTATATTTACTTGAGGAATATTTGCAGGTCAACACAAATGATAAATTGACATGTATAGTAGGACCAGCAACAATATGATTTTCTTTTACACCATTCATTTATTCAAGTATATTCTTATATATACCTAAATATAGACCCCTATAGAGGCTCCCAACCTTAGATACTTCTATATCATCCCACTCTGCCGCTTCGATCCCGTTCCCACACCCGCTCCCAGTTTGTGCAATTAAGATCATAACATGAACTGAATTGAGAATCATAGGAGTCGGCATAAACTTTGGGAAAAAGATCTTATACAATATTTGTATATACTAGGGGAAGAAATATTTATCATAGACATAGAGTGGAAGGTGCTCATGGGCAAGGAGCGGAGAGGAGTTGCAAACTTGCTGTTGATTTGAGAGAGAGTGCTAGAGAGCTGTGAAAGATTGAGAGGTAGCTTGGAGCCTTGGACTGTGCTTTGTGTAAGAGAGAGAGACTAAAAAGGTGAGAGCTAGTAAAGCCAGGGCAGTCCTAAATAAACCAAGCTTATAAGCTTTAATAACAAGAACCAATAGGATGATGCCCTATGTATGTCGTACCATTTAATTATTTAGTCTGACTATGGCTAGGGTTACCCAAAAACGACAAGCACCACCTTTTGTTTTTCGATACAACCCATTTCTTCGACAAAGCCAATTGTTTCTTGTTGTTTTTGTTCGTTCGTTTAGATTATTTCAATAACTGCCCTATTGCCGAAGAAGTCAATTATATTATTTCAATACCTGTACAGCTGTACTAGTTTTTTGTACCCAAAGAAGGACTACTAGTTTCTGGTTTTTCCTGTTACTTGGCTTTTTTAGGTGTTTTACTTATTTTGCATTAGTTGCAGATTTGATCAGATGTAATATGGAGTGCAGATACATCAGTATCTTAGTCTTTTGGTGGGCCCAAGTAATTACCAGGGCACCTAGTTTGCATGGTCCCCAAGTTTTATTCACCACCCCTGGGATATCCGTATATATTTGTACATGATGAACTAGTGTTATTGTAGGAGGAATGAAGTCTTTCCGATGAATATGGTGTTGGTCATGACTCATGAGATTTGGTTGTTGTCTTTCCATATTTCTGTTCAAGGGTGTGGTGATAGGTTCACTTGACTAGAGAATGACAAAACATGGGGAAAAAGCTGTAAATAACCATAGCGTATGGAAGTCCTCAATTGCACAGGTGTTGTAATGTACTCCCTCCGTCCCAAAATTTTAGTCCACTTTCACTCTTTCCATTAAATTTCAATTGTCTATATCTTTCAATTTATAATTTTTTTTTGAGATTTCAAAAAATTTGTTTAATAAAACTAATTGAGATCTATCAAATAAGATCCATATTGCATATACAAAGTCTTATATATCACAAGATATAAACCTTTTTTTTCATCAGGTTAGAATAGTAACATGGACTAAAATTTTGGGACGGAGGGAGTATGATATAGCACATTTTCTCGAAAATTTGTTGGGCTGTTTTGGAAGTTGGTCCTGGAATGTGCAGTATCATTTTTTTTTTTTCCGGGGGTGGGGGTTTGTGCAGTTGGTCTCATAGGAAAGTTACCCATATCTTGACAATCACGTAGATTTTGTAGATCCCTTGGGGTCAGATAGAATCTAATGCCTTTCTCTTCTTTATTGTCAGATTAGCCTCCTCAGTGGTTCTTATAAGATACTAAGATAGTGGTGTAATCTGTTGCTTCTTTTCCCTTTTTGCAGAACACTTTTTTTTATGCCTTTTAACGATATTATCTTTACTAATCCCTGATTTTTCGCTGTTTTTTTATCTTTAAAATGACTATCCTTCCTAACATGGGAAATTTTTTCATGTGGACCCATTTTGTTCATAAGTTTATGTCAAAGTTTGTCTAATGCAATGGCACTAGTTGAAATTCACTACTCATTTCCTCCGGATTTATCTGTATCTGCAATAGAAATGAAATGCTTATTGAGGGTATTCCTTTCTTCTGTTGTTTCATTCTTTTCTTGCTGTTGTAAAGTTGGTTAAAAGTTTGAACTACTTGTGTTTGTTGCCCGCAGTACATGAATACTTTGACTTACCTATCCAGTGAGGCCTTTTCGTCCATTCCGCCAGAGTTGGTCCCTGACTTACAAAAAATGGTGTCTGCTAATGAGGCTTTTAGGCCAACAGCCTTGGACTTCACAGGTAGGAACATCTACACGTGATCATGATATAGTAGAAAATTCTTTCAAATTCTTACCGGAACTAGTTGACTTGCCTGTTCCAACTGCGCTATTGATTTGATTTGTTTGTCACTAGATGGTCGTCGTCTCATGTGGTTCTTTCCATTTCTGTATAGCTTCGATATGTCAGCTATCAAATATCACCATTGATTGCTTCCATTATTGATCGCTGATTATAATTTGTCATCGTCATCATTGATGGTTGCCTTCATCATAAAGTATATACAAGGACCAACAAATAATAAATTGATTTTCTCCATCATTAGTATAGTTTTTCTCAATTAATATTAATTAATGCGTAAATTATATGTTTTTATAAGATTTTTCACTTAAAAAACATACATAAAAGTCCTTCTACCTTTCTTTCTTAAGTTTTTGATCGCAAAAGTGCCCCATAGAATTCTGATTATTGCTCTTGTATGTTTTGTATTTTTTCGAAAAAAGGGTTGAACTAGAATAACGGATACCGTTGTCATGATTGTCCTTCTATATTATTTCGTTATTCTATGGGATAGAGCTATACATTAAAAAATATTTCACTTGGTTGTTTCACCTGTCAATGATTTTTTCATTTGGTCATATAGTTTTCATGATGTCACTTGTTGCTGCTGACTGCTACCTTCCTGCCCCATGATAATTTTTTTGTCATCACTTTTGACTGTTTCCAATCCCTAATATCGCCATTTTCTTTAGGTGATTATGATATGTCACATATCTTAATAGGGAAATCAATTTATGTCACGTGACATTGTCATTGCTTCAAGCTTTATATAAGTTGTTGTGATTGGTTCTTTGCTCAAGAATAGTCATTGAAGGTAACATGAAAAAACAGAAATATTCATGATTTGTTACTTATTTAGGATAAGTATTGAGCAAGCAGTGAACGAAAATAATGATCTCAATTGTAGTAGATGAGATCATTATTGAAAAGGAAGTGTTGGACTGAAGATAAACTTATCTTCCCACATAACTAGTGATATTAAATGATGAACATAACTGCTGGATAGGTAATCTCTCTCTTTTTCATACCTTAGGAAAATTAGGAAAGCGGAAGGGTAAAGTTTGATCGGGAAACAAATGGAATGAAGTATGTGACATCGTATAACATTCAGTGGGCCCTTCATCTGCATCAATTTTATCCAATCGCAGGTTTCATAAAAATGGAAGATAGGAAGGAGATTAAATAGGGTCTCCCCTTTTTGTGTAGTTGATTGAGAACGGAATGCCTGTGACCCTTGAGAGAGAGTCAATTTAGGGCACACTTTAGAGGAGTAGCAAAATATTTACCAAAATGCTGTCCTTTAAGATGAGCATATCTGGAATGATAAAGCATCCACCGATGCGACTCTTTCAAGAGCTGACACACAATGTTTCTTACAAGTATATCGTATCAGGCCTTGGGAGTCTCATCTCTCTGCCAAGAGGCTTGTTTCTGTCATTTGAGATGGAAGGTAGGGGGCCGTGAAATTTCTATCTCAATGAACAACCAACTTACGAGCTTGCGTAGATTGCCAACCAGCTCCCCCAGTAACAGGACTCCTGTTTCAGATGTCCT
The DNA here is from genome assembly GCA_020921065.1 of Vaccinium darrowii. Lineage (NCBI taxonomy): Eukaryota > Viridiplantae > Streptophyta > Magnoliopsida > Ericales > Ericaceae > Vaccinium > Vaccinium darrowii. The sequence continues at coordinate 29,098,713 of CM037160.1, forward strand.
CGAGTCAACTCATTGAAGGCCAAGTCAGTCTATAGTTGTCCATGTTTCTTACTCGACATGATGAGCGATTTGTATGCCAAAACATTTTCCAAGTTCTAATTGGAGCTGCTTCGAGTATCAGTCACTTATGTCAATGGCCAGAAGCCTGCCCATTTATATGTAGCTACTGGTTAGTCCTGAGCTGAGCCAAATGATTGTGGTGACTTGTTTGGAATCTGAAACTGGTTGCTCCAACTAGAAAGAAAAATGTGATAACATTTGCAAGTGAATTGTTTCGAAAACATAGAATGATAGGTTACTGATTAGTGAAGTATGAAACCACCCACTTTCACCATTCAGTCATTCTATAGTACTCGTCTACACGACCATCGGAAAATGACAGAAATAATAGGAAGGACCAGCCTGATGGGTTCTGATGACATTAACAAGTTTTTGTGAAAAATATTACACACCACATCTCTCGGAAAGTATGCCAGTATTCTTCACTCTTTCATGATGAAGATTTCACAAGTATCATTGTGTCAACTCCTGGATTATAATGAAAGAAGGCAACATTGCTGAGTGACAGATTTTTCACTTTTTATCTCGTACACAAAATCCCAAATAGAATCCAGTAAGTGGCATAGTTTGTTGAATACCTCAATGGAAAGTAATTACTGCATATATTCTGTTACACCAACGGTATGTGGCACAGACACTTCGTTGGAAGTCATATACTGGTGTCGGAGACCGACACTCCCGACATCTGTCCGGCACTTGAAAATGCTCTAGACACTCTTGGGACACAAAAAAAGTTCGGGTGTTTAATGAGATAGTAGATTCTAATTAAAATTTGGGAAAATCTTATTTTTTTGTGACTAATGATGGTGTATTGTATTATAGAGGCTAGGGGTGTAATCGAGCCGAGCCAAGTCGAGTTTTGAGATGCTCGAGCTCGGCTCGCTGAAAAATGGGTCAGCTCGAGCTCGGCTCGAGCTTGAAACGAGCTTACTTTCCCCGGCTCGAGCTCGGCTCGCCAATAATTTGTATGGCTCGAGCTCGGCTCGGATTGGCTCGGTATGCATGAGTTGCCTGTGAGCAGGTGATGGAGGGAGGGAGGTCTGCACTTATAAGAGATTTTCACAAGGAAATTTTGTAAATAGCCGATGTGGGATTCTCCACACAGCACTGATGGGATAGAGAAGCAAGGAAAAGAAGAGAAAACACCTTTGCCACAAATCCCACATCGCCCATTTACAAACACGCCAACCATTCCTTGGCTATAAATACACAACTACCCTCCCACACCCATGTACGCTTGCCCACTCGAACTGCCATTTGGCAGTCTATTATATATATATATATATATATATATATATATATATATATATATATATATATATATATATATATATATATATATATATATATATATATATATTCTACGGGCTCGCGAGCCTATTCGAGCCGAGCTTTGTATAGCTTGCGCTCGGCTCGTTTATTTGACGAGCTTAAAAATCTGGCTCGTGCTTGTTCATTTGAGGTCTGAGTTGAGCTTGAATGAGCTCAACTCGAGCCGAGCTTGAACGAGCTCAACTCTAGCCGCTCACGAATGGCTCGGCTCATTTACAGCCCTAATAGAGGCACATAAATGATAAAATACGATTTGCTTAAATACTTGTGAATGATTTTTTATCATAAATATGGTTTAAGGTATATGTGGTGTGTTAATATTTATAGTTAGAGCCTTCTTTTTTATATTCGTATGCTAGTATACAGGAGAAAACTTTCAAAACTTGTCCCCCGCCATTCTACTAAAATTTACATGTCGTGTCTGCATTGAGTCCCTTGTCGGTGCTGCATAGCATCAGCGCATGGGACGTTGCTCGTACCTTGTAATTCACCATCAATTTCGTAAGTCTGATACGGATATTGTGGACCAACTGTTGACTGCTTTTCGCATTGGTCAGTGTTGTTGGTATTCTATAAAGATAATTGAAATGGAATCAAGGTTGTCAGTGATTTACAAAAGAACACTTCTTGAACCTTTGTCATGATACAGCTTGAGTGCCAAGTGAGAAAAAGGAGTGCGACATTGGAGTAGAGTGATGAAAGACCTGGGGAAAAAGGGTTAGAGGCTCAGGCTATGTAGCACGGATATGGACACGGCAATTCTGAAAAAACGGACACAGACAAGGCGGGGGACACGGCAATATATATATATATATTAAAAAAATTTAAAAATTAAAACTTTAAAGATTAATAATTACAGTTTGACCCCCAAAATTAAAAAATTTACAATGACCCCTGAAAAATTAAAAAAAATTACAGATTGACCCTGCCGTGTCCCCCTCCAAGAAATTCAAAAAATTTGGGAATGCGCCACCTGGCGTGTGCCGCCGTGTCCGACACTCCGATACGGCGACCTCTAGAAGTGTCGATGCTTCATAGGTTGGAGGGCAATTTAAAGAGAGGTTGATGGAGCAACACTGCTCTCTCTCTCTCTCTCACACACACACACACACACACACACACACACACTTGTTTGTTTATTTGAGTTCTATGCTCAAGGGCTTTAACATTTGCTGGTTTCATGGATCTCCTTGAGTATTTTAACTCGTTTCCAAATCAAGTCAACTGAAAATACCTTTTTGCTTGGAATGGTACCAAACATGATTCTGGCTATCTTTTTTCAAATTTAAGAAACCAAAACAGAGGAGGTCATAGTAAAATGGTAATAAAGCAGATAAGAAAAGATCCCTTTGATTTTAAAGATCATTTGTATTCTGTGTCAATCTTATTTTATTTTATTTTTTCCATCTTTTTGTAGGTTCTCCCTTCTTCCGGAACGACACTAGGTTGCGTGCTCTTCGCTTCCTAGACCACATGCTTGTATGCGTAAAACTTCTGCTTGGGTCAACTCATGCTTCCCCAATGAAACTGCAAAAGATTAATTTTTTTGAGTGCTTGTTGAGATATTGCACTTTTTAGTGATTAGTCTTACAATCTTGTAGGAGAGAGATAATATGCAAAAGTCCGAGTTCTTGAAGGCATTATCAGACATGTGGAAAGATTTTGACTCCCGTGTGTTGCGGTATAAGGTTTGAGTTATTTATTGTCCTTTTCATGATACAAGTTCTTAGCATTATTGGCATATGTGGTGAGTCTGCTCAGACTACACTTATATTTGATTTCCGTACTTAACTTGCTGTGAAGACTTATAAAGTAGCTAACCTTGACATTAGGTATCGATTTGATGTATTCTTTGGCGAAGGAAAAGTTGGAAACTTGATTACTTAATTATACATAAAATAAGATTGCTAGTTTGGGGTGGCTGATGTTATTACTGTATCGTGCAGTATTGCTGTCTAGATTAGTTAGGTATGGTCATGTAGTTATAGTCTAAGCCGCACGGACACTTAAGAAGGTGAAACTCGTTTGGATATCTGTTTGATGCGGGTTCAAGCTTTTGTTATTCTTTCTTTGTTTTTGTTTTTTTAAGATAGGAAACCCTTTGGCCACTTCTCGAACACGTAGGAATGAACATTTCCATCAGGACCTCAGTAGTGCGGACACTTCGTCGGAGATCATGCACTGGGGTCGGACACTTGTCGGGCAACGACACTCTCCAGACACGAGTGTCCAGACTCAAATTCAAAGTGTCCTATTTTTTCTTATAATTTTCCACTGGACACTTGGGGGACACTTTAAAAAATGACCCGGACAATCTCGTACACTCTCTGAAAACAAGTCGGGGTGATTACGAAATAGTAGATCTAGTTAAAACTTAGGGAAGTCGTAATTTTTGTTTGACTAGTGATGGGTTATTGGTTAGGAAGACACAATGGTGAAATGCTTTTTGTCCACGGGTGGAATTACTGGTTGAGGTGTGGTCCATTTTATTTGAGAATATTCTAAATGCAGTAAAACTTTAGTTTCACATTTTTTGACGGATGATGGTTTATTGGTTAGGAAGACAGCATGATGAAATGCTTTTTGTCCATGGGTGGTAATGTTGGTCGAGGTGTGGTCTATTTTATATGAAGAATATTCTAAATGCATTAAAACTTTAGTTTCACAGTTTTTGTTGTTTTCCAATTAGAATTAGAAGTTGTAAGGCAGCCTATGTGTTTTTTCCTCTTTCCAATGAATATCCTTGTTTTAGAGAAGAAGTGATGTTGTGTTTGCTTAGCCAGTGCAAGGTTGACTTCTAGCCAAGGTGTATTTGATCAGCGATGTGTAAAATTTGAGTTCTTGAATACTGGCCATGTCCTACAGCACCTTGAGTAGGCCCATTTTTAGTCTCCAAACCCAGCTGCAGCCTATTCATCCCAATCAATCTCATTTGCAGCAGGAATCACATATACATAGTCTGTGGGATTGAAAAGCAACCAAACAGCGAGAATTTTATCGGCTAGTTCCAAAATCCTGCCTTCGATCAAATCACAAACCAAATCGCCATCAATTCCTTCTGGAAACTACCTTTATCATGTTTGAGGCACATGTAAAGTTCAACTGATATTTAGTGAACTGACATTTTGATACATTTTATGCAGGTTCTTCCACCACTTTGTGCGGAGCTCCGTAATATGGTATTGCAACCTGTAATTCTTCCCATGGTTTTGACCATTGCAGAGTCTCAGGTACTGTTATTTGTCTGTAGTCTCAACTTTGCATTTAACATGCTTGCTTGCACCACCAAGTGGTTGGTTCAATAGGTAAGGCCTCCCTTGATGATGGTCAAGTCTCGTTAGTTGTTTGGTGGGGCTAAATATACTCTGTAGAGCTGTAAAACGTGATGGGACCTTAGCTTCGGCCCCGACATAGGTTTGGTGGTATTCCCAGCATTTGGTGCTAGAGGCAATACTCCATGGCGGATATTGATATAATCTATATGCACATTGATTGTCTACCAACTAAAAAAATTGCTTATTTGTAACTTTTTCAAGCAAGATGTGATTAGAATCCTACACGTGTGAAGCTATCGAGACTTAATTGGCTCACTTGATCTTGGACACAGATTCGCTTGGAGGTAGCACATGATTAGATACAAATTCTGAAACAATACTTGTGCAAAAAAATATTACATCGTCTAGGCAATAGACAACTTTAATCTGTGTATATTAGTCATCTAATAATCACAGTGGTTAGCAAATAATCCACATCATTACTCTAGTTACACAAGGTCAATTTATTCCTAACGGTGAAAATCAAACATGGTCAATTACAACTAAATGAAAGAGATATATTGCTCACCAAAACTACAAGAAAATTCATGTTGAAAGGATATCCAACAACCAAAATATTTACATATATCACGCCTATATAGAAAGCTTTGGCATGATTTATAATGGATCAGGCTGTTCAAAAAAAAAAACTTATGTCCTTATTTGAACATTTAGGATAAAATCCTACCTCAAAGAGCAAAACTCCCAAAAGCGCTAGGCCTCCAAGTTGTCCAAATGAAGCTTTGTCGGAATCAAGATGTCGCCATTTGTTTGCTTAGATTACTTTTCCTCGTCACCTTTTTTAGATATCCAACATTTATAATATAAAAAAAAACTCTGGCATGATTTACAATGGATTACTCCGACAAAAATCTCAGAAAATAAACCTATACCAACTTATTATATGTCCATATTTGAACATTTAGGATAAAATCGTACCTCAGAGCAAAACTTCCAAAAGTGCTGGCCCTCAAAAGTTGTCCAAATGAAACTATCTTCGAATGAAGATGTCGCCATTTGTTTGAGTAGTTTACTTTTGCTCATCACCTCTTTTCAGGATATCCAAGTCCTTGCCTTCATTTTTGGAGGAGAAGCATAAGGTTTGTTAGAGAAATTTGAGAGATTAGGGTAAAAAAAAAAAAAAAAAGAGTTCTATGATCTAGTGTTTTAAGCACATTGAAGCGCTAGGGGACCGTGGAGCCTAAGCGATGAAGTGCGAAGCGAGGCGCATTCCTAACTGAAGTGAACCGCAAGTTGGAAAGAAGAGTAGAATATTCTTCATCAAGTGACCTGATCACCTAATAATAAATTAAATATCACATGACTAAAACCAACATAAGAGTACAGAACTCAGTCACAATTCATGACATTCAAATGGCAAAATATGAACACTACCAGAAGAACATAATAATAGTTGATTAATATATGGAGTCATGCACGTCTAGAGACCATCCAAATCATCAATAGCTTCATCTTCTTCATCGTCATATGATTTTTTGAATTTTCCCAACCACATCTTCCTCCTCTTCCTCATCTAGAATCTCCATTTTCCCACTGGACTTGTTCCATTCATCATCCTCATGTAATGGAGTACAAGTTTGTTGGCGAGATGTCGGAGGCTGAAGGCAGAACAAGGAAAGCGTCGATAGGAAAAATATAAGGGCATTTACAAACTTAAAGAATCCAAATTCCAAGTTCTGATCTAGTCCATTGGCCCTCATCAAACTACTTAATAGACTTCAAAATTGGAAGATTGTGATTAAATTTAAGTATCTTGTAAATGGATACTCAAGCATGCACTCAATGCGCCTTGTGCTTAGCTACGTGTGCTTCAACTGCCCGTAGCCACCCTCGCCTCACTTCAGCTCAGCATATTGAAGCACCGTACCTGCGCCTCGCTTCGCTTTAGGCTTAGGCGCGTGCTTTTTAAGAGACTGCTATGATCTATGTAATATCAAAGTGCTAAAATTGCATTAGGTTGCCTCCAAAGAAACTAGTTAATTCTCTACCTCCAAGCATGTTACATATCACTACACTAAAACCCCTAAAGCAGCTATTTAAGCAATATTAGCCACAAAGGCTTCCAGCAACCCCTACTACTGTGGGTCCCAACACACTCGGCTCATGGCACATAAACTCGGGCCCTATGAACCGAACATCCTTACATATACGGCATTGTGTCTACCACGTGGATAGGAAGAAAGCGAGCGGATTTGGTTAGTCAAATGGCATCCTCTTGGTGATCTAAGAAGTCTCATCACATAACCCATGGTCTTCATGTCCTTCCACCAAATCTAGCATCACAGATTTTTGTGTCTCCTGAGTGTATTGGAAGATGAGAATGATGAATCTCGCGAAGACATCCTTGTGACACAACTTGCAAACAAACTCTATGTCCTAGAACTTTTAATTGTGATCTTGGTGAATAACCCATTCATCTACTTGATTGCATTAGATATTCGATTCCAAGTCATCTGTGCCTTGACATCCTCATGTTGAGCTTCAATCACTCTCTGTTGGAAAGTGTAGATTTTGCAACAATGGTTATAAGATGATTCGCTCCTAGGTCTCTTTAAGGTACAAATCAAACTCATCGATAGCTTCAAGCATTTGCCACTTGTTGAAAGCTTCAATAGCTTCCTACTCAGGGCATCCATTGCAACATTTGTTTTCTCAGGGCAGTAGTGCAAGTCGAAGTCTTAGTCCTCCGTACACTCCATCCATTGTCGCTGCCGCAGATTTAAGTTGTCTTTTTTGTTCGAAACGTTGTCCTCAAATCTCTTGTGATCCAAGAACACCTCGAATTTCTCCCCATATAAACGATGCCACCACATTAATGGAAAAGATCACGATGAGCTCTAAGTCATGGTTTCGGTAATGATCCTTATGGGTCTTTGATTGACGTGCACTAGGCCCGCTTAACTTAATTTGTTAATTTTCTAAACCTCCAAGCATGTCATAACTCATTACATTAAAACTACGAATGCTTCAAAATACAACAACAACAACAACAATAACAAAACGCATCTAGTCCCTAATCATTGGGGTATGGGTGGGGGATGATTGGAGACAGGCTTACCCTTTGGCAATATGCACAAAGTGGCTGCTCTCATAATACCACTGAAACGGTGGCCCCTTTAAACCTCCAAGAACCGAGGAGCTACAGGGACGTTTTGCTATAAAACCATGCTCCTAAATTAAAGCTGAAAGGCATCAGAGAGGGCAGACCTAGAGACGCAAATCAATTTTTGTGTTAATTATTATGCTTCTTTCATTCATGGTCCAGAGCATCTCACTAATGTGCACACCACTAATGCTTCAAAATAATCGATAATAAACAATAAATGCTTCTAGCCCCCACCCTAATTACCCATGTGGGCCCCAACTTACTGGTCCATGGCATACGAAATCTGGTTGATATGGTTCCGAAGAATGAACCAGATATAGAAAGCTCCACAACGGCATGCATTTCGCATCATTGTTTGTTGGCCTAAGTCATTTTTTTGATGATTTGATGAGGCTCAGTGAACCAAACACGCATATACATTTTCACACGCACACACACAGATTGCATGGCCCATATAGTTATCAGTCACAATTACGAATAACCACGTTAGAAAATAATTTAGAAATTAAATTAGACATGGGTCTCTACACATGCACTCTTTGTGATGAAATAAAGATGATGCTATGACCTTTTTTGGGGGGTTTTAGAGGAGGGTGTTATGATTCATAATGTGTTCACAACATTTTTTTGTTCGTAGCATGCTGCTTCTTGGTAGATGAATGACGCTATCTGTATTCCAATGCAGGATAAAAGTGATTTTGAGCTATCAACACTGCCGGCTCTTGTTTCTGTCTTTACAACAGCTGCAGGTGAGACATTGTTGCTGCTTGTGAAGCATGCAGATCTTATTATCAATAAGGTAATTAATATAGCCACCTATTTCCCTTCCAATATTTGGTATGAAGACAGATTTGGGATACTGATACGTACAATACGTATATGGAATTATGGATACGGTGATACAGGAAAAAACTAAACTTTTGATACGGTTACGTTGAGAATATGTTTTGAAATTACTGTTTTGACCCTATTGTAACCTGAAAGTATATTCAATGTAGCCTGATAGTATCTCGGGCTTATCCAAAATGTATCTGAAATTGAAAACACTTATAATAAATACCGGTAGTTATTTTCCTTTTCCGATATGTGTAGGAGCAAATCGGGTGTGTATTGGTTTCCACTACATATCTGATACCCACACAACAGTATTTTCAGACTATTTGTTCTTCATAGCATATTCGTTAATGTCATAGCTAGTCCTGTCAAGTTCCTTTCTTCTAGTCTCTTCTTTTTAATGTCCTTTTCTTTGTTTCTCTTCTTTTCCATTTTATTGCTATTGATATGAGGATAAAACTTCATTCCTTGTTAAGATCTCATTTTTCTACTAACTATTTTTTAAAATATGCTAGTACAACAATTAGAATATAACTTATGGAGCTCAGTAGAACAACTCAGTTGTTAATGACTGGAAAACAAATGAGGGGTTGTTGTGGCATTTATTCTTAATCGGTTTATTTCATCTTTTGTAACATTGTTTCATGTTTTTGGTTTTTCATGTTTAGTATGTTTTTATGTAGTCGATGCATGAGCATGCCATCGTGTGGGTGGATGGAAGATTGGTCATTTATGTAGTTTTAATTGTTTTGCATTGCGGGAGAGGGTTGGGGTGGTTGAATCCACAGGTAAAACGGAGATTAAGGTTATGTCTGCTATAAAAAGGAATCTCTGGCCGACTACGTAGTTGATGTCAATATATAAGTTATGAGCTTGTCAATCTAAATCCATATTTTAGTATTGAAAACGAATTTTCAGGTTCAAAAATACAAGACTAAACCTTGCCCAAGTAGTCTTGTTGTATTATAGAGATCTACTGAAGTAACATAGGAATTACTCGGCAATATGAGTTTAAGTGTCCTAGATGGGTTGAAAACTTTTCTTTGCATCTTTTTGGAAACATGTCCTTTATAGCATATTCGTTTTGTTAGTCTAAATTATTTGATCTGGAAACCTGGAATTTCCCACAAATTAACAGTGTCATTGCAGCATGTGATCTTGACAACCATAAATCTAACATGAACTAATATGGCTTTATATTTTTGGAAATAGTCACAAAAACAATAACTCGTTAAAAACATATTTAACAATAACTCGTTAAAAATATGGAATAAAAGTTTGTGTTATGGGACATTGTAATTGGAAATATTTATTCCATTTAAAAAAGAAGAAAGAAAGGAATATGGTTTGCAATGATGGGATGCACAAATCACAATAACTCGAAGCCAAAGGGCTTCATGGCCAAATGTAAGTTAAACTGTCCACCTTCAGTTCCCCCTGGGGGTGATGTCTAACTTGCCCCACTTGATGTTTAGCTCAGACACTGCCCCAAAGCAAAACAACGCTTACTTGAAATTACCCCAACTGTGTTGCATCTGCCCCACAAGTTGACATCACCTCCGTGGTGCAATTAACGCTACCAACTATGCAACCTTCCAAGAAATTATCTGTCTCAATGACTCCATGACTAGGATGAAGAGTAAGGTAGACATAGGATCTGCTTCAAGCAACCTCTAGACAAATTAATAAATCTGCTGGGTCCCGTTCGGCAAACCTACACTCTCTTGGTGGAAAGACAATATTTTATTTGTCTTCTTTAGTGTACCCCAAATACTATTATTTCCATTGTAGAAAGCAGAGAATCCCAATTCACCTGATCGTTCACCTTTGGCCTGGAGATATCTTGGTTGCATAGGAATATTTAGTGAGATTGGTTCTCTTCGGAGGTCTCCATTTCTCACGGGGTTGGTTTATGGAGAGTTATGAAGAGGATATGTGATTTTGTTGGAGGTCCTAGGATTAAGTTTGGGTCTTGTGTTATCTGGAAGGAGAAGCTTCAATTGTATTCCCAGATCTTTACCTGTCGGTGCTAAATAGAAAAGCTTCAGTTGCAGATTATATTAGCAGGAAAGGGCAATAGGGAAAGGGTTTATTGTACTTGGCTTTTCTGGTTTGAAATAATGAAAGGTGGATTCAGCTGTGATAGTGGACCCCATGGAGACGCTCTATGGTTTATTGAGCCTTGGTACTAGGGAGGAGGTGATGAGATGGAATTCCGCTTCCTCTGGATCTACTGATCAATGGTGGGCGAGTAGGTTGATCAACTTCCTATTGATTGCCTGATGGCTTGGTACTTGTGGTCTTTGGTATTATCTTGGTCCAACAGGGGTTGGTGTCCCCTATCAATATGATGGAGCCATGCTTAGTAAGGGGCTTAAGTTAGTAAGAATCAAAGAACGATATGAACAAGAATTACTCTATGCAGTGTGACCTATTTGGCGGGAGAGGAATCTTTGGCACTTTGATGGATGGAGAATCCTTTTCTAGACCAAATAGAAGTTTATTTTTTATTTTTTATGGACGGGTTTCTGATGACAACAGTCCTGTCAATCAATTATTTTGATGTTTTTATTTTCACTTTGATGGAAGTTTTTAAAGGTCCTTTTTGGCTTTGGCCTCACGTTGTTTACAGGCATCATTCCCTTCATGTTGTGTTCTTATCACCAAAAAAAAAAACCCAACGACAGTTATTTCAGAATTTACAATTTTGTTTTTTTCACCTCCTTCATGTAGATGCACACCAATTTTTTCACCAACAGGGCGAGGGTGACTTGGTAATATTGTAGGGGTAGACAGTAAAGAATAGAGAAGAAATCTTAAATTGTTTTATTTGCATATGATCGTTAGTTCTCTATCCGTAGAAGTCAAGGAACCCTTTGTCATGTGGCATATAATTTGTTAATCCTAATATTGATTTAAAAGATCTAAGGCTACAACCATTAACATCGTATGCTAAAACATTTGTTAAAGAGAAATGGACGCACTTTAAATTTTTGGAAGAAATCTTAGGTTTCCAACATCCTCTTTCAGCAGAACATTTGATTTGTGAAAGGGAGAGGAAAATAAAAGGAAATTAAATGCAGCTGCATGTTGTTTTGATAATTATGGATAACCAGAATAGTGAAAACCCATCATCTTCTTCCACTTCATTTCCTTTTGTTGCGCTTTCCACTTTATCTCTTGTACTTCACGAACTTTTATCTACACGTGGCCTTACATAGTTACATGTTTCAAAGGATTAGTGGAGAGAAGAAAAGGATAGAGAAACCAAAAATGAAGTAGAACTAGAAGTTATATTTATATTCCCTATTATTTCCTTTTCTACTTAATTTTGACTTTCCCTCCACATCCAACTACGTAATTTTTACTTAGAAATTTCAACCCAAATTTATAGATAAAATTTCTCCCATTTCTTTGATTTTCTTTGTTTAAGATAGAATGGTATATGAGAAGTGAGAATGAAGACCAAGTTGAAGAGTCAGAAAAGTATTTAGAATTCTCTTTGTTCCATGTACACCAATTAAAGCTTCACTTCTGATTTAATCCAGTAAATTACCTAGTTTCCTACTTTCCTTGCTTGACTTTGTTGAATATTTCTCAATTAGCATGTAGTTGTCTACTTATCTTTATACGTGCAAAATCACTTATGTTGCAAACATAGGCAAATTGACCGAGGTTCTGTTTGTTTTGATAATGAATTCTGATGTAAAGCTCAAGCTAGGACTCATATATATTTTTTAGAAACTTATATGTTCTCATTAACCAGCCTCCCCAAGCTGTTCGCTTACAACTAATTCATTTATGGGAGAACTCATCTCACATTGATTAATTATTAGCTCCCAAACTAGTAAATGTACCTTGGGCTGCCTCTCCTCCCATTGTCAAATGGTTTTGAGTCGAATGCTTTACATTGTATCAAAACTAGGGTTTCATAGGATTTTGGACAAGATTCTCATAATTGATTGCCCCTTTGTTTTTGCCTTAAGTGCACCTTGTTTCGTCGCGATCCCTGTGTTTTGAATCTTTTGTGTCGCTCCACGTGAAATGGTCTGTGCGATGGGAGTATTAGAGGTTGTTCAATATTGATTAATTGTTAGCTTCCTAACTACTATATGAATGTGGTGTCAGTTGCTTTTGAGGTGGATGCCTTGACGTCATGCATATGCAGCATATTCATTCCCTGCTCACTGTCTTCTTTTTTCTTCTGCATTTATTTGGTTTGTTATTAATGTCTTACTTTGTCTATGTTCTTTTGTTTTTTGTCTTTTTGAAAATACTTTACTTTTATCTTGTTTGTAGTTGTCACTGATTCGTAGATGTGTAAGTAATGCAGGTTAGTCAGGAGCACTTAGTTTTGCATGTCCTGCCCTTACTTGTTCGAGCCTATGATGATAATGATGCTCGTATGCAAGAGGAGGGTTTGAAAAGAACCAGTTCACTTGTAAAGCAACTTGATGTTCAGGTGATTGCCACTTGTCATTCTTACAAATTGTCTAGTTCATGTAAAGCATCTTCTTGTGCCATTGTCCTTGTGCTTGTTGTTCTCCTTTTATGGAGCAGTTGTGTGAATTCATACTTGGATACTTGTTAGCTTTGCATAAGACACTTAAATTCTGATGTGCACCTCATATATTTTGCTCGGTCAGTGACCAGCTTAGTAATCTAGCTCCGTCTGTTTATGGCAAGGTTGTTGAAATCGTACAATTCGTGATATGAATCATACGATTTGGTTTGACTCATATAGTTGACGATTCGAACTGGTACCTTGAATCGCAGATGGCATGTAATCGTAGTCGGATTCGCAGCAGGAATCGGTGAATTGCATGAATCGTACGATTCACTTACTATTCGTTTGCCCAAGTCAAGTCAAGTTTTTTGGCCCAAATCAGGGGGGGGAATGTATATTCTTGGTTTTTTTTTTTGCAATTTCGAACTCCAAAGTGGGTTGAAACCCATCCAAAAACATTCATCTGTGTTTACCCCAAGAGTATTCAACCTTCGATACGTTATTTCATCATCTTGGCTAGGGTATGGACTGAACTGTGGTGCTCTGTTCTGCAATTTGGGTCTCCAACTGGACTGGTTTGATATTTGTGCAAGCCACCGAGAGAGAGATCCGACTGGACTGGACTGGTCCTATTCTACTTGTGCAGCCTGCCTCTACTCTGTTTCTCTTGTCTGAGTTTTTTTATTTCCTACCTACACTAAGAAATAAAGTAATGTTTATTTCCTCCACTAAGATTAATATTATATTATATCACACCACTCGTTGGAGTTGTCACTGGGACCACTTTAATATATTATTCATAAACTTTTCAAACCTAATACTTTACTCTTTAAACAGAATAAGACTTTTGGACTTATCCCCTTATTTGCTCCTCAACTATAATATTGGTTGGTTGTTGTTTTGTGAATTTGTTGCTCATGTTTGAGTAATTGTTTCTTAATAGAAGCAAGTGTCTTGCCTATTGGACCATGTGATCATCAATTCATGATAGAAAACATACTTCTATAACGATATAAGCTCAATTATATATATATATATATATCTTTCAATGTGAATGTATAGACTTTCTTTCTAGTTTGTTTTTGAAATTTTGACTGAATCGTTACGATTCACGATTCAATACGATTCGCGATTCAGAAAATGGTCATTTCAATTCTCTAGATGAGTCCCAATTTGACAACCTTGGTTTATGGCCTGACACCCTGCTTCTTCAGAAACTTGGGTCCTCAACCTTTTGACCAGCAAGCAATGGCTTCAATGCAACCCTTTTTTTACTTGACCCCAAGAATGGTTTAATTGAAGCAACTTTCCTTTCTCTACCTTTCTCTTTGATGCAGTAAAATCAAGGGTCTGTGTCATTTTGGCTCCTCTATTATGTGTAGAGTATTTGAGTATATAAATAGATGTCTAAAGTCCTAATTAAGTAGTTTTGTTTTATAGATAATAGATATTTGAGAGCGTAGACTCTTTTGTATAACATTTTGGTATTTTCTCTCTTATTGCATCTATCCATTGATTTGATTGCATCACTCTTGTGGGCCTGTATCATAATTAGGGGGATGAGGGTGCTTCTTTTTCTCCTAATCTTCATTATGATCTACGTCAACGGAAGCATATAGAAAAGGCACCATCAAGTGCCTTTCCATGTTCATGGGAACAAAATAAGCATCATGAATTTCTCACTAGGTATATGGTCCAACTCTAATAAGCTGCATTGAAGGCAAGCATTGTAGAACGTTTGTAAATTTTGGCAGCTTGTGCTAGAATCTCGCTATAACCTCAGAATCAAGAGTCCCATATTACCTACAACTCAGAAAAATCCAAAGTAATTGTGTCCAGGAAACCTGTTGTGCAGTGAAGACATTAACTTAAACAATTTTTCCTAAACAGACTCCTAACAATCATTGGAACTGTATCTGGTATATGTAGTTCAGCAATAAAAAACTACTGTGAGCATAGCAGATACCCATGTGTGCCTCTGTGTCTTTGGACATGGATATCTTAATATGCGTAGATAGAGACCATGTATACTTGTAACTAGTCCATATTACATAGTCAATAAAAAAAAATAAGACAGTGAAACACAAACTCCAGTCTTGGGAGGAGAGTTGATTAAATCAAGTCAAAATGTCTCGAAAAGTGCCATTGCTACTCATTATTTCTCTCTCTCATATCTCCCCATTGCATACACACTCAAAAGTCCAAAGGACAAATTTATGCCTATCCTTTGGACATGCATGTGAAACATCAGGAGTCTTGGCCTATGTTAGATAGAATATACATCTTCTGGAGATTCATGTGACATATCTTGGCTTGTCACAAATTTTTCCCAGAAGTTTTCCACAAGTTATATGTTCTGACGCAGATCATAATGAAGATTATGAAAGATATTGTATGCTTTGGGGCACAGATCCATCAAGATGTGAGCAAATCTAACAAGTGGTGGACTAGTTTGGTGGCTAGTATGTATTCTTGTTAGGAAAAGATAGAGAAATACAGGCCATTTTCTACAGTATGTGAATGTAAAACCATGTTTTCCATATGTTCTTTTTAAATATCCTATCATCTTGTTACTTGCGCATTCCATCGTGCGGAGAATCATAGTTATTTGGATTGTCCTCATAGCAGCTTTTTTAATTATTATTTATGTTGCATTTAGCTCAGCAACCAATTATGTACTCCCTCCATCCCAATTTAATAGTCCCTTTTGGGAGTTCGTGCCACTTTTCAATTGATTATATCTCGTATTTTACATTGCTTTACGTAATTTTGAAAATATTGTCTTGTAGAATTAATTGAGATCTATCAAACAAGATCCATAGTGAATATGAAATTCATTACCGATTTCAAGTTATAAGTAGTTTTTTATCCGGCTAGAATAGAACGAGGGACTATTAAATTGGGACGGAGGGAGTATTACTGCATTGTAATCACACACACAAATACACCGGATCCATCATGACCACATTTTTGTCCATTAAATATTTGCTTGCCGTAGTGAAATATTGACTAAGGTGACTTATGACCTTGAATAGAAGTGTTACTATTATGGTATATCTAAAAGAGTTGGGCACCCCTGTGGGCCATATCTTGGCAAATGTTAGTTGACTTGGCCAAAAGTTAAAACAAAAAGGAAGAGAAAAGGCTATGATGCTTATGTTGCTTGTAAACACTTGCTTCATTTGATAATCCTAAACTTGGTTGTGACTCGCTATTTCCACTTTCTACAGCTGGTCAAACAAGCAATCTTGCCCCGTGTTCATGGATTAGCTCTTAAAACAACAGTTGCAGCGGTATGGGAGTTTGTTTTCCCTTTTCATTTTTTCTTTCCTGTTTTTCCGCCAAGAATAGAGTAATTATAGAAGTTAGTCTAAAATGCTTATTTTGTGCAAATGCACCTTTAATTTGGAGACAATAACGTAGGATTGTTGAATAATATGATGGCCATATGTTAGCCAAGGCTTTACTGCATTGCAACTTGAGTTTCATTCATGTAGATCTTCCTGGGAGGACTTAAAGAACACTTGAAGTTCATAAGAAAGTGTGTTTTCAGCACCGTTGGATCGATGGGATAATAAAGAAAGGCACCTGCATTTATGACTATTTGTTTTTAATGCCTAAGTTAAGGGTCGCTTTGAGTCTCATCGAGGCTAGGGTATCCAAAAACGCCTCAAGGTGTTCTAATTCGTGCATGACCTGCCAAAAGCCTACGCCTTGTCCATGGGTGTTCACACAACGTGAACCATTCGTCCTTCTCTAAATATCCTTCAAGGCTAACATATCCTTCTCTATCATATCCTCCAGCTTTTCACATGCATTAATTGTATAATTGTCTTTTTGCACCTCATATTACTTTGTCCTCCACCGTACCTGCATCACCGTACAAGTAAATTGTCCTTGTTGTGACTTTAAACTCCTTGACATCCATATTCAAGTTCTTTGGCATCCCTTGCACCACCGTAAGTCCATATGCAGAGGTTTCCACACACGTGGCTAGAAACCAGAAATTGTGATGTGAATATTCTGAAGTATTAAAAGCTATGGCCTTGTTTCCCATTTGATAAAATGGGAATCCCATGAAATCAGTGGGTTGATTTTAGCAAATGATTTTATGGGATTCCCATTTTATAAAATGGGAAACAAGGCCTAATGGATACCATTTTCAGAAAAATCCTTTGCGCTGAACTGTGGTTCGGTTCTGTTGCCAGGTGAGAGTAAATGCTCTCTTATGTTTTGCGGATATGGTTCACTTGCTTGATAAGCACTCTGTGTTAGATACCTTGAAAACAATCCAACGGTGTACGGCTGTTGACCGTTCTGCTCCAACTCTTATGTGCACTCTTGGCGTTGCAAACTCTATTTTTAAGCAGGTAATAGCTTCCGTTAAAGAATGATCTTTGCTTTTCAAACTTGACTCTAGAAACCCATTGAATAGTTATGTTTTGGGATGACAAGTTGCTTCTGGTTTGATTTCTCTTGTTCAGTATGGATTAGAATTTACTACAGAGCATGTCCTTCCGCTACTCGCACCGCTTCTCATATCTCAACAACTGAATGTCCAGCAGTTTGCCAAGTATATGCTATTTGTCAAGGATATTCTCGGGTATTACTGCCACGTCCTCTCTCTCTCTCTCTCTCTCTCTCTCTCTCACACGCGCGCACACACACACACACACACATTCTATTTCCCTGTCCTGAACTTCTTTTGCAATTATGGGATGGTATTTTTCTTAGTTTATTCTTTTTTTGGTTGCTTGCTCTTACTGTTATACACAACAGGAAGATAGAAGAAAGACGGGGAGTAGCCGTGGCTGATGCCGGATTTCCGGAGGTAGTAAAACCTATTGATGGCCGTAAATCAGAAGCAGTAGCAACATCTTCTGGTTCACGCAATACGAATCCTTCATGGGATGATGATGATGATTGGGTTCTCACCACCAAAAATGGGGGATCTTCCATGACCTCGATCCAGTCCTCTGTAACTAGTAGTAATAATAACATGCCATCGGCTCTTCAACCTGCTATTATTACGGCCAACAGTAGTAATAATAATCAAGTAGCTGCTTTTGCGAACTCGCAATCGTCCTCGATATCATCTAGCCAGCAAACGGCATTGTCATGTCCACCTGTTGACCTAGAGTGGCCTCCTCGGTCCTCTTCTCAACTGGGCAGCGTCATTGACAAGCAAAAAAATCAAAGCAACTCTGCAAATTTTGATGATTTTGATCCCTTTGCTGATTGGCCCCCTCGGCCTCCTACTAGTGGGGACCGTAATGCTTCTGGAACTTCCGACAATGGCAAGTTAGGCTCATCCACAAACAAATATGGTCCCAGTGTGACGATGAGTACTAGTAGCAGCAGTCCAAATGGTAGTTTAAATTTGCGGACTTCCAACGACAACAGTTTTTGGGCGGCTTCCATTTCCAACACACACAACTCTATTGAGCCATTGAGACAAAATAATCATCAGGGGAGAAGCAGTGGTAGTACTGGTAGTTTAAGCAACAGTGGACTCCTCATCAACCAGAATTCTATCGGGTCATTGAAACAGCCAAATCAGGGCATTTCAGCTGCTAGTGCGTACACTGATAATAAGAAAACTAGTGATCTTGGATCCATATTTGTTGCATCACCATCATTATCATCTAGCAAGAATGAGCAGACTGGTAGTGCACCAAGACTTGCTCCACCCCCACCAACTGCTGTTGGCAGAGGACGAGGAAGAGGAAGAGGAAATCAGGGTGGGACAAGGCAAACTGAGCAGCCACCGCTTTTGGATTTGCTGTGACGGACAACCAGGGGGTCATTCATACGAAGAAGAGGTCATTTCCAAACAGGGAAAGATGGAATTAGTCATTGTTGATCTCAGGCTTCACCTTGTCCCATACACAGTTATGCCAGCAGCTCTCTCTTGTTGGTGAGGTTTTTTGTAGCTTTTTCTTTGTAATATCTTTGTTGTATTATATCATAGCAAGTCATTCTCAACACGTTTTTTTTTTTTGGTTTCTCTGAGAGTTTCTATTTTCCTTTCTTGTTTCAGTTTCTGATTTTTTTTTTTTTCTTTTTTGAAATTGAGCAAGTTTTCCTGTGGAAAATTGTATTCTTTATTGAGAACTGTTAGCTCTCCCGTGAATGGGCTTGAGATATACAATAATACGAGATCAAATTGTGCAACCCTCATTTTTTATTCAGATTCTTTTTTTTTTTTTTTTTTTTGAACTGGAGATTCTTTGTATATGGTAGCAAACTTTGTGATTTTCGTACGGCTGACTGCATTTGGCTTCGTACTAGTTCACATTCTTCCCATTTGGTTGCTTGTCAATACAACAAGACTTATGATCAATAATAGGCGTTCGCTACTTACTGTTCTGTCTCTCTGACTCTCTCCTGCTTTGGTGTCTTGAGTTGATAGAATGAGGCGGTGTTTATCAAGATTCGAGGGCATTTTGAAAAGTTAGTGGGTAAAAATTAGTTTATTTTCCTATTTTACCCTTGAGAATCTTAAAGTGTAATGATGATGTTTTCAAAGTAGGATTTTGTGAAGTGGACACTGAAAAAGGATCAGAGGGAGTCATCTTTTTATTCATTGAGAATATCTCGTACACTTCTATTTTTTAGGGTAAATTATGCCAACCTTTCCTTTCCTGAGGTTTAAATACACAAATCTCTCTAATAGTTTGGAAATTATCGTCACCTCTTATTTACAATATATTATAGAGATACTCCTGTCAAAATTGGCCTGATAGTGTGAACTTATATACTCCCTCTGTCTCTTTTTAAATGTGTTACTTCGTAAATCAAACTTATTAAAGAAACATCATCATTACACCTTCCACATCAACTTTTTTTTTTCTCAATTTTACACTTTTTACATCAACTTTTACCTCTACTTTCTAAAATTATCCTACACTTATACCCACTAACTCTTCATAAGAGCAAAATGATAATTGTACAAAATTTTATCCATTAACTTTTCAAACCATACACTTATTTAGGGACAGTCTAAAATGGAAAGTTAAACACTTAAAAAGGGATGGATGTAGTACATAAATGACCATTATGTGGAGCATTATGTGGAGGATGATGTTATTGAGGATAATCACTAGCATTAACAATTCCAAGAGGAATTAACGAGACGAGGACAAATAGATTAATTAAGGTAGACCTAGGTCACCTCTCAATTGACCTTTGTTGTCCACCGATTTCTCCAAGGGACAGGAGAAGCGGGAGTGGCCAACACCAAGTGGTGTAGAAGATGCGAGGGCGTGCCAGGAGAAGTAATCTCCAAAAGAAATGTAGAAAAGCGCCTGAATATACTGACTAACTTCTTTCAAGCAATTGAGAAACTCGAGCTAAAGTTACAAGGGTTCGTGGGGGGCCTTGAACAAGGACTTCCACACTTGAAGAAAATTACACAGAAAAGATTTCAGAGGGAGGGAGAAGAAAGAACGGGGAAGAAGTAGGAGATAGACATAGTTAGAAGAGATCGATCGACTAACTGCTTGAGTTAGGAGATAAAAGCTAAATTTAATTTGCTGCTGTGAGCGATATTGGTGTTGGGACCCCTGCAATGTTGCACAAAGGTTTATATTTATAGCCTCCGGGTCCAATTGTAACTTCCAGATGTAACCGCCCATGACCTCTAGCCATTATGCCCATGACTTGCATCCACTTCGGTATCTTCTTGAAAAATGCATGAGGAGGTGACATGTGTCCTTTAGTTGGCCGAAAATAACTACCCATGTTCTCAATACAATTAGCACATGTTAATTCCGGCCGTTATCATCTTGCTTTAGATAAAAACCAATTATAGGCATCATTTGCCTATGAATGGTTCAGAAGATTTTCGGACCCACTAAGCACATCTTCTGCCCACTTTCTTCAGAAATCTTCTCTAGAGCTGCCAAGTGTCCCTTTGACTTGGTCATCCCTTTTTATTAGCTCCTGAAATTAACTCCTAGGCTGCCAAGTGTCCCACTACTTCCATAACTACCACCACATGTGCAAAATGTGGGATAACTTGCCATTAGCCTCAGCCGTATCTCCTGAAATCTAGGAATCAGTTTACTAACCACTTCCCATAAACAGTGGTAACTAACTTCTTGGAGGCTTTTATCCCACGTGGCAATAACTACCCACTTTCCTTGATTTAAGCTTCATGCATTTGAAAGAATGTCTGATGCTCTCACATATCGCCACGTGGCAGAAGATATTCGTACCAGAAGATATAGTGCTGACATGGCAGAAGATTTCCGTTCCAGAAGATATCATCAGATTTGGTAGAAAATATTCATGATATCTTCTAGCAATTTGGATGGATCTCCTAGGAGATATTGTGCTTACAAATGTTCCATATGGCCGAAATTAACTATTTGTGATTTTATCTAATTATCACATGTTAATTTTGGCCTCTTGGAAAAAATCATAGGATAAACTTGCTTCCTACAATTTAGGTAACCACCTTATCATTTTCAAAAAGATGCATTATCTCCTAAATTGTAGGGAATTCGGCTTAGGGATAAATCCGAATTCAAATTAAAAATCTCTTTGGCCAAAATTATTGCCACGTGTCAAAAATTAAAAATTATGGTACAAACAACCTTCAAGAATTCATCGATTAACTGCTGATCACATTGAGGAAGCTGAGGATATTGCCCGTCCCCATGAGGTTAGATAGCCGACGAGGAGCAGAACGTGCGCCACCAAAATGATAGTACTACTAATGTTCACATCCCCAAATCAAAAAAAAAAAAGAAAAAGAGAAGAAGTAAGGTTGGCGGGTAGCCGCAGGAGCACGCCTAGAATCATGGGCAAAGATTTAGTGGACAAAAATGGCAGGGTTAAAAGGATGGTAATTAGCAGGGCCGGCCCAAGGATTTTTAGTGTCCAAGGCCTAATAAAAAAAGTGTGCCCCTAAGAGTACACTTAAATAATTAAGCGTGCCCCTAAGAGTACACTTAAATAATTTTTATAGTACTAACAATCACACTATGAGAAGTAAAAAAAAAAAAAGAAGTTATGCTAATCATTATAGGAGAACACAAAATACAAAGCATCCAAATACATACCATCCGACAACTGAGATTCCGACTCATTTCCGAGAAACATAAAACAAGTGCTTATATGGTTCAGATAACTAGGTTGAGGAGAAATACAAAGTTTATGGGGAAAAAAATATAATACAAATCTGCAAAATAACAAAATGTGAGTTTCTTGCTTTTGTCTTGAACCAAAAGAACCCTATAACTCTGGTCTTGAACCCACAAAGCCCAAACCCTAATAGTTAATGAATAATGAGAGAGAGAATAGATATTACCAATTCCCAAAGTTTCAAGTAGTTCATTAAATCTGTGTGTTGAATATTGCCTTCATCCCGAGCAAAATGCTTGCCCCTCGGGCGTTGTAACGGGGGGAGAGAGAGAGAGAGAGAGAAATTCCACCGATTTGGGGAAAGTGGGAAACCTTTTGAATTAGGCAATTGTTTTAATACTCTAAGTGGTAATGAGTTGCCTTTTTGGGATTTTGGACAATTGGGCTTGGGCCTTTTATTTTTTATAACTCCATGGAGCTCTTTGTTTGGGCTTCTTTTTTTCTTTTTTTCTTTTTTCTATTGGGGCAAAAAGACCCCTACTCAATTCTAATATAAAAAATTATGGAGGTGCCCCTAAAATTTGGGGGTTTTTGGGATGCGCCTGGGGCTTGGGCCGGCCCTGAGTACCATCGTAGGGGGAGATAATTCTTTTTCGAATTCCATACCCAGCATTTTAGAGATAATATTTTCGTACAAACAAACACTAACGAATGATACTAATAAAAAAAACGAAACCACTATCTAGACATACTTAATCAAAAAGAGGCCCACAAAAAATAAAGGACATTACCTTAATACCTAAACTATTATAACGGTTCGAAATTCCACAAGGGGACTTCCACCCCCCCCAACAAATAGATCTTTCTTTATTTCTCTGCAGATATGTGGTTCATTATGCATTCATTGTTTGAGTTGCAGTCGTCCAAAGAATAATGAGTACTTGTTAGTCTGTTAGTTTAAGCATCTAATTGATTCACCTTATCAATCATCAACTCGGATGTGTACGAAATGAGTTCAACTAAAGCTTAAACAAGTAATCAAACAGATGCTGGCACAAAGATAACCCTGAAAATAATTGGAAGAAGACTGAAGATATCCCAGAAGGGCCAGACCCTAAATTGATATGGTAGTTTTGAGATAACCTGAAAATAATTGGAAGAAGACTGAACACCCCCGGATTCGAAAAAAACAAAACAAATGTTTTTGGCTTATATAGAGGCCAAACTTCTGAATATATCAAACTCTTCTTTAATCCACTTCTGATTATACCAAAGTCTTCTTTAATCCACTCATAAAAGTAAAAAATTATTATAAAAGCGTTTCTTTTTTTTCCCTAAAGGCAACTGGTAGTTGTAGTTAGCATTACTAATGAGTCTTCTTTACAGAGAGATACTAAAACAGAATGGCAACAACCAATACTCTATACCCATGTTCATTTACATTGGTTAAGACTCATTCATGATCGAAGCCGTCCAGAGCCAATGGGACGTTGAACAGTTGCGCATTTCTTCTAATTGTTGTAATGGCAGTTCTTGCTGTGCGGCCTACACGGTACCAGTAATTATCAGGGCCCCAATGATGCATTGCGCGGTCCGTGCACCTCACATCGGAGCCAGAGAGTAGCACTACTCGTCTATCGTCGGGGAAAGGTATGTTTTGTTGCCGTTGCCCGAAAAGTTGATTGAGCTGACCGTACACTTCCGAATTGTTTATGAAGTCCTCCATTGCTTGTTGGGGAGAGGGAAGACCTTGAGCCATTGCAACGGCCATAAGAGCTCCACTTTAGAAGACCCTCACCATCACCTCGTCCATCAACTCTGACGTTTCGCACAGCTCACGCCACGACATCTACCCTTATTCCCTTTTATCACAAATTCACCCAAATCAAGTACTATTTAATCAACCAAGGGCTTGTAGCTTAGCGGTTATCTCCTGGTTCTCCCACAATGGAGACTAGGGTTCAAGCCTTGGCAGAGGCGTTTGAGGTTTAGGGCTATGGATAGCTTCTAGACCCCTTCTGGACTAACTCACTCTCCCGCTAATGCCCCACTGATGTTTATCGAATAGCAAAAAAAAAAAAAGTACTATTTAATCACCTGTCATAAATGTCACATCAATATGGGTTCACCCTTACTAAATAATAGCCCTTACTATCTTGTCCTCTACAATTTAATCCCACCAAAACTTATCATGCATACAATCGAGCGTTACTATTTGGTCTCCAAGGTGGATAAGAGCACCTCTAGCCCTACATCAAACCTTGAACCAAATTCAAATTAAAGGAAAAAACCCTCAAATTCATCCTTCAGTACTTGAACCAAACCTATACCAAATCAAACTTTACTCAAATTTTTCCCCAAATTTGGGGAGAAAAAAGCTCTTGAACCAAATATCTAACGGTAACTTTGTGGCGGCGACGATCGTCGGAGTACCTTCCACTAGCGTCGTTGTCACCGGCGAAGGTAAGAAGAACGTAGATCGATCTGGAGGAGAGGTGGTGTCCGTCGTCACCACGGTCGTCATTGTCGCCGCTATAGCAAAACACATTCAATCCACCACCGTCGTCGTCGTTTACCTCGCTGCTTTTCGGCGCCTGAAGGAAGATCCAAATCTCGATCTAATTTTTCAAAAGAGTTGCGACGGTAGACAGCGGGTGGTGGAAGAGTTTCAAAATCTGATTCTTGGGCTGGAGTGAGCCATATCAAATCAAGCTTTGAACCAAATTTTTGCATCAAAATTGAGGAAAAAAAGGATAAGGGCTGGACTTGCTCTAACAGGCTGTGTTTGGTTTAACATTTCTTCTTCTTTTTTTGAGTAATTTCCTACCATTGACGTGATTGATGGAAAATTGACTTTTCCAAATAACCT
This sequence comes from Vaccinium darrowii, assembly GCA_020921065.1. Classification (NCBI taxonomy): domain Eukaryota; kingdom Viridiplantae; phylum Streptophyta; class Magnoliopsida; order Ericales; family Ericaceae; genus Vaccinium; species Vaccinium darrowii. The sequence continues at coordinate 29,123,846 of CM037160.1, forward strand.
CTCTCTCTAAGGTATGATTGTGTTTTGTTAAACATAAATCCTTGAGGTATTGACAATTTATCCCCGCTTGGGACTCATCTACGAGTTCTACGAAAGTGATCCACACCGTTCATTAATTTTAACATATTATTTCGAGTGGCTCTGTAAAAAAGGAGCGCAATCAAATACCTATCCAACGTATCAATTCTCCGTATAGAATATAAGATCCCTGATTCTAAATGAAAAATTGGTACGTTGGATTAGCGCTTATACATACGTAGGGATGGCAACGGGTAGGGTATGGATCGGGGGACCCTATTCTACCCCCGATCTCTAATTGGGAATTTCATCCCCATCCCCACCCCTATACCCAAAAGGGATAGTGGACAATCCACCATACCCGCCTCCTACTGGGGATCGGGTATGTTCGGGTAAATCCATATCCAAACTTGTTTAACCAAAAAAAAAAAAAAAAGATAAGATCTAATTTATGTGTCCTATAATAACAAAAACAACAATTTACAAAAAAGTATTATAGAAAATTACAAAGAAATAACAGTTTACCAAGATATATAAAATTTTAACTACCATCACTAAACTTTTTTTAACACTTAGCATATATAGTTTTAATTCGAAACAATATACACAAATTATAAGTATATGCATACTTATATATACACACATACATATACATTTATATACTACTATATGCCCACATATATATATATATATATATATATATATATATATTCATAAAAAAATATACATATACAATTGAAAACGGGGGTGGGTACGGGTATTTGGAGGTGGATATCACAAAATTATACCCGCTCCGTTTTTAACTGGGGATTCTTTAAGTTCTACCATACCCGCACCTATTGGATGAAAAATCGAGTAATATCCGCCTCCAAATAAACGGGGGCGGGCCGGGTATCCATCGGGTTTGGGGGAATTGCCATCCCTATACATACGCGATTGAGTTCATTTTTTGCGGGGTCACTCAAAAGAATATTTTAAAATTAATGAACAGTGCAGATCAATTTTTTGGAACCCATAGATGGTGTCATTTTGTTGACAGGTTAATCGCATCATCACAATTGATGATGTGATGGAGATCCAAATAATAGAGGTTAAAAACCTACGATAGAGGATACGTATCCTACAATTCGTATCGTCTCTTTCGGAAAACGATACATATCCTACCCGTATCCTTTTTGTATAAAAATCCTACGATACGGTCACGTATCCTACAATTTATACGCATATGCTAATTCGGTACATATCTTATGATTATTTATTGGGAAAAATTCTGACCATATTTCAAGAAGCAGAATTCCAAATTTATTAATCTAAGCTGTTTGATCTAATTATGGCATATTTCAAACCATTAAATAGAAATTCAACTCCATTGTAGGGCTTGTATAGAAGAAAGATCCATACTTCGATTGTGTTTTTGGCCTGAATCATATAGTTGCTCTTGTTTTCTTTCCCTTACAAAGGCAGCAGAAAACCTTAATGTGATAGGTGTGGGCACCCGTGACCTCTGCGAGAAACCTTGAAAATACTAGAACATCGTGTTCGTTAGAGTTGCCACTTGATTTGAAGGTTAACCAAACAACCGAATTCAACGTACAAAATTTGAGACTACCAGTCCATCGTAACCAGAGTGATCTTGGTTCGGGAGCTAAGTTACGGGATGGGTAGGATTTATTTAAAAAATGCACACATCCGGCCTAATCAAAATTATTTATGAGATTTTAAAAGAATTTTTAAAGTGATTTAGACAATTACGGGAAAGGGAGCAAGGAAAATAAATAAATAAAATTAACGATGCATGAGGCTAGATTTATAGAAAGAAATATTACCGAAAAAGATAAAATAGGCGAAGACTAAACTTCTTTTGATCAATGTCCAGATGCTTCCCTCAAAATCACAAATTCGACGAGTATAACTCCGTTCGCCGTGAAAAGCATGTTATTTAACTAATGCTTCGGAAAACTTGGATTAAATGCAAGGCTTTGGGTAATTTCGGAAAGTAGGGTTAGGACTAATATTTTTGGGATTTTCGTGGCTGATTTTCGGAAAGGAATTTTGGGTTCGGGAAAGGGGTTTGCAAGAGCAAGAAAATGGAAACAGAGATTTTTCTAGTAAGGATTTCTTGGGAATCTTGTAATGTGTTGAAATGAGAGGCTTAAGGTCCTTTTTATAGGCACCATGGAAGCTTCTTGAGTTAATTTTCCAACCAGAAGAGGATGGGGGGTGAGTAAATTGAGCATGTAAGCCCATAACCAAGTTACAGCATTTTGTCTACGGATCTGGGTAAAAGTTGTTGGCCAAGACTTGTAAAGTTGGTGGCCAACGTTTTCTGTAGGCTTAAAGATGTTGGCCACCATTTTTCTAAGAGTAAAACTTGTTGGCCAGTTTTTTATACTTCCACCGACAGTCTTGTTATGGGTTTAAGCTTTGGGCTTGGTTTGGCCAGGCTTATTTTGGGTCTTGGGTGGGCTTTGCTTCGGCCTATTTGTTGGGTTTCAAATTGGGTTGATTGCTAGGTGTTTATTGGGCTATGAAAATGGTAAAATCTAAATTTTGAAGCATGAATCGAATAAAGTGAATTTCTTGGCGTCGTTAGCAATTTTCATCATTGGGGACACATCCAGACTCTTACTTAGAATTCATGGATAATCAAAATTGGGGTGTCTACAATAGGCTACAATTGTGAGATTGAAAATTTTGCATCTTAAAAATATTTTTTTAAATGTAAGCATAGTTTGTTTGTGTTATTAAGTGTATTTACTTTTTAATTGTATATTAATTTTGATTAACATTGTTGAAGCATAAACTAGATTTAGTATTTTAGCACAAGAAAGTAAAGTCCAAACAAGCCCAATTGACAAAGCCCAAAGACGAAAGATATTAGTGAAGGAGACATGTGATTCTAGAATTTATCTCAGTGTTTATCTTGTGTGAAAATATCTTTGGACTAGAGCTCTCCATGGAGTAGTATAAATAGGGATGGGTTCTAGCCGTTTTGTACCAAGCCAAATAAAAGTTTGAGTTCAAGTGTAATACAAATGCTCTCATTCCCCACATTTGTCTTAAGTATTCTCCCTCTTCCAAAAATCTTGTCCAACTAAACATTAGAAACTCCTAATCTTCCGACAAACATATCTTAAGATACGTGATGCATATCCCAATACGATCTACAATGAAAAAAACGATACACGATACGTATCCCGATTTGAAAACACTGTTTGTGATAATGAGGGAGAGATTTACTACTCCGAAGAGAGAGGCAGTCCAGATCATGCTGTGGTATTCACGGGTTGGGACATTAATGAAGAAGGCATCTCTTACTGGAACGTGCAAAGTTCATATGGTACTGACTAGGGAGAGGGCGGGATTGCAAGGGTAAAGCGGACCGGCCACCCTTGGTGGGTCCCTGATGGCCGTCTTGTCCGGATTCTTTCCAACTCTCGAAGGATAGATTAGAGTTGTTCCTTAATTTAATCGGGAGAATACTTTTCCGTTATTTGAGTTGATTTATTTTGGAGTATTACATTGCTGAGTTTTCCTTACCTTTTTAGTTTGGTTGTTAAGAGTATTATTTGGAGTATTACATTGCTGAGTCTTCCTTACATTGATGAGAAGTAGAAGTGTAGGGAAAAGGTCTCTTCAAGATTGGTTTTGCATTTCTGTTTCTCTGTTGTAAAGAAAGATGAATTTGGTATCTGTGTTATCAGAATTATGTTGTATCAATTCCCTCGGTTTTCTGCGTGTTAATTTCACGGGCACTCTGTCTATTCTAGCTCACTTTAGAGCAAAACCCGCCCTTTTTTCCTAATGGAAATAGAGTGTTTTGAGGTAGTTAATTTGTATGTGGTTCCCGTTAAGTAGCCTGATTGCAGGACCGGCCTGACATTTGGGTTGCCCAAGCCGGACTCCAATCTTGATTGCCCACTTACGATTAAGCAAAGGACCCAAAAAAATAAATAAATAAATAAAACAAGGTTACATTTTTTATTTTTTTTTTAGCTTGAACAACATCAATCAAAAAAAAAAAATTCTCAATCAAAATGTAACCCCAATTATAGTATGTAACCATGAGCACGATAAGATTAAAAAAAAACTTCTTATTACATTTTTTTAAGTATATTCTTCAATTAATTGAGTCAAGATACTAAATTATCTAAGAACTCACTCTCAATTGAGATCATGGCTGACTTAATCTCTCATATTACAAAAGTTTTTATCAATTGCAACTTAGAAAAACTTTTTTCCATTGGAGCAACTATAACCCGTGAACTCCTAATATTAGGTCCCCTACATTTTCAATAGTTCCTTTAAAAAAAAAAAAAAACTCCTATAAAAATACAATATTCAAACTAAAATGATAAATAGATGAATGTAAAAAGATTGTAGGAGTTTGTTTTGAAGAAACTAACAAAGTTTGCTTCAAATTTCAAATATGATTTGGAAAGAAAAAAAAATTAATAAAGCGTGTTAACTTGCTCATGCTTTTAAATTTTCCACCATTGGGAGTTTTTGTTTTTAATTCAACGCTAGGAAATATCACTTCTACATTATTGTTGTGTCTGTTAAATGTAAAATTTCTAACAAAGTAATTGAGTAGGGTGGTTTCACAAAATTGTGGATTGGGGGGGGGGGGGGGGGGGGAGAAAAAGTCATAAATAACAAAGTAACAAACATAGGGGGAAAAAAACAAAGAAAAGAAGGCCCTAAAAAGGCAAATGTATTGTAAAAACGACGCCTGTGATTCGAACCCGTGTCATGCAGTTCTTGAGGAGAGACGTGCTCCCATTTGCCACGGAGCGAAACTGACACCGCGTAACATAATGGGTAACTTAATAATTTTATAGATAATATAAGGGTTTTTTTTTTTTTCAACCCAAGCCCAGAGGCTTGCTGGGCATGCCCCTGGGCCGGCCCCGCCTGATTGTTTCTTTCTAATTTATAGTAGTTGAAAAAGCACGTCATTTATTGTCCATTGTGGATCATCTCTTAGGTACTTATGGATGGTGAGGATTTGTGAAATTTTATCATTATTAATGTGGTTTGCAAATTAAATGATTCTACAATGACTGAAGTAAGGGAAGATACGGCTGAATTGCTTGGTGAAGAACTTTCACTTTGGCGAACATTGGTGGGTGATCTTCCTACATAGCAATGTTGAAGCATAGAATAACCAATTATTGGATAACAGAGCGTGCTCGTATATTTTTTGATAGGTTGTTGCAATTAAAGTGGATGTCATTTGTTTGATCGTTGTTATTGGCCGGAAGCTAAGTTTGGGGTGTTTTAACCAAAGTTTTATATTGTATCATCCTTGTGAAGTTACAAATGAGAACTTTGAGAAAGCTCAAAGAGATGATGAGCTGCCACCAGGTTTTGCAAGGCAATACTATGTCTTACCATTACAATAAGTCATGAGAAATATTATGAACAGATCAGTTATAAATTAAAAGGTGTGTTCACTTTTACAAAAGATGTGCACGATATCAAAACACATGATCTGCTAGGGTTCAAAATATAGATACAAGATTCAGGCCTCCACAACTTTGAAAGGTCCATAATTTACATCTATATGAATGCGATGAAAGAGTGTCCACAAGTGATGTCACCGTGAACACAACAATTTTAGGCCCATCACCTCGTTTTCCAATTTTCCCCCTAAGTAATACCAAGGAACAAAAGTAGAAATAAAGAACAATTCATTGTGACAATGCGCTTCCGTGACGGAACATAATCAATAAAACCAAAATGTTCCCACAAAGAAGGTGTGTAACCCTGCCTCGAAACTCAAGGGCCAATATTTTCCTACTCATTCCAAAAATCATAGCCAAATTCGTAAAATACTCGAAACACATTTGCTTTCACCAATAAAATCACATTACTTTTTTAGAACCACCGGAAACTGGCCAAAATAGCTCAGAAACCTGCTTTTGAAATTCAAAGGCTTGGTCTCTTACAACTTATCTCCCCGGTCTAGATTATTTGAATTGTTTGATAGGAATGTATGTTTGAATGCAGATTCATCAGAGGCATTACACGTTAAATTTAAGTACATATATAGATATAAATAAGTACGCTACGTGTATAGTTGGTAATTATTTTTGTGCATGTTTCTTTGTGTAATTCAATTGGCTTCCCCTCCTCCCCCGGGCCTCTTTTTCCTCCCTCTCCCAGCCGTGTCTACCTTGCTCAAATCACTCCACCTTCTCCCTCCTCCGCATGGAGGTCCCGGCCATGGCCGCACTGTTGGGTCTTGCCATCTCGGTCTAACGACGGGTCGGATCAGCTATCTATCATGCTATTTTTTCTTGTTGGAGGTCTTCGGTTTGTGGCCTAACGGATTGTGATGGTTTTGCCACCGGTAGGGGGTTTCGTGGTCTCAGTTGGCAGCGTTTTCGCATGGCTATGACGGTGGTGGCTGGCCCTCTTCTAGTCACGGGTTGCTTCCTTGGTCTTGGTTTTTGTGGCTATGAAGGGGCGTCTGGTTGGGGTTGGTGGTTGGGCTTCATTGCCATGGTTTTGGTGGCGTGGTTGGCAACGAGCGGTGGCTGGTGCTGCTACTGTCTTCGGTGTCTTGAAGAATGCAGACGAGCAGTTCTACGAGGTAGCAACAGGGGATCGTTCCCCTAGGTTTCGACGGCGGTGGTTGCCTCTTCTCTTGGCATTGCTGATGGTGGCGATGGCAGCTATTCTGTTTTGGTTACAACTCCTGACTCCAGTGGCTTGGTGAGATGTAGTCGAGCTGTTCAAAAATAGGGCAACAATAGAGGTTCGTTCCCCGGGTTTCGGTAGCAGCGGTGTGTTAGTAATCGACATTTAATCAACGGGTATCTGTAATCTTAACGTGGGGAGATTAATAAGTATTTAATAATGTGGAGCTCGAAATATAATTGAGATAAAGATGGGAGTGCAATTATAATTCTTTAGTGGTGTGAATTATAATTTGTGAAATAAGAATAGAATCCGGGTGGGATTAGGTTTTCTTATTTACACAAGGAGCCCAGATTTATTTCTCCTCAGGTCCTGCTCTAGCCCTATAAATATATTGTTATGTTCTCTAGGTCACCAGAACAGTCATTCAGAAAATTAGAATTGAGACTGTGAGAGAGAGAACAAAGAGATCATGTAGAAGTCCACACTTGGCTACATGATTGAGATATAAGGGAATATGGCAGAAGATCATGAGGTACTGTCGAGCAAAGCTTGTTGCATACAGTAATTAGGTCTGTCAAGTTCTAAAATAAACAAGTCAACCAGCGTTCGTGTCTACGGATGAGAGGTAAACCCTAATTCCGCCTTGTAGGGTTTGTGTTTATTTTTGTTGTTTAATCTGTACGCGTAATTACTGGGTTCTGGGATTCGTTTCCCCATACGGTGGTGGTGGTGGTGGTGGTTATCTTTTTTCTTGATGTTGTGGTAGGGTACTATTTAGGTTTTTTTTTTTTGTGGGGCTTAGCCTATTTTTCTAGGCACTTTATGCCCTTGGGTAATGTGTTGAGTTGAAATATTTTTATCTGGGTATTATGATCCGTGGGGATGTTAGGCTTCAGCCTTTGTTTTTTAGATTGGTTTCTTGCCAGTCGTTGAGGACGATCTCGTTTCCCTCAAATCTTTGTACCATTCAAAAGATTAATAAAATTACTTTTTTGCTCTTAAAAAAAGCTGTAATTCAATTAACAACACGCCAAATCATCAAATGTTGTAATTCAATTACCCTTTATCACAAGTAAAACGTCCAAATATTAAAGAAAAAAGCAAGCAACATAAAATCAAGGCAAGAAGTTAGGCCTTTGGCGCATCCGCCGTTTCGTTCACAACAGAGATAAATAAAACTAATCTATGTATCTACTTCTACTATATATAAAGAGGCAGTGATGCCTACCGTTTTCGTCCCTCCTTTTCGTCCTAGGCGAAATTACCATTTCGCCCTTTGTCTTTTACCTTTTTCCATGCCTAAATCTAACTAAAGTGGCAGCATCACGTGCCCTTCTCTATTGCTTCCACAATTATATATATACTAATGTCCCCCCCCCCCTCTCTCTATAGCCTTTGTCGTTTTCCCTAAGTACCCGGATGAGTTTTTACCTTTTTTTTTTAGTAAACCAAATATGCCCTTAAAGAACACACCTTCTACAAGCGTGAACACATATTTTAAGCTCTTTCGTTTACTAAGACGTTTTAGAATTTAGCCGGTAATCTCGAAAAAAAAATATATTTAATAAAAAAGCGTGTTACGCAAGCACGTTCTTTTAAAAGCGTGATTGCCAAATGAAACTTACAGTAAAATTAGAAGCGTAAACACATATTTAAGGTCTTTTTGTTTACAAAGTACGTTTTAGAATTGAGTCCATAATCTATAAAAAATACAATATGTCATAAAAAAGTGTGTTCGCAAGCACATTCTTTTAAAAGCGTGATTGCTAAAAGAAATTTACAGTAAATTTGATAATAAAGTTAAAAACTGTGATATTACTAATACATGAATTAAAAAAATCATATGTCGATTAATTAGCTTCGGTTTATATTTGGTAAAGTTACCCATGGAATTTGGTGCATGTATTTTTCAGATTTATTCTCCCACTGAGAGCAATTTTATTCATTCTCAATATGGGTGAGGGTAACTTTACCCACGTTTGATGGGTTATATTACAGGTTTCAATCTGGTAATAAAAATTCAAATTAAGAAAATCATGTATCTTTCTGACAATTTCGTCTCTATGTTTATTTCCCAAACCTTATATTTGAAAAACTTCATCGCCAGTGTATATTATGATCATTATCAATTCCCATGCCATCATGGAAAATTAAAATAGTGACTCTTCGAGACATGCACAATTTTGGAATAAACATGATATGTGGATCTTTCATTTTGAAATACCATTATACCACTCTGATGAAATTTCAGTTAATGAGAGTCAAAATAAAAGAACTCGGTTAAAAGAACTCAGCTAGATTGGTTTAGTACTTAGTCAAAAATTCTAATTATGGTATTTCAAATTGGCTACAAAAATTTTGGGTCATTTGATCGAATACTTTTAAATGATTGAGGTAAATTTTTGCATGATCTCCTACCAAATCAATCTATAGTATAAAAGGGCTCAGTTTTTTGAATCCCTTATATTTTCAGCCCTTGGATTCAATGGATGGCCGAAATTGATTTTCACGCCAGCCCTCAAAGGCTCAGATCGATTAAGCTTTTAACAGACGGTCAAGATGCATTTTTGGGCTCAGATTTTTCTTACCTAAATGTTTAGCCATACTTGGGAACCCAAAAATGTTACCTAATTATTTTGATACTCTCTCTTCCCCCTTCCTTTCTCATGATCATTGATTTGTAAACACAAATTTTCACTCTCTTTGTCAATTATGTAACAGCCACAATTGAAAAGGAAAACTTCAAACACATAACAACCAAATCAGTAAATCGAATAGGCAAAGTGTGGAAAGAGATCCCATAAATCAAATTTCTGGGATCTCATTTCTAATTTATATATGAGAGGAAACAGAGATGATCTTGAATTTGGTTGGAAATACCACCGGTTCGTCTCTTCTCTCTCTCAACTGAGTTCTCTCCCTCGCAGATACCAATGTTAAGAAACCATGATCAGCATGCAGCGACGAACAAATATTCTTGAAAATTTTCCTTTGCGATGACTTTTGGTTTTCTAGGTTTTTCTTTTTCTCTATTTTAACTCTGTCTCCTTCTTCTTCTTCTTCTTCTTCTTCTTCTTCTTCTTCTTCTTCTTTTCGTAAACACTGTCTTCTTTTATTTTGGAAAGATTTTGATGCAGATCTGGAATTTTTGTGGTTCTCAACAGTTTTGGAATTTTGATGGAATTTGATTCAGGTTTTTTCATGTGATGACTTCTACATTAGTTCACTTCGTCAATTTTTTTTTATTAAAATCCATTTTTATCAGTCATCTCTGCGTAGTTCCGATGAATTTGATTCGGTGATTGTTGTCTATATTGCAGAGTTCTTCCGAATTTCAAAAGTTTGTAATTGTGAGCATATAAGGTTCACGACTACATCTGCCTCAAACAGTGGTTTATATATGGCCAGGTTTATATTTGCAGTCAATCTTTCGATTCGTAACAATGTTCATGTAAAACTCATACATTGCCAATCGATTATCACCAGTGTACGTAGAACGAATATTTTTTTTTGACTAATAAAGAGTTTAAGTGGATATTTTTTTTTCTTCTAAATCTTAATGTAAAATCTTTGGTGATGGAATCTCATTAGTTTACGTACAGTCAAATCATAAAGTCAAAATTTGTGTTAGAAATGGAATCTCCTTAGTTTACGTGCAGTCAAATTTCTCTCAGTGGAGTGCCTTCAGGCACGGGTCATTCACTAGTTCATATATAATAAGCGATTTCAATGATCAAATTCGAACTCGCAACATAGCTTACCAAATGTGGGTACGTAAAGTTACTTTTATTTAAGGCGAGAGTAAATACAGAAATACTCTTCCCCACACCTGCCTGTTACATTGTAAACAAAGGTTTTTGTAGCCCATAGTTGGATTACATGGCTTGTCCAGTTCAACATTTTTCATCTGAACTTGTACAAATTTTTGTTGAAGCGATGACCTTCTCTCCCTCTTACCACCAGGGTTTCCGTTTTTGTTTGAAGGATATTCTAAGAAAATAATTTTTGTATTTCACTTTTTTATACATGCACTAACTTTTTTTGCCTTTCAGTGTACTTGGAAACCAATAGTGTGTGTACTTGATTTATATTTTTTTGAGTTATTTGAGAATGAAAGAAAAAGTTATTGAATGATATGCATCATATTAGCTCTAAAGTTTAGTTACACATTTCAATTTTTCACCCAAAGTACATGCATGCATTTATCTATTAAAAAGAAGTGGGGTTTTCGATGTATTTTTTGGTTTGATCAAAGCTCAATACCCTATTTCTTTTTTATGTATAATCACATTACTGTCAAACTACTTAATAAAATTCCAGCTTTATTACATAGAAGTATTCAATTTTCTAGAAAGTAATTTTGAGCTTCAATACTCTATATCTTTAACTTTTCTCCTCTTTTTCATTTGAAATGAAAAATTATAATTCAAAATTTAAGTTTTTGTTTCTCTATTGGAGTTTCATACTCCAAGTATTAGGGCTGCAAAAAAAACCGGTGAACCGTGAATCCGGTCCAGACTAAACCGATCCGCACATTTTGGATTTTAACCGTGGATTAATGGTCCGGACACAGATTCAAAAAATAATAAATCGCGACTCGCGGTCCGGACAGTGGATTAACTGATCCGGACCGTGAGATTTTTATTATGTATAATTTTCTAAAATGTATATGTTTAGGCCCTGGTTGTGGCTCCATCACATACTTCATCTAAGATCTCTCTATTTTCTACTTTGGATTTTTTAGGATTTTATTTTGATCAAATTGTTTGTTACTTATTTACGTATGACATGTAATTTGTGGATAAAACTGGAACCGATCCGTGACTCACGGATCAGATTGGAACCAGACCGTGGGACTTTTGGTTCGGACACGAATTGTATTTTCTAAAAACCATGACTCGCGGATTAGGATTGGATTCATGTCAATCTGATCCGATCCGGACTGTGTACATCCCTACCAAGTATCCAGCATAATTTTGAGTAAACATATTTTGTAAACGCATACATTTTGGTCGTGGGCGCGGCCCTCGCCCGCGATCATCTCACTAGTACTCGTTTGAATAACAAGTACTAAAATCAATGCTTGGAGACAGGGTTGGCCCAAGGGTTTGGAGTGCCCTAGGCCTAACCTAAAAAATGTGTCCCAAAAGTATAATACTTAAATTTTTTTTTTCCAGTGACAATCACAATATGACAAAGCTAAGACACTATAAAGCTCTACTAATCATTACTCCCTCCGTCCCTTTTTAAGCGATCCATATAGGAATACGTACAATTTCAAAGCCCTAAAAAACATATTTCTCTCTATAACTTTTTAATTTGGTGCAAAAAAAATTTAAAAACGAGATACGAAAGTACATTTTTAAACGTCCGCAAAAATACATGTTTTCCAAGTGGATCACTTAAAAAGGGACCAAGGGAGTATATAGTAACAAAAAAATCAAAACACAGAGTCTTCAAATACATATGTAACGCACGATTTCACTTAAATATTACTCGTGTTGCGTTTTTAGAAGCAAAAGTATCAATTACACTTGTATAATCCACCTCTTCTACCAAGTCATTTTATCATGGCATCGAAAAATGAATTCATCGGCAAAGAAAATTCAATTATTATGGCATCAAAAAATGAAGCTATTACACTAAAAAAATGGAATCCATTGAGACAAGTTCAAAGAGTATAAAACTCTTCAACATATGACAAATTCATAAGTCAAATCAGTAAGAAACAGTAAACCCAAAACTATGAAGAAGAATTTTTTTTCCTCTTTCCGGATTTTGAGAGAAATTGAAGCATTCTAATTTTATGCTAATCATATTTCACATAATCATCCTTCAATTAACTAATCATATTATCATCCGGGATCATCCGTGTTTTCGACGGCCCAGATATACTGGGATTGTTCGGTGCCATCTTTGTAATTTTGAGAGGTAAATTTACCCCAACTGATCTGGGCCATCCAAAATACGAATGGACGGCCCGGATATGCCAACGCGCACCACATGGTAGTGCCAATCGTTGCCTGCTTGACATTGAAAAATTTCTCCATTCTCCGACAAAGACAAAAGGGAAGTCCACTATCCACATCGCGATCCCTTAGTAATCGCCCAATGTATGCAATATGGAGGGTGTTGGTGGATTCTTGAAGCTGGACCGAAATCATGTTCAATAACATGTTCAAGCAACTTGGTCTGTCCAAGTCGAATCTCACACCAGTCGACACCGCTCCATACAGCTGAGCTTCAATTCGGGCAAAGAGTACCCCTGGGGAAGGTTACACTCCTAGTCAAAATCAGGACTCAATTCTGTTACCGAGACTTGTGACAGTTTATTCTTCACCTGTTCTTTTGCTTTGATTTCCAGTAACCGGGATTGTTATCATTAAACAACCGGGACAGGGAAGCTTTCTCCGCTCTGCTGCATTTGCGAGTGGCACAGGGACAGTTCAGTTATCATCCTAAGTGTCGCGAGTTGGAGCTCTGCCATCTTGCTTTTGCTGATGACCTGTTCATAATGTGTGAAGCTAATGCACCTTCTTTTACTCTCATTAATGACTTGTTGAATGATTTTCACGGTTATTCAGGACTAAGACCTAATATGGCTAAAAGCTCAATTTTTTTCTCTGGTGTGGATTTGCTTTTGAAGGATGAGCTGGGGCTTATTCTACCGATTCCAGAGGCCACTCTCCCTGTTAGATACCTTGGGGTTCCCCTCATATCTACCAGATTGAAGGCAAATGATTGTGCGGTGTTGAAGGAAAAGATTCTACATAGAATTAATGGTTGGTCTACTAAGAAGCTAGCCTATTCCGGTAGGGCACACTGATCCAATCTGTGTTGTTCAGTGTGCAAGTGTATTGGTCTTCTATCTTCGTTCTTCCCAGCAAAGTCATTAAGGATATTGAATCTACCTTGATGGCTTTTCTTTGGAGTGGTTCTGACCTGAAGCATACTGGGGCTAAAGTCAAATGGGATCAAATATGCAGTCCAAAGGACGAGGGTGATCTTGGCTTTCGAAAGATTAAAGAGTGGAACAAGGCAACCATACTAAGGCATCTTTGGGCCATTTGTAAGAAGGCTGATTCTCTTTGGGTCAAATGGGTGCATACTTACATCATTAAAAATCAGAGCTTGTGGCATATGATCATCCCTAGTGATGCTTCCTAGTCTATAAGGAAGATCTTTGGAATGAGAAATCTTGGCCAACCACTAATCCAGTACAAAGTAGGTAATGGGCAATCTACTTTCCTTTGGGTTGATAACTGGCATCCATTAGGGCCTTTGTATAAAAGGTATGGCGAAGATGTGGTTTAAAATCTTGGTAGATCCCTCCATGCTAGAGTTTTTTCTATTATTCATCGGGGTCAATGGAGATGGCCAAGGGCCAGGAATAGAATTATTTAGTCCATTATTAATCATACTCCCGCAAATTTCCTTCCCGATTGTGCTAACGCAGATCAGGTGGTTTGGCTTCCTAGCTCTAATGGTGCCTATTCTGCTAAGTCAGCTTGGGAAGCTGTTAGAACTAAATTTCTTGTCAAGCCTTGGACAAAAGTGGTATGGTTTAAAACAAATGTCCCGAGGTGGGCTTTCATTCTTTGGCTAGCTGCTCAAGGAAAACTTAATACAAAAGACAGATTGTGTAAGTGGGGGATGACAGTGGATGAAAACTGTCCTTTATGTTGCTGTGAGAAGGAATCCCATCAGCATTTATTTTTTGGCTGCTCTTACGCGCAAGTAGTGTGGAACACTGTTTGGTGTAAAACCTCTTCGATTAGGGTGCCAAACACTTTAGCTGACCTGCTGGAATGGTTTGTTCATAATGTTAAAGGTGAAGGCTTCAAATACAGAATTCTGAAATGTTCTTTGGCAGCTGCTGTATATTTCATTTGGAGGGAGAGGAATCTTAGAGTCTTTCAACAGAAATCAATGGCTAGTGATCAAGTTGCTCAAAGTGCTGTCAATTCAATCCGTGATTTCCTTAGTTCTATGAGAAGGGTTCGGCCATCCATGGAGAATAGGGTGTTGTGTACTAAATGGGGGCTGTCTGAGCATTACATTCTTAATCGCCCACCAGAGTAGGTTTTTTTTTTTTTATGTTTTTTCCTTGCATTCTGTAAGGGTGTTTTTTCTGCTTTTTCTTCTCTCTTTCCTTGTTTTCTCCTACACAGGAGTTTTAGCTGAGTTGTAGTCAGGATAAATCCTTGACTTGTATTGTTCTTTTGGTTGGGGCTTTATAAAATAGAACTCGTACTTATCAAAAAAAAAAAGAAAAAACTTTGTTCTTCGCCTCCAACACTTTTCCAACTCTTCCTCCCCTATTTTTTTTGAAGGGTAAAGCACACCGAAACAATAGAAAATACAGGATGCCCGTCCTTCAGTAGAGCATCTTCAACCAATCAACGAAATATATATTTCCAACATGCCAGAATCATGAAGCAGAGGGGTGGATTTGAGCAGATCATAAGATCTTGAGACGAAACTAGTAAGTGCTACATCCAAATTTCTGCTAGGACATCCCAACCGACATAAGTAACAAAGCAATGGAAGAGAACAAGAATTTCTTGTACATCGCTCTCAAGAGTCCTTAGTTGGACAGAACAGCGTCAACCATCTAGAATACTTACAAACCAGAGTATTTGATTAACACATTCCAACAGAATCTCCTAAATGACCACAAAAACCAACGGCAGATTTAACTGATAATCAAAACTTCATCTGTCCCATTCCGAATCTATCAAAAGAGGAGATGAAACCTTCAATGGACTTTCATACATTTTTTTTGGCAGCTGGTTGGTGTACCTGTCCCATCCCATGAGGTGGGGCAAAGCAAACTGCAGAAGGAAAGGGTAAATTGTAAATTGATACGGTGAGCGAAATTATGATTCAAGGAAAGACTTCAAATACTTCCTTATCCGTTACTTCAAGACACGACATTCATCCAAAATTACAATCCACTACTTCAAGACACAACAGTCATTCAAAAAAGTCAAATCAACTCATTGTTACACTACTACAGCTCTCTCTTTGGAGCCCGAGCAAGTGAAATGCAGAGTTATATATGCACTTCAGGGTAAACCTGCAAGCGTGTGGGAGTGAAACTTGGGAGTGGTAGTGTATATAATGTAAGCAGAATAAGTAAAACACCCAAGCAGTATTCCAGCTTTTTGATAAATAAGGTAAAAAAAACTGTTTGTCATACACTGAAAGCTGCCCGCATCACAGCAAATTCGGCAGTGGAGACAGGAACGGAAAAGCGATCATTGGTTTGTTGAATGTTATTGACCACAGCTGCAAAGAAATGCGAGTTCATGACCATTTGGTAAGATATTTCCCAAAGAATTTAATATGCAGCTCAAGTTTAAAATACACACTTACGTCAAAGTAAAATATCAAAAAACTTCCTGTAAAATGTGGAAACCAGAAAACACGCATAGAATAACTCAAATTCTCACATTAAATAAATGATCAGGACTAACAACTACAAGTAGCACCGGATATGGCACTTTTTTTTTTTTTTAAAGAGCCTGGTTATGGCACATGAATTCCCATCGCAAACAATGCCACAACAAACGTTCTAAAAAATGCAGAACTCCTCATGACTTAACTTCCCGGACTGGCAGTGTCTTCTTTCCTGTCATTTCAAGTTGCTCCGCTGGTTTTGTTTCGATTTTTGCATTGTTTGGTTATTGAACTCCATTTCTGATGTAGTCTTGGTCTTTTTTCTGTTTTCCAGGGGCATACCCCTGCTTGTTTGGTTATTGAACTTCATTTCTGATGTAGTCTTGGTCCTTCTCCTGTTTTCCAGGGGCATACCCCTGCTTGGTTGTACTGTTTGTGGCTATGCTCTACTGGTTTTGTTTCTATTTTTGCATTGTTTGGTTATCGAAATTCATTTCTGATGTAGTCTTGGAGTCTTTTTTCTGTACTCCAAGGATATTATGCCCCCTGCTTGGTTGTACCGTTTGTGGTTATAAATATAAATTTTAATTCACCGAGAAAAAACTTTCCCAAAGTTTTCACTCTTCACATACACAAGGAAAAAAAGGGATTTGATATTGGCACTCCCCAAATTGTTAAGTGGCACTCCAAAAGGGAGTGTCAATATCAATCCCTATATGGACTTGATATTAGCACTCCCCTTATTGATATCGGCACTCCCTTTTTGGAGTGCTATTAATAATTTGGGGAGTGCCAATATCAATTTCCAAAAATCCCCCAAGACACCGGAAACTCTAAACCGACAAAAACGCACAATATATCCAAAGGTAAAAGTAAAGATGTAGATAGAAGACACCACGCAGTCATGCACAAATATTTGTAAATATCTGAATCTACATATATGCATCATTTGATAGAAACACTTACTCAGCGAAATGAAGTACCCACTATCGTTTGGCTTAACAGATAAGTTCTTCCTAACCTGTCCTGCATTACTGTACCACAAAATCACCAGTTAATTCAAATTTGTATTAACAGAAGATAAGAAGTAAAATGTTTGCACGACTACAAAAGGCTAATTCTGTCAGACACAACAGAATTTAGCAATATTTAAATCTTTTTGCAATGCAAAACAAAAAAGCAGATACATATCTACCACCCACATAGGTTCCAATAGTTACCTTGATAACATTGACGGGTCGTGAAAGAATTCACAAGAATCTTTGGAACCCAAACTTATTAAAGAACCAACCTCCGTCGCAGACAAGGCAAACCTCTGCAGAATGTAAATCCAGTAGGTATATAAATTTAAGGTCTTCAAGGATGGAAATATAAATCATCATACTAAAAGTGTCAATCCACCAATAACGCAAATCAGCACATATCAAGTAAGAATGACCTTTTAACTAAAATGTAGCATAACAGGTCCATAAGCGCCCTTAGGATATGACAACCACAGAGTTTCATTTATGAGAATATGATAACTTAGAGGCAGCTGACATGTGCAAAACATGGCCCAAGCAGGTTGCCAAAATCGTGATCCTACATTGGACAATGGGGGGTTTTACGAGAAAGGTTCATAAGATTCTACCTAAAGAGCAAAAATGTCCTAGCATAACAATATTGACACGGCTGAAAGTTCCAAAAAAAGGCCACAGTTAAACGAAACAGATGAAAACAAAATTAACCGTGTCAATATACACATTATACAAAATATTCCCTCCGTTCCAAAAAGAGAGTCCAGCGGTCCAGCCCAAAAATTCAAAAAAAAATTCACATTTCAGTAGATATCAATGAATTTTTTCAATTTGTGAATAAATTTTGATTTTTTTTTTACAAACATGCATATTTTTTTAAGTCCTCGTTTTGCAAACTAGACTCTTTTTGGAACGGGGATATTATCACGGTAGCAAAAGCTTTGCAATCCGTGATAAGAAAGGTGGAGATCGCGATTTTCAGCAAAAGTCAAAACTTTGAAAATAGGTGGTTTCTTTGGTAACTGATTGTATAATAGAGTTCAATTTGGAAATACAACCAAAAAAAAAAAGGAAGAAACGAAAGAAAGTGAGCTTCAAACCTATGCATAGTATTTGCGTTGTGTAGTGGTAGAGGAGACCAGAACTTTAATAAAGAAAGAAAAAATACAAGAACAAATTGATAGATCAAAGAGAAGAAAATAAACAAGGGATCTACCACTACCAAATTAAATCCCTAACAGAATAGAAAAAAATGCAATGGTCGATCAACTTAGAGAGGGATGAAAAAGCTTAGTCTGAGAGTGGAGGGGATTAGACAGAAAGATGACAACAGTATTCCAATGCTCTTGGCTTAATTCGTTTTTCTTAGCCTATTGAATAGGCCCTCTAACATGCATTTGTCCTGCCCTTTACCTTTGTTTCTTGCACTGTAACATGAATTGTTTTCACAGTTGCAACTCACTCGAGCTATTGGCATCAAACGTGGTGTTAAATTGGAGTGTATAAGCCTAAAGGAGTGACTGAAGTGAGACTATGTAAGCCGGATGCATAATGAAAGTGATCACAACATTCTGCCCAAAGCACCCGCGCCTTCTGCCGGAGCATAGAGGTTGATCGATGGTGTTGATGGGAAACCCAACTTATTTGTGTTTGACTCCCCCTTTGACACTACCTGGAACTACGAATGTCTTCAATTCTTACTACGACCACATTGATAGCAATTGTATAACAATGTCTATGAAATTGCAAAATCGAAACATATGTGATGAAAAGACGGGTTGTAGTCAACTCTGTGAAGACAACTGGTGCTCACCGTAGATAGGCAATTCCAATTCCCAATCATACAATCTTCTAGACGAAACCGTTCGGGCTTGTAGCCGTTGCGGTGGATTTGAACCACCCTAACTTTCTCCATTTATTGAACAAGTCAGTTTATATTTAATTTGGTATAGTTTGTATTTAATTTGGTAGGTTTGAATTCCACAATAATCTTTCAACCGAGTTTGTTTGATAACTGATGTTGAGAATAACACAACTAAACCTCTTGAAAGATCCACATTTAGATCAACAATAATATTGTTGTTCAAGCCCAGGATAAAGAGTTCTTACGGATGAGGTAAAGGAAAAAACAAAAAGCTTTACCTGCCTCTTTTCCCAGTCATACTTGCGTTCTCCAATAGCAGGCCAAAACGTCAACATAATAGAGCCACGGCGATCAACTTTAAGACTTCCGGACTACAAAAGATCAAACAAAAAAAACAGATGAGGGAAAACATAGTTCAACTTTTGTATATTACTCGTTCCGTCCCCAATCTTTGGTCCCAAACACCACTTTTTGTTGTCTTAAGTTTGTCCTTCCAATTCAAAACTAATGGGCCATTAGTTAATGAAATTCCACTTTTACCCTTTCTTTTTTAGAGTAAGTAAATGTAATGATGATGTTTTGAAGGGTAAAAGAAGGAAAGAAAAAGTATGACAACCGTAATGATTATGTTTCCCAAATTAGTTGGAATCCCTAAAAGGACCAATAAATTGGGACAGAGGGAGTAGAATTCTATGGGTAGGCAATATCATCCAATCGTCTTGGTATTCTCACCGTCTATATATAGTTAATGCACATATATACACCATTTACTTGTGGAAACGAAACACAATCTTACATCCATTTTACTGAATGTTGGGAGAACAGGGGCAGCAGAAAGTGCAGCTTTGCCCTTGTAAACTGTATAAGGTGCAATTATTCCGCCTGCAAATTTTCCTGAAACTTCAAAGAAGGTTATAAAATCAGACTAACTAACAAATAAGCTGCAGCGGAAGGAGAGAAAAAAACAGAGGGATGAAGGCAAGGAGAAGGGAGAGGAATCAAGAACAAAAGAAACGTAAATACCGTCAGCAGAGAAAGTTTCTCTAGCAGTTGAAATGCCTGCCCGGGACATCCCATCATGCCATGAAAAAGCCTCTCTCACATCTTTCGCAAATGAATTTCTTTTAGACAACTGATTCCTGTTTTGAAAAGGAATTTAATATTAATCTTCAAAGCTTGTTGTAGGATGCATTCAAAGTTTTCATTATGATCTAATTCAAAGTATTAGCTTGGATTCTTTGGACACTGATTCAATACTGTGTTCTCCATCTGTACACTGCTTGATAACAATTCCATTTAGCTATTTCAAAAATCTATTGCCACTTTTACATCAGATAATGAGAAGCGCCCACGACTTGGCACGATATCAAGTATACCATTGAAAACCACTTAATGAATGTATTACAGAATATCATAAACATTAATTGAAACTGTAAAAGACAGAGATCAATAAATAAACGAAACATCCTTCAGTGAGTCGTCAACAAGGCATAAAACATCCTTCTACTTCCAAATGTAGTACCATTCAAAGTAAAAATATAGTTTAGAGGACAGCACATACTAAACTAATAAAGCTAGGGTCCACCACAAACCAATAAAAATATTCTATATCCAAATCAAAGCGCAGATCCTAGCAAAATGTGAACTTTATCACTTGACTAAAAGAAGCGTAGAATATTGAATAATGCCTTGAGTTGGGATCAGCATTAGTAGAAAGGGAGGACTTGAAATTCCCCTTTTTCTGCTTCTTTAAAATAGGAAATCGACAGCGTCACTTATGTGACAAATGAATGGTCATATCCCCAAGGACCCCAATAGCGCCAGTTACATTTTGGGAATGCACTTTTAGTTTCTCAAATTAACTATTTTTCACTACTAACAAGTTAGAGACATGGCTACCCCATGGTAACATAAGAAGTGAGATGTTCCATTCAACTTCCCATTTTTACCCAAAAACAAACGCCACTAATACTCAAGTAGCGAAAAAGTCATCCTCTTACTGAATTCCTTCCAATTCCTTCACAATACTCTTCCAAAATGATAATTGAAAAAATTAAATACATAAGCTTCTTACTACATTTTCCTTTTACCCACCGCTCAAAAAGACAAAAAACTAAAAATGAAAACCCATCCCTTCCCTGTTGAACGAATCTCATTCTCCTTGACTTGTTCATTTAGTACAAAAGATGCATCTCATTGAACGATCAACCAGCGAAACAAACTGACTTCACGACAGTTTAAACTTTCGTACTTTGAATTTAGTTTGCATCTCAGCTCTAGAAACAGAGAACCAGTTTCTTTCAAACTGGATTCAAGAAACTTTTCCAGTATTAGTTCACATCTCGTTCTTCTTTACATTAGTGAGATTTATTTTGCCTTCCCAAACAATAAAAAGCCCTCCACTTAACATTAACAAGGCCATCCTCATTGAAAATGTCAACAAGAATAACAATATTGGAGAGTAATAAAGTCTTGGCAACTGCAAGTGCCGCTGCAATAGATAAAGCAAGAAATGACTCAAACGACCATGAAGTAGCAAGCATGAGAAGATGCAGAAAAAAGTACTCCATATCAGATTGCGTAAGGAAAAAAAGAAAGACAAAAGCCTAAACTTCCTAGATGACTCTACAACCAACTGCCCAAAGACAAATAAGGAATCAAGACCATCGCCCTCATCATCAAACCACAGATTGTTTGCTATGAGATCATGTTTCCAGCAGTGAGAACGACTATGATAGCATGACTGTTTGAATTCACAACCTCATTGTGTTTTGCTTCTATACCAACCAACATGTTGACAAAGAAAGCGTAATAATCCAACAATGCCCAAATATAGAGGGAACATCAAATGCCAAAATCCTTGCATATAAACGAGAATGAGGACATTAGCTCACTACTAAAAGATTCATCATAGGAAAGTAATTACTTTGGGAACCAAAACAAAAGTGCACATCTCCAACAAACAACTAAGGCTGCAAACGAGCCGAGCTGAGCTTTGACGTGTTCGACCTCAGCTCGTTTGAAACTAGTCTAGCTAAAGCTCAAGTCGAGCACAAATAATCGAGCTCCAGCTCGGCTCGTTTTACGTTTATCACTGAGTCGTTTGAGCTCGGTTCATTTACTACACAAGCCTCTATAAATGAGCCGCGCCTCTATAAATGAGCCAAGCCTCTACAAACCAGTTTCTATAATCAAGCCAAGTTTCAATTGACTCGAGCTCAGCTTGTTCCCTAAAGGAGCTTAAAACTCGAGCTCAACTCATTTACTAACGAGCCAAACTGAGCCCATAACTAGGCAATCCTCGAGCTGCTCGCAAACAGCCCAGTTCGTTTCCCTCGACAAACAACCGATCAAACTACGAAAGACAACTTATGGACGTGTCTTGCTTCATCGTTTTCCACTCAAATGAGGTAAATTTACAGTTGAATGAAAACCCATTACTTCAACCTAAATACTGATTGTGGAAGAAGACCAAAAAAAAAATTGATTTCATATGGAAACAGAATCAGTACATTTCGTGCATAAAACTTTTGTGAACTTCAGCAAAATAGTGAGGGGTATTGATGATTGGGTATTAGGGTTTACCTGAACCGGAAAAGAGAGGAAAGCTTCGACATCGCCCGATAGTTCAACAGTCTGATGTTGCAGTACTCGATGCTAGAGTGATGAAACGAGCCCTAGAATAAAGAGTCCGACTGGGACTCCGTGAAAATTTATTTGGAGGGAAATTTCGGGAAAAGAAATTTTCATATCACAGGAAAGAATAGAAACTAAGGGGCGTTCCACTAACTAGTTTTTTCCAAAAACTAGTTTTTCTCAAAAATCAAGACAAGTCATCCTCTCACAATACATCACATAACACAAAAACCAAGGCAGTTTTAAAACAAAACTGCCTTAGTGGAACACCCCCTAATTGCACGCCAGTGGCCTTAGTTTGAAAATTCTTAGAAGCTTAAAAAGAAACTTAGGGCATCCACAGTCGTGGAATTAAAAATGTGTAGTTATATGACATAAAAGTGTAAAAAGGGAGTCTTATTTGTGTGTTATTATGATGAAATATGGCAAAATATGTTATTAAGATAATGAGTGTTTCAGTTGTATTATTGTTAGAGTGGTGTTAAAATATAAAAAGTACACATACAAATATATGTATACAAATAAAGGTGGGGCCTCTCATATTTCTCTCTCTTCATATTCACCCTTTCTCTCTCTCCATTTTCACTTTTGCGTATCAATCCTGACTCAAAACATGTTCCTCTCTCCTCTTTCTCCCTTTCTCTCTCCTTCTCCCCCTCATTACCTGTACGCACAATTGCATGTCTAACCCTAGAAAAAAATAAAGCCCTGTCACTTTAACTCTAACCATAACTATACTATTGCAACCTATTTTACCAAATTTTTTTTGTTAACTATGCAAAAGCTGACTCTATTCACACCTTAATACCAGTACTGTGGATGCCTTTATGGGGTGTCTAGGAGTTGTTTTTTGGGCTAATATTTGCAGTTTAATGGGGTTCGGAGTTGGTGATGTGCACTGTGCACAGCATGCGTGTTGTGCACGATCCCCGCCGTCCGTTCGGCGATCCAATGGCCCAGATTGAAACTTGCAATGAACGGCTCGGATGTCGCAAGGCTCGGATTCAATCTGGACCATTGGATCGCCGAACGGACGGCGAGGATCGTGCACAGCACCAACTCCAAACCCAGTTTAATGACATACTTTTTCAGAATTAGATATGAATGAGAAGGAGAACAATATTTGCAAAAACATGGGATGACAAATAGAGATGGACATAATTACCCTTGACCTAAACTAGCTTTTCAAAATAACCTAAACCCTTTGAAACACCCAGTGACCCAGATGACGTTAAAGAAGAAGAAGTCATTGATTCACGTTAAGCCCGTCCCAAAAATTTTGAAACCCTTCTCATTCCTGCATTTCGATCTCTCGATATCTCTCCCCTCTCGATCTCCCTCTCCATCTTGATCTCTCTATCCCTCTCGATCTTGCCCTCATACTATCTTCAGCTTGCTCTCTCTCTCTCTCTCTCTCTCTCTCTCTCTCTCTCTCTAGGAGGCACTAAGACCCTAAACCTCCATCTGCCCGTTGAAAGGGCGAAGTTCGAAAACAAAGGTGGGATTTTTCGAAAAGAAGACGCAGACAACAGCTTGGGCAAGCAAATCTATTCGGTTTGTAGGAGACACTAATGTAAAGACCCAAAAAATTTAGTGAGATGTCACTAATTTTTAAAAATTCTAATTTTGAACATAAAATTCAAAAAAATCTTCACCCCACCTCCGGCTGAACACCACCCCACCATTAGCCGACCACATTCGGGACTAAAAAAATTAGTGAGGTGTCACTAATTTTTAAAAATTATAATTTCGAACATAAAATTCAAAAAAATCATCACCCCACCTCCGGCTGACCGCCACCCCATCTTTAGCCGGCCACTTCCGGCGACCAAAAAAATTAGTTAGATGTTACTAATTTTTAAAAATTCGAATTTTGAATATAAAATTCAAAAAAATCACCGGTACCAGTCTGTATCTTGGTACCATTTCAGTTTTGACGCAATAATTATTTTGTATATTTTTAATAGTATGGTGGTAGTATTTTGTTGTCTGTAATTGTACAGTAGCATTTAAAAACTACTACACATAAAAACCAAATTAAGTGTGCCGCCTACCCTCATTAAATTTACACTTTTCCATTCCCCCACGCTCTGAAATCACGTGCTACTCTTTCTCCTTTGAAGTTGCAGGTTGCCTTCTTCGGTCTCTCTCTTTCTCTCTCTCTCTCTCCCCTTCACTAATTTCCGGCATCTTCACCTCCCTGATTAATTTTTTTCACTACTTTCAGTTGGATTCTCTATCTCGTTTTGTATGTGGTTAGTGCTGTGAGCTCGATCGATGCCGGAATATATTCTGATTTCACACCGGATGCAGCTTGGCAACTGAACGGAAGCCAAAAACTCATGTGTTTTTGCACCGGACGAAACCTGGTAAACTACCGGAACAAATCGGAACGCCAGGAACAGAGCGGTGGTATCGGCGGCGGACCGGGTGATATCAGCGGTAGACCGGTGGGCTTCTCCGGTGGAATCGGGTCGTAATCCGGAACGTTGGGAGTCCTTGGTACCTCTGGTATTACAGAGGGTTTGATGTCAAGTTGTGAAATCGGGTCACGGGCTACCCACTGGCCGGAAACAGAAAACTAGTGAATACTCACTAGTTTTGGATGTGTCCTTCCCTTGAATCTAAAAAAGCGTGTGTCCTTCTATTGAATCTTAAAAAATGCGTGTCCTATCTTTAAAAGGGGTAAAAAATGTTGTATTTTTGACTAATTTTTCCTATTAATAACTTTTATTAATTCTTTTACAAAAATATATTTAATTTATTTTTTCCTTAGTAGATAACTATTATAGAGATAAACTTGTATTGTATTTACTCGTGTTTTAATTTAAATAACCCTACATTTTTTCTCACACTCCTTATAACTCCACACTACTTGCCCATAAATCTCTCCTATCTACTCTCTCCTTATTTTTCTCTCCCTTTCTCCTTATCCCATCCGGCTCTCCCTCTCATTAAATATGTTGCTAGTAGAGACTATAAATTGATCAAATATTCTTTTTGACATTCATGAAAGTCATAGGATTGTGTTAATTCCTCATTTTAGACTTGTTTTGGGTAAAACTTCTAGACTTTGTGCTTTATATGGGCCAAAAAATATGTTTAGAAAAATATAGGAGTAAATCTATTGACAAGTTTTGGGCCATTTTTATGGAACCCTTAAATTACCTCTCTTTGCTTTCATGCTTGCGGACTAACTACCGACCCAACTTTTTTCTTTGTCTATTTGGTATGTTGTTCTGATTATTTTGATTTAAAGTAATATGTATTTAAGTTTTCTACACCTTCTACTCAATTACATGGGTTGTGCTCATCTGTGTTTTGCTATCATCATGGAGATTTTTTTATGAATTAGTGTAATTGGTTAGTTGCATGAAGTCTACCCTCATTTGATGGATGTATAAAGTATGCAATGGTTTTAATGGAAGTGTGTATGAATTACTAGATATATTCCATCTATTTGGATCCTATTTTTGTTGTCATATATTTAATTGTTGGTTAAATCGCTTGTAGGAAATCATGGCAATTTTGAGAACTCAAGCTCGAAAAAGAGTAATCCTTCCAATTGAGCGAGGAGAGGATGCTATGGACCGTCCAAAGAAGCAAAGTTGTGTAGCCAATTGGTTATGTGAGTTATAATATAATGTTTCCTTCCAAATGTTAACTATGTTTTTTTTTCGTTTGGTTGTATCGTTCATGTTGCATATTGCTCACCCCCCCCCCCCCCCCCCCCCCAAAAAAAAAAAAAAAAATTAATAATAATAATAATAATAATAAATAATTTGGTTTTGTGCAAAAAAGATTTTGCTGGAGCCACACAAGAGTCTTTGGAGGGTACAAAAGAGGACTTAGATCCAAGGAAGGTTAGGAAAATTACAAGAATTATAAAAAGTTTTTATTAAGCCAATGTTTAAGTCTTTATCCATTAACCACACTAATACGGTGAAAAGGCAGCGACTGCCCACCTGAATTTTCCTCTTGTTATTAAGCAGAAGAAGAAGAAGATGATGATGAAACAAGTGTAGGTACGAGATCAATACTGTGTGTTTTCGATGCTTGGTAGTTGCCTACTATAAAAACTTGATTTTAACACTATTTTACATTTATATACAGACAAAGTTGAGGACCCAATGTTCTCCCAAATTACTTGTGTCCCACAATTCGAAATTGACGGATGACCAAAGGACCACAATTCAAAATTTCAATCCCTTTTATTCTTTGTTTAACGTTCAATGTGGATGGCTCCACAGAGGCTTTGTCATGAAGTTGGTAGACAACTTTAATCCAAAAAAAAAAAGGACCATTGAATTTAGGAATGGCCTATGTTGCCCCATCATTGAGGATGATTTCGCCAGGGTTTTGAGGATGCCAAAGGGAGAGATACATGTGTCAATTCATTGCGACCAGGGACACAGGAAAATAAAATTGGAGAGTGATTTGAAAAGGATATCAAGCTAGCTGTCCTGTGAAAAGTTTTGAAAGAAGAGCTTGTGATGAAAAATTCAAATGGCGTACATGCTATTTGCATTAGGGTGCTTTTTGTGCCCCACAATGAAGGATGCAGTCGGAAGTAGATTTTTCCCTTGCGTTGCTACGAACGACATGGAAAGGATGAAATCATACAAGTGGCCAAAGTTTGTGTTGGACTGGTTGGTAGAAGTTACAAGAAAAGAGCAAAATCAGAGCGTTCATGCTTCAGAGCTGGTGTTGCGGGATGTTTGTTCGATTTGATGGTATATACCTTACCCTTACAATTCGATTGTATGTTAGACTTCTTCCTATAACTAACATTAAAGTTATTGTACGTTATTGTCCATTTGAACCTAAAGGGTATGAAATTTTTTGCAGATCATATACTTCGACCGTTTCCAAATGAACGTTATGGTTATTGTTGAAGAAGGGCACCTTCTCATTGCCTTATGGAGTATGAATTTTATCCAGAAGCGCATAAGAATGTAGCCAGATGATGTGCCAATAAAGGAGTCCGTATTGACTTGATTTCCACCACACAGCTTGCATGATCCAATGAGTGCTTAATTAACTTGTTGTTGAGTTATTAAAAAAATTAGCTTAAATGCATCATTTAATAACCAATTTAA
The DNA here is from genome assembly GCA_020921065.1 of Vaccinium darrowii. Classification (NCBI taxonomy): domain Eukaryota; kingdom Viridiplantae; phylum Streptophyta; class Magnoliopsida; order Ericales; family Ericaceae; genus Vaccinium; species Vaccinium darrowii. Next base: position 29,151,529 of record CM037160.1, read on the forward strand.
TGTTTAACTCTTGTGCCATTATAGGGTTTTATTGAAATGTACAAAGAAAATGCACTTCAGTTCGTGAAAAAATATGCAAAATCTCCGTGACCTATAAGCTCAGTCGATAAAAATAGATAAAGAAGAAGAATAAAAAGGAGGGGAAAGTGAGGAGCACTGTACGTCATGAAGAAGAAGAAGAAGAAGAAGAGGTGGATGAAAATGAAGATGAAGAAGAAAAGGGAGATGACGAAGCAAAGGGAGACAAACAAAAAGTGGGAGATGATCAACTTGATGAAGAAAAAGGAGATGACGACGAAGAGAGAGATGACAAACCAAAGGGAGACAAACAAGATGTGGGAGCTGATGATTATGATGAACAAATGAGAGATGACGAAGAAGAGGGAGAATATTCAGAAAAGGTGACGACGGAGGGTTTAGTTGGGATACATCCATTCATACTTTCCAAGAAAAAACAGGCAAAATGTTTCCCGCTACAAATCGGGGTAGCTTCTACTCGACCTTCTCAGAGACAAAGGAATCGAAAGACTAAGCAAAGTCAATCTATGCAAGCTTCGTACATTGTGAAAGGACCTTGGACAAAGGAGAAAATGACTGCGGATAAGAAGAAGACTGTAGAATATCTTCTTTGAAAGCCACCGATAACAACTGCGAGGTAAGGACTATATCATGAATTGTGGTTTAGACTTGAATCAAGTTTTTCATGCTATCGACATTGTCTAACATTTGTTCGTAATCTGGGTGCTTGTTGAACTGCTATAGGATGACATGTATCAAAATGCTAGGTGAAAAATGGCCATTGACCTTCAATAAAGTGTTCAAGGCATTCAGGCCAAGGGGCCATGAGTCGAAACTTGTAAAAAAAAAAAATTTACCTTCTTGTCGCTAACTTGTTATTATCCTACACTTCATTTCAATAGTAAGGAATTTGTTATTATTCTACACTTCATTTCAACAGTAAGGAATTTTTTATGTAACAAAATCATTCAACTTTCTATAACACACGGATTGTTTATATGATGAGGGATTGGATTGTGTTGAAGGAAATGGAGGAGGATAAGGAAGGAAAGTTACATCCAAACCGTCATATTTGTTTCCCGGAGTTTGTGGTACGATGTGTATCTGTGTCCGTTTCATTACGTGCATTACATAAACCATTCCCAACTTAGTACACTTAAGTTTACTACTTGTAAGTTTGGTTTTCCAGAGCAATGTACTTAAATATAGAGGCAGGAAGTGTAGTAGTGCACTAAGGGATGAGTTCGATGTTAGCAAAGTCGGTTATGACGTGACCAGATGCAACTTGGTACGGTACTTGGGACTCCTGTCAAATCATGCTTTTCATACTTTAATTTTGGTGACTCATCATCACACAATGGTTACTATTGCAGCTTATACTACCCGTGCTCGACAACAGACGTTGGTTTTTTATAGTCATCTCCCTGGTTGATGTCCATGTATATGTGTTGGACTTAATGATGCCGGTTGATAAAACAGAAAGAGGGATCACCGTCTAGACTATTGTATTAGAATTCCTACCCTAATCAATTGCATCATTTTATTTAATGCTATGATTTTACTTTACAAGTTTTTTAAACTTTCGTTAGACAACATTCATTAAAACGTGCACTAATCCCACTTGCAGCGGGATAACTTCTTCCATTTACTTAAGAATCTTAAAGTGGGGATGACACATACTAGTGGGGAGTTTGAAATTTGTTTTCAACATGTACCATAACAAGATAACAGGTGAAAAATAATATTTGTTCAAAGTGTGTTTTTTTTTTTTTCAACCTGTTGCATCCTAAGTTGGTTTCTAACACCATTAACTAATATGTGTCCTCAACTATGTGTTTATTTGCAAGGTTGTTAATTCAAAGTGGTTCTCCCCCTAATTGTTGGAAGTCTGTTAATCTGAAGATTCCACCAAAAATCGGTGAATCCATATTCTCCAACAATGGGCAGAACTTTTTTTTTTTTTAACAGATTTTATTATTGACTCCCCTGTCAATTTGGCAGCAATGGCTTGGCCTTTTATCAGGCTCGTAGCTCGATCGGAGGTCAAGACTATGGTCTGGCGGAAAAACAGAACTTGTCCGTATGAAGTGGTACGTGAATTGCTCAGTAGTGCTTTGCCCATGACTGCGGGATATATGTCATGAGTTTATGGAGTCGTGGAAGGGAAAACTTGCCTCTGGTGAACTACATAATGAATCTTCGGGAAACATTTCAAAATTCTTGTTGTATAGGCTGCTTATGGATCCAAGGAACGTTCAACGAGATTCTTTATTGACAACACTGAACATGAAATGATCAAATGTAAGTATGGAACTATTCTTGTTATCTTTTGTACTATAGTTGTTATCTTCTGTTCTTGTCTTTTGTTTCAAATACTACCAGATTGTGGGCCTCCTAACTTTTGTAACCGCTTGATTTTTACTGTTATATGTTACAAAATTTTCAAAACTTCGGTGTGAAGGAAACAAGGCATTCGAAGGGTCTCGAGGCAACCGAAGGGACCCCACAAAGTTGGAAGTTACACGTCATAAACCTGCTGGTTAATACACCAATTACACCCCTCCATGATGAGGTTCGAAGGCATTCAAATTCTCAGCTTTATTGTGGCAGTTTCTTCCTCAATTTAAAAGTAGCATTTGTGAGGGGAGTTTTGATTTGCAGAATTCAATTGCAGAAATAAAATTTCGTATTCATTGGGGAGGCTCCCCATTGATTCTCGTATTGAAGGCGCCAGCTCCTCCTTAAGCTATAAATAGGCAGCTCTGCCATTTGGTTATTTAATTATTAGATTTTCATGCAACACAATACATTCTAGAAATCGTCCTTGAGAGAGAGAGAGGCAGACACAAGTTTCAGTTCGCCAAGGCAATGAACAGCGGTGTTCTATCGGCCGTGGTTCTAGCCATTTTATCCTGGGACGAAGACGCTGATGATACCTACAACACCTACGGTAGGCGGCGAATCTTTTTTAAGGAGAGTGTGGTTTCACACGACTCTATTTATGTTCAATACAAACTGTTTGTATGTCTATTTTTCCCGTTTCTGTAATTTATATTTTGTTGTAATCTGTTCATATGTATATTTCAATGGATATTGTTCTTTGGAATTTGTGATTGCCACTGTTTATTCCCAACATTATGAACTTAGATTAACACCATGGAAGCAATATTATTCATAGCATAGTTAGATTAAGACTGTGGAAGAGGACACTGAAGTGTCCTATTGCCACAGTCTAAAAAAAAGTTGTCGCTAAATTGTTGCAATCATTTTCATACTAGCATGGATTGTTGCAATAATTTCATGAAAACTATGCAAGGTTAAAAGTAGTTGTTGAATTCTTGAGGACTTTGACCGATGAAACGTACGAAGATTTGATTAACTGACTCATAACTGGTTATAATAAATCTTTTGACTGCGGGACATTAATCGACATCATTTTGTTGGTGCGGAGTGTGGAAGCCTCAATCCGTTATATAGTCTTAACCCAAGTTTCTATTAATTGCATCTCTCTCCTGATGTTTCCTCTCCACACAGAAGAAGATTATCACGTGTTAATCTCCCTTTCTCTTGTAATGACAAAGAGTCAAAGAAGCTAAAGAAGAAAATGCCTCGCACGAAAAGGTGCCCTTTCGTCAGCTTATGGAGATCAAAGGTGTATGGTAATTAAGTAATACGGTCTTTATGGAGTACACAGTATCGCGAGCTCACTCGAGCCGAGTTGTTGGGAGTTGAGAGCTGGAAGATGACTCGTTTATGAAACGATCTAAAAAATATGGCTCGAGATTTTTAGTCAAGTACAAACTAGCTATTCTTGATTTGAGCACCGAGCTGCTAGTGAACAGTTTGGCTCATTTGCAACCCTCAGGGGCTGAGCCAATTAAGGCACAGACCCCTTGAATTTTTATCACCTGTTTTTTTTTTTTTTTTTTAACTCCTATTCAAAAGATTTCTATATATAATAATATAATAATCTATGTGAGGTACAATGTTCGAGCCCCCTATTTCCTTTTGTGGATGGATTTCTCTTATCTTGTTTTCCATTTTTTGCTTGGACAAGAAAAGGGGATACATTGCTCACGGTTTCCTTAATTTTAAAGTAGAAAACAATCTATAGCGATCCTTATTGATGTTGATCTAATTATTTGTTACAAACATTAAAAATCAAATAGTTAAGCAAGCTATCATAATTTCATGTTTTTTTCACTAACAAATGAAAAATTATAATTTCTTCCTGTCATAGTTTTCGTAAGTCTACAACAATATGGGTCTTGAGACCATACCTTATTAATTTGAAATTTTCTCATATTTTAAAATGATTTTAATCTTGCTACCATTTTTGTTTGACAATATAATGAGGGCCCCAAAGTTTCAAAATATTGTGGTAATTTTTTAGTAGTTTATTACGAAAAGATGCCCCTCTGAATGGAATTCGTAGCTTCGCCCCTAACAACCCTCCCAAAGACACACTTGCAAATGAAGAGATATTGCATACTTTGATCTTAATAATCCGTTACCGTCATTACTAATGGCTGATATTTTACGTAACAGCCTTACACAAAGTTTTTTCCTCATACAGGACTTGTTACCTACCAATGTTTTACCAATATTTTAAAGAGGCAATTAAATAATCCTCCTCTTTCTGGACACCATGTATGTTTTCATCCTGCCCACTTTTCAGGGTTATGTTTTCATCCTCTTTTAGTGTAATTTAACTTTTTTACTCTTTCATTGTGATATAGATAGATATTTATAAATAAATACATAATACTATAACATAATCATTTTCGAATTTGTAGGGATTCTATATTGGAACTTCTGAAAATCATGGACTAATTGAGATTGTTAGGGGTTTCAAAATGAGTGGGGATAATTGTTTCCTAAAATAACGGGATAATTGTTGCCTAAAATAAAGGAATTTTGAAATGATGAGGGGATTCAAAATTTAGTGATGATTTTTATGGTTGTAACTAGTCAAAAATCATGATTATGTTAGGCAATACATGATAACAAACAATTATCCCCTCAATCATTTCAATTATCCCCTTATCAGAACCTTTATTTAAAAATAAAGAAATGTCTCTTTTGGTATGTGCAAACTCCTTATCTAAAAAAATCATGGTAAAAAAAAACAAAAGAAACATGGTAAATTTTAATGTGAAACGTGTTACTACTAGTCAAAAACTATGGTAAATATAATATCTTTCTAGAACATGAATCAAGATAAAAAAAAATTCACATATCACAGTTTTTATGTTAAATTAAGAATTTGAATCATGGTAAAAACATATTAACCACGTAATTGATTTCATGGTAAAAATAAAAAAAAAAATGATAAAAGATCATGGCAAAAATATAAAACCAAATCCAGTTTTATGGTAAAAAAAAAAACACTTAATGATTATGGTAAAAATATTAGTCAACTATAGCAAATATGTTTCCAATATCATTAACATGGTTAATTCATACAAATCTTTTCATTGAGCCATGATAAAAAGTTTCCACCTTGCAATGATCATGGTAAAAATAATTATCAAAAATATACAAAAAATGTCATTCCATAATTATTCCAAAATCAGTGACATGGAAAAATCAGGATGTTTCAACCATCGGTGACATGGTAAAATCATACGAATTAGGATGTTCATATGTTTTCCGAACAATCACCGATAGACTCTTAGAAATGCGAGTTCCCTTTTTGTGAGAATCTGCATGAAAGGAACTTCGTCAGATACAAATACACCAAAATCTCATACTTCAAATGAAGAATATATTACTAATGATTATCAAGAATTTGATGGAAAAAGATCAATGCCAAGGACGAACAAAAAAAAAAAAAAAACTTACAATCAGAATCTGTTTGGGATGGTTCTGGTAAAGATCTTGTCCACTGAGTTGAATGAGTTCGTATGACCATTTGGGACTCCAGACCGCGTAAGGACGGCGAAGGTGGACGATTTAGGACACCGATTTCTGACTCCGACTGGTGAAGTTTTAGGACCACGAAATAGGACGACGGAGGTGGACGATGTTGGAATGGTAGAATGACGATCGTGGGACGGAGAAGAGTGAGAGGACAACTGTTGATTTGGGAAGAAAGCTACGATAATAATGAGAGAGCATGGTACAAGCTTGAGTAAAAATTGGGGATTTTGAAAGAGCATAATATCTCGGATTGATTTCTATCCCCAAATCCCTTAATTGCAGGGGAGGACCTCCAAATATTAAAATTGGTCCATTTTTTCTAGCTCCCAGATGAAACATTCGTTTTAGTCCTCAATCTCCTAATATATATATATATATAATAAAGGGCAATATTGGGTTTTTTTCAATCTCGGGATGGAATCATAATTTCAAAAAAACACAGGATGAAACTCTAATTTGAATGTGGTTGGAGGATGATTATTTAAGTGCCCCTATTTTAAATCATGGGTATGGTTCCTGTGCTTTGGCTCAAATTAGAGTTAATGGTTTATTTTTTGTCTTTGTTCAAAAAACGTTTGCATTTGTTAGTTTTGCGTCAATTTTTTATGGATTATTGGTTTATCATGATGAGAGTAATATAAAAAGTAAAAAAAAATTATAAAAATATTTAAAAGTTCACTTAAGACCAAAAAATTGGTAAGAAAAATCTTTAATTTTAGCAAAAATCTTCCTCATTTGATAAAATCAACTTGTGATTTTATCAAATGTTTATTTTATCATTTGGAAAACTCATTACACAGAAAGTTGATGAAAATATTAAAATGCAAAAATAATTAAATAAAGATTAAAAAAAAAAAAGTCAGGTGACTAACCAAAATAGGTACAACTAATAAAAAAGTACTACTACATCTCCATTTTCAGTTGAGATACAAGATTGGTAAGGATAGCAAGTGCCATTTTAGAAATCTGAAAGACGTGTCCGTGTTTTCACAAAACTTAGGGGAGGTAAGTGAAACTTATCGAGTTGGAACTTGGAACAGAAAAACTGGAACTGTAAATGGAAAGATGAAAGCAGCTCTCATTAGCAGGCGCGTAAACTGAACAGGCTCTTCACCGCTACTTGCGTTTCAGTTGTTTCATTAATCAATGTCGTCGTTAGGTTTCAAATGCTTACCTCTTGATTCTTCTCCGATTACCCTCCTCCTCCCAGGTTTTTCTTCATTTATACCTATCTGGATTTATTTTTCCGCGATTTTTGTTTGTTTGTATCATTTGGTTTGTGATTTTTTCTTTAACTGTTGTTTAATGTTCTCTAAGATTCTCAGTTTATGTTTTCTTTTGTCTTCTATACCAGTTATGTGATTTATGGCTCTACTTCAGTCTGCGGATTTCCATTCCATTGGTCATTTGGTGGTTTTGTTTTTGGTTGTGCAGGCATGATTACACTGCCAGCAGTTTTGTGTACTGATTATCTGTCAGTATGTAATAGTGTATCATCAGTGAATTTTGGGAGATTGAAAGCTCAGAGAGTAAGGCTCTTTGGCGGAAAATTTTCCGGAAAGAAACAAGATTACTGGGACTGTTACGACTTAATTGTAGAAGATGAACCTCTCAGTGTACATAGTAGTTCACAGTCCAAACCGGAATTTGTGGAGGGTAAAAAGAGATTAGACCTTCTGAGATGTAGATGTGTTTCAAGAGATTCCCAATCCCCAGAAACAAAAAATACCAGGCAAAGTGTAAGTACAAGAGGAGACATGTCCAAGTCGGAGTTAGCTGTTATGCCTGATGGTAAGCTGTCCTTTAAACGGCATGATGCTTCAGTTTCAAGACGTACTGGTTCATCCTTAAGACGGTGGGGTGATGGAGGATCGGCTCGTAGCATCCAATTTATTTCCAGGGACAAAGTAAAAGAATGGGGAAATTTGCCTTCTGATAGTGGTTTTTTCAGTTCAAAGTCCTTTAAACAATTGGGATGCGATGATACAATCATCGATTCTCTTCGGAATCAGTCCATCACACGCCCTTCATGTATTCAGGTACATTAACACAATGCTGTATGGATAATGTTAACTGCTTTACCACCAATATTCATGTATTCAGACGTTCTTGAATTGAACTTGCCTCATTGTAAGGGTCCGGATTCACCGAGCACCTAACTCACTGTAGAAGACACCTCTTCAATTGTTACCAAGAGATTATCTGCGAGGGACTCTTCGGCGAATGGTTCAACTTAAGCAAATTAGACATGTGGGAGTTCGGTCCCTCGCCTCGGAGATTCTCCGAGACTTCATATATACGTGGCTCAATGACGAATTTTTAGGACTACTATCAAAAGTCTCGGCTATTATCCGAGAGGTGACTTTAATCAACTTCACAAATGCTACCATGCCGAGAGGCTAAGTGCTGAGTCAGCAGAGCAGTTAATGCTGCATGTGCCTGTAACAAACCGTGATCATGACAAATGACGTCATCCGAACGGTTACGACACGTGTCACGTTTTCACTGGAGGCATGTGCCTTCAGAATATTCTTTCGAACCCGTCATCGTGACGTCAGCCGAGCGGTTAAGTCACGTGACGAGCACAGTTGTGCTTGGAGGCTAAGCCAAGGCTCACCTATAAAAGGAATACTTCATTATCTCCAAGAGGTAGGCGATACTCTCTAAAAACCCTAGATCTACAGTACTCCATCTTCTTCTACTTACTAGACCGTCGGAGTACCATTCCGGACTCAACGGTCCGGTCTGGTGCTAACGGGTTGCTCAGTGTGCAGGCCTAAAGCTCCACCTGAGAGTTTACGCCATCTCCGTCGTCCACCGTCATCAGGAGGATCAACCAAAGGAAAGAGGGCTCCACAATTGGCGACTCCGCTGGGGACGAACTGATTTGAGTCATTTCCCGGTGTTCTGCTCTTCTTCTCCTTGGAAGAACTCTTCCACTGTTCCTCAACTCTTCCATGGCGATCGTTGAAGACGACGGAACCACCGGACCGGCGGCAGGAGCTAACCCTGGCGGTGGTCCTCGGGTGGGTATCGTCACCCACCCCATCTCAGGTTTCACTCCGAGCCCAAATCCACTAGACACCGTGCAGCAGATGCAGGAGCAGATGGCTGCTATGAAGGCTCAGATTGAAGCTCTGACGAAAAAACAACCCACTGCCTCAGCCTCTCGATCAGGGGCGTCGAGGCGACGACGCAAGGCGGCGGCGGCTGCTCAAACAACCCAACTCACCCACCAAACCCGGCGCCCTTCGGCTAAAGACCGTTTGGGCCAGCCAATCATCGTTACCGACGCCTCGGGGCGAGTGATTCCGCCAGCACAGCGTACAGATCATACTGCTCGGACTGGAGGCCACTCTTCTTCCAGTTCTCAGTCCACAACGGGACGTTCCGGGTCCCGACCATCGGGCCGAAACGATGAAGGAGACGATGTTAACCGCGGGAAAGCCCCGGTGCAATACGATACGGATGGCCGAGAAGTTATCCGTAACAGATCAACGGAACATGATCGTGACAGAGGGCGTGTGGACCGAGAACCTAGAACCTATAACAAGGACCGGAGTTCTCGGAGACACCAGGATCAAGAAACTCAACACTTTCCAGAGTACGACATGGATGACACCGGCGATTTTATAGTCGTTCGGGACCCACGTACCGGAGAGTCTAAAAGATACAGGGCTGAAGCTCAGCACATTGACCTTGGAAAGCGTAAGGAACGTCCCGAGGATCTCGGCGCGAACGACGAGCGGCACAGACTGAACGCCAGAAGGGCATTCAGCACTGGCAAGGCCTATGTGGCCCCGCATTCAGCCGAGAAACCAGCCGATTCAAGGCTTCGGAAAATCCAGGACTCGCCATTCGTGCAGAAAATCCAAGAAGCTCTGCCCCCGAGGAACTTCGCTGTCCCAAAATTCACAAAGTATGACGCTAAAACGGATGCTGTGATGCACCTTGTGCATTACCGACAACTGATGGGACTTTATGGCTACAACGAGGCCATGATGTGCAAGGCCTTCCCGGTGAGCCTTCAGGGGACCGGTTTAGTTTGGTTTAACCAACTACAACCGGGCTCCATCGGCTCTTTTGAAGAACTGGAAGAGGCCTTCACAGCTCGGTTCGTGACGAGCAGTACCCAACCAAAGACAATCGATGCTCTCGTCGGTCTGAAAAGACAGTCCGGAGAGAAATTGAGAAAATATGCCGAGCGCTACTGGGAGATTTACAACGCCATCGAAAGCTGTGACCCACAGATGGCAGCCACGTCCTTCAAGTATGGCTTAGACGAGCACTCGGCGATTTTTGAAGAACTGATGCTGCATCCCCCGGCAAACATGAGCCGGTTAATGGAAACGGTAGAAAAGTTCGCCCAGCTAGAGGATGTCATATCCGAAAGGAGGCTTTCAAGAGCCTCAGGAAATCAAAAAGCCAATGCTGGAGATTACTCGGGGAAAAAGCAGGTCAATACAGTTAAAACAGGAAATGGAAAGGGGTGGAAAAAGGACCGCGATTCGTGGAGGGAACGGGAACCGCGCAGGGAGCGGGAACCGAGACCCAACGAGTTCGTCGGTATAACAACGGTATTTAACCTACCCCTCTATAAATTGATAAGAGAAATTTCCCGAGAGCCTTGGTTCACCTGGCCAACCAACAAGCTGGGGACAGCCGAAGGCCAGCCAGATGACTGTAAGATGAAATGTACTTACCATAATGAGCTGGGACACTATACCACTGCGTGCCAGCCTTTCAAGGAATTCTTGGAAAGGCAGGTCACGCAGGGGCGTTTGAACCAGTACATTGATCGCCAAAGAACTGCCAACCAAACACAGCAGCAACGACAGAACAACCCTCCGGAAGAAATTGTTGTCCATGTGATCCACGGGGCTGCCACTAAAGAGAAAACTGCAGCACTTCGGGATTTGCCGAGCTCCTCCTCAGAAGTCCTCACCATTGGTGGCAACGCCAAACGAAAGCTCTCGGACCGTGAGGAACAGTGGACAATCACGTTTACCGAGCGAGATCTGACGGATGTACAGCTACCTCACAGCGACGCTCTGGTGATTTCCGTTTACATGGGAATCCCCAGAGTAAAGCGAGTGCTCGTGGACCAAGGAAGTTCCACCGAGATCTTATACTACTCGGCGTTCAAGGCACTGAACTTGAATCCGGACCATCTGTTGCCGGCCGACTCCCCCCTCTTCGGATTCAACGGGGCTCCGGTTTGGCCGATGGGACGGATAAACCTACCAGTGAGGGCAGGCTCAAGAACTTTGCAAATGGAATTCGTTGTGGTTGAGGCGCCGAGCCCTTACAATGCCATCCTCGGCAGAACTTGGTTGCACGAAATGAAGGCCATCGCCTCAACTTACCACCAAGTTGTCCGGTTCATCGGTGCCGAGGGGTGGCAAGAAGATATCAAGGGCGACCAGATGGTAGCGCGGAGGTGCCAGGTGAATGCGGTTCATATGAAGAAAAAAACCACAAAGGGGAAAAAGAAGAAAGAACCAAAACCAAGATCTACCGAGGAACTTGAAGGTCCGGTTTTGGAGGACGTCGGGACGGCCGCTGAGGAGAAGGCAGTAGAGGACCTCGTCACTGTACCCATCAATGACGACGGAACTCGCTACTTTCTTCTCGGGTCGACACTGACAACGCTTGAAAGGGAGCAGCTGGTGGATTTTCTCAAGAGAAACGTTGAGGTCTTTGCCTGGACACCATACGAGATGCCGGGCATTGACCCACAGTTTATCTCCCACTCTCTAAACGTCGACCCACTCCGAAGGCCCGTGGTACAAAAACCGAGACGTTCGTCTCCAGCCCACTCAGATGCTGTTATAGCTGAGGTCGGGAAGTTATTTGATGCCAGGGCTATCCGAGAAGTACAGTATCCAACGTGGCTGGCAAACACTGTAGTTGTGCCAAAGAAGAATGGGAAGCTACGCGTATGCGTAGACTACACCAATCTTAACGACGCCTGCCCGAAGGACTGCTTTCCACTTCCACGGATTGATCAGTTAGTTGATGCTACGGCGGGACACGCTCGGCTCAGCATGATGGATGCCTACAGCGGGTACCACCAGATAGCAATGGCAGTTGAAGACCAAGAGAAAACAGCCTTCATTTCTCCCCGAGGTACCTACTGTTACAAAGTAATGCCGTTCGGTCTCAAGAACGCTGGGGCTACCTACCAGCGCATGGTGACAAAAATGTTCGCCAAGCAGCTCGGGGACACAATGGAAGCATACATCGATGACATGGTTGTCAAGAGCGAGCACGCTTCGGATCATTTGGAGCACCTCGGCGAAGTTTTTGCCGTCATGAAGAAGCACAAGCTGCGCCTCAATGCCGAAAAATGTGCATTTGGCGTCGGCTCGGGAAAATTTCTCGGCTACATGGTCACTCGTAGGGGCATTGAGGCTGATCCAAAGCAAATAATTGCTATCCGAAACCTCAGGGCCCCGAGCACCATCAAAGAAGTTCAGAGGCTCACAGGAATGGCCGCGGCGCTCAACAGGTTTATCAGCAGGTCTTCGGATCTGTGCCGACCTTTCTTCGAGTCCCTGAAAACAAGCAAGAGGAGTTTTCAGTGGACCGAGGAATGTGACCAAGCGCTGGGCCAATTGAAGGATTACCTCTCCAAAACTCCCCTCCTCGTGATGCCCAAGCCTGAAGAAGACTTATACCTATACCTCTCAGTATCAGGCCATGCTGTGAGCTCCGTCCTAGTGAGGAAAGAGGGGGCTAACTTTCAGCCCATCTACTACTCCAGCAAAACCCTAATCCCTTCCGAAACAAGGTACCTCCCTCTGGAGAAACTGGTTTTGGCACTCGTCACCGCTAAAAGGAAACTGTTGCCCTACTTCCAAGCCCATACCATCATCGTGATCACCGAGTATCCACTGAAGACCGTGCTCCGAAAGGCGGACCTCTCCACTCGGATCTCAAAATGGAGCTTGGAGCTGGGAAACTTTGATATTCGGTACGAACCGAGAACAGCTATCAAGGGACAGGCTCTGGCAGATTTTATCGCCGAACTGACACCTGAGCTTAAGGAAAACAGCTTGAAAATTGATGAAGAAGTGGCGTTCGAGCACTCGGTAGAAGCTCAAACAAACGGAAGAGTGTCAGGGACTCCGGCGCAAGCCGAGAAACCTAATGAAGAAAGAAAAGGCAGATGTTGGAAAATGTTCCAAGGAGATGTATGGCACCTACATGTGGACGGAGCATCAAACAGCCGAGGGGCCGGAGCCGGTATCGTGATCGTATCTCCGGAAGGTGTAATGCATGAAAATGCGCTAACTATCGGTTTCACGGCGTCGAACAACGAAGCTGAATACGAAGCACTAGTCTCAGGCCTAAAGATGGCTAAGCACTTAGGTGCCGAGACAGTGCAAGTATACAGCGACTCTCAGTTGATCGTGAACCAAATCAAGGATCAATACAGCTTAAAAGACCCAAGGATGGTGAAGTACTACGACATGGTTTGGAAGCTAATTAGAGAAATCGGAACCGTTGAGATTGAATGGGTGGGCCGAGAGCGAAACGCCCACACGGACGCTCTGGCCTCCCTAGCAACAGCTTGTGCAGCTTCCCCTAACCGAACCATTCTCCTCGGGGAAGTAGAAAGCCCGAGCATCGAGCACGAGAGGCAAGAGGTGCTACACGTATCCGTCGGCCCTAGTTGGATGGACGAAATTCACGCTTACCTCAAGTATGAGAAGCTTCCGACAGACAAAAAAGAAGCTCACAGGGTCAGATGCAAGGCCTCGTACTTCTACTTGGATCCGAGCGATAAGATGTACCGAAGGTCCTTCACAGGCCCCGACTTGAAGGTCGTGCATGACTCCCAAATTGATAGCATTCTCCGAGAGCTGCATGAGGGTAGCAGTGGGTGCCACTCTGGAGGTCGATCCCTTGCGCACCGGGCTCTTACCCAAGGGTATTGGTGGCCGAAGATGAAGAAAACGTCGGAAGAGTTTGTCAAAAAGTGCGAGCAATGCCAAAAGCATGCCACTCACTTGCTCCAGCCGGCCGAAATCCTACAACCTATCACAAGCCCGTGGCCATTTGCACAATGGGGTCTCGATCTAGTAGGAAAGTTGCCGACAGCTCCAGGCGGCTACAAACACTTAATAACAGCGACTGATTACTACACCAAGTGGGTGGAGGCCGAGCCCCTAATTACCATCACCGCCACCGATGTGGAACGCTTTCTGTGGAAAAACATTATCTCTCGCTTCGGTGTCCCTTATGCGATCATTTCGGATAACGGGACCCAATTTGTGGCCGAAGCGATCGAGAAGCTTTGCAAAAAGTACAATATTCGGATCTTCCACTCCTCGGTCTCGTACCCACAAGGAAATGGACAGGCCGAAGCATCGAACAAGACTATTTCAGCTGGAATCAAGAGACGTCTAACCCTGAAAAGAGGTAAGTGGGCCGAAGAGCTCCCAAAAGTTCTTTGGGGCTATCGAACCACACCCCGGCGCTCAACTGGCCGAACGCCGTTCTCTATGGCGTACGGCATGGAAGCTGTTCTCCCTCTAGCCACCCTAATCCCAACAGCTCGGACCGAAAATTTTAATGTACCGACCAACGATGAGGCCATGGACAGGGAGCTCGACCTAGCTGAAGAGCTCAGGGACGAAGCACACCTGAAACATGCCTCATATCAGCAAGAGGTCGCTCGGGGATACAACAAAAACGTTCGAATAAGGCCCTTTAACGTTGATGATTTAGTTCTCCGAGAGGTGGTTCAGAAGTCTAAAAAGACTAAATTCAAACCAAACTACGAAGGACCCTTCCGAGTGATCGCAAAAGCCGGACATGGGTCATACAAGTTAGCAGAGATGGATGGAACACCTATTGGCAACCCATGGAATGCCACTAAGCTTAGGAAGTTCTATGCTTAAGAAATTCTGTTAGAAAATTTATTTGGGCTGCTTGTTTTGCCCCTTTTCCGTTGTTATTAAAGATGTTTGGAGAACGAATGAAGAGAATCTTTCGCTACTACTGTTACCTATTTAGATTACTGATTAGAATTGTCAAGGTCTGATGTTTTCATCCATACGAGATTGCTTCGGTTCCATCCTGAGCAGCTACCTCCTCTGATTGGTCCCGAACAGGGGCTATCATCAGGAAAATTTTTCCAAGTGTTGGAGAATTTTAAACTCCATTTTACTGTGCTTCGGTTCCAGTCCGAGCAACGTTTCCTCCGATTGGTCCCGAACAGGGGCTATCATTAGGAAATTTTTTCCAAGTGTTGGAGAATTTTAAACTCCATTTTTCTGTGCTTCGGTTCCAGTCCGAGCAACGTTTCCTCTGATTGGTCCCGAACAGGGGCTATCAGTGGAATTTTTTTCCAAGTGTTGGAGAATTTTAAACTCCATTTTACTGTGCTTCGGTTCCAGTCCGAACATTACTTCCTCTGATCGGTCCCGAAGCAGGGGCTATAATGAATAAAGAGAAATTTTCTAAGTATGGAAAAGGTTTTTACGCCAATCAGCAAGAACATATTGCGAACAAAACGATTAAAGTTAATCATCCATTCATACAAACATTCAAATCAAAATTTTCCACCATTTCGGTGAAACCGAGGCGTGGCATGATGATACTAGTCCGGCGCCACCCTCACGAGAAACCTATTTTAAAATTCTTTACAAACCCATGGCACGGCAAAATCCAATTGTTTGGAGCCGTCCATTACATTGAAACAAACAAAAACAAAAAGAAGTGTTTTCAGAAACCCTATCCTAAGTGCTCAAGTTGACAGTCTTGTCCGCCGTGTTTTCGGGCGAGATTTGCTGGGAAGAAGTTCCTTCATCGGTGACCTTGCCAGAAAGACTGTCGTCCAGTGACTTCTCGGCCTCTTCGTCTTCGGCTTCATCATCATCAAGATCCTCGGCAACAGGAGAATCAGGCATTACGGGAGCTTGATACTTCGGGTCCTCGGGAGCGACACCGAAAGCTGCACAGCAATAAAGATATCCTTTGCCGAAGCCTTTTTTCTCACCTTCTTTTACAAGCTTCAGGATGTCCTCGGCACATGCCTCTCCGGCAGCAGCAAATCCAGAATTATAAGCCTCTTCCCTAACCCCCTCTAGCTCCTTGGCATGGTCAGCTCTGACTTGCTCCAGCCTTCGATCCGAGCGCTGCCTCCATTCCGCCAGCTCCTTCTTCAGCTTTTCATTTTCCGTACGAAGCTCTTCAGCACGAGTCTCGGCGGTCTGTACCTTGGCTAGAGCAGCATCCGCTCGGCTCTTATATTTTTTGGCCACCCCATTGAGCTCCAGTACCTGATCCTGCAGCCTCAGCATTGATTGCCCGGTCTGCAAACACAATAGAAAAGCAATATAAATAGACAAGTATTTCAAAAACAAAATTCAGGAGCTCGGAAACGAAGACTTACCTGCACTATCAAAGAGGAGCAGTGGTAGAGGTTGTCTTCTAACTTGCTCGGGACCCTGGCCATATCATTCTTCAAGGCCACAGCTTCAAGTAGCCCCAACCCAAGCCGGGAATCAGCATGGACGCTGTCTGTCGTCATAATGCTCTTCCCCTCGGCGGTGATCAGGGCCGGAGTCCATGGCCTTGACAGCACCTCGATCTCCGGCCCCCCTTTTTCCACCCGGCCATCCTCACCGGACAACTCCTCAGCACCCTCCGGCAGGGAAGTTTCATTCCTCGGTTTTTTGGCCGATCTCTCCCCCTCGGAGATGGAGACCCGGCTTCGTCCGGCGGATGGATCTTTAGGAGGAACAGAGCCAGAGCTCGGTTTCTCCTTCCTCTTTGAAGGAGCCTTTTTGTTCTTGGCCGCCATTTCGGCCAATCTTGCCGCAAGGTCAATCTTCGGTGGGGCCATTTCCTCTTCAACCGAAGGGTCAGGTGCAACTCTGTCTACAGGAATCCTCTCTTTCCCTCGGAGCTCACCGATAGGTTGTTCCTCGATATCACCCCTCTCCTCGGCTGATATCAATTCTTCGGCAGGAGCCTTCCCTTTCCTGGATCGCCGAGCTCGTGACGGTTTCTTCTTTAACCAGCACCTGTAGGTCGGCAAGTATCCAAGAACGTCGTGCGCTAAGCGTCCGGAGCACTGGTATAACCTTTGTGCTCTCTCGGGATTGGCCCGAGTCTTCAGGCGCCAGGTGATCGGGGAAGGACCTGCATAGCACATAAGTTAATGAATCACTACAAAGCATTTCTTACAAGAGCAACAAGAACAAGCAACGAAATAGAGTACTAACTATGGTTGCCCCGAAGGGTGGGAATGGGGAAAGGATCCTCAGACGAAGGCAAATTGTAATTCCCCGAGACCATGACACAGATATCCTGGAAATGGTCGGAATCCGGAAGGTGTTCGACTATCTGTTTCTTCTTTGGACGTGTCATCAGAAAGTATCTTCCGAACGACGCGTTCCGGGAGACGGCGTATAAATCGAATAAATCCCAGACCCGAAGCTCGAGGTTATCCCTCTGCTTCAGTGCGTACGCAGAGTTGATCACTCGGTAGCTGTTTATGGTTAATTGGTCGGGGGAGAGATGGTAAGTGTTTAACACTGATCTGGTAAAGATGTTCATCGGGAACCGGACACCACCCTCTGTGATCGCCATCAGTGGAACGATCAAGTGGTTGGGACCGTAGCTCGGTTGCATTCCTTTTGGAATAAGGGTAACCACCACCCCCTCCGGAATCTCGTACTTCTCGGTGAATTTGGAGTACCCAGCCTCACCGTTCGTGAAATAGTGTAGGTATGGACAGGTGGGGTCCTTCTTCTTCCCACTACTCGAGCCCGATCCAGAAGACCTGTTCCCTCCAGACCCAGAAATTCCAATCTCAGCCAAAATGGCCTGCTCTACCTCCTCAGTGGCATCGGCATTCTGCTCGGAGCCTGCGCTCGTCGCTTGCTCGGTGCTCGTAGCCGTTGCTGTGGTGGAGGGTTCCAACTCCGAACGGTCATCGGACTCGGTGGCATCACTATCCTCAAGAAAGCCGTACGACACTTCTTTTTCTTCCTCCAAGTCGACCGGTTCCTCTACTATAGGGTCAGGATTCGGGGGTATGGATTGAAGGGGCCTCTCGTCTACGGGTTTATTAAAATCGAAGTCCATTGGTATGATCTCTCGGCAAGGGTTTGGCCGAGCTCTGTATTTGTGGATAAGATAGGCAATGTGAGAAGCGGCTGTACCAGAGATCTCGGATCCTGAGCTCTCGGAGTCTGAAGAGATTTCAACGACTGATGGCGCCAGACCTAACAAAAAGAGTGCACGGTAAAGAGACCGTTAGCTATGCGCAATGGGTCGCAAAATCAATACCGAGCATCTTACTCCTCGGCACCATTAGACATTTGAGATCCCAAATCAGACGGGTTCATGTGTGAAGTGAAACTCCTCGGCACCCGTGGCCGAAGAGGGACTGTCTACGCTTTATATCTCTCGGCGTTGTCTTCAACCTCGTGAACGAGTCGAAGACGACTGTTCATCTTCCAAGACTTAAACCCAGAAAACACGGAAAACCCCAAACTTGAAAAAATACGGCGGAAATATGCAAGAATCAAGCAAGGAGCAGGAAAAACTACATAAAATCATCAAAACACAGTTGGGTCGAAGCTATACCTGAAGATTAAGCGAAGATTTAGTTGCTGCGGCTTCGATTTGCAAGAATAACTCCGAGATTTTAGAGAGAGAACGTCTGGAACTCGAAGAGCAAGAGAGAGAAAGTGTTTTCCCTTCAGAGAGAGGGGTATTTATAGAGGGGAAAGTTTTTCGAAAAACGGATGAGCATTAGGCGGGAAATGAACATGGTCACGGCGAAGAATGGGAGACGGCATGTTCTCGGCTTATCAGCATCCAACACGTGTCTCCTGACTCCGTGCACCGTAGCAACTCTCTCATGTTGCACCTATGAAACGGCGTGCAACCGAAGTGACGTGACTGCAGCTGTCACATCGCTACTGAAACCCTACTCTTAGGGGACACGTGGCGGACTCCGGATGGCCGAAAGATCGGCGGTGGCAGAGAATCTAATAATTACGCCTTATCTCAAGGAATGGGGCTCGGATCGGACCTTGCTCGGCATCCGAGTGCTCAACCCCTCTAGTGAAAAATACACAGAGGGGTCGAGGGGCTATTGTAAGGGTCCGGATTCACCGAGCACCTAACTCACTGTAGAAGACACCTCTTCAATTGTTACCAAGAGATTATCTGCGAGGGACTCTTCGGCGAATGGTTCAACTTAAGCAAATTAGACATGTGGGAGTTCGGTCCCTCGCCTCGGAGATTCTCCGAGACTTCATATATACGTGGCTCAATGACGAATTTTTAGGACTACTATCAAAAGTCTCGGCTATTATCCGAGAGGTGACTTTAATCAACTTCACAAATGCTACCATGCCGAGAGGCTAAGTGCTGAGTCAGCAGAGCAGTTAATGCTGCATGTGCCTGTAACAAACCGTGATCATGACAAATGACGTCATCCGAACGGTTACGACACGTGTCACGTTTTCACTGGAGGCATGTGCCTTCAGAATATTCTTTCGAACCCGTCATCGTGACGTCAGCCGAGCGGTTAAGTCACGTGACGAGCACAGTTGTGCTTGGAGGCTAAGCCAAGGCTCACCTATAAAAGGAATACTTCATTATCTCCAAGAGGTAGGCGATACTCTCTAAAAACCCTAGATCTACAGTACTCCATCTTCTTCTACTTACTAGACCGTCGGAGTACCATTCCGGACTCAACGGTCCGGTCTGGTGCTAACGGGTTGCTCAGTGTGCAGGCCTAAAGCTCCACCTGAGAGTTTACGCCATCTCCGTCGTCCACCGTCATCAGGAGGATCAACCAAAGGAAAGAGGGCTCCACACTCATTGAATTCACTCGCGATAAAGACTGGACATTATTTTGCTCTCCCATTGTTCTTTAGGGCCCCTTACCCATAGAGTCTTTTTCGTTTCTTATTTTTAGCTTTCAGGTATACCAAAAATGTTAAGAAGAGACATCAATAGCAGATTTCTTATTAGTAAAGGGGCTTAGTTCTTTTATCTCAAATTGGTTCATCTGATGGCAATCGTCATACGTCATTCCCTAGTGTTGCGACCATCGGGTACAGTTCTAGTCTTTCTGAGAGACCAGGCCACTGAAACTACATGCAAATCTTTCAACTCAAAACAGGATCTTAGTTGGTTGATCACATGTCCACACGTTCTGACGGAATCCTGCAACCCCCTTGTTGCAGTGGCATGATTGACCTTCTGTAATTGAAGGTGGACCAGTATTACAAGATAAGTCTTCAGACTTGTGATTCCTGTGTATTTTGAGCTTCGTTCCACCACTGCATCTCTCTCTTCAGCAGCATGACTAAATATCTTTTACATCCCTCCTTTGGGTCTATGGTGTCTCAAGTTTTCCACCTCATTTTAATGAACCAGTCATCCTCTTCCTCATGTAATCTCACAATGAGTTTATCAGCATAGGGAGTGACTTCTAAATGAAATTTTATGGTCTAAACCTCATATCTTCTCTTATTATTTTTATTATTTTCTTGGCACAATGATTATATGATCCATCTTTAATTACTGCAGGCCTTGGCATTTGCACCTGTTACTGGGGGAAAGTGCTGCATTATAGCTGATCAAAGTGGCTCTGGAAAAACTTTGGCATATCTTCTTCCAGTAATTCAACGTCTCAGGCAAGAAGAGCTTCAAGGGCTTAGCAAATCTTTACCTAAAAGCCCTCGAGTTGTCATATTGGTACCAACTGCTGAGTTGGCTTGTCAGGTATGGGCAATATGCTATCTCATTTCTTATTGTTGTTTGTAAAGCATTTATGAGCTACTTTGACGTGTATTAATCACTGTGTGGTTATTGTGATAGTTATCTTGTGTCTTCCTTCTTATCGTTTATGAGGCAGTTACCAATTGAATTCCACTCCTCCCACATATTTGACTTTGTTCTTAGATGCATCAAAGCTGTGATTGTCTCTAGTAGGTTCGGAAGCATAGGTGTGACATTAAGTATTACCCCATGTACCAGTATTTCCTCTTCTGCTTCTGCTTTTGGGTTTTTCTGGACTGTGTAATTATGTCTGTGAAGGTACAGAGAAGGCTAGTTTAGGACGAGTGCGATGGTTACAGTAGAGGGTAACATTGAGCCACTGAGGGTAGGGGTAGACCAAAATTGACATTAGAGGTGGTAGTGCAAAACAATCTATGTTGTTTGAGCATCACAGAACACGATGCCCTCGACAGTGCTCATTCTAAAAAATGGATACATGTAGTCGACCCAAATTGACTGGGACTTAAGGCTCAGTTTGATGTGGTTTGGTATGAGAGCCACATGAGAATCATTGTTAGCAATTTACAGCTGCCGCTGCCACTGGAACAGGATCTTTGTGGCTTCTCCCGTTGTTGATTCTCCATCATTATCCCTTTTTGTGTTCTTTACACGTGAATATAACTTTTGCAGGTACTAAGAAATTGCCGATCCATTTCAAGGTCTGGGGTCCCTTTTCGTTCTGTGGTTGCCACTGGTGGTTTTCGACAGAGAACTCAACTGGAAAGTCTCCAACAGAACCTAGATGTATTAATAGCTACACCTGGTCGTCTTTTGTTCCTTATCAAAGAAGGCATATTGCAGTTGACAAACCTTAGATGGTAACTATTTTGGCTGTGAATTTGTACTTGCTTTCTTGTATATTGGACTTAAAAATAAGCTCAAATTGTGTCGCATGCATTATGGGGATTATCAAATATGAGGCAACAAATTCATTTGCAAACATGACTGCTTTGCTTTTTGTTAGAGCTTGTTCTACATTGTTTAACTTTAACCTCCAAAAAACTAGTATAAACTAGAATATGATCCTAGACGGCCTCTCCATTCATTGCCAATTGGCTTTGAGTTGGATATAAAGTTTCCACATGTTATCAGAGCTAGGCTTTCGGAGGCTTTTGGACAAGACTATGTCGTTGATGGTTGGTTCCCCCTTTGTTGTTGATGGTTGGTAGTTGTCGTATGTGTTGAATCGTTTGTTTAGCTCACCACATGCCAGTCAGGGGTCACCCGTGCGGGAGAGTATTAGAGCTTGTCCCATATTGGTTAACTTTGACCTCCAAAAAACTAGTATATGATTTTGGGCGGCCTATCTATTAATTGCCAATTGGTTTTGTGTTGGATATAAAGTTTCCACACTTTTCATTCATGAGACCTATGATGTTGAACAAGTATGTAGTTTTAATTTTTCAAAAGGTGCACAACAGGGTAGAGTTTCTTAAGACGAAAAGCCAGGCTTTCAGGGACTGTTATTGGGCTCTTCTGACGTTGTGATCTGTTATTCAGAACATTAAATGTTGATTTTAGGCAGAAATTCATGAAAGGGAAAAAACATCCTTGAAATCACCCCTAGGCATCACACCTAGATTGCGAATGCATCATATCCAAGGCAGGAATTGCATCACACTACTCGGAAAAAACTTGTAAGCTCAGACATTTCTCTCAATATTCAACTGCTGACTAGAAACCTTGCATTGCGTTATAGATTTATAGGAATTTGGAGACTTCCTAAATTTCTCTGTGTACCACCTAATGAAATGCATAGTAAGATTCTTAGACTACTTCTATAGCCAGTTTCAGCAATTGCTGAAACTACAGAAAAGCCCTACTGCTAAAAGTATTAAAAATCTAAATACGACAATTCCCAGACATGAACATGATAAGAAAAAATAAATGACTCGAAATCAGATTGTTCTAACTGCCATATGGGTTTTTGTCTTGAATGAGGAACATGTTTTGGTTCCCCAAGTCCCTGTTATGATGCTCAGAATGAAGCCCTCAATTACTCTGCTCTCGACTGCAGCACTTAACTCTTAAGCTTCAGTAATCGACTTGATCTCTGGGAATCTTTGTTGCCAATATTAATTAAACCTCGTATAACAGTGCCGTGCTGGATGAGGTAGATATACTTTTTAATAATGAGGACTACGAGCCAGCATTGCAAAGTTTAATCAGCTCTGCACCTGTTTCCACTCAATATCTTTTTGTGACTGCCACTCTACCAACGGAAATATACAACAAGCTAGTGGAAGTTTTTCCTGACTGCGAAGTAATCATGGGACCTGGTATGCACCGCACCAGCTCTGACCTTGTGGAGGTTAGTTTGCAAATGTGATTCTCCTTTCCATTGTTTTCATTCTTTTTGTCTTGCATTTCTTTTCTCAGTGTACTTCATGTGTTGTATCAAAGATATTTGTGAAGATAACTTTGCTCCTAAATAAAGAAAGGCTCCAAAGAAAAAATTATTACCTTAAGAACATGATTTCTTGGTTACTCTGAGATTTGGAAAGGTTCCCTGCCATTAGCCTGACCACTCAGAAAGAGATGAGATTCTGAAAGATTTCCCGCTGTTAGCCTAACCACTGAGATCAAGGAGGATGAAGATGGCGGCTTAAGCCTGACCCAAGCCAGCTATGCCTAACTAAACAATAGAGGTAGAGATGAGTGGAGTTATCCATGCTTCTATTACACAGTGGACAACCTCCCAGCCTCTCTGAGAACGCTACTTCACAAAGGGCTTCACTTAAGGAAGGCAATTATGACATTTAGTTGTATGAAGAAATTTGTTTCATTTGCGATGGGAAGATTCCATATGAATGTTCAGTGAAAATCAGGCTAAAACTGCTGAATATGGGTGAGAAACATTTTTTGGCTTGAGATGTCAACTTGATCTAAAAGGAGGGTGTATGCTGACATGACCATCTAGGCTCAGTAGACTTGCTTAAACCAAACCAAACCGAGCTTTACGTCCCAATCAACTGGGGTCGGCTAGCTCAGTAGACTTGCTTAAAATACAAAATCTATTGTGCAACGCCAATGCTCTGGATGCTGAATGAAAGAAGCATGGTAATGTGCACATAAATCAAAATGATTCTTGGGTCTGCCCTCTCTGATGCCTTTTAGCTGTGATTTGAGGGCATGATTCCGCAGCAAACGTGACGGTATAGGGGGACCACTGTTTCAGTGGTATTCTATGAGCAGCCACTTTGTGCATTTATTGCCAAAGGTTAGGTCTATCTCTAATCCATCTGTTTCAGTGGTATTCTGGGAGCAGCCACTTTGTGCATTTATTGCCAAAGGTTAGGTCTGTCTCCTATCCATCCCCTGCCCATACCCCCAATTATTGGGGACTAAATGGGTTATGTTATTGTTGTTGTTGTACAGTTGGATAATCTCCTATCAAAGTGACAAAAATATAAAGAAGACACATTGATTCAACATCACTCTCCGTGTTGCTTGCGACTTCAATTAAAATTTTATCATTAGTGTAATGTTTTTGACAAAAAATGCTTAAAAAATCTTCTTATGCCACTCCATCGATCAAATTGAGTGACTCTGCAAACCATGCCCTTTGGTTGAACCTATTTGGCCATTGAGCCAAATTTTAAGATGGCAATAACGAACTCGTGCACTCAAATATAGCATGAAAGAGACTGACTTGTCCCAAACTGTAAATTTTCTTAAATTGTTCCTCTTTGGGAGTCCACAATGATAATGGATGCATTGCATGTTGGGTAATGACAATGAATGAGGTTTCTCAATCGAACAAGTATGAAAGAAACCCTAGTTCCACAAATATGGATACTCAAAAGTTATGATGTCACATAATAGAACTATTAGAGTGCCATTGGATAAACTATTGTTATAGAATCCCTTAACTATCATGAAAGGTATGATTTGACCCTTCCAACTTTATAAGAGAACCTGAAAATTCATATACGCAAAAGAGTTATGCAGGATCTTCTCTTGATGATTGTCACATCACACATCAGACTACTCAAGTGCAGTTGTTTGACAAAATTAAAATTCGTGATTATGGACAGCTAAGATAAAGCCGTTAAATTCATAAAGGAACAGATTGTGATTTGGGCTCCCAATCTCAATGTGACTTGTTCCACTTGTGTAATACAACAAAACGATATGGTGTAAAAGGATGCTCTGGTTGATACTTCAAAGCCACATGTTCTTCAACTGACATCAGCCCATCAAGTAGCCACAGCCAAACACAAATGGAGAATTAAACCAAAAAAGAAGGAGATAAGAAACTAAGTGATGAGTGAATGATTTAGTTGAAGCAACAAAGGGCTTCCTGCAAAGTGTGATGTCTCTGCCACATGAGAGACATCCAGGCCAATCAACATCTACGGTTAGGAGGAGGAAGAAAGAAGGGGGGGGGGGGGGGGGGGGGGGGGGGATGGGGGATTGTGGTGGAGTTGTCATCAACTCCTCTTGAGGTTTTAACCAAGGGGTGCTTGAATCTCTTCGATGGTAGGATACCTCTCTTCGTAACCAAATTGAACCACCAATTGGATCACGTATACTGGTGCTGCTCTCAAGATGATGGGTTGCAGCATGATTGTCCTTAAACTAAAGAGGGTTCACACCTTACCCTTTTTTTTTAAACTGAATTCACACCTTACCTTGAATTGTTGAAATTTCAGTTTTTGAAACTTCGCCTACATTCAATGAGGAAGTTTAACACATCAAGGACAAAGTGCAATGCATATATATGAAGAGATGTGTGTGTAGGTATGATATAATGACGTTGACAATAACTATTGGCATTTGATAATGAGTAAGTATTCTGTGAAAGAAAACTTTTGATATTGGAAGACTATTACGAGGATGAAGAGAGTTTATTGTTGCTCATTGCTCGGGACATTCGGCAGATTTGTCAAGTTTAAAGATGTTGAAGATTCTGCTAATGCTGGGAGTTACTTATGGAACTGTGATCTTCTGGTTTTACTGGTGGTACCTATGCTATTATGTAACTTTGTTTCGGGACTATATTTCCATGTCTAGATTGGTTGATAAGTCTATTAGAGTATCCTACTCATTCCAAGTGTTTTTCTTAGAGAATCCAAACATCTCTCGTATATCCTTCAATGCAATAGGATGCACCAACCACGCTTCACATCTCATGGCCTTGGTTGGACTATGTGAACTTCAATGTCACCAATTTCTGAATGAACAGCTCAAGTCTCAGCAGTTTGTCCAAGGCCTTGGGATGAAATAAAGATAATGCTTTTTTTCTTTGGTACTTGACATCCGTATGTGTGAGTTGGGTTCCAATATTTAAAATCAGGTGATGATGTGGTCTAATAAGGTGATGCATTTGGCTAATATTGTTGTTCCCCAAAAACATTGGAAAGAAATGAAAATAAGAAAACCTTGGATGCGGTTGAGTTTATAAAAAGTTTTCTTTTTCTTTCAGATTCTTGTAGATTGCAGTGGAGATGATGGTGCAGAAAAAACTCCAGAGACGGCATTCTCCAATAAGAAATCTGCTCTGGTGCGACTTGTTGAAGGAAGTGCAGTGACGAAAACGATCATCTTCTGTAACAAGGTAATTTTGCACGAAGTACACCGAGAATGTATTTTAGTGTTTCTGTTTTTATCTTTTCAAATTATCGTTTTGATTTGTGTTGGCATTTGCTTTATGCAGATTGAGACATGCAGAAAAGTTGAGAATGTGTTGAATCGACTTGATAGAAAAGGGACCCGTACAAGAGTCTTTCCATTTCATGCTGCTTTGGCACAAGAATCACGGTTAGCAAATATGGAGGAGTTCTGCAGCTCCCAATTGGAAGACCGGTCCCTGTTTTTAGTTTGCACGGATAGGTACATGTTTCTTCCTTTCATGGTTTCCTTTCTTCGATTCCGTATATTACCTCGTATTATTGTTGAGCTATACTAATCCAAAGAAAAAACTATTATTCTTTAGCTACGCTTGCGTGGCGGGTTTAGATCGAGTTGTTATTTCCCATCCTCTTGTAAATGGCTACTTGTTTTTGTTTACAGAGCATCAAGAGGAATTGACTTTGACGGTGGTGTTGATCATGTTGTGCTCTTTGATTTTCCCCGTGATCCCAGCGAGTACGTACGCCGCGTCGGAAGAACAGCCAGAGGTGCTGGAGGAAAGGGAAAAGCCTTCATATTTGTTGTAGGCAAACAAGTCTCCCTTGCACGACGGATTATCGAAAGGAATAGAAAAGGCCACCCGCTGCACGATGTGCCATCTGCATCATATGTATGAACGGAGTTGTACTTTGTGGGAACTTTTCTAGATATAGTAAATGCATCAAGCTTGTTTTGTATTGGGCAATTATAATGAAAAACAGCATTCACTCCATGAGACAGGACCATTGTACCTTTTGCTTATGTGATGGTACCACGAGTACTACCAAGCGGACCTGGGGTGCTGGTGTGCGGTCCTCGTGTGCGCATCGGATTTTATCTTGGCAATGGATGGCTCGGATCCGAAAAGCATCGAAATGAAATCAGGACCGTTGAAAACAATTCGACAGCTCGGATGCTGCACACCAAATCCTTGTTTCCCTACCAAGTCACGTAAGGCATGAGCACGCATGGATGCAAGAGCCCGTAAACCAGAGATTCTCACTGTGTTGTTTATGTTAATTTTTATATCTCATGAATATTTTCCCGAGTTTTCAAAATCTGCCATTGAAAAAAACCCCAAATTGTAGAGAGATTAAAACAAAAGTAGACTCAGTAATGTGATTTAAAAGTGTTCTTGCAAAATAGGCACAAGTAGGGATGACATGCATCGGATTGGTTCGGTTTTATGGTAAACTAACCAAATAAGCTCTCATGGATTGAAGATTTTGAGAACCAAATCACTCCACAGTTCAATTCCGGTTTTGGACCACAGTTTATTTAATTTGAGATATTTGTGTAGAAAGCATTTGAAAAGCAACAAAGGTTCTCCTAACAAATTGAAAACAAAACTTGATTTTGAACCAATTTCATTAGAATCACCAAAAGTCACTAAAATAAATTCAGACTCACTTATAGTCACTTATAAAATATGTGTTTGTAATAGACAATTGAAGTTGTAAGAATGATTGAGTTTGTGATTATCTAGTAATACATAGGGTAATAATTTAATGTAACATACAAAATTGCGGTTAGGATTTGTTTTGAAACCAAAACCGTGGTGCACGTTGCGATGTTCATGTTGCGTTCAGGCGTAGCTAGCAAAAAAATAAGAGTGTGATCAATGAAAGCATCAAATACTAATTATTGGATATTTTGTATTGGACTTTGTAGTGCATAACCAATCATCGTATAATTTTTTGAACATGTTTCGGCAATTGGGTTCTAACAGAAATTTGGCTATGTGCCTATGTGGTGTGTTATGTAGTAGTTTTTGGTTACGTGGAGGAAAAAGGAATAAAAATAGTACAACTTTAGATGGGTCACGCTCCCGGTTGATTATGCCTGTGGACTTGTGTTGTGCACCCGGGTGCTTGGCATCGTGTTGTGCACCCTTCGGTCGTCCAATCATGTTTTGGACTGTTCGGATTCGTTTTGATTTTTTACCGGCAAGAATAAATCAAAATTAAATTAAAATTGCTGAATGCATTCGGGCCGTCTAAAACATAATTGGACGGTCGAGTGATGTACATCACAGTGCAAAGCACCCAAGTGCATAGCACCCCAAATCCGGACTTTTGGTGTAGGATTGAAGTAGTATATTAGTCTATGCGGTGATACCATGTGGCGCATGATATGTATGCCAAAACATATGCACTTTTGCAAACATATGGGATCTTAGTGGTGAAATCATACGAAGGCACAAAATTTAAGGGAAGAATACAAAGCAAGGATTATATTCACTTGATCATTTAGGCATAGTTTTTCAAAAAAATTTAGCAACCCAGTTGATAAAATCATGGTAATTTTTGTAAATGAGTTTAGCAGGTGCCAAAATCATGATATTTCAAATAAAAAAATTAAGTGTTTCTATGTATTATTTTTTGAATTTTTTACACCGAATTAAAGTATACGAGGAGTACTTTAATTTGCTGCGAAAAAAATCGAAAAAAGATTCACGGAACTACTTCATTTTTTGATTTCAAAACCATGATTTTAGCACCTGCTGAACTCATTTGCTAAAATCCTAGTGATTTTAGCAACTGAATTTCTAAAATCTTTTGGAAAACTATGCCTAATAGAAAACTTGACCTGACCTACCACCTGGTGGTTTGAAACTACAAACCTAACAGTGACCACACACGCTTCTCAAAAAAATTGCACGTGTACGTTCGACAGTAGTCAAAATGGGTGGCCATTAATATGCGACGACTGTACATCTAGAGTGTTTTGGTCTTTTAAGAATGCTTCATGTTGGACTATAAATGAACCAAACCGCTCATGAACGAATCAGAGCTCGGCTTGAAAAAGGGTCATTCGAACTCGATTGTAACTGTAAACAAACAAGCTCGAGCAGCATTTTCCAGCTCGTTTAAAAAATGAGCCGAGCACGAGCCCCTTATGGCTCGGCTCGAGTAAGCTTGCGAGCAAGGCCTTTAAGACATGGACTTTGTGTCTTTTTATTACTCCTTCGATCGAGTTTGTTTGTCCACTTTCACTATTCCACACCTCTTGAAAAATTATACTATATATCTTTCAATGCAAATTTCCAAAAATATGCAATATGGATCTTATTTAATAGATCTCAATTAGTTTTATTATACGAAATTATCAAAATCATGGAACTCAATATAATTAATTGAAAGATATAGACAATTTAAAACATGATACGAATGCCTCAATTAGTTCTATTATATGAAATTATCAAAATCATGATACTCATTATAAATTAAAAGATATAGACATTTCCATTATAAATTGTAAGATATAAACAATTTAAAACATGATACGAATGCCAAAAATAAACTAACAGACAGAGAGAGTACAAAGTGTCGATTTACACAAATGTATAGCTTCGATTGATTGTATGGTGCAACTGCCAAGTGTCCATTAGGAGTGCATTAGCGTTGCGGGCGTGAGTTCGTGGGGTATGGGATTCCATTTTGTCGATGTGCAAGTGAGGAGTAGTACTAGCAAACGAAAGGCTTACAATGAAGCCTATGGAAAATGATATGGGTACACCATTTGTGTGCTCCAAATGTACACCACCCTGAGGTGGCAAACGAGGAGAAGCCCAATGTAGGGCTCACCCAAAAAATGGGTCTCTTCTCATTTGCCACCTCAAGATAGTGTGCATTTGGAGTGCACTTATGGTGTACCCATAGCATTGTTGTGAAGCCTATACAAAGTCGTTGCACCAGTCCCACATTGGGACAAAGGAAAAAATTGTCATTGACAAGTGAGGAGAAGTAATAGCAAGGCTTAGAGCATCACCAATGACATAATGTGAATACTCAAATATTGCCACACCACTTTTTGAGTATTCATTTAATGGGTTTTTTAGAAGTTAGCAATGTGAAACTCTACAATGGTTCATTTTTGTTCATACTCAAAAGAAGAGAAAATGTTGGTAGTTTTGAATATCCAAGTTTGATTATTGGAAAAATATTGGTAGTTTTGAGTATACAAATGCCAAAATTTGAGTATTTATAAAAAATGTTGCTAACTTTGAATATTTATCCAAATGCCATTGTGAGCCTTTTTTGAGTATTCAAATACCAAAATTTGATTATTTTGCTTTTTGAGTATGCCACTGAGGATGCTCTTACATGGAAGCCTATACAAAGTCTTTGCAGCAGTCCCACATTGGGAAATCAGAAAAAAATTATACACAAGTATAATAAGCAGATCCCACTTATTACCTCACTCAAATCTTGAGCACCAGTACCGACCTGGAGGCAAAAAATAAAAGTTGTGAGCCAAGCTTGAGCTGACCATATATGTGCTGTCATGCCCTCAAATTTAATAAACCAAATATCAATAAAATCCACGTAGGATAATTCAAAAGTCAAACATTTCACCGTTGAAAGGTCAAAGTCAAAGTACGCAGAGTTTCTACAAGGGGTACCCGTACCCATGCATAAGTAATGAAGAGTTAAGAGTTATTACAGAAACCAAGTTTTGTCAAAAGATTGAAGGAATTTAAAGTTACAAGATCATCTCCCAAAATATATTAACGATGGAGAGGATAAAATAACTCCATGTCAGATGTGCTTCATGATATGCATCCACACGCCAAGCATTCCAATCACGTGCCTTGCCAAGTACCTGAAAATGATAGGTTAAGCTCACTAGCCCAGTATGAATCTTATCTACTAATACTAAGGGTATAGAGAATGAAATGTACATGCAGAACCAATGATTTAGAATGAGATGTCAAAAGAATGCTATTTATGACTAAACCAAGTACCGAGTGCCCAAGAAATACTTAAGTGCTCAACCAAGTACCCCAAAAGTGCAAAAGAAGCTAAGGGTCCATCATTTTCCTTCTAACCGTTTTCAAACGTGTCGTGTGTCCAATTTCATCAAAATACCGTATCTTTCACAAAGAATCTCATTTTCAACATTTCACAAAATAACCACTTGTCTTTAATAGGGAATTAATCCCTCTGCCGGATTTTGTGGGCTTCGTGCACCTTTGCCGGATTTCGTGGGCTCTGAACACCCCTGCCGGATTTCGTAGGCTTCGAACACCCATGGCCAGGGCCGCACCGAAAGGTGGCCCTAGTATTAGATCACCTTTTTCAAAAATAATATCCTTTGAATCCTCATATGTCCAAAATATCCACGTAATTCATTTTGCTCAAAACAACATGTTCATACAAAGTTCACTATGTTAAATGTGTCAAGCATAAGTTGGAAAATCAAGGAAAATAACCAATCATGCAAAGGTAGGCTAGGAATGGGTATTTCGGTCATTAATGAAGTGCACGATGAGGATATACTAAGTATGGAACCAAACAAGTCAACCGGAAGGTCAAGGGATCAAGACGAATGAAAATCACTTTTTTTTTCTTCCAGTTTTACCAATAAAGCACTTTTGTGTCTACCGGTACTGGATGGCAACCAAAATCTAGTGAGTTTCAGTACCAGTAGAGCACTTTTGTGTCTACCGGTACAAGATGCATTTTTTCTGCGCGAAAAATGCCCGATCAACAGCTTTTTCCAAATGGAAGGGGGTTCCAACCCAAGTCAAATTAGGGGTTTCAAACACCAACTAAACATGGAGTAAGAGTATATCAACTACCAATTCGTAGATTTAGCAACCAATTAAGTGGAAACCAAACTCAATCAAAACAAAACCCATTTCAATGGAGGTTTTCACAGGTGATTGGGGAAGAATGGATGAATAAGCCAAGAACCATGCAACATATCAACAATATACCATTAGAAGAAGTAGAAATCAAATCCCTACCTCAAAGAATGAGCTTGATGTGGGTAAAAAATGAAAAACCCTTGTTCTTGAAGCTCCCAAACCGAAAAATGTTAGCTCCAAGCGAAACCATGGAGTCCCGGACTCCAAATCACGCGTAGAAGATGAATCTTTGGTTGGATGTTGAAGTATTTGAGTATGGAGGATGGATTTGTGGTGGAGAAATGGAGGGGTTTTGAGGAGATTTTGAGAGGAGGAGAAGAGGAGAGAGAGACGTGAGTTTTGGGGAAGAGAGAAGGGGTGTATTTTGGACAAAAAAAAAATCAGCCATATACATATCTATACACACCCCACTAATTGCACTCACACCTCTTGTGTTTCTAATGCATTATAAAGACACCCAAGTGCATATCTTAGCTCCACATTGACTCCTCATTGCATTATTTTCATTTCCTCACATTTCCCCAATATTATTTCCGGAGAATTATTTAAAAACACGGGTCTTTACATGTGCCCAGTTTGCTATAGGTATTAACACTTGTATTAACAATTGCATAAACTCTCTCACATGGGATATGTGGAGCTTACCATTCATATGTGAGTCTCACATATCCCATGTGACATATATACAATTGCATAAACTCTCTCACATAGGATATGTGGGGTTTACCATTCATATGTGAGAGTTTGTGCAATTGTTTTTACAAATGTTAGCGTCTCTATCTTTTCTCTAGCTGAGCCTGAATAAGTTAAAACTCGACTCTGCTCGGCTCGTTTTATAACCCTAGTTGCAGGAGAACTCGAAGTCTCTCTTTTATAATAGGTAGCATATAGATGTGTGTGTTAACTTGCTGCATTTGGATTATGTGTACATCAGAGAAACAAACATGATATCACATGCAAACAATGTTACAAACACATACATAAACCCTTTTTTTCCTTGAAATATCTATTAATTATGAATTGTGAAATTTCGGGTAAATACCGTGTGTCTTATGTATCGTTATGGATTTATTATTGAGTGTGCCCTTGAGATGTAGTTATCGCTTTGTTTTGATTATTATGTTTCGATTACCATGAAATTGTTGGAATGTTAGAATAGAGAATTAGGTTCCCGGGTTTGGTGTTCGTACATTGAATCACATAGACGTTTAAGTAAATGGAAAATTGGAATAAGGATTATGGATTGTATTTGATGAGATTGGAACAAAGTTTTATGAATGGTGTTTGATAAGCTCCCGGGAGGCCATCCCGCAGAGTCTCAGAATTATGAATGGCGGACAGCCGGTTGATTTTGGAAAGAGGAGATGTTATGATTGATGGATTATCAAAGATTCGAAACCCTAAGTTATGGCATTGCGTGATTACTTCGTATTAAATTTTGGTGATATAAGGGTGGTTTGTATTATAGTATCGGGTCATAGTCTGAATACTTCCGAGGTTACAGTCAGTTCCTCATGGGCGCAGAGATATCAACAGACCCTGGGAAATTCATCTTTGTGAGAAGATTGATGAATCGGACTAAGCAGATAACTTATGTCATTCATTTGGGCTCCCAGTCAGGGCAAGTAAGGGGGAGTTGAATCACAATTGGCCATAAACTTAGTAGTTAAAATGAGAGGATGTTCTCGAGGTTGAGGACTTAGATGAAAAATTTAAGTTAAAGGTTAGTCAATGAAAACATTTACTACTTGTTATTCGTTTATATATTTCCTTTTGATTATACATGATGAACTCTGGTTAATTGCAATGTAAGGGTTGGTGATAAGAGTTAGCTATTAAGCGATTATTCTCTCATGGTGCTATCATTGGCCATGAAACATCACGCAAAGCATTATAAGTTCAGGAGAAGAACCCTATTTTGAGATGGAGAAATTTGTGGCCAAGCAAGCGTAGGAGGAGAACTGGGATCAAAGTACTATCTTTATCTGGGAAAAGGCTACAATGCACATCCCTTATTTGGGTGTGTATCATATACACCCTTACAAAAGTTACGATTTTTTAATAAAAGCTACGATTTTTTTATTATATAAAAGTTACGAGACACACCAAAATGTTACGAGACACACCAAAATATCACGCAAAGCATTATGAGTTCAGGGGAAGAACCCTATTTTGAGATGGAGAAATTTGTGGCCAAGCAAGCGTAGGAGGAGAACTGGGATCAAAGTACTATCTTATCAGGGAAAAGGCTTCAATGCACATCCCTTATTTGGGTGTGTATCATATACACCCTTACAAAAGTTACAATTTTTTAATAAAAGCTACGATTTTTTTATTATATAAAAGTTACGAGACACACCAAAATGTTACAAATCATAGAAAATGTTACGAATCATATTGTTGAAAAGTTACGAAAAATTGAAAAATATTATGATTGCTAATGAGGTGGCACAATATGAACCATCCAATATGTGTGCATATGGTACACACATTTAATGGGTGTGTATTGTAGTCATTTCCCTTTATCTGTAATCAAACTAAGACCACTTATGGTATTTTTGCTACTTTATTAATGAAATTCTTTTTACCTAAATGAATAATTTATGTAATGATTTAAATAATGCTTCTAAAAATCGGGGCTTAGAATTTAAAAGGTTTTAGGAATAAAAGAAAGTAATAGTACATTAGTTTGAAAATAGAAAAGAATTTGCTATGTCATTGTAGGTTATAAAAAGTAATTAGGCTGTATGAAGCAAAAAGTAGAATGCGGATATAATTTGCTAATATCACTGAAGGTGGTAAGCCTAGATGGCAAGGGTGAGTGCGTTTAAATGCTCATTCCTCCAGTGCAAGGGTGAGTGGGTTCAGGGCCGGCCCAGGCCCAAGGCCCACAAGGCCCGGGCCTAGGGCACCCCAAAAATGACCACTTTTTGGGGCACCCTATCATTTAATACCAATGGGCTTGACTAGAACACTTTTTGGACCAAAATAAAGGAAAAAAATCCATTAGAAGTGACAAAAGAGCCCAACATTGTGGCCCAATATTTAAAAAAGGCCCAAAAACTATTGTGGCCCAAAATTTAAAAAAAGGGCTACAGCTAAAACTGATTTAAAAGAAAATCATTTTCTGCTTGTTACAGTTTTCATTTCTGGTTTTGTAAAAAATCAAGACAGTTCTAAACGAAATGATTAAGTTTAGTTTATTATTTGCTTAAAGAAAAAGTAATTAGGTAGTAATTTTCTAATTTTCTTGTTAGAGTTTCGAGTGGGTTTGTTTTTGGAATTTCTAAATTGACACAAGTTCTTAAGTTTTCCCAAGTAACCAAAAAGTTGATCAAATTTCATTGTTTTTCCAACAAATAAAGTCATAATATTAATTCCAACAGATCAAATTTCTTACTTATTATAAGTAGTTAAATGAGCCATTTTGACCCAAATTTTTTAGAGGAAACTTTTTTTTAGAGGAAACTTGAAAAACAACAGATTTGGATAAAACTAGGGTTTGGCATTTGCATGGCAAAGGAGTTTTGACCCAAATTTTGTTTCAAAAAAGGCACAAGATCTCTAGATGCTCTACATCGTTGTTAAATTTAGCTTGTATTAATACCTTTTTGACGGGGATATTGTAGTAACAAAAACGTAGAAAGTTTGGTTGAGGAACACGAAAATTTTTAGGGCACAATTTTTTTAATTAGGCCTAGGGCACCCAAATACCTTGGGCCGGCCCTGAGTGGGTTTAAGTGCTCCTCCCTCTTTACACGATCCAATAAGGTTCGAGTTTCGCCAATTGCAGAACTAGCGTGGAGGGTCCTTTGCCCATCTAGTACCTAGGTGGTGCTGTGGTAAGTCTAGGGGTGGGAATTTATGACATGACACGACAACACGACACGAAGTTAGTGGGTTAGTGTTGAGTATTTCTGACACGAAACACGTATATGACACGACCTGAAAACACGATTAGTAAACAGGTCGGGTTCGGGTTGAACCTGCATAACCCGAAAATGACATGAATTAACCTGTTCGTTTAATCGTGTCGACACGGTAACCCGAACCCGACCCCGACCCAAAAATGACATGAATTAACTTGTACATTTTCGTGCTCTGAAGTTGTGCATGAAAGTTTTCAAGCTCAATTCTGCTGCAACTGAAGTTTATCCTTTGATATCAAGTTATTCTCTCCATGTTCTCAAATTTGCAAGGTTTTGTTATGGTGGCTAAGGTTCTAAGCCTATACATCGTTTTGGTTGGCTATAATTACACATCGTTTTGGTTGGCTGTAATTACTCTCTTTGATATCTAGTCCATTTAATTTGGGGGCACTTAAATAATCATCTTTAATTAACTTGAAATTAGAAAATCATCCCGACCCTTTTTGGGAGTTAAGTTTTCATCCCGAGATTCAAATAAACCCTATATTGCCCTTATATATATATATATAAAAGGAGATTGAGGACTAAAACAAATGTTGCATATAAGAGCTGGGAAAAGTGGACCGGTTTCAAAATTTAGAGGTCCTCCCATGCAATTAAGGGATTTGGGGATAAAACCCAATCCCAAATATTCTGCTCCTTCAAAGTCACGATCAACAGGTTGATAAATCCAAAAAAAAAACATCACGATCAACACCAGAAATAAGTAACGCCATAACTCATCCTCTCACTCCTCGCCATCCCGCCATAGTCACTCCATGATCCCAACATCGGCGTCCCAAATCGTCTGCCTTTGCCGTCGCATTTCGTGGTCCGATAACAAAACCAGTCAAGGTCACAAATTGGCGTTTTCGAAATCGTCCATCTTTGCTGCCCCTTCGTGGTCCAAAAGCTTCACCACTCGGAGTCCCAAATCGTC
Source organism: Vaccinium darrowii (assembly GCA_020921065.1). Classification (NCBI taxonomy): domain Eukaryota; kingdom Viridiplantae; phylum Streptophyta; class Magnoliopsida; order Ericales; family Ericaceae; genus Vaccinium; species Vaccinium darrowii. Next base: position 29,188,406 of record CM037160.1, read on the forward strand.
GGATCAACTCATTCAATTCAGTGGACAAGATCTTTAGCAGAACCATCCCAAACCATTTTTTGCTCTTGTAAGGTATTTCTTTTTAGTTCGTCCCTGACATTGATTTTTTTGCCATCGAATTCAACCTTAAATTAATAGATGCAGACCAAAGTGAATTGAATCTGCCAATAAACACGGTCTGGTATCAACAATTGAACTTAAAAAGAATAATTTCAATCCATTTTGTACCAAAAAACGCAGTTGATCGCCACATGAACCGACTCGAATGGTAACGAATTTGGAGGGTTTTGATGTGTATCTATGTAGTTGTGTTATACAAAACAACAGAGAAGAGAAGCTGTTTATATATATATATATATATATATATATATATATATATATATATATATATATATATATATATATACATCAACTTCTAATGAGGGATCCCTCATTTTATTTATACACCAGTGATCCAGTCAAGGATACCAGATTGAAGGTTTTTGGGTGTTTTGAAGATTTTAAAAGATGTTTTTGCATGATCCGAGCTGTCCAATGTGTTCACAAAAGGTGTTTTCCAAGGTCCACGCGGGAAATCTGCAAAAAAAAAATTACCGAGAAGGGCTTGATCCAAGCAGTTTTTTGCAAAAATTGTATATTTACAGTTTTGCGAAAAACTTTTTGGATCAAGCCCTTCCCGGTAATTGTTTTTGATGATTTTTCACGTGGACCCTTGAAAACACCTTTTGAACACATTGGACAGTTCGGATCATGAAAATTTGATCCGGAACTATGAGTTCCGGACTTAGGGATCCCGGACTAGATTGGGACTCTCTCTCTCTCTCTCTCTCTCTATATATATATATATATATATATATATATATATATATATTAAATTCTTCATTTGAAGCATGAATTTTTTGAATGTATTTACCATGAAAATATCACATGATTTATATTAGTCTTTCTTAGGTCAATATAACTTATTCTTTTTATGGTTACTTTGACTGTATTTACCATGATTTATATTAGTCTTCCTCAAGTTTGTGCTAAATGGTTTATTAGTTGGAGTTATTTTCCAAAACATCCCTTGAACTATACACCTATTGTTTACTTAGTCCTCGAACTATCAATTTTGTTTACTTAGTCCTCAAACTATACACCTGTTGTTTACTTAGTCCTCAAACTATCAATTTTGTTTACTTAGTCCTCAAACTATACAGAACATGGACGGAAAACTTAACGGATGCCATTTTCCCACCGCATCTAGGGTAGAGAGGTCATTCCACTTGATTTTTCTCCCATAAAAACAGCAGCAACCAAAAAAAAGAATAGTCCTGTGTGAACATGGACGAATTTTTTCTCGAACAGTTTTTCTTAATCAATAATATAAGCTCAAACTCCTGTGTGAAGTTAAACCATATAGAAATCTTGAAGAACTACAGCACTATATCACAGTAGATTGATGGTTGTGGCCTACATGATTTTTATTTAATTTTTTTCGAATTGGCTTACTCTTTCATATATAAGGTCCAGAGATCACCTATCTTTATTATGCTCAAGAATGTCACAGAAATCTTCGGTTGTTGCTTGCATATGCGTTTCGGTGAAGGTAGGCCATTGAGTTCTTTCTTTTCTTTTCTTTTTTGGTTGATGCTGTTTTTATGGTAGGAAAATCAAGTGGAATGACTTCTCTACCCTAGATGCGGGGGGAAAATGGCATCCGTTAAGTTTTCCGTCCATGTTCTTTTAGCAAAATTGATAGTTCAAGGACTAAGTAAACAGCAGGTGTATAGTTTGAGGACTAAGTAAATAAAATTGATAGTTCGAGGACTAAGTAAACAACAGGTGTATAATTTGAGGACTAAGTAAACAAAATTGATAGTTCGAGGACTAAGGCCCAGTTTTCTAAAAGATTTTAGCACCCAGGTGCTAAAATTATGATATTTCAAATCAAAAAATGAAGTGGTTTCGTATATTCTTTTTCGATTTTTTTCGCACCAAATTAAAGTACTCCTCGTGTACTTTAATTTGGTGGGAAAAAAATTGAAAAACGATACACGGAACCACTTCATTTTTTAATTTGAAATATCATGATTTTAGCACCTGGGTACTAAAATCTTTTGGAAAACTGGACCTAAGTAAACATTAGGTGTATAGTTCGAGGGATGTTTTGGACAAAAACTCTATTAGTTGTTCAATCTCTACTAATCGTAGTTTATATTGTTTCAGAGGTTAGGCCAGTCCGAAAAACTGCCTTGCGGTTCACTCCGCGAGTTAAACAAATGAAAGGAAGGAAATGAAAACCTTCGACCTATCTTAGCACTCGGCGTTCGCGATCATTGACAAAACGAAAGGAGGTGGATGCACCTATAGCTAGGCAAGTTGAGGAAAAAAAGGCCAATGATGTGGAAATTGACGTGACACCATATAGGAGTAGTGTCGGTGAAATTATGAGCTTGATAAAGGAATTAAAGTCGATTTTACCATGATTCAACGTAACAAATATTAATTTACCATATTAGTGTTTTGTGCCCATTTTTTACCATGATAATTGGTAGAGATTGAGACGTATGTTTTTACCATGATCGGAGTTATATAAATTTACCATAAACCATGAGATATGTTTTGGAGATACATTTTGCCATGATTCAATTTTGCAAGTTGTCTAATTTTACCCTGTTCACCATATTGGTTTTGATTTTTACCATGTTCGTTGTTCTTCATTCATTTTTATCGTAATGAATGAAATATGATGTGGTCATAATTTACCATGACTATTTGTAATTTACCATGAGAACTCTTTTTTTTTTATTCGCCACTTTTTTTTTTCCAAAAATCCCATATATTTTGGTACTTATAGGACTAACATTTGGAGATAATATTATCCCACTTAATTTTTAATCTCCACTATTTCTAAAATTCCATAATTTTAGGCAACTCAATCATTCACCATTTCAAAAATTTCATTTGAAATAGTCAAATCAATCCCCCTTTCTCAGGAAATATTATCTTAATCAAATCCCTCTTAATTAGAAAACTATATTTACATGTATTAATACTAGCAAAAAACCCGTGCTATGCACGGGCGCTGAATTTAGTATACACAGTTAAATGTTTTGTACACATAATTCGAATACCAATTCAATCATTAAAATTGGATAAATTACCCGTGCTGTGCACAAAAAGAAAATTATAATAAAATTAGATCTCTTTAGCCTGCTTAATCTACGACACATTCAAATTAACTTCAATATTTAGCACATCTCAACGTAATGATTGTCTCGAAAGTCTGGGCATCTTCTTTTTGTTAATATAATGAATGTGACCTACAAATAGAATAAAAGAAAAAAGAAATTAAATCATGTATAATGAGAAAATTAAATATAGTTTTTTTTTAATTAAACTGCATAAATGTCAATTTAAAGTTACTATAAACAAACTGAATAAATCAAATAAAGGATTGGGAAGGAATACAATACAATTAAATATTCCCAGTAAGAAGAAAAAGAAACAATAAAATAGTTTGTCATGGAATAAAAATGAGAAAGTATCTTACAAATTCACTCGTCACATTATCGTTAGTGTTTGATTGGGATGAATTTTGCGTCGAAGAGCTTGGAAAGAATAAAAAAAAACTATAGTAAAATAATCTTTACAAAATATAAAACAAAAGATTCACCTTTCAAAGAATGGATGATGGAAAGATTAAAGAAAAAACTGTAGTAAAATAATTTTTAAAAAATAGAAAACAAAAGATTTACCTTTCAAAGAACAGATGAAGAATGGAAGATACTACCGTCTCTTTTATCGATCTTCCCCTAAAAATGGTCTCTGGGATGAATTTTGAGTCGAAAAGCTTGAAAAGATTTTAAAAACAACTGTAGTAAAATAATCTTTACAAAATAGAAAATAAAAGATTTACCTTTCAAAGAACAGACGAAGAATTGAAGATGCTACCATCTCTTTTACCGATCTTCTCCTGAAAATGGTCTTCGAGCTTGAAAAGATTAAAGAGAAAACTGTAGTAAAATAATTTTTACAATATAGAAAGCAAAAGATTTATCTTTCAAAGAACGGATGAAAAATCGAAGATGCTATCATCTCTTTTACCAATCTTCCCTTAAAAATGGCCTCTGCTCCAAATGGTTGGCTATCAATCATCTCTAATTCTTAACCACGTGATTATAAAATACATATTATAATAATCTTTGAGTAGAAACTGAAGTTTTGAAGATTGGTGCTTATTTATTATGTTTGGAAATAATTCCATGTTATGTATTGCAAAACTTTCGATTAGAGTATATAGAATAAAATTTTAGGTATGAATTTGATTGGATTTCTGAATGGGAAGAATTTGATGAAAATCATTCATTGTGAATTTTATTAGCAAATCATTCGTTTAATAAGCAGTCATGAGCCAAAAAGAAAAAAAGAAAAAAAAGGGTTTGAATATGTGCTTCTTTAATAAATTATTCCTTCAAAACATTCTTTTTCCTTCTTGTTTCGGTATGCACAATTGGTTTTCCAAACCTAATTTCCTTTTCCTATTGTGTTGACATCATAATAGGAAGATCAAAATAGGAAATGGTCATGGTGAATAATTTCATAGTACGACACATAAATTTATAAATAACTCTCTCAGAGAAAGAAACAGAGAGGAGAAAGAGTGGATCCACGATTAGCCACCCAAATGTATGGATCTTATAACTGTAGTTACCGGCCATCTAATCAGCCCACGTTGTAAATTAATATCTGCAAAAGATAAGAATATCTTTGACTGATAATGGCTACTAAAAATAATATGGTAATGAATCCGCAAATCAAACCAGCAACCAATTTGTTTAAAAAAAAATGAGAATTTGCCAAACACTGCGGAAGGAATTAGTAAGCAAGTCATCCTTCTAAAGTAGTTGAACAAACCTTAAATAAATTCAAGCAAACTGTAGTTATACAAAGCCAACACATTTTTGTTATATCACGAAGAAAATGAAACAGGAACTTTTCACAATTCCTTTTACTGCTATTATATCATCAACCAAACATAGACATAGTCATAGACATATGCATATCCGACAATTGAAAAGCCCATAATTTCAAAGAACTTGCCACATTGTGAATGGTGATAGTTAAACAAACAAAGACCTAATAAAATTAAAAATTTAGCACAGAGAATTTGAAAATAATTCCAAAGAACTTACCTAGAGTGATTTCTGATCGGACTATTAACGGATTTATCCTCCCAAAAGAATTGAAAATTAAAACAAAACTTTAAAATCATTGAGACACCAAAAGGTGTTGTTAACTGAAATTACAAAGGACACATGTGAGTGGAGAATTGAACGATGCTTTGAGTGGGGGAATTGGGAATTAGACGAATGATATAAGCCCTTTAATTTGAACGAATATCTCATGGTTGAAGATTTTCTAAAATCCAATCACATCTAGCCATATATTTCTCCTTTGGGATAGCTTTTTAAATTCAAAATTCAAAACTTATGTTAGCTAAAGTCAGATACCATAAATTTTAAGTTTCCTTCTTTCATGCAAATCGCGCCTCAATATGTAAACTCTAGTATAGCACGGCTGTGATCCAAGAAGGTATATACTTGTTGCTTTAGGAGGGAAATCAAGAGAATAATATTTTTCGTTAGCAAGGGAATCATTCTTTTTAAGATAAACTTACGTAAATTGGAAAAGAATCAGATACCATAAATTTCAAAATGGAAAAATTTCAAATTGGAAAAATCAGATACCATAAATTTCAAATTGGAAAAATTTCGGTTATTGTAATTGAAAAAAATCATTACAGTAGCACATATTAACTTGGAAAAGAATAACTACGTTTCTTTATTGAAATTGATCACCACAAGTCATCCTGCAATACTAAAATTGGAAAGAATTAAATACTACCATTTAAGACTTTGCTAATTGCTAAAAAAGTGCAAAGAATTGGGGGACACGTGGCAAGCTCAGGACGCTCTATTCACCAAAAGTCATCCTGCAATACTAATATAGATGAACTACTAAAAAGGGTAAATAAGGTATTTCACAAAATAAAAAGGATGAAAACATAACCGCTCAAACTGATAAGGATGAAAGCTTACGTGGTGTCAAAAAAAGGATGATTATTTAATTACCTCTTTAATCTATTGTAATGGTTACTGTGGATTAATAAAAAAAAAAAATTCACCGTGCAAAAAAAAAGAAAAAAAAAAAACCTAATCGTGTCAACCCGAACAACATGATTATTAGTAGGTCAGGTTAGGGTTCATATTTTCCGACACAATTAATTAAGCATGTCATTTTGATACGATCAGACTCGACACGACACGAACACGGTACAACACGACACGACGTCCACCGTCAGTAGTAACGGTCTGTCTCTGCGGACAGTTGCAGTGGCTCGAACTAGACATTTTATAACTGGTTGGGTGCCCGTATGGTCAGGTCCAAAGGTTCCTGCGTTAGTTGTCCCTCGCAACTTTTTTTTTTTTTGAAATATATGTAATTTGCAAATATCCATTTACTAGTTTGAAAAAATGCCCAAACCGAGGGAAGGGCTATCGAGGAGCTCCCTCCGATTTAAACTCGGCTGATTGTCATACAGAAATCCAGATATGTCAGAGCCGCCCGAGTTCAGAATCGGCCAACGAGTCCACTCGGCGGCTGACTCCCGTCGGATCGGGACGGTGAAGTACTCGGGCCCAGTGGAAGGCTACTCCGGTAAGTGGGTGGGCGTCGACTGGGACAATGGCGACGGCAAGCACGACGGCTCCCTCAATGGGGTTCGATACTTCCACTCAAAATCTGAGAAATCAGCTTCCTTTGTTCGCCCCCACAACTTGAGTGCAGGGATTACGTTGTTGCAGGCTTTGGAGATCAGATATAAGTCCATTTCGACCAAAGAAGAAGAGGGTATCCATAATGCTTCTCTCTCTCTCTCTCTCTCTCTTTTCCCCCTTTTTCTTTTTCTTGACAGATAGTCGTTTGTTAGAATCCCTACCCAATCTATCAATTAAGATATCGACATTTTCTTTCGTAGCAATTGGACTTATAGGCCCACTTAAAGTAATTTTTCTTTTGCCTGGACCTCACCGAAATTAAGTTATTAGTTACGCAATTGCTGGATCAAGGGTCCCGGTCTACCGTAGTTTTATTTTGCTAGACGTGGAATGTTAGTCAATTATTTGATATTTAGTCGGTAAACTCGAACCTACTGAAGGACACAGACACTCGTATCCTGGACTAGTTTGTATTTCTTAATCTTTGAATAGGTGTTGATTCACTTGGTATTTCATGTCTTAACATTGCGAGAGAGATTCTGGGGATCAAGATCTTGTTTTCTGGGTTCTGGTATCTAGTTCAATCTCTACACACGATAATATTGCTCACATATGACTGGATGTTGTATGATATCAATGTTTGATGCGGTGGATAATTGCTTGTGAAGTTACTATGAATTGATGCTAGTCTTTCTTGCCAAGTTGCAACTTTTCAACAAATGCAACGTCATCCCTTGGTTTTGTATTTGAATTGGGCCTAATTAGAAAAGTCAATATTTGCATTGTTCTGAATGGATTAAAGAAGCCCAGTGCGTTTATTTTGCTAGTGGAACTTGTTAAGTTACCAATTGTCTCAAAAGCTATGTAGCACGGACACGGAAATGGACACAGACACGGGACACAGGATTTCTGAAAAAATGGGCGCACGGACACAGCGGGGGAAAAGGGCCCCGGTCCTTACCTCAAGGCTCATCTGGCCGCTCTAGAGTGATAGTATTTTATTGAACCAAGCTGGTTTTAGTGATCTTTTCTTCTGTCCTTGCGTTGCTAGAGTCTTCCTCTCCAGCTTTATATTTTTTGCTGGGCATGGACTTGAATTAAAAAGTGTTAATAGCAGCCTGCAATCACAGATGAAATGTATGTGTTCTCTGCAAGCAATAGACGGGTGTCTGTTCAGCTTCTGGGTAAAGATAAAATTCAGGACAAGCTAAGCCGATTTGAAGAGTTGGCAGGTGCTTCATTATCTTACTTAGGAGTTAGCTCATCTGGACCCCCATGCCAAATCAGTGTAACTGTGCCAAGTAAGTTAGTTGCCTATTTCACTCAACTTATTTCTATTTTTTGTTGACTCCTGAGGATATTTATTTTGTAGGTAGTGAACTTCAATATTCTCTTTACAATTAGTTTCTCTCTCTCTCTCTCTGTCTGTCTGTCTGTCTCTGTCTCTGTCTCTCTCTCTATTATGAGGACGGTTTGATAGTATCATGGAAGCAAAAGTGATTTTCTCTTGGATAATGTTATTGTTTGTGGTCATCCTATTTTCTTTTGTATGTTTTTTTCTCCATTGTAAGTTAACACTGTTCACTTTTCTTTTCTTTCGTTTTTTAAGAATAGCATATGACATTGGTCAAGCCAAGTTTTGTATGATTGAAGGTCGTCTGCAATGCTATTTCATTCCACTTAATGTGGCACAACCCAAAGCCTAACAATAGCTTATAGTTCGCAACCAGCCTGTGATTTCAATCCACCCAAGGCTTTTTTCTTTGAAGTACGAGTTATCTTGTTAATTCTATTTAACATTAGGTTCTTATGATAAATAACTGCATTGGCACAAGACCTGAGTTTTATGAACTGATGGGCTTCAGAGCATGGACCTATCACTTTCATAAATGCTAGAATAAAATCTTCTAAATCATCTAATATTGCTTCATCAAACTCATTTAGCATAATTATTACCTACTTTTACAGTAGTAACTTCCCAATTAAGCTAGTGCTAATGATCTTCTCACATGGCATGCCATTATGGTTTAATCCCCTAGACCTCATGTCTCCCCTCTCTTCCATTGCACATTTCTTTAGTGGTTATAAGTCTGCAGCATTGGTATGAAATATTTACTCCTTATACTGCAGATTTAAAGGAGCTTGACTTGACTGGAAATCTGCTATCAGATTGGAAGGTATGTTTCTTTGTGGCAAAAAAAAACGTTGTTGTGTTGCTAGATTAGTATTCATATTTATGTGCTAAAATAAGTCCCTATTACAGTTCATTACTTTAAGTTTTAATACAAGCTTGTTCCAAATTGCCTTTGGCGCGTGTACTGCAGATTCCATTATGAAAGTTGTTGCTCTTGTTAGCTATAAAATGTGGCTTCTGTTTTGATGTAATAGTTGCTTTTGCATGTAATATTTCTTTATGGGTTACTTAAATAAGCTCAAAACTTGCATAGAACTTTTAAACTGGGAAATATTGTCTCTTAACTGATTATTATATTGCTATGTTTACCATATTTTTATTTCTCTTTCTTTTTTTGCTCCCTTCACGCTAGATGCTATTTATTCATCACACTTTTGAATCAGATTGTGCCCTACTTGAGTTTTGATGATGTATATCAGGACCATCAATAGTTTTTTTTTTTTTGCTTTCGCTTTTTCATATTTGAGCTCGGAGAGCATGCCCTGGTCAACATGGTTGGGTTTGGGATGGATGAATGCATGTTGTTGTCATTTGCAAAGTTTTTTGCTTGGCAACAGCTACTTGAAGCTTAGTAATGACTTTCTCCTGTTTGGCCTTTGCTTTTGCAGGAAGTTGGAGCAATATGCGAAGGGTTACCAGCTCTTGTAGCTCTCAATCTAACCCACAATTTAATGGCTCATGACATAATGCGGTTGCCTCAACTAAGGAATATCCGGGTTTTAGTTCTCAACAATACAGGCATAAAATGGATGCAGGTGAGCCATTATATTGTTCTTCGTAAGTACATGGTTCCACCTGCCATGTCGCTTGGCCATGACGTAGGACAAATTTAGGAAACTTAGGGTATCGCTGCCAATTATAGGAATCGTGGTGGTTTCGGTGAGGGGACAAGGATAATACTTGGGTTACGAGCAAAGAAGAAGAAAGAGAAGAACAGAGAGCAAGTAGTACTCCACCCTCGCAAGGTTAGGTGATTTCTGAAAGACCGTAGCTAACGCGAAGACTGCAGCTTTGTTAACTCAAATTCAATAATCATCTTATCATTAAAGTAAAAGAGTGCAACAATATTTATATTAAGCTATACAAAAGCCTCTTCGACCTAATAAGTCTAGGTAGAATGGACCTAAATGTGTTTTGATGAAGCCAATGGATACATGAAGTTAGTCGTGAATGAACTTGGTTGTAAATGCATTCACAGGATAAGACATGTCGTTAGTGAAACTAAGAACCATATAGTTATCGTATCTAAATGCAGATTTATGCAACTATAGAATATAGATCCATCTAGTGACCCTTGAGCAATCTGTACAGCCTATGAAACAGAACATTCGAAATGACAAAAGGCCGTTGATCACTTTTCTTGTTGATTTCATGATTCCGATTTTTAGCTCTGTGGAACCTAGAGATATCGGTGTAGGCTAACGAACATAGTGTCTTATTATTGAGCCAAGGTTCTCGGACGCAATCCCCAAAGTATTATTGAGCCAAAAACATCAAACTCTTCTTTTTGAATGCTGTACTTATGAACCTTCTTTGTTGGAAGCATTAAATATCTCCTTTCAAAGTAGTTTTAATATGGTCCAGCAAATATTATTAAGATTTTAAGTTGAAAAAAGAGGCACTGGTTAATGGACTGAACAAATTAAAGGGACATGGCAATTGCCAAAACATAAAGAGCGCGATTAATTAAAAAAAAATCCCACTGTTTTCCTTTTCCTGGCAAATGAACAACCAAATTTTGGTTTTCCAGCAAGTATCCTTTGTCAAGTGAACATTCACGGGAAAGTAAATTTTCTTTTCCTTTACTTCACTTAAATTCACTTTTCTTGGGATAAACTTTCCCGCACAACATTCTTGGCAAATGAATGGAACCTTAGTGGCACATGAAAAGTAAACAACTTTTTTGGATAAGTATCATGAGATCTACTAATGGCAACCTTCTTTGACTATTTTAGTCTAGTAATTTTGAGTCTCAACAAGTACACATCATTTATGAAAGGAAGTTCTAAGAAAGAGAGATCTTTTTGTCAGCATAGGTTTTTAAGATGTGGATTGTGGAATGATTTCTTATCATTTTGACGAAATATGACGAGAAACATAGTGAGGAAAAAACATATTTAGTACTGATAAGAATTTATGTTATGGATGGATACCTACCATGTTTTGTCCTATTTTTTTCAGATGTCGTGTAGAGGTGTCCATGTGGGCATCGTATTCGTGTCTCGTTATTCTTCTTAGCTGACACCATACCCAAGTCCTTGGAACAGAGCCCCTAGGTTGGGCTAAGCATCCCCTTTTCTTCTCATTCACTCAAAATGCACTTGCCTCCGTGGCCTTTGTGCCCTTCCACATAGAAAAACTCGACGTTTGTATTTTGACTAAATGAATGCTTGATACACTCATAGGCGTTCTGGCTCTCTTACCTCGTACATCTTCTCTCTCTCTGGGTCACCTCTAGTGGTCTCTTGCCATATCGATGCCTGCTATACTTCCACAACCAGCCAGTTCCCCTCAACCATGTGCATTCCCTTCTGTCACTTAAATTTAAATTCTTTTTGAAAACTTATTTGTTATCTAATTGATTTGATAGGTTGAAATGCTTAAATGTTCCCTACCAGCCATTGAGGAGCTACATCTGATGGGAAATAACTTAAATGCAATAACGGTACGAAATACATTAGTGCTTTGTTTTTCTTGGAAAAATCTAAATGATTGTTGGCTGCCAATTTTTGACATTAACTAATGTGGTTATTATTTGAACACAATGTTAAATAGTTATTTGTCATTGTCATACATGTGTCTCCAATCATGCTATTCTACCAGGTGATGCATCTATTCATGGAGTGGTGAGCTTTTTGCCGCTTCCAAATAGTAAAATGGTAGAATGATACTTTGGACATTTATGATATTTTGCAGCTCATTACATATAGCCACAACCAGCATTGAGTGTTCTGATTCATGGCTTGAAGTTTCCTCCATAAAGCATGGGCATAGTTCTTGAGCCAAGTGATGGACCAGACTCGGGTCAAGCCAAGCTTGAATTGGGGCAACAGTTTTCCTGTTCACTATAACCAATCATTCCCCAGTTTTCTTTCTTATCCTTAGTTACATTACATCATTGACTGTTGAAACAACTGCAAAATCTGAAAAAGTACCCATAAATATTTCAGAGAACACAGGCAGTGCGCAAACATGATTCTAAAAATTGATTGATAATGATCTAAATTTTCTTAGAATGTTGACTTGTTAGCATGCTATGTCATTTAGTACTCATTGCAATTTGCGTTGTTCATGTTAAACTTGTTTTAATTTTCCTGGTTTTGAGTTTCAGCTTCGTAGGCTTGTGGTTTGTAAGTTTATTGTGCTGAAATTTGTTTTCTATCTCTATTGGTTTTGGACAGTTAGGTTTCTATCAAAACTAGTGAAATCTGTTCTGTAACATTACCGGTGGTGAATTCTGTTCTGGACAGCCTAAAAACATGTGACATATTGCCCAAAATATTATTTGAGTTATCTTTTTGGGATGGGTAATTTGGTAATTGGACTTCACATTCTGTTTTGTTGAGGCATCATCCTTGTAAACCAATCGGCAAAACATAAGAATTGAAATCAGATTTCCATTCCTCGAACCGATACCTATGTACAACCAAAACATAGATAGAGCAATGATCATTCTAACCTTATTCCGTTCTGTTCCATTTGACATTGATTCCGTTGAACCAAACGTAGTCTCAAGGAATCTATTGCCTTCAGATTTAGAGGTTTCTTCTTGTTTGGATGGTTTAGTAGGAATTTAGGAGTTTGAATAGGATTCTGTGGATGCAAAGGAACTATCCTAATTTCTGGAGAACCTTTTTCCCCCTCCATTTTTGTTTCATTTGTGTGTTGTGGAGGGAAATTAAGGAAACTCTTCTTTATTCCGTTGAACCAAACGTAGTCTCAAGGAATCTATTGCCTTCAGATTTAGAGGTTTCTTCTTGTTTGGATGGTTTAGTAGGAATTTAGGAGTTTGAATAGGATTCTGTGGATGCAAAGGAACTATCCTAACTTCTGGAGAACCTTTTTTCCCCTCCATTTTTGTTTCATTTGTGTGTTGTGGAGGGAAATTAAGGAAACTCTTCTTGGGCTGTGGAGATTTGATTTAGGAAGAGTCAAATGGAATGTAAGAGCAAATGTTGGAGCTCTAGGTAGATTGGTGACAATTACAATGGGATGGAGGCCATATTGCTAAATCTTTTGCGAGGTATTATCCAGGGGTTGAGTGCTGCAGATGAATCAGATTGCACAGCCACAATGGTCAAAGGATTATGTTTGGCAGGGATGTTGTCCCTTTAGGGCTGTTCTTCAAGATTTATACAATTACAACAAATACAGGCACTGTCGGATTATGGGTGTTGGATGATATGGTTGAGATGTCTCTTTTAAAGATGGATATGATATGGTATTGAGGGCGCTTTTTATGGAAGATATTTGATCAATATTGCTCAACTCTACATTTACATTCTTTTAACAGAAGGAACTTTCACGTTTTTCCTAATTCAATTATTTCGAAGGGAAAGGAACTTGTGAATTGTTATCCCGAAACTTGGGCCTGAAGTCTAAATCATCTGCTTTTGCATTCTCATGTAGCTTGGCACCACTCCTTTTCTAACAATGTATAGGGTGGTTTGATTGATGCTGTTAAGGAGCAACTTTTGGCATAAGGTTGATATCTTTCATATACAAGCATTTGTACATTGCATGGATCGTGCCAGTGGCGTAGCCAGAAACCTTTATAAGTGTGGGCACAATCTAACACATGCTTTTTTTTTTTAATAAAAAAACCAACAATAATCTATTTTCTTTTTACTAATTGAAAACACAATTAGTTTTTGTTTGTACAATTTCTTCAAGATCCTTGTTTAAAAAATGTGTTCTTCTTCCACATTATCTTAAAGTAGCTACGAAGGAAAAAAATCAAAAAAATCATATGTTTCAAACAAAATTTATAATTTCCATAATAATTTTCACATGTAAAATAAGTAAATTTTTGTTTACAAGTAAACCAAACCAAACCAAGCCGAGCCTTATGTCTCAATTAGTTGGGGTCGGCTACATGAATCCTGTTTTTCCATTGAGCTCTGTCTAGGGCGACCTGAGTGAAAAGGTTTAGTAAGCCCAAGTACTTTCGTATGATGGTATCCAAAGTCAATTTAGGTCTTCCTCTTCCCCTAGCCCTACTATCCATTACTATCATATCACTCTTCTTGACTACTGCGTCTGGAGGTCTACGATAGATATGTCCAAACCACCTCAATCTATTTTCTCTCAACTATCCTGTATAGGTATAACTCCTACTGTTTCACGAATTGTTTCATTTCTAATTCCATCACTCCTAGTCTTGCCCCACATTCACTTCAACATCCTCATTTCAGCTACACTCATCTTACTCACTTGTTGCTTCTTGATAGGCCAACACTACGTCCCGTAAAGTATTGCTGGTCTGATAGCAGTTCTATAGAACTTCCCTTTCAGTTTGCTAGGTATCCTTTGACACACATATACCTGAAGCGGCTCTTTACTTGAGCCACCCAACTTGGATCCTATGGGTTACATCGTCCATAATCTCTCCATCCTTGCTAAATATTGAACCTAAATACTGAAAATGCTCACTTTTGGTATCTCTCCTAAATCCTCACTTTTTTTGTTTGGGCCCTTCCATTGTCGCTAAACTTACAGTGCATATATTCGGTTTTACTCCTACTTATCCTAAATCCTTTGGACTCTAATGCTTTTATCCAAATTTCTAGTTTAGCATTAATCCCCTTTGCAGTTTCATCCACTAGAACAATATCATCTGCAAACAACATGCACCACGGAATCTCATTCTGAATATGTCTAGTCAACTCATCCATAACTAAGGCAAAAAGATAAAGGCTCAAAGTAGACCCTTGGAGTAACCCTACTGTGATTGGAAATTCACTTGTTTCCCCTACTGGTGATCTAATAATAGTAACGGCACCTTCATACATGTCTCTAACCACATCGATATATGCTTTTGTCACTCTTTTTTGCCCCAAAACCCACCAAATGGTCTCCCTGGGTACCCTATCATAGGCTTTTTCTAAATCTCTAAAAATCATATAGAGATCCCTCTTCTTCTCCCTATACTTTTCTACCAACCTCCTTGACAAATAAATTGCTTCCATGGTCGATCTCCCCGGCATAAATCCAAATTGCTTCTCCGACACTGTTGTCACCATTCTCAAGCGACGCTTAATAACTCTTTCCCATAGCCTCATTGTATGGTTCATCAACTTAATGCCTCAATAGTTATTGCAACTTTGAATATCTCCTTTATTCTTAAATATAGGTACTAAGGTGCTCCTCCTCCACTCTAGTCATAATAATCTTGTTGAATAATTTTGTCAACCAAGAAACCCCCATTGCACCTAGGCTGTTCCACACTTCACTAGGAATACCATCTGGCCCTAAGGCCTTACCTATTTTCATCCGCTTCAAAGCATTGGCCACTTCAGACTTTTGTATCCGACGATGGAACTCGTATTCTAGCCTCTCCCAAGGCCACCAAATCCCTCCTCTTCAAGGACGTCCAAGTGTTTCTCATTCAACACTTCTCGAAGTATGTTTTCCAGCTATCCTTGATCTCCTCATTTTTCACCAACACCGTCGGATGTCACCTTTTGTACACTTAACTTGAGGGAGGTCTCTAGTTTTCTTTTCTTACAAATAAGATCTTTTTGTTGTCGTCGTTGTAGCGAGAGAGACAAAAGTTGACTAATCTAGGGATCAATGAATCAGGTTCAAGGTACGGGTTGCATAATTGCACAAAGAAATCCATAATAAATTCCAATTGAAGGCGGAGCATGTGCTTTCTTTTAGTGATAAGATCGTGAAGATCCAAATAGCGCCTGTTGCGCAAAGTTTTTCGACTAGTCCAGAAGAGACGAAGAATGAGCCTAGAAATAGCATAACGATGCTATGAGGTTGAACCAATCCTTCATGGAGCGGCCTATCATAGATTGATGTGAACATCACGAACTGTCCCGTAACAAAACCAGTCATTGCTACTACCCGTCTCTAGTTGTCTTTTATGAAGAACTGTTTGTCTTTTCGAAGAAGCTCTACAACGAAGAAATAGCCAAAGACCTACGGTGATTGTGGTCATAAATCCACAAAAGAGTCCGCCTCCAATCACTGAATTGAGTAGTTTTTGTTTACTAGTACTTGGTAATAAATTTAAGTAAGAGTAAGTAACAGAGAAAGAAGGGAAAAGGTGAAAAGAGCCCGACCTCACTTACATTTTGAGATGAGATAGTAATTATGATTGCGTAAAGGTTGAAGTTGAGTAAATGAAGGCTTGGTCATGAGTAGTAGTAATTATTTAGTGATCGTGGAACACTGTTAACATGGTTCCCTAACATCCTTCTTCATCACATATTTATGTGAAAATCATACATGTAGAATTGAACCTCACATGAATATGTGGAGAAGGATGTTAAGACGATATGTGATGGTGTCCTAGAATCACACATTATCCATTTATGTGGTTGCTACCAATGGTATTACTTGCCCACACTGGTCATGAACTCCCTCCGCCACTGGATCGTGATCTATCCGGCGCTTTTTGGAGAATTTGTGCTTATCCTGGAGAAAAACACAATACACCAATTTTATTCTTGTTGGTACTTGTTTTATGCCTTGAACAATATTTGCTGGATTGAAAATCGTGATGTAAATTGTATTATTGAATAAATGGACTGGATGCATCGACTATATGGTTAAATTGTTTTTTTTTTGTGTGCATCTTTTGTTGTCAGCCTCCATCGTCTGACACTGTCCAAGGATTTGATTCTCTGCGGATTTTGAATTTGGAGGATAACTGTATTGCTGATTGGAATGAAATCTTGAAGCTCTGTCAGCTGAAAAGGTATCTAAAGCGAAGTCTCTCTGATCAGTTTTTCTCACCGTGAATTTTACTAGAAGTATATGGAGCTATTACAAATACTTTCTTCATGCAGTTTGGAACAGCTTCATTTGAACAAGAACAGTATAAACCACCTATGGTACCCTGAATATGATACAGTTAACGACCAACTCAGTTGTGAATCAGCGGAGAATAGTTACAGACCTTTCCAGAATTTGCATTGCCTTCTTCTTGGTAAATATCAGTTCTTTTTTCATGATTGCCCCACTCGATGATGTTTTGTCCTAATGGGTTGGTTTCTTATCACGTCAACCAGGAGGTAATAACATTGAGGACCTGGCTTCTGTTGATTCGCTAAATTCTTTTCCTCACTTAAAGGTTAGGTTTTTTAGCACAAGTCTTGTTAAACTTCTAGTCAGTGATCTGGTTTGACAAAAATCTATTTTGGAATTGTGCAATAGGAAGTTTTCTTTAAAATTTATGACACAGGTCATAGTAAGTTGTATAGACACCTAAAGTACTGTCCATAGACAGTCTTTCATGTGTACTCCAATCCATAGAGCAGAGAATTGCACTAGTGTAATTAAGGAGGAACAAAAGGTTTCTCTCTCTCTCTCTCTCTCTCTGCCAAGTGAACAAATAGTTGTACTGATGATAGACTTACATGGCTGTTATCCTGAATCCTATTTTTAAAAAATGGGCAGCCATTTATTTCCTTGAGGTCTCTGTACTATACCTTGATCTTTTGTTACAAGCAGGATATAAGGCTTTCTGAGAATCAAATTGCTGATCCAAGCAAAGGTGGCCTGCCAAGATTTGTTTTAATTGCTCGTTTAGCGCAGGTCAAAGTTTTGAATGGGAGTGAGGTAAATGCTGAGTTGTATGCCCATATTTGTTGCTTTCTGAAGTTGTCTGAAACTTGATGCACCCTGGTCTTTTAAAAAATTTCAGGTTAGTTGTCGAGAGCGGAAGGACTCTGAGATTCGGTGTGTTTCTCTTTTCTAAGCATCTATGTTAGTTCACGTCCAAACTGGAATTTCTACAAGGCATGCTTTGGTGCAGGCGCTTACTCACATCTTTTTGGTCTATTAAACAGTTCTCTATTCATTGTGGAAAGTATTAGAAAATTGAATAGACATAGATTTCATTGATATGTATTGATGTATCTGTTAAGTTATGTTAAATTAGGGTTCACTTCGCTACAGGGGCAAACGTCTCCTCGTAGTCAACACCATAGGTTTGTGTAAAGCCCCTGGCAACAAGTCTTGCCTTGTATCTCTCAACTATCCCATCAGCTTTGTGTTTCACAGTGAACACCCATTTGCATCCCACAGGTTTCTTTCCTCTTGGAAGAGATACTAACTCCCAAGTGCCATTCTTTTTTAAAGCCGTCATCTCCTCTACCATAGCTTCTTTTCACTTAGGTATCATGAATGCGTCCTGCCAATTCTGTGGAATAGATATAGAAGAAAGAGACGAAATAAAAGCATAATGCGAAGGAGATAAACGGTCATAAGAAACAAACTGGGAGATAGGATGTTGGGTGCATGATCGAACTCCCTTTCTAAGAGCAATAGGAGCATTAAGATCATCAACAGTAGTAGGGAAAGAATCATTACCAGATGAACTCTGTGCGAGTTTTACTCTCTTGTGCTGCCAATTTAAATTGGCCTCTTCACCAGTTTGATGTGAAGAATGCATTCCTCCATGGCGAATTAGAGGAGGAGGTGTACATGGCCATTCCACCGGGTTTTTCTTCATCTTATACCGAGGGAAAAGTGTGTCGATTGAGGAAGGCACTCTATGGATTGAAGCAATCTCCTAGAGCATGGTTTGACAGGTTTCTCAAAGCCATGCTGAGATTTGGATACAAACAGAGTCATGCTGACCATACTATGTTCATCAAGAAGAGTAATGGTAAGATTGCCATTCTTATTGTTTACGTGGATGACATAATCATGACAGGTGATGATGTGAATGAGATTGTTAGCCTTAAAGCTCTTCTTGCTCAAGAGTTTGAGATTAAAGATTTGGGGTCTATGAAGTACTTCCTTGGAATGGAAGTGGCTAGATCTGACAAAGGCATTTTTATCTCTCAAAGGAAGTACATCCTTGATCTCCTGGAAGAAACTGGTATGTTGGGATGTAAGCCAGCCGATTCTCCCATTGAGGCCAATCATCATCTTTGTAGCAATGTGGGGGAGCTTACAGAAAAGGAGAGATATCAGAGACCTGTGGGTCGCCTGATATACTTATCTCACACTAGACCAGATATTTCCTATGCTGTGGGGGTTGTGAGCCAGTTCATGCATGAACCTCGTACTAGTCACCTTGATGCAGTTTATCGTATCTTGAGGTATCTTAAATCTGCCCCAGGTAAAGGAGTTTTGTTCTCCAATCATGGTCACTTGAGATTGGAAGCTTTCACTGATGCAGACTGGGCAGGTTCTATTGATGATAGGCGATCTACTTCTGGCTATTGCACCTTCCTTGGAGGGAATTTGATTACATGGAGGAGTAAGAAGCAGTCTGTGGTAGCTAGATCTAGTGCAGAGGCTGAGTACAGAGCCATGGCTCATGGTGTTTGTGAGCTTTTATGGCTCCAAACCTTCTTGCGTGATTTGGGATTTCCTGATCGTGGTCCTATGAAGCTCTACTGTGATAACAAAGCAGCCATAAACATTGCTCACAATCCTGTTCAACATGATCGAACAAAGCATGTTGAGATTGATAGGCATTTCATCAAGGAGAAGCTGAGCAACGGTTTGATATGCATGCCCTTCGTGAGATCCGAAGACCAATTGGCCGATGTATTTACTAAGGGTCTTAGTAGTAAAAGTTTTCACCCCATTGTATTCAAGTTGGGCTTGATAGATATCTTTGCACCAACTTGAGGGGGAGTGTTAAGTTATGTTAAATTAGGGTTCACTTTGTTATGTTTTCTATTCCTAGGGATAGTTTGGTCATGTATAGTATTGGTCTTGTATATGTTGGTGTATAGACCCATTTTACTGTAATGAGAAAAACCTTTCATCTCTCTTTCTCTCTCTACGTTCTAACAGAGAGATACAAGGCAAGACTTGTTGCCAGGGGCTTTACACAAACCTATGGTGTTGACTACGAGGAGACGTTTGCCCCTGTAGCGAAGTGAACCCTAATTTAAGATAACTTAACAGTATCCTAACATGCCTTTATATAGGCTATAAGTCTTTGTGACCAAGAAACCTAAACCAACTAAGGAAATATGCATAAGACAATGAAACCTAAACTAACTTGGAAACGTGAATAATAATCTATCATAGAAGGAAACATAATATTAGAACATAGAAACATGATAACATAATATTTCTTAATATTATGTTAACATCCCCCCTCAAACTCAAGTAAGTCTACCAACTTGAGTCTGATAAAGAAACCATGAGCCAGGAGCAAGAAACTAGGAGCCAGGAAAAGAACCAGGAGAAACTGGGAGACAGGGACGGTAAAGATCCATTGTGATAGCCGAAAGAGTGAGTCAGTCAGATGCTGTGGCCTGTGAGTGCCCGGTGGACAGCGGTGAGGCTTGGCCGTCTGCCGGAGAGCAAGTTTTCCACAGGGCCTAGACCTTATACCTTTGATACCATATTAGAAAATTGAATAGACATAGCTTTCATTGATATGTGTTGATGTATCCTAACATGCCTTTATATAGGTTGTAAGTCTTTGTGACCAAGAAACTGACTAAGGAAATATATGTAAGAAAATGAAACCTAAACTAACTTGGAAACACGAATAATAATCTATCATAAAAAGGAAACATAATATTAGAACATAGAAACATGGTAACCGAGGATGTCACAACCTTTCACTTTGGTGTAGGACAGGCAGAATTGAAAAGATATTGTTGCTAGGGTGTGATAAAATTATTCGATGACTTCCCCTAAATCATGATTCATATAGGTTATTAGAAGCAAGATAAAATTGTGGAGTAATCATCCCATGTGGGACAAAATAGTGGTTGTGTGAAAATGCCATCATTTCCCTAATCAGTGATAGCCATCCAAAATGTGAATTTGTATGAGGAACATTTCAAAATGAACAAGTTGGCTTGCCAATACAGTGAAACTCACATTGGGCCTTGGGATGTAGGCATTGGGGGCAAACCATGTGAAATCCCAGTATAATATTATTTCTCTTTTTGGTGTGTGCATTATTTTATTGGGTGCTTCCATCGCATGTGTTGGGTCCCTAGAGTCCCACCACAAATTATCTCAGATTCTTTTAATGCCTTGATGGCCTTTTAGTATATCGATTTTCTACTCATTTCCACATCGTCAAAGGGCCTAACAGAGCCTAGGAATTTTGAAATATGATTCTTCTGTGTAATTGTTGGTGTCAGAACAAATGATTACCACATTTGTGCAGGATGTTTTAGTTCAAGGATGTTTTCAAGAGTTATTGTTCATCTCATTCCTACGGAGTTTCGATACATAGAGTGGTCATACTCCATCTGTTCTGCATCTTCTGTAGTACTCCCTCCGTCTCAAATTTGTTGTCCATTTACGGGCATGCGTGCCATTTTTCAATTGCTTATATCTTTCAATCTATAATGTTTTTTACAATTTTGAAAACTTTGTTTAATAGAACTCATTGAGAGCTATCAAACAAGACCCATAGTGAATATATATAACATTATACATTTGAAAATATAAACAATTTTTTGAGGGGTTGTGAATAGTGCAACTGGACAAGAAATATGGGACGGAGGGAGTAGTTATCATGGCCTCATGGTTGGCTTGCACAATTTATGGTTTCAGAAGAGGTAAAAAACGCATCTCATTGCCCTTTGGCATTAACAACCTTCCAGCAAAGTTCAGAGCTTGTAGGAATAAGAAGAGCTAGGATCAGGTAGATTGAAAGAGGTTGCTAGGACTAATTTGCATCTGTTGGTGGGTAAATACTTTGTTTTTTAGCATCCAATCTGGCAGTTTCTTAGGGGTTTTGTTCAGTCTTCTTCTCATTCATTACCAGTTGAAGAGTGTAATAAGTTGTTAGAAATTAGTGAATTGCGAAGAACCAAGCTTTCCCTCATTATATTATAACATTGTCCTAGTACGCCTTTATGTAGGCTACAAAGCTTGGTGACTTAGAAACCTAAACAAGTTAGGGAAACATGCATAACAAGGAAACTTAGACTAATTGTCCGTTTCTTTTGGTGGAAAACGTTTTATGGGATAACATTTCCATTGAAAACATTTTCTAGATAATGATGTGTTTTTCGATGTTTGCTTGTAAGTGTTTTTCGATGTTTACTCGTAGTACAGTGCTTAACTAAACTAGGAAAAAGTTTTTCCAAAATCCCAAAAGATGGGTGGCCTAATCTACGGTGCCACTGATGCAGTAAAGGAAGAGTTGAGCCCACATCTGCTTCAAGAGCTTGGCCACATGACATAGGTGGACTGACTGGATTAGGTGCAAGCTCCAAAGAGTATAGTCCTCCATAAGCTTTACCACTGCCAATCATTCTCCCCGTATCCAGTTCCTGAAAGACACAATGAGTAGGATAAAATGTCACTGAGCAGTTTAAAGAACGAGCAAGACTGCTAACAGAAAGAAGATTGGTGGAAAAACTTGGGACATGAAGTACTGAAGAGAGTGACATGGTTGGAGAATAATTTATAGAACCTTTCCTTGAAATCGAAGATAGGGATCCATCTGCTACTCTGACCTTATCCTTACCAGAACATGGAGAATAGGAGTCAAAGAAGGATGAACAGCCTGTCATATGATCAGTAGCACCAGAATCTATTATCCAAGGAAGTGAGGATGAACTAGTAAAGGCACTAGCCTGAATACCTGTGTGAGTAAAGTGGGAAGAAGTAGTCGAAGTAGAAGCTGTAGTAGATGGAGAGTCAAGCCTCGTCATAAGACGCCTAAGAGTCTATAGAGTCTGTAACTCCCCCTGAGAAAGGGCACCACCATGAGAATTATCTGAGGCTGAAGGACGTGACCGACCTCCACTAGAATCCGAGACATGTGCATGAGAACTTCGACCACCACCTCGACTACCACCCCGTCCTCGAGAGGGACGCCCATGGAGCTTCCAGCAAAACTCCCGGGTATGTCGAGTCTTGTGACAATAGTCACACTGAAGCAAATCACGATCAACAGAACTGCTCTTATCCCCAACTTGAGCCTTACCATCCCGTGGAGTTGGAATGGCAACCAGAGCCGAGCGATCTGGAATGGAAACAGGTACCATAGCACCCCGTCGAATCTCCTCCTCCTGAGCACAGGCATATGCCTCTCCTAAAGAGGGAAAAAGAACACGGCCTAATACCTGTACTCGAATAGGATCATACTCCACATCAAGACCCGCCAAGAAATCATAAAGACGGTCTTTCTCAACCATTTGTTGATACGCAGTGGCGTCAACAGTACAAGTAGGGTGAAAACTCTTATAGAAATCAAGTTCCTGCCACACTCCATTCAAATCTGCATAGTACTCGGCTAAAGACCTATGGTTATGGTCAAACCCCCGAAGTCTCCTTCTCAAATCAAACACTTGAGCATCATTACCCTTTCGAGAGTAGGTTTGGGCCACAGAAGTCCACACCTTATGTGGAGTGTCAAGGAACAAGTAGGTATGGCTGATGGTGGGTATCATGGAGTTGAATAACCATGTAAGGACTTGAGCATTTTGAGTAGTCCATGTCACAAAATCTAGACTAGTAGCTGCTGGTGGTGGAACAGGCCCCGTGATGAATTTCAACAGACCATTGGCAGTGATGGCTAAAGTAAAACTCCGGGACCAAAGTAAATAGTTGGAACCATCCAACTTAAGAGGACAAATATTCAATGGAGCATTGTTTTGAGTCACAAAACGGCTCCCTTCATCCTTTGCACCCCCAGAAGCCTCTTTAGGAACCTCTGCCATACTGCAAACTGACACAGAACAATACTAGACTACCAAAACCCACCGAAATGATGTATCAAGGCCACCCTTAACTTCAAACAGGATTGGAAATCACAGAACCAACCTCAAAGTGCGAAAATCAGACGAAAAATATAGACCCCAGTCAAAACGAGCATAACCATGGGTCACAGTGACCAAAATAGACTCACCGGAGGTCGTACGAGACTTGCCGGAGGTCGTAGGGGGTCGCCGGACTGAGAGCAATATTCGTTGGGGTCAGATCTGAGTTTTCGTGTAAGACCCAGAAGATTACCTTTTACATAAAGGTCGTACGGTGGTCGTTGACTGTCGCCGGAGGTCATACGGTGGTCGTTGACTGTCGCCGGTGGTCGTACAGTGATTTCATGCAAGGTCCAGTAGGCTACGATCGCAAGGAGTAGATCATCTACAGTGATGGAGTAGCGTGAGTAGCGTGAGCAGCGTGAGTAGATCATCTACAGTCACACGATTGCCTATGAAGGTAAATCATGATCATTCCTCCTCTACAAGGCCAGATCTATGGAGACCATGGCTCTGATACCATGTAAGATTGTAGAAGGAAGAAGACGTGAAAATATCAGGTGTTGAGGTTTCCCCCCTTTCTCATTTCACAATATATATGGACAAAGATACATGTACAAGACTACCCCTAGGAATAGGTAAAACTAACAAATAAGCCCCTAACTTAACAATAACTAATATGAAATAAAAAAATTCCAAAATACCCTTTATCATGAAAAACAATTCACATCCTACAAAAATGACAATGAATTATTCATTTCCTATAAAAATGTCTTACATACCCATTAATCTGATATGATCGAACTATTTCTGCAAAACGGTGTAGCAAAAATTTACAAAAATACTTTCGAAGATGTAGATTCATTTGCTCACCTGTTTCTTCAATAGACCAAGAAATGTATTGCAGTACCTGAGTAGACGAGAGCACAACTGGTAACTCCCCATCAATTGCACCAACATTCCACTTCGACATAACCAGCGAGTCCGGTTGGGGACTTTCGTTGAACAGGTGGAGGCCGCCCGCATTATGGTGCCATGCAGCTATTCTGCCGCCGTGACGCTGTCACCAACTTCAAACTACTCTCGTCAGAAATCCAAACGACGAAACCAAGTTTATATTCTTAAATTTCCACTCAACAACAGAAATCATCGATTTCTACCAACTACATTCAACCTTTAACTCATTTTTTGGATAACATTTTCTGCTTGATTTTAATTTTCCATCCTACCAAACACACGAGATTGTTTTCTATGGAAAAAGTTTTCCAAAAAACGTTTTCCGCCCGAAACAAACGGAGTGTAACTAGGACATGAATAATAACGTAGACTAAACAGGAAACATTATAATAAAACCTAGAAAACATGGTAACGTAATATTCCTCATATTATGCTAACATGAGTTAATGGAGCCATCTTTATGGACTATTGATTGGGAAGCCTCTCTTTTGCGTTGGCTGCACTTTACGTAACCATGGTTGTGAGACTATAAGCTAAAACATTGTCCTTCTTGTCAAGTGGTGGAATAGACATTTGAAACGACTCCAACCAAAGTGTCAATTACTTAGGTGGTCTTTGGCATTTCCCTTCTCATGTCCAATTTGTCATGTGCTAAGAAGCACGGATACAAATACAGGCTTGGGACACGAATACGACACAATATGGACATGCGAAAATGTCATTTCTTCAGAAATTAGGACACAGACACGTTGGGACACGCCGAATAGAACGTATATATTCTTTTATTATAGAGGTATCTTAAGAATTTATTTAAAAGGTAAGAATATTATTTCTATCAAATGAAAGATAAAACCCACAAAAAGTAACTATTATGTAGATAAGAATCAATGGTCACTGTCAGTATTCATGAACTAACCATCAATTGAAATTTTGAACTCTGGACCAAGTTTTGAACATTACATTTTAACCTCCAACTGCTTTCTTCACTTGTGCCAAGAGTGTCCAAAACATGTCCTATTAAAACAAATGTAATAAATTTTAGGAACTTATTTAGGCGTGTTTGACATGTGTCCGGATTGTGTCGTGTCGTGTCCGCACACAGATACGTGAGGCTGAGGCCAGTAAACATGTCCTTGCTTAAGTCGTGTGAAAAAGTAAGATGTCTAATCTTTTTATTCGATCACTTTGTAGTTGGGTACAAAAGTTGTGCATGAGTTGCTAAAATGAAAATAATAAAAGGATTAACAGAAGAATTATATTACAGTAATAGATGTGGCATATTAGATAGAACGGGTATCTTTAATGATGTCAAATTTTAACATGTAAAATTGCCATAAGCCTTCAAAGAAATTTCCCATTCTCAAATTTGAGACAAGTTTGGAGATGCTCTTCCTGTTCAAGTAAGGTCGTGTTGGAGATGCTCTTAAGATTCCTGAATCCTGAACCAAACTCTAGACAGTTTTTCTCCCTTTTAATGGTGAAAATCTGTTCAAATTCTGTAACAATATTTTCATTCTTATGCTTCTTGCTGCTGCTGCTTTTTTCTTTTCAACCTCGTCCCTATTCCCAACTCCGTACTAGTTGTAAATGGCTTCTTCAAATTACTAAGCTTTTGTTATAAAGATAATTGTACACCAACCCAAAGCCTTAACCCTTTTATCATAAAGCATGAACTTATATACCCTATTTTTCAAGCCAAAAGGTCGCTTTTCAGTTCTGGTCCATACTCTAGGAAGTTTGTATATCAAGTTCTTTCCAAATTCAGCCATATATGACTGAGTGAGTGTACTTCGAATTTAATTCCGAAAACATGCATAATACCTTATTTGGCAAACCAATATAATCAAAGCCTCAATCCACCATTATTGTGACTGTGGACAGCTTTGTTTGCCCACTAAGGTAGCCTTTCTAGTGGTTCAGGATGGGACCGTGGAAGTGAATTTGGGGTCGTTTTATGGCAGCATAATCATAAAGGGGACAGAGTAGAGGGACAGAGGCCAGTTAGTCATCAGGTTATGCATGATTTCCCATCTCTGTGATCTCCAATTCAAATTAGTCATTGTCATCAATGCTTTACCGGCCACTGCTCTCTATACTTGTGTGCTACATAGACCCTTTGGGTGTTTGAGGTCTCTAAAAATTGAGACGCTGGTTTAGTTGGATAGTTTCATTTCACAAGCTGGATTGTATATTATTTAACCTTCTATGATATTATATTTTGGGAGAGAAAAGCCAGCCTTTGTCTCAAAACTGAAGCTTAACCACCAAAGCATATACAAATTTTGTCAATTGATGGTGTAGATGGTGCTTGGCATGGATCTTTTTGCAGGTATGTTCGCTTAGTCATGTCAAAATTGCATGACCGTCCAGAAGAGATTATGCGGCTTCACCCCCGGTAAGTTTTGCCGTAGTAGTGTTGAATTGGTAGATTTTAATGGGTAGTCTTGGCTTTGTACTAAATTGTTAACTGCATCCTTGTTTACAAATTAATCTGAAGTTGAGGAGGTGCTAAGTGCTAACTTAGGTTTTTCAAGTTGAAGTGGTCCATGTGTTTCTTACTTAAAGTACAGGTTGTCAAAGTTGAGAATTCCCCAAATTTCAAATGAAACTTTACTATTGAGTCATTGAATCTAACTGCAATGCCCTTTTTACTAGGTAATACATAATTGGATTGCAGTTTTATGGCCCCATTTAGCTAATTGGTGAAAAGTTATTTACTTAATTTGTTAAAGAAAATATTCCAAATTTCCAGTCACTCTACGTCTACCATCTATGGCCGTTATGACAAGTGGAATTGACTTATGGTTTATTGACTAGGTTTTCAACATAATGCTGAATTGTCTAATTAGAGAAGGTAAGAAAAGGAAAAGAAAAAAGATCAAAGAAGAAAAGGCAAAAAAATCAAAACGAAGAGGAAAAAAATAGCTTCAAACTAGGGGATTTCAACTTACCTTTTTTTTTTCCTTGTCAATTTCTATTTGTACCCTGAATTACAAATGTGGTCTGAGATCTGATCTGTGCAGTGACTTATAAGTGTGTAACATACTGACACATCTTAAGAGTAGCCTGCTTAGGATAGTTGACCAAATGTAACCATTTGGTCTTGCTGCATCTTGCTAAGGTTTCAGCTAGAAAAGATGTAGCGTACAT
Source organism: Vaccinium darrowii (assembly GCA_020921065.1). Lineage (NCBI taxonomy): Eukaryota > Viridiplantae > Streptophyta > Magnoliopsida > Ericales > Ericaceae > Vaccinium > Vaccinium darrowii. The sequence continues at coordinate 29,216,353 of CM037160.1, forward strand.
GGCAACTTATGAAGGTGCGAATGAATGCTGCATCTTGCTAAGGTTTCAGCTAGAAAAGATGTAGCATACATGGCAACTTATGAAGCTACAAATGAATGTTGAAGTTCTTGGAAACTTGCAACTTAAGCCTGATCATTAGTTGGTCTGAGGTTCCATTAGAATTGGAGTTGCCATTCCTAACGAGTAGCCATTCTTGAATCTTGATAACTCTACTAGCCAAGAAATCTCAAGTCTGTAGTACTGAGAGGATATTGGTTACCTATTATCTTGATAACATGGGCTTATTGCAGGTTTCTTGAGCTCAAAGAATTTCATGGTATTGAGGATGAAAAGCCTTCCACTGGAGCAGCAGGTCTCCAGAAGATGGCTTCAGGGCTTATTTGTATGAAGCTAACTTCAAAATAATTTGCTGTTGTACAGACCGGTGGTAGCGAATTTCCTATGATTTTTTAACTTCTTCTCTTGGCAGCTATCACTCTGAAATGTGTTGGGGCATCAATGGGTGAAAAGCCCCCCTTGACAAAAAAACTTCCAGCAGCCACCACGGTAAATTTGTTGTTTACATGGTTTATATGAGTGTCTGGGTCTGACTTGAAGTTACGATGCATAAAATGTTTTTTTTCCTTTTAGGTTGGCAAGCTAAAGATTCTGTGTGAGAGCTTTTTCAAGCTAAAATCAGTAAAGCCAGTATTGTTTCTTGAAGAAGAGGTCTGAATTTTATGCCTACCACTGTTTTGATCTTTAGTTATGCACCTCAATTTGTACCTGTCAAGTGGTTAGTATAAATCTGAACGTCTGATAAGGTGAGTATGACATTAGATAGTGTGAAGTTTTGTGGTCGCTCTGATTTCTGGCTGTCACTTGGTAGGATCTTAGTGGTAGGATCCTCTTTTAGGGTGAGGAATCTACCACAGTACCTCGATCCCGTTCCTAGGAACCTAGCTCCCATTGAGAAAGGAGCGCATTCCCAACTATGTTAGATCCTCTCAAGCATATAAGGACCAAAAGAACCGTTACTGAACAAGAGGATATATAATTAGAGGGTAATAAATAGGGGGATATTGGGGGGGGGGGGGGGGGGGGAGATTATTTTAGGAGGGGAGTTTAAAAGTTACTTGGTTTGTTTAGTTTTTTAGAAGGGAATATGAAGGGGTGGATAATGTACAATTGTATCAAATTTCTATTTTAACCTTGGTTATTTTTAGCCAAACCAAATTTCTCTCGAGTTTTTTTTTCGATATATCCCTTAAACTATCACCCATTTCTCTACTTCATACCTAAACTTTCAAAATTCTTTATGTCGTCCTTGAACTACTTAATTGAAGTGCATGTGGTCCAAAATCGAACGCCGGTTAAGTTTAATGGATGGAAAAATGATTATGGTCCCAAAACTGTGTTGACGTTTCTTTTAGCTCTGTTTCCAGTGGCTAAAGCTTTACCGCTGCTGTCGTCACCGGCGGAGGGGTACACGAAGGAAGTTCCGGTGGACATACCTTCTGAGGAAGAAGACCAAAAACCCAAAATTGATGACCCACTATCACGACTGAAGCCTCCCCCACCAATTGTTCGACAAAATGCCTCAGCGATGTTTGTTGACGAATTGCAAGTGTCAAGTCTCTCCTAGTCTCCGAACTCGTTCTCTCGAAATCTGATATCAACACCATGATTTGCTCGGCCAACCGAGCCTTCACTACGTTGGATTGCTAAGGGGACGATTACATTTCTTTCTATTGGACTGTGAGAAGGTTCATTCACTTCAATCATGAATTGTTAGTGACTGCAACATTGAGAAATGGGCATTGTGCAATTTTTGGAGAAGTATCAAAGAGATACGAAAAACTTGTGCTTGAAGCTAACAATGTCGAAGAAGCATTGCAAAGTGCTGAACTAAATTTGGTAAGAGCCAAAGAGAATGTGGCTGATTATTTACCCCCAAAAAAAAAAATGCAGCTGATGTAACGAAGAGGCTAGAGAGGATTTGAGGAGTTTGGTGACTGAGCTAGAGGAGCAGCTTGATCATGGGGAAACCGAAGTTGTCGCTTAGGAGGGAGAGAGAAACCTCTATTTTATGAGGCTCTGCTCTTTTTTTTCCTCCCACAGGTGATATATATTAGTTTTACAGAATTGAAGGGAAATCTATCAGCCACATTCTCTTTGGCTCTTACCAGATTCAGTTCAGCACTTTGCAATGCTTCTTCGGCATTGTTAGCTTCAAGCACAAGTTCTTCGTATCTCTTTGATACCGCTCCAAAAACTGCACAATGCCCATTTCTCAATGTTGCAGTCACTAACAATTCATGATTGAAGTGAATGAACCTTCTCACAGTCCAATAGAAAGAAATGTAATCGTCCCCTTAGCAATTCAATGTGGTGAAGGCTCGGTTGGCCGAGCAAATCATGATGTTGATATTAGATTTCGAGAGCATGAGTTCGGAGACCAGAAGAGACTCGACACTTGCAATTCGTCAACAAACATCGTTGAGGCATTTTGTCGAACAATTGGTGGGGGAGGCTTCAGTCGTGATAGTGGGTCATCAATTTTGGGTTTTTGGTCTTCTTCCTTGGAAGGTATGTCCACCGGAACTTCCTTCGTGTACCCCTCCAACGGTGACAGCAGCAGCGGTAAAGCTTCGGCCACTGGAAACAGAGCTAAAAGAAACGTCAACACAGTTTTGGGACCATAATCACTGCTTCGTCTCTCTCTAATTTTGAAAGAAATATGTTGGGTCAAATGGGGATGGTGGAGATAGAGAATGACGTTTTTACCCTTTGTTTTGGGATCATAATCACTTTTCCATCCATTAAACTTAACCGGCGTTAGATTTTGGACCACATGCACTTCAATTAAGTAGTTCAGGGACGACATAAAGGATTTTGAAAGTTCAGGTATGAAGTAGAGAAATAGGTGATAGTTCAAGAGATATATCGAAAAAAAACTCAATTTCTCTCTTCCACACCCCAACGATTTGTAACCTAAAATATTTCTCTCTCTCTCTCTCTCTCTCTCTCTCTCTCTCCCCTACTTTTCCAATTTCTATAGTCTTTTTTATTTTTGTGAAACGATCAAGTTTTTGTTGTCAGTCTCTAAACCATGGGCTTGCAACTTCCTTTCCCAGTCTCTTGCTTCGTATGAAGATCGAAACCTGACCCGATAGCAATCAAATTCCCCATTTTCCTTCTCTTCAGTCATCTCATTGATAAAAAAAACAATAGAAATGGCCTACATCTCTGCTAGGGCTGTTCAGCGGATCATCCGATCCGCCAATCCGACCAATCCGAACCATCCGTTGATCCATCCGTGAATGTTCGGTTCGGTTCTGGATCGAGAATTTCTTATTTGGCGGTTCCGGATCCGGATCGGATCGGATTGGATCCGCTCAATCCGCTCAATAATCCTTCTTTAATCTGTCAAATCCATCCGATCCGACCCAATCCGATCCGATCCGTAACCGATCCATGAATGTTCGGTTCGGTTCCGGATCTTAAAAACCATAATCCACTCCGAGCGGATCGGATCGGATCCGTATCCGATCCGTCCGGATCCGATCTGTGAACACCCCTAATCTCTGCATCAAAACCACCTCAACTCGAACCCAGAATATACGCTCATCTCTCAAGAATTTGAAATCCCATTTCCCTCAAATCCCTCTACTTCTTCTCCTCGTCACCTTCTCCAAACCCTCAAATCGAAAACCCACCAAATCCAGACCAAGAATCTGCTGTTCCACCTGTGCCGGCTGCGCAAGAAACCCAAATCAAGAAGAGACGGCCAATCTGAGAATCCCAAGAGAACCCAGTTTGTCTTCCAGTTCATTGTTGTCTGGTTTGCTGTTGTTCAGTGTTCGTCGTCCGGTGATCGAACTGTGCTGATCGTCTCTTGAAGACACCCAAGGGGTTTTGATGTTGGTAACAGAGAAGAGAGAATGGGTTTCGGTTTTGGTAACCAGAGTCTATTTGTTACGATATTGTTTCAATCGTGATATTATTTGGATCTGATGATCAATCTGGTAACGTCAGAAATGGATGATGATGACGGTGACATTGAATTGATCAAGGGGAATCGAGTTCTCAGACCCGATTTTGTCTTCTTTGTCTTCCCTTCTCTCTCTCCCTCTCTCTCTATCTCTCTGATGAATGGCGTATGGGAGCAAACGGTGGGACCAAATGGGGATGGTTTGGTAAAAAGGAAGCTGGATAAGATTTGGACACGGGGCGAAACTAGCAAACAACGCTGGATATAGTGACCTGGATTTCTATATTGGGGTGAGTCCTATATCCCCTCCCTTGTACTGCTGCCAAACAGGCTGTTAGGGATAGAGAACGCCTATGTGATAAAAAAGAAGCAATAGCTTTGGAGAAATCATTCCCAACCACATCCCAAGACTTCTGAAAGAAGAAAGAATTATACCCATCAGGATCAGGGGACATATCCCCACTCATAGACATAAGAGCAGCTTTAATCTCCTCAGGAGACACAGGCAATTATGAATTATGTATATGAACTTTTAGGCTCTTATAGAAGCTTGCATACACATATACATGTATAGCTAACAACATTGATTCAATTGGCAGTGACACAATTGGAGTATTTCGTCTATTAAGGAGGATACACCGAATACCTGAAATAGAGATGATCATAGAAAATGTGAAATATTTGATAGGATCCGTTTCGGGAACGTAGAATGTAAGAGAAATTTCAAATTTTAGAACTCCACTAATGTATATGTATGTTTATGCACACACATTTAGGCTCTTATAGAAGCTCTCAACTGTATATTTCTTCCATACTCTTTTGCTCCTTGAAACCCAATCCTACTCCTGCTGCCCATATCTGCTTTTGCTTTGTGACACTGAGGGTTGATTGCGTTGTCAGAGAGCTTATATGACATGTAGTTCTTGAACTAACCCAGACGAGTAAATATTTGTTAATCAATACTTACAAAAGAAGAGTTCAAATCTTTAATGAGGTTACAACAATGCTTTATTGGGCCAATTTGGGGAACTGAACTGGAGCAATGACATACTAGAGGTAACGAGTTTTCTTGGCAATTGCAGGGTTCCCCACTACCAACATTGCTTGATGATGATATGGCAACCTTGATTGACGTTGGTGTAGGCAACGAGTCTACCATTCTGGTCGATGAAGAAAGTTAATGCAAATGCGTGTTCTTTTCCCGCATGCAAGTTGTGAATTCTAGGTCTTCCGCAAGAATTGGCATCTGAAGTCTTATTGTGTGCTTTTTGTAACAAGCATTGCTGCTATTGTTCTATTTATCTTGGAGCTGAGAAACATTGAAGTTTCGTGATCAGGGTATACAGTTACAACATTTGATTGTACGCTGAAGAGACAAAAAAGTTTGTAATTTTGGAGTTTGATTACAGTTTCGAGCTTCACTTATTGGTTGCGTGAAAAATAGTTTTGTCGAGGTAATTAAATAATCATCCTATTAAGTGCCCGTAGTTTGTATTTGAGTTTGGTAACTGAATAGATGCAGGTTATGTATCTATTGTCGGATTTAATTTTTTTTTGATAATGTGTTGGGTTTATCTATCGCTCCCCACGGTGTCTGATCAAACTGGTTTTTATGAGATTAATCTCTCCATATGTGCTACTACTAGAAAATTTCTGTTACAAACGGATAGCTCCATGTCAGCCCTGCATGATGGCTCATTCCCTTTAGTGATGGGAGAGGAGACGAGCCCATTTTTTTTTTAGTACTTCGGAAATTTAGACGACACGAGCCCATTTAGTTTCTATTTACGTAATTAGGACTGCAAACGGCTGTTTGCGAACAGCTCGAGACTCTATTTGAAAACGAGTTGAGCTACTCTAGCTTGGGCTCAAATTATAAGCTCATAACAGTGAACGAACGGGCTTGACTTATCTGTAACTCTGCTCATTTATGAAAGCATTACTTTCTTTTTTTTTGAATGGGAAAAACTGCCCTCAGATAAAGCATGAGTCATTTGCACAAGAACGATTCGTTAATAGAGGCTTGCTTAGTAAACTAATTGACCTTCAACAATTCAAAAGTAAACTAGTGAACTTGCACGTGCTTTGCACGTGAAGTAATCAAAAGGGATTTTACTTTGATGAATATTAAATTTGTCTTTTTAGGTGGATGTGATCCAAATGGTCTCAAACATAATTGAATATTCAATCTTCTGTGCATTTCCATGCCATGAACGACTTCAAAAATCCATTGCTCCAATGATTTTTCCATGCAAACCTAAAACCTTTTTGAGTTATGACATCAAAAGTAACCAAATATGTAGTTTCATCTCCCCTACATTTGCACACATTATGAAGGGCATAAATATAGATGCATACAGGTTCTACATGAATTTTTCTAAACATAGGAAAGACAAGAACTTCATTAACGAAAGTTAAACAGTTCTACTGGAAGCTTATTTTCATCCTATAATTAGTGAATCGACAAATCTGTATAACTTGTCACTATAAATCAATACACATTGAAGCTGCCAATTTCAAGGTGTCCTAACTGCCAAATCAGAATCGAGCATTATCTATATAACTTGCCTCTTGTAATAAGCCCTCTTAAAAAAAAAAATTGTAATTAGCAAGGTAACAAATGTTTTAATCTAGGGACATAGCAACTTCAAGTTCTAGTAGAGAAAATAGTATATTCCTTCTTGTTCATTCATTAAATTTAGTTGCACTTTTCCGAAGATGACACAACAAACATTGATACCAAAATCTCTATTCATGAGCAGGAATGGAAGGAACCCTACAATCCTTATCAAGAGCATTCTTTTGAAGAAGAACTCAAGAAACCTACAATCCTTTATCAAGAATCTTCAGTAACTGAACAAGGTTTTCCTGGAATTCGAAAAAGGTACCCTCTAATAATTTCCATGTTGTCTTCATAACTATAACCATCATCCAATTATGGCCATCAAGATATACATATGCTCAAAAGCTAATACAAAATTTGCGCTCTTAATCTTCATGCCAACGGCCCAACACAAAAGAAAATTTAAGAGACATCAAAATATTCACAGACGGACCCTGACCCCATCATATAACCATTGTACATATTCACACAGTAATGCTTATATAAATATATAACCTTCGTTTGTCTTTGCTATTGATTAGTCTGTATCTTCCCTTCCCGTGCTTGTAGTTCCCCCGGATAGCCAGATCCGGATGAATGGGTTTAGTCTGTCAAAATGAACTATTTCCCTATGGTTTCTATGAAAAAAGTCCCTTGTCACTCCGCCAATAAAGGGGGTCAAACCCTCAAGCCAAGCGTGGTCTGATAAGAAAAGAAAATTCTACACAAACAAAGTCACTTGTGCTTGCATTTATTTTATGTAACCAAACAAAAATAGATGCTTGCATTGACTACCTATTAATTTTCCAAACCAAATTAACTTTCCCTAATTTCAGCATAGTACTCTGTTTGTTCTTTCTCTAATCTCCATCAAATGCTTCTCACGCCACTGGGCCAACTTCTTCAAGCACTTAATAGGAGGCCCTGGTGCTTTAGTTAATGACACACCTTGTTGATCCTTCTCCTAGACTGATCTTTCCCGGCCTTACATTGCATAAAAGATAATGTTAATAATTAACCAACAAACAAGGGTGAAGTTGCATCAATTTTCATGAAAACATGAAGGGAAGAGCATCATTAAGAAAGCCAAAGGTTGTGATAGGACACCATAAGCACAATTTATTTCCCTCAATATATAATCTTAATTCTTTCATAAAGAAAACTACCAATCATTCTGATTCAAACAGAAGTTGAAGTTTTGCAATTTAAGCCAACAAATATTCATCAAAACTACTTCAAGAACACATACAAAGGGCAAAACACCCCCAAGAAACGGGTTAAACTGGAAAGACCTTGTATCTAATCCCAGGTCAAGTACCAAGGGATAACTTTGACTTCTCTTGCTTAATTTTTTTTCCCCTATTTTTTCTGTTACCAATGCAATCAAATAAAAAAGCATAAGAGAAGAGAATGACAAAGGGGTGACATAAAATACAAATAAACGAACCCCAATTGTTTAACATGTAAAATGTGAGCCAACTTCATTCTCTTGTCCATACCGAAAGGGGGTCTCCCTTGATAAGAATAGATAGATAACTAATAAGAGAGATCCGTTTGCACCTCTAACAAAGTCAATTGAGGAAAATAGTAGAGGAAGGTCCCCGTTATAACCACATAACAAGTAGATTTTCTAGCTAGACGCTAATGGAAAGGCCCACAATAATATTACATGATTCTCCCTATGACCAAAATGTTCTGCATTGACAATTGAAATCTTTTCTGAAAAAAAAAAAGCTACGAAGTGTTTGTGGAGGCCATTGTTTTTACAAAAAACAAAGTTTGAATCATAAGAGGAACAATCGCTACCAAAAGATCAAATGTAAAATGAGCATGGAGTGGCATCCTCTTTGGTCTACTGACAGTGGTTCATACTTCCATACAGCACCTCAGTCCAATTCACTCAAAGAAATGATAGACACTACAAAAGAACTTTAAAATTCAAAATGGAGACACAACGTTAACTCCTGAATCTCCTGCCAAAAGTATGGGAAAGGTGAATATGATACCCTGATTAAACTTCTTTTTACTACTTAAAATGCGACCCATGCTATTTTTCCTATACAACTTCCTAACGCACCTTAGTGGGACACTGAACTCAAGGGATTTTAAAAGCAAGTAAATTGAGTATTCCACACCGTATCATTGCCAAACATGAATGATTATTGTAGGAAGAATTGATATGATCCGAATTTGTGGAATTCTCTAGTTTTCCCTACGTCATTAGAAACTGATATATCTTGTCTCAAAAATTTAAAGGAATGAGTATTCTTCCAAATTAGAAACTATGACCTAGGCCATTCAGGCATAAAATTAAGATTTGAAAAAATCAACACTTGATTTTATCAAATGAGGAAGAGTTTTGATAAAATGTAAGATGTTTGCATTATCAAATCTTGATTTTATCATTTGGAAAACAAGGCCTTAATCTGTTGGAGCATCTCCAATTATGCTCTAAAATTGTAAAATAGAGAATGAATGTGACATATCGAGGAATTTTTTTATACCTTTTTTATGTTTAACTTCTATACTTTATAGAAGACTCTTGAAAAGACCTTGAAAATTTCTATAATTGATACTCTTTTTTATGTTTAACTTTCATACTTTGTGGAAGAATTTTGAAAGGATCCGCTGTTCAGTCTCTATTTTAGAGTTTTAGAACATGGTTGGAGATGCTCGTGGTATGGTACGTCTAACAAATAGCGCTCCTTAAGCACTGCCCGCCATTTGTGTTGGAGTCACACACTTCCCAATGGAACATCTGGAACACCATGAGCAGTTAATAATTTCTCCCAAAATTGATCAAGTGGATTTTACTGTTATGCATCAATCAACACGCACAGGCCCCAGAGGCAAAACCGTGTGCATAAACAGGAAACAACACCCACCCAAATATGGCCTGCTAGATATTTATCACACTATATAATATAGATTTCTTCATGGCCATGATTTGACAACGTAGGAGTCAAGAAAATCTATGCAGATGGTGAACTCTCATTGGTCACTTGCTGAGTTGCTGCTGGACTCAAAGCTGTACTGAAACTGTACCGCACACACTCCCTCCACCGCCAGTCCATATAAATTCCAAACATGATTTGTTTGGCCCCACCACCCGGCATTGAAACTACTTAGAACCTCCCTTCATCTCTTACCTCGTCATATTCTTTTATACCTCTTTTTTTTTTTTCCAAAAAATTTGTTCGGTTTGCAAAACAAAAATACAAAAAGAATAAAATTTTCATAAGATTTCAAAACTTTTCATGAATAAAAACAATTCATTGATATCTAAGTAACTTATGCATTTTATTTCGTGTGACAAAAAGTACATTATTTTCGAATAGTATTTGTTTTACGGACCAGACAATCTTTGTGATAAAAGATAGTGACATATAGTGCGGAGCAAACAACTATATATAGACATGCATGGTTTGATGATCACCAGCCTGAGTCTTTGCCTTACTTTCACCAACCTGGATACATATACATTCATACATGGAAGAGCCAAGTAACAATAGTGCCGGTGCAATTTTGAAGTACAGGGGAGTCCGTAGGCGAAAATTGGGGAAATGGGTGTCGGAGATACGGGAGCCTGGAAAGAAAACTCGAATTTGGCTAGGGAGTTTCGAGACCCCTGAAATGGCAGCAGTGGCGCACGACGTAGCCGCATTGCACCTTAAGGGTCAGGGGGCCCGACTAAACTTCCCTGAGCAGACTCACAGTCTTCCTCGTCCAGTTAGCTCCGCGAGAGAGGACATACGCTCGGCTGCTCAGGAGGCCGCTCTACTCTTCAAAAAGCTCCCTGAAGAGCCCGAGCCAAGCGGTTCAGGCTCTCATCCAGCTCCTGTAACAAGTGGACTCTCCCCGAGCCAAATTCAGGCCATTAACGAGACCCCGTTGGATTCGCCAGGCATGTTGACAGAGTTGGCTGGCACGCTAACGTCGGAAGAGCGTGCCACTGACACTTTTTCGAATGACGTTGAGATCAGTGAGTGGGATGAAGTACCTGACTATTCTCTCTGGGATACACTCTGATCAATGATACTTTGGAGACCACATTTGTTATTCCTATTTTGACAAATGCATTGACAGAATAAGCCCTTTTTGTCCAGCCTCACTATTGTATTCTTACCAATTCCTAAAATATATTACTAAACATTGGAGAACATATTCATAACAATATCCATTACCAAAACAAAAGGCAGCTGTACGTGCAACAGCGAAAAAGAGCACAACTAACCTTTTGCATGGAAGGAAGCAAATGTAGCTGCTGTTGGACAACCAAGGAAGAACAAGGAATCAAGTTTGTCATCCATTCTAGAGAGGATAAAGGCCAAAACGTGAGGAGGATCAGCTTTTAGAGAGGGGTGGACCTGCTGCTTATGTTGATGTTATGTTATTTTGACTACATGAAATGGTTTAATCCTTTTGACTGTTTAAGCTTTTGACTGTTTATGTTTATGGTTGTGCTGATGAATATGTGGGATTTGATGCATTGGTTATGCAGTTGTAGGCATGTTTGTGACCTGCAGTTGTATGCCTGTTACGCGGCTATAAACTTATGCAGTTGTATGCCTGTTTTGAATGTTGTTGTTGTTTTTTTCCCTTCCTGAACGGAAAAAAGAATTTTGTTAATCAAATATCAAAGATACAAAATTAAACGGGGTAAGACAAAAACATCAAAGCGAGGAGTGGGATACCAACGAGGTTGGCACCCCACCCGACGGCAAATCATATGCCTCTCGAGACCCAAAAGATTGGAAGGTTGACAAGAAGACAACCAACCAAACAAACGAAAACAACCTACACCCACACCTAAACCCCAACACCAAAACTCCAAATAGAAACAAAGAGAGCAAAAATCCAAGATCACCAAAACACTTGAGAGAAGCAAAACCACACCACGACACCACTTGTATGCCTGTTTATGTTATTGTATGTGGTTGCTACAGTTTTTGGATCAGAATGAAGTTGGGTTTTGTTGCATGACGTTGGTTGAAGTTGGGTTTTGATATACAGCTGTATGCTTGGTTATGTTTATTGAATGAAGTTGCTACAAACACCATTTTCATTTCAATGCATCAAAATGAGTTACAATTGTTGGTTTGATATACAGTACATGTTAATCATTTCATGGCTAAGCTTAGGAGGGTCACCAGCAAATGCAAAAAAGAAATAATGAGGCAAGCACACACAATTGTTTTCATCCCTTCTTTTTTTTATCTTCATATGCTCAAGCCACTACCGCCCTTAATTCTTGGCATGTCGGAATCGATTTCAGTAGTTTCTTCATAGGTTGGTTGATTCAAATGTCCTCCTCCCCGTCGAGCATAGACTGGGGCACCACTTAGTTGCCATGTTACAGAAACAGGGTGGCACCATTCCCATAAACCACAACTTTGGTTTTGTTCGCACGCATAATAGAGAAAACCCTTTGAAGGTCTTTCCGATCGAGCCCACCACCTTCAATGCTGCATTTCTCCTATATCCAAAACACTTGGCACAAACCTCAAATCAAGGGTTTCCCCACCATCACCCATGAAGCTTGAACAAGACATTCTCATGAATTGGTTTGTTGAAGTTAAGCAATGGGCTCTTGAACCTATGTTGGAATTATCATGTGTAGTTTGGCTTAATTGTTACAGGATCCCTCTTAACGTCTAGAACGCTGAAACTTTCTACAATATTGGCAGATTATGGGGCGAGGTTATTACTTTAGATGAAGAAACCTCTAATAAATCCTCTTTCACTGTTGGTAAAGTGAAAATTTCTACGAATGTATTTGAAATTATTAGCCATATTGTTAGTTTGGAACTCAATGGTATTGGCTATCCTGTTAGAGTGGTTGAACATCAAATGGGTGTTACTACTTTCGTCTAAGCTATTTGCGGGGAATGCTATACAGGTGTGCTTCTTAGATTCTGAAGGAAAATTTGAAGGTGAAAAAGAGGTAAATGTTGAAGTTGAGGATGTTTTGGTTGAGACCCATGACTTGTCTGATATGAGGGAAAATTTTTAAGTTCCCCCCCCCCCCCCCCACTGCTGAGGTTGCTTTTAATGATGGAGTTGTGGAAGTGAATGGTGAGAATGATAAGGTTTCCACTTGTTCGAACAAAGCAGAAGTTGAAGTTGATGATTTGGTGATTGAAAAGGAGTCTGTTGGCAAGAATTGTGAAGATCCATTGAGGAAAGATTTTGTTTTGGATCCTGATAAGTTGCACATGGGATCAAAATATGAGTCACATGAGGGATCAAGCAATGATGAGGTGAACAAGGAGGATTTAATTGTTGTTAACAATGTTGAAGATCCCTTCTTTGATCACTTTGAAGCAAATCAGATTTCTATCCAAGCAGCAATCAAAGGGATAAAAGGGAAAAGAAATAGGAAGAGCATAAATGAAATTTTACTGTACACCAATCTAAAAACAGGAAAACCCAAAGGGAAGAGGAATAATAAGTGTGTGGTTGTTAGATCTGTAATAGCTTTTATTGCTCTATGTGCTTTAATCTCTTCTGAAGCAATAAACAACATAAATAGAATTCTGCTAGACGAAGCTCAAGCCATCTGGGCAATAGACAAAATCTTCGGTATTAGCTATGATGGTGATGAAAACGAGGTCATTAGCAAGATAGTTGAGATGGAAGCCCTTAACAAAGAAAGGACTGTTGATCATCACTGATGCCTTCCCGGTTTGCTTTCTTTCAATGTCCATCTTTTGTTGGGAAGCTTTCTTCCAGGGGTTGGGTTCTGTTGCTGCTATTGGGAGTTTAGTAGGGGTTAGAGCAACTCCAACGCATGCTCTTTTCTTTAAAATGAAGAGTGGAAGTGACATATTAAGGGAAAATTTTGTAATTTATGCCCTCTTTTTCTCAAAAAGTTGTACTGTATGGAGGGACCCATTCACTTTTTTGTCACATCGACTCTTTAAATTTAATTTTGACTCTTCAATATGTACAGTTTTGTGAAAACGGCTCGGATCAAGCCCTTCCTGGTATTTTTTTTTTGATGATTTCTTGCGGGGGCCCTAAAAAACACCTTTTAAACACATTGGACGGTTCGGATCATCGAAATTCGATCGGGATCATTGAAGTCCGTAACTTAAGAAGTTAAGGGAGTTTGGAGGTGAAGCTCACTGTATATATATATATATATATATATATATATATATATATATATATATATATATATATATATATATATATATATATATATATACACCAATGATCTAATAAGGGATCCCTTAAATGGGATTCCGTGCGGACCTCACCTTTCCGAGCCAAATTTTGACGATCCGAACCGCTCAATGTTTTTAAAATGCATTTTTAAGGGTCCACGCGGAAAATCTTCAAAAAAAAATACCCGGAAGCGTTTTTAACAAAAACTGATCCGATCAAGCCCTTCCGGGTATTTTTTTTTGAAGATTTTCCGCGTGGACCCTTAAAAATGCATTTTAAAAACATTGAGCGGTTCGGATCGTCAAAATTTGGCTCGGAAAGGTGAGGTCCGCACGGAATCCCATTTAAGGGATCCCTTATTAGATCATTGGTGTATATATATATATATATATATATATATATATATATATATACAATTTCCTTCCAATCCGGACCTCTAATCTGGGCGTTGGATCTCATCCAACGGCTGTGGGCAAAAAAAGACCTTGCGGGTCATTTGTCGGGTTAAATCACGTTCGCGGGTTATGGAGTCGGGTCATATCCTCACACGGGTCAAAACACTCCTCATTTCACGTTCGTAACAGAGAGAGTAGAGAGAGAAGCGATTCAAGGCGATTCCTTCCAGTCGACGAACGACGATCGACTTCTTCCTCCATCTCCAGGTCTCTTCTCTCTCTCTCTTGATCCATCCATCCATCTAAAAACCCTAGTTTTTTGATTGTAGGCGAAGCAAAACGAACCAAAACGTTTGCATCTCGCTCTGTCGATCGATCATCTTGAACTCCATCGCAAAAACAAGGTCTCTCTCTCTCTCTCTCTTGAAATTTTTGTATTTTTCGAAACCCTAGTTTTTCATAAATTTTGAACTTTTGAAATTTTCAAAAACCTAGATCTATTCGCTCTCTTCTTAAACTGATTTGTTCTATACTCAGTTTCAGTTTCAGGTAATGGTTTGTTTGTTTTTGGTCTGTAATCTGGAACATGTACATTCTTCATGTCCAAATGTGGGTATAATGGTACATTCTCTCAAGTATTCTGGGTATGGTCATGAATAAATTGGTAGTATATATTCTGTGATTATACTAGCTTAGTTGGTACATTGGTAGTTTTGCTAAATTGGTACATTGGTTCTAGTTGCTAAATTGGTACATTGGTAATTTTGCTGCTGCATACCTATACCTTAGGCTGCTCTGGAACATTTGTTGAAATTTTTTTGTTGCTGCCCAAGCTTAGTTTGTAATAGCTAGGTGATATACTGTTTTACATCCATTATGTTGTGGTTTCCCTTCATTGCCAAGTGACTACCTATGTCTGTTAGCTTATATCATTCTTAGTTTTTATTTGAGTTTCTGATGTCATACTTAAAAAAATTTTCATTTGTCTTTAGCAACGAGAAAGAAGCAAGTTCTTGAATGGCTGCACAGTGAAGGCCTACATACTTTATTTACCTACTTTTAAAGTTACCTTATTTTTTCTTTTTAGAATGGAGTGTGCAATAGATGATACAGAAATATGCTCACCGTCAACATGTCAACCATTGGATCAATCTTCTTCTGCTAATTCTTCTCAACAAGTCTACACTCCTCAAGTTAAAAATGACTTGATACCGAAAATTGGGCAACATTTTGACAATTTAGACGAGGTTCAAACCTTCTACAACAATTACGCTAGAGAATCTGGATTTGGTACGCGAATTAACTCTAGCAAGAAGAATAGGGACAATCAAGTCGTTAGGAAGGAGTTTTGTTGTTACAAAGAAGGGGTGAGAAAAACTAAGGCAAACAATTCTGAACCCAGCACACGAAGACGGGGGCTTACTAGGGAGGGTTGTGGTGCAAAACTAGCTGTGGTGAAAGACAAGTCAGGTGTGGGGTTCGTTGTGTCCCAATTTTTCGAGGGTCATAACCACCCTCTTACAACGCCAAAGAGGGTGCATTTATTGCATTCTCACCGGGAAGTGTCCTTAGCCAAAAGGGCTTTAACACAACAATTATCCGCTGCAAATGTGCCAACATGCCAACAAATGAGTATTTTGGCGGTCCAATCCGGGGGTATTGAAAATGTAGGATGTTCACAGCAAGACCTTTATAACGCTGAAAGGGATAGGAGAAAAGAGTTATTGGGACAAGACGCCAATATGTTGTTAGAATATTTTAAGCTTGAACAAAAAAAGAATCCAGCTTTTACATATGCGATTAAGGAAGATGATGAAGGGAAATTGCATCATTATTTTTGGGCTGATGCCACTTGTAGGAAGTCATACCAGTATTTTGGGGACGTGGTGGTGTTTGATACCACTTACAAGACAAACCGATATGAGATGATGTTCGCACCTTTGCTAGGAGTTAATCACCACGGCTAGACAACTCTTTTCGGGTGTGGCTTTTTAAATAATGAACTCACTACTTCTTTTGAGTGGCTTTTTCAGCAATGGTTGAAAGCAATGCCAGCAGGCCCCCCCCGGATGATCATTACCGATCAAGATCCTGCAATGACAAAGGCAATTGCTACCACTCTTCCAAACACTCATCATAGATATTGCATATGGCACATTGTGAACAAATTTTCCGAAAAATTAGGTGCAATATCTTATAAACAACATTATGATGAGTTCAAAAGTTGCAAATGGAAATCCGAAACCCGACAAGAGTTTGAAGGTAGATGGTTTCAGGTAGTGGAGAAGGCTAATTTGATTTCCAATGACTGGTTAAATGGCATGTACACAATTTGTGAGAGATGGGTTCCGGTTTACATGAATCATATGTTTTCAGCCCATATGACTAGTAGCCAAAGGGCGGAAATTTCACATGCTTTCTTCAAGAGGTATCTATCTCCACATA
Organism: Vaccinium darrowii; assembly: GCA_020921065.1. Lineage (NCBI taxonomy): Eukaryota > Viridiplantae > Streptophyta > Magnoliopsida > Ericales > Ericaceae > Vaccinium > Vaccinium darrowii. The sequence goes on from CM037160.1 coordinate 29,232,938, forward strand.
ATTCCTTGTGGGATTTTGTCACGCGGTTTGAAAGGGCACTTGCAACTTTACGTCATAATGAATTGGATTTGGATCACAAAGACATCAATGAGAAGCCAATCTTAAAAACCTTGTGGGGCATGGAGGAGACAATGAGTCAAATTTATACACGGAAAATGTTTTACAAGTTTCAGGACGAAATCTTCCAGCTCCAGGCATATGAGGTGACTTTAACACTTGAGGATGAACATCGACGCTTGTACCGAGTTAAGAGGGATGTAGAGAATGCTCCAAAGGGTCGTGAGGTGTCGGTAGATAAGTCGTCCAACTATGTTACTTGCAGTTGTAAGATGTTTGAAACTGACGGGATTGCATGTCGGCACATGTTTGCATACTTCAATTTCATGCATATTAGAAAGTTGCCTGATATTTACATCTTAAGGAGGTGGATGAAATCTGCAAAAGCTGGTAGAGTAAGAGACGACATGGGTGGGGGGAGTAAAGAAATATGTGACACTTCAGTGCTAATGCGGAGAAGTAAGCTTTTCCTTCGTTCTTCTAATGTAATTGATGATGCTGTATTAACTGAAGAGGGAACTGAAATTTACAATGAAGCATTGGACGTTGCTGAGAAGAAGCTCGCTGCCTTGAAGATAAGTAGGGGGGAAGCTGGCGAACAGAGTGGTATTCAAGTGTCTATTCCTCTTGCAAGCGAAGGTTGTAGTTTGAAGGAACCAAATGTGTCTAGAACAAAGGGTAGTGGTAAAAGACTACAGGGAGGAAAAGAGAGGATTGTCAACAAGAAGGGTAGGCGTTGTAATTGCTAACCACAAGAAACATTAAATCTTGGTGGGGGTATAAAACGACCTAATCTTTACATAATATATCCACAAGCCATATACACAATAGAAAATCTCTCTCGCAATAAGAGGTAAATTTTCCATTTTTTATCTCAAGATCAAGACTAAGTTCAAAGGGACTGAACCCGTGGTCAACAAACTTCATGGTCAAAAATCTGCCCAAATTACTTAAGAGTTTACAAACTTCATGGTCAAAAATTACTTAAGTCAAAGTACCACCTAATTTCGTTCCAGTTTAAAAATTTACAGTTACAACTTCATGGCAGATAGTTGCCATGAAGTATAGTTACATTCTTCCTTGTTAACCACAACATGATGCATGCACATACAAGAAACAAGCACTTCCATTTGTATGAGACGACTACACCTTCTACTGCTATCAACTTCTTCTTCAGCTTCTTGTTCTCTTTCACTAGTTCTTGCACGGAATTTTCCATTTCTTGACACTTCAAATGCAAAGCACGTTTTTCACTTTGTAAAACTTCAATTTTGTCCTCCATTTCTTTGTCTTTAGGGTCTGGGTCAATCCAATAGAAGTAATCGCAATTTTTTTCCCCTTTCTGTCAAAGCATAAGAATCAAATTAAAAAGCAATATTTTGTACATCATTACCATTCATAATTACATACTCTATTTCTTACCTCATAGTTGCCACAACCTAAGAATCTCCTTCCTGGATTTTCTTTAGTCTTCGACTTCCTCACGGGGGAGGGCTTCCCACAATTGCAAATCGGGTATTCAATCTGGAAGGTGGAAGAGGCAGAGGAGGACGACGGCATGGCTTTCTGTTATATCAAACGTGCAACCTCGAATGGAGAAGAAGCATACGCAAATTTAAATTTCTCAACTAAAAGGACCAAACCAGATAGGTGGCTAGTTGTTCTACATAGTGGTATAACTAACACTCCCATCAGCAATAACAGTAACGAAGACTGAAGACACCTTTCCTCCACATCCCCATTAAGTCTCGTGGTAGAATGATTATTTTTGGACTAGTAAAATGATTCTAATTGCCCCTAATTTGATAATACTCTATAGTAATTATAGGGGCAGCAACAATAGCACTGGAACTCTGGAAGAAAGCCCAATAGTTGCAGTTAAAACTACCCTATCCAAGCTAAAACCCAAAAGTGAAGCACTAGGGAAAAAACAAAACTATGAGAATTGATAAGAAACCCCTCCTTTTGATGAATTCGGTGAAATAAGAGGTATGAGTATCAGCAATATCACAACAGCCAAAAACCTAATGAGTGGAAATGCGTCGAAAACGGGATCAAAATTGTATTCCACATTTCAACTACTACAGACATTACCTCCAAAATGCCCACCTTATAAAATTGTGACAGTTTTGCATCTAAAACAGAGAAAATGGAAGTCACTTGGTAACAGGTTTTACGTCAAATATGCGATTATGTAGGTACTACAGGGTTTTCACTTCATAACTACAGATACAACAAATGGGTAGCAACAACAAAAATATTTCTGGGTATACTTGCATTCTCAAAAAGGGAAAAAAAATCAGCAAAAGAATTCGGGTATTTTTCAAATAAATTCGAAACCCTAAATGAAACATCAAAAAAATTCGAACACTGAGCACATCAAGATAAACATAGACAAAAAACGTGATAGAAAGTAACACAGAGCATTAGGTATGGATTTTGGAACCCTAATATTGAAACCCGATCTAGGGTTTTTTCAAAAACTAGGGTATCGATTTGTCAAATAAACCGAAAAAGAGAAACAGAGATGGATCGAGAGTAAGAGAGAGAGAGAAAGACCTGGTTGATGGAGAAGATCGATTTTCTCGCAGAGCTTGCTTCGATCTGGTAAAAAACAAACAAAAACTAGGGTTTTAACGAGTCTGGTTCGAAAGAGAGAGACAGATGGATCGAAATACAGAGAGACAGAGAGAGATAGAGAGGGAGAGAGAGAGGAGAGACCTGGAGATAGTTAGATCAAGGTCTGGACTTCATCTTCTTCGTCTGTCTCTCGCGAATCGCCTTGAATCGCTTCTCTCTCTACTCTCTCTGTTACGAACGTGAAATGAGGAGTGTTTTGACCCGTGTGAGGATATGACCCGACTCCATAACCCGCGAACGTGATTTAACCCGACAAATGACCCGCGAGGTCTTTTTTTGCCCACAGCCGTTGGATGAGATCCAACGGCCCAGATTAGAGGTCCGGATTTTTTAAAATTCCGGACGTCCGGAATGGAAGGAAATTGTATATATATATATATAGAGGAACTCTCTAGTCCGGGACCCTTGGGTCCGGATCTCATAGTTCCGGATCAAATTTTGACGATCCGAGCTGTCCAATGTGTTCAAAAGGTGTTTTCCAAGGCCCACGCGAGAAATCTTCAAAAAAAAATACCGGGAAGGGCTTGATCCACGCAATTTGTAAATATGCAGTTTTTGCGAAAAATTGCGTGGATCAAGCCCTTCCCGGTATTTTTTTTTGAAGATTTCCCGCGTGGGCCTTGGAAAACACCTTTTGAACACATTGGACGGCTCGGATCGTCAAAAAAATATTGGGAAGGGCTTCAAAACGCTTCAATCCTGGATTTCCGGGATCCTTGACAGGATCCTCCGCGTATATATATATATATATATAAAATCAACTCCTAATGAAGGACCCCTCATTTTAAATAAGTGAGGAGTGAGGACCAAACAATTTTTTTACTTTCCGAACTGAATTTTGACGATCCGAACCGTTAGATGTGTTTAAAATGTGTTTTAAAGGTCCACCGCGAGGATTCGCCCAAAAAAAAATATTCACAAGGGCTTTATCCAATCAGTTTTTGTTAAAAACGCTATATATAGCGTTTTTTAAAAAAACTAATCGGATGAGCCCCTTCCGGGTATTTTTTTTGGACGAATCCTCGCGGTGGACCTTTAAAACACATTTTAAACAAATCTAATGGTTCGGATCGACGAAATTTGGTCGGGAAGCAGGAGGTCCTCACTTTATTTAAAATGAGGAATTCCTCGTTAGAAGTTGATCATATATATATATGAGCAATTTATTACAGTATTTCTCCAAAAATTGATCACGTTGTTTTTTTACTGTTATGCAATCAATATCTCCACACGCATAGGCCCCAAAAGCAAAACGCCTAAACCGCGTTCATAAACAGGAAACGACAATCACCCAAAAGTGGCCTGCTAGATACTAAGATATATATAATATATATTTGTTCATGGCAATTATTTGAAAACGTAGGAGTTAAAAAAATCTATGCAGATGGTGAACTCTCATTGGTCGCCTGCCGCTGGACTAAAGCTGTACTGAAACTGTCCCGCACACACTCCCTCCACTGCCAGTCCATCCAAATTCCAAACATGATTTGTTTGGCCCCACCACCCGACATTGAAACTGAAACTATTTATAGTACGGAGGCAACAACCATATATTGACATGCATGGTTTGACGATTACCTTCCTGAATCTTTGCCTCACTTTCCATATTCATATATGGAAGAGTCAAGTAACAATGGTGCCGACGCAAGTTCGAAGTACAGGGGAGTCCGTAAGCGAACATGGGGGAAATGGGTGTCGGAGATACGGGAGCCAGGAAAGAAAACTCGAATTTGGCTAGGAAGTTTTGAGACGCCTCAAATGGCAGCAGCAGCGCACGACGTAGCCGCATTGCACCTCAAGGGTCAAGGAACCCAACTAAACTTCCCTGAACTGACTCATAGTCTTCCTCGTCCAGTGAGCTCCGCGAGAGAGGACATACGCTTGGCTGCTCAGGAGGCCGCTCTACTCTTTAAAAAGGTTCCTGGAGAGCCCGAGCCAAACAGCTCGGGCTCTCATCCAGATCCTGCAACAATCGGACTCTCCCCAAGCCAAATTCAGGCCATTAACGAGACCCCATTGGATTCGCCAGACATGTGGATGGATTTGGCTGGCACGCTAATGTCGGAAGAACGTGCCACCTTTTTGAATGATGTTGAGATCGCTGAGTGGGATGATATACCTGACTATTCTCTCTGGGATACATAACTCCCATACGTTGGAGACCACGTGTTGTTCCTATTTCGATTATGAGAGTTCATTAGAATATGGATTACCAAAAATAAGCTGCGTAACAGCAAAAAGAGCATAACTAAGTAATGTAGAATTAATTGGTCGCGTCGATATTTCTTGACCGTTCGGACCATTCACGGCCTAAACGGCATAAATAAGTCGCGCATGTCAATTTTGGCGGAAAGGCCCAGAAATTGTATGGTCGATTGAAAACAAACTTCAACCATTCAATGTCGTCTACGCCTTCAAAAGGGGGATTTTGCCATTTTCAAAAATAATAGATTAATTTACTTATAACTTTTAGTTGGAAATTCTATTTTTCTTGCCGTCTAATTTGGCAACCTTATATTGCTTCTTGTTTTTTATTCCGTCATTTGTCATTTTTGGTAATTTTCGTAATTGCTTTGATTTTGGATTGATTAGCAAGTCAAATCTTTTTGTTACTTATTTTCTAGTCGGTCTAAGGTTTCTTGGACGCTATAAGTATCATTGTAAGCCTTATGGCAGAATTTGGTTGCTATTGAATTAAGAAAACGACATTATCGTTTGTTCAAAAAGGGAGTACTCTGGCTTGTTAGTGTTTATTTCTTGCAAATAATTTCGTGAAAGGAGGCTGCCTTTGCATCACTAACCTATTGCATCCAAATACAAAAACTGCATCGAAAATTCCGCGGTGGGAGAACAGAAAAACATGGAAGGCAAGGATCCCGTAAAAGATGCTCATGCAATTTTAGAAAGATACTGTACATTCGGTGGTTCTACTAACAATCACCCCTGCAAAAACGTTAACGATGGCTAATCAGCAGGGAGGACATGCATGCATTTGATTTTCATCTTACATTCAGGGCAATCACTTCTGGAGGCATTGAGTGAGCGAACTGAACAACAGGATAAGGTAAAAATTAAAATGGAATTTTTAGTTTTCATTTTTCCTCTTCAAATCCAAGATTAGAATTTAGAACATAAGAGTAAATGCAGCAATACCAATTGAAGAACTCATGATCAACAGAGAAGCTAGAAGGGTGGCTGATGAGATTGATGATCTCAAACGAACTTATCTTTGAGCTTCCTCCATGCGACCCGAACGGTCGAGCAGTCCGATGATCGATGCTCGAGAAATGATTTTCGGATGGTTTAACATTATATCTTCGAGTCATTTAACTTGAAGAGGTGGCAAGTTTGCACCCAAAAAAAAAAAAAAAAAAAATGAAGAGGTGGCAAGCTTCATCTGCAAAGTACATAGAAGTGCTTTGAAAGTACGATGATTTGGAGAGAAACCGCCAGACCTCATTGCATCTTCGTAATGGTCTTTATATCCATAAGCCTGTTGGGTTCTCTCATTAGTTTCGTGGAGCCCCAATTTGTTCTGGCCCCAGAAAGTTAATTTATAGGCGGGCTAGTTTTTTCGGGAAATTCCAAGCCGGTCCCATTTTTATTATTTTGTCCCGTCCAAGCACTTTAATGTTGTTCCAATTCTCAAAAAACCCACGCGCAACAGCCTAATTTGTTCCAATTCCCAAAAAAACCCACGCGCAAGTGCGCAACCGCCCAAACAAGACCCCACGTCTTTTTCTTACTTTTCCTACTCCCTGTCCTTTTCTTACTCTCTCTCTCTCTCCCTCCTCCGCGCCTTTTCAACTTTTCTGACTCTCTCTCTCTCTCTCTCTCTCTCTCTCTCTCCTTTTTATTTTTTTTAACTTTAAATGTTTATAACTTTTATTTTACATATTTATTTTTAATGAAATTTATTTTTTTAGAATGTACTCGAGACATCTACCAAATAAAACCAATATTGAATATAAATTATCTTTATAAAAAAACAAAAAAAAGGGGTGTAGACTCCTCTTTTTGTAGGATGTTAATTCTTTCATTTTGGAGGGTGTAAAATATGCATTTAAGGGGTGTGAATTTTTTGGAGGGTGTAAAAAAAAAAGAATTCACATACCTGAATTGCAGAATTCACACATCATAAGTCACTCTCCAACAGACAAAATTCACATCCAAAAAGAAAGTATGCTACTAATGGTGTGAATTGTTGTAGGGGTGTTAATTGTGTGTTATTCGGGTGTGAATTGTTACAAGGAATGTGAATTGTGAGCTATTTTGGTCGTGTGAATTGTTGCATGGGTGTGAATCGTGTGCATTTGCGGGTTGTGAATTATTTAGAAGTGGTGTGAATTCTGCATTAAGGGTTGTGAATTCTTTTTTTTTTTTGGCGTGAATTGTGTATTTTTGGAGACTGAGTTGTGATGTGTGTGCATGAATTCTGCATTTAAAGTCTGTGAATTCTTTTCATTTTGGAGAGTGTGAATTGTTCCGAAAGAGTGTAAATTAGTATTAATTAATAGGTATAAAACAACTTTTTTTACATGTACAAAATTTCATATTCAAATGAGATCTTATTTGAAAGATCTCATCAAGTAGATTCCAAATATATAATTTTTATAAAAAAAAAATCGTATATAATAAAAGTTATTTTATTTTAAATACAATATGAGAGAGAGAGAGAGAGAGAGAGAGAGAGAGAGAGAGAGAGAGAGAGAGGCATGGATTACACGAAAAGATGATGCTACAGTACTCTTTTTTTGCACGGCAAATGATGCTACAGTACTTGCCTGACATACGCTACAGTACTCGCCTCACTACTCATGCTACAGTACGCCTGACGCCTACCTACGCATGATGCCTACCTACTCATGCCGCCTACCTACTCATGCCGAAAAGTTGCACTTATGAACTACGGCGCGTGAAAACGGGCTTAAACGAAATGTGTTTGACATGAGGTGGGTTTGGAAGGAAAGTTCTAAACAAAATAGGGCCGGCCAGGAAGAAGCCCTAGTTTTTTTTGGTAGAATCTATTGTGCCAAAATCCGAAGTAAAGAATATAAACACACCAACAAGAAAACAAGACACAATGATTTACATGGTTCCCCCTTAAGCATGAAGCTTTAAAAGTACGTTCACCAGGAAAGAAAAATTTAATCAACTTCCATTAACTAATTCTTCCAAGAAAAATAAATAATTAGTAATTTCCTAGAGACTTGTGTAGAAATCCATCTTCTAATTAACTTAATCTTACTAAACCACTTTCTAATTTCATGAAGAAACATTCTAATTAGAAATTAATTAGAACCTCTAATTTCTTTTCACCATGAAATCCTCTTTTTTAAACTTTCTTAGAAACTAAGTAACATGTTTAGTCTCATAATACATTCATAAATTAACTCAAACAAACTTCAAATCCAAGCTTAGAAAACTAATTAGAATAAACTAATTGAACTAGAATAAACTAATTAGAGAGATGGTTTAATAAACTACCTTAATTTTGGGTCTAAACCGGAAGCCGAAAAGCAATCCTTTGGTGTGGAGGCTCCTTAATCTACCCAACTTACTTACTAATTAACTTAGTAAGTAGTTAATTAGGACTAAAATAGGTTGGTTAAGTGGTGGTGGAAGTTGGTGATTGGTTGAAAATATGGGAGACAAACAAATATAGAAGGTATAAAGTGGTCCCAAATGGACAATAGTGTGGCCTTTTATAGCAACTTGGGAGTCCTCTCTCCCCCCTCCTAAAATTTTCGGCACACACACACACACACCCCTTGGCCGATGCTTTCATGTGGGGGAAGTAAATGGTGCATTAACTTGCACATGGGAAGTACACAAGTGGCAACCCTAGGTTCTTAGGTTAGGTTCTAGGCTAGTTTACTTGCACACAAAGGAAATTTGGGAAGCACAATGGGAAACCAACGTGGGAGGTAGAAGTGGGAGAAAAATATGCCTCATGTGTGTAGGTTTTTGCATTGTCACCTTTGTTATGGGGTGTTTTTGGGAGTTTATGCACAAAATGGTGCATGTGCTAACAAGTTGTAGCTAGGGCTAGGTTCAATAGGTTTAGTAGGAAGAATATTCTTCCTTAAAACATGGAAGCATGTTTTGTGGAACCTTGGAGGCCAAGGTTTAGGTTTTAGGCTTTAGGTTTACTAGCTTGTGTACTAGTTCATGCACAATGCATGTGCTTTCTTGCACACAACATCTCCCTCTCCCCTCTGTCCACTCTCTCTCTCTCTCTCTCTCTCTCTCTCCATGTGCCAATAAATTCTCCCCATGTGCCACCAATTGCTAAGAAACTTCCAACATTAATGAAGCACATGCTCATTTGCTTGGAGGGAAAGAAAACCTACTAAGAGGGTTTTAGATGCTAGTTATACACACACATATATTCTAGCACAAAGAAAATAATTATTGGCCTGAAATAGTATTTTCCAAAATTATTTTAAGAAATTTATTAGAGAAAATATGAAAAACCAATTTTATAAACGAAATTTTTATTTAGCAAAAAAAAATTCGGGTCATTACAGAGATCACCACAGATGTAAAGGGATTCTCCGTTGCAATTTCTTTCTCCATCCACTATTGTGACTATTTCCGATTTTGGAGTTTTGTATTTGGCCTAGGCCATCTAATGCACGACGCCTAATTGTGTCGCGGAGCTCTCGACTATAAGTCCTAAAGTCACTTGGTTTCTATCGGATAGTTTCTGCATTGGAGCTTCACCAACAAGTAGAACTATCGCGACAACAGTGGATCAACATCATACATTGATCACGGATATTTTTTTTTGAAAGGCAAAAAATTATTTTATTGATCACGGATATTTGATGGCTGAAGTAATCTCTCGCTGGATTTATATCCTTCATTTCTTCTGGTTCTGTTTTATGTTCTTCTCGTACCTGTATATTGTTTCTTTATTCTATTGTCATTTTATAATTGCATTTCTCGTAAATGAATTCTCTCCCTTTGGCTAAAAAAACAAAAAAAAAAAACAAAAAAACAAAAAAGAGGCTACGGAAATAGGAAAATTGGTAATCCTTCTTTATGTCCTCTTGCACAGCATAACGAGTAGGCAAAAGAGGTCCTTTGAGAAGTAGCTTTCATTTTAATATTTAACTAATTAACCCATGGACCACAGCTGCAGGTTCACGAAAATAGGATAACCATTTATATTCCTTGTTCGTTATTAGTCTATTTTGTGAATTAATTGATTTATTATATTGGAAATGATTTTCACAACCCTTTTATCCCCAAGTACTTCCTTTTTTGTCTTTATTCACTTGAAAGTATCAAATTGTTCTTCATATAAAAAAAAAAGTGACTCATGAGGTAAGGGTAATTTGGTTATTTCAAGGTGAATAAAGACAAAAAAGAGAATGGTTAAGGATAAAAGGGGGTGTGAAAATCATTTTTCTATTATATTTGAAACACGGTTATTAGCCCATCTTATCTGGTCTCTTTCTTTCTTTTTTTAAATATTTTTTTGGTATCATTGTTTGGAAAAAACTTAATCAATGAATTAGTGTTACTTGTTATCTCGTTAGGTCTTCTCCCTAAAGGACCCTATTACTTAGATGTGCCTCTAGCATTCTCGCCTAATACATGGAATTCAAGTTGATACTCCTTTTGTCCCTTTATTATGGTTCAGTATTTCATTTTAGATTGTGATGCAGGACAAGACGCCATGCTTTTAATTTATGGAAATGTTATTTTAGTAAAAAATTAATTTAGGATATTTTAATTTTCTGCCACTTGTTTTGGCATGTTTTTATTAGGTATTAGTCTTAATTTTCATAAGTACGTTACGTAAAATCTTTTATTTGTATTAGTCTTTTGTTTTATGTTTCTTAGTTTCCATTATTGTTTTTCTTGGTTAGCAAGATTATTCTATTTCTTAGTTGAGTTAGGATTTAGCCTATAAATAAGGATGTAGCATATGAGCATAATTAGCTTTTATTCAATAAACAATTCAGAGTTAATCTCTTTCTTCTCGTAGATTCAAGAACTCTCGAGAATTCGAGACCTGTCTTCGTTTGAACTAGTACGTTAATTAGTTTCTTGTGAATTCTATTTCGTCAGATTGTTTCTTAATAAGCGTTCATTTTGTCAAGTAATTGTGTAAAATTTGTAACAGTTTTCGTTTTGCACTTAAAAGTAAATTCAATTTGAAAAATTAGTGGGTAAAAGTGTAATAATGATATCTCCGTAAGTTATGGAAATTTGCAACTTTTAAAAAGTGTATGGACATGATCTCATCTTAAAAAGGCACGAATGAAATTTTAAAAGCATTTCCAACTTGGTTTTAACCGTGGGATGTCAAATATTTTTTAGAAAGCTTGTATGGCAATTGCAAATTCTATCCGCATTAATTTCACTTTTTTTCTTCTTACAGCGTACTAAAAAAACATATTTAGGACAAAACTGCCCTCATGCGCACTGACTGTGTAACCCTTCACATTACTAGATAAAACCACATACTTGAAACCCAAATCCCATTTCCTCTAATGCAACCCACTATCCAGGGATGGATGCACATAGGGGCATGGGAGGTCATGTGCTCCCGCTCGAGTTCAATTTTTTTTGTTTAAATAAGGGAACACACACACACACACACTCACAGAGATTACTTGTTCGATCAGTCTCATCAACAATGGGTACAAAAATTGTGAAAGTTTTGCAACCTCAAAACTTATTTCCATTTGTTTGAAACCCAGGTCTGATTTTGCAACCTTAAAACCATTTCGTTCTCTCTTCGAAAGCACGTTTTTGGTTGAAAAATTTGTTGAATAGCATCAAACCCGTGCTATGCACGGAGCGAATCCAAGTGCACATGCTTAATCAAAATTCAAACCAAACAAACTTCGACATATTTTAAATTGTCGCAATTCGTAAAAAATTCATGACATCTACTCACAATCCAGTAGAAGTAAACTAAACAAATGTCTCTAAAACTTAACCCAATATCTAGAACTGTCATAATGATTCCCAATGCCTTTCTAAAGTTGTCATCACGATGATTCCAATGCTCCTTTGTCATTCCTCGATAGTCCTACATGTGTATAAGATTAAAAAATTATTAAAATCAAGACATATTAGACAACATCAGTTTATATTTATTATCATCTAGCAATGAAGGCAGTTGTGTCAATTACCTTTGAATAGGTATAAACATTCTTCGGACCAATCAATTGTTAACACGTATGTCACCACAGGAGTACATTGTTCATCACATAGAGGTTTTGGAGTTGGTATAATAAATGCATATGCACGATCATGGTACTGAGAAATGTACTCTCGTAACATGTTGACTCCATTATTCTGTTAAAACAATACAAAGTAAGGTGCTGATGTAGTTATACACTGAATTTATATTTAATTATTTGGTTTTTTACCTTTGATATAATTTTTTTCAAATAGGACGGTACGCATCGCAAGATAAATTCTGTGCAGATGATATTGTAATCGCTTAATGTTTGTGCATATGAATTACCTTCTATATTGATTTCAAAATCAATATAGCACGGGTTCTATATTCCATGCTATACCTTCTATATTATGTTACTACCTGTTGAATTACCTTCTATAATAGATCTTCCATGCTAATTCATACCAAAATGAATATCATCAACAGGTAACATAATATAGAAGGTAATCGCTTAATGTTTTAAAATCAATATCATCTTCATCTATTATATTATTTCGGCAATATCTATTATATTATATTATTTCCGTTAATTGGGCTAATTCCTGAAAAGGAAATTTCGTCAATATCTATTTTATTATATTATTTTCGTTAATTAGTTTCCGTTAAAATTTCGGCAATATCTATTATATTATATTATTTCCGTTAATTGGGCTAATTCCTAAAAAGGAAATTTCGGCAATATCTATTATACTATTTCGGCAATATCTATTATATTATATTATTTCCGTTAATTGGGCTAATTCTTAAAAAGGAAATTTCGGCAATATCCATTATATTATTTCGGCAATCTATTATATTATAATGTTTCCGTTAATTAGTTTCGGTTAAAATTTCGGTAATATCTATTATATTATATTATTTCCGTTAATTGGGCTAATTCCTAAAAAGGAAATTTCGGCAACAACTGTGTATAATATTTCGGCAATATCTATTATATTATATTAGTTCCGTTAATTAGTAATTATAGAATACAATTATAGTAATTTTTCGATTGCTCCTCAAGATTATTTTTCTATCGGTATTTTTTGCTAAATAGTTATTAGTCAATAATTATTTATATGATAATGATTGATTCATTAAAAAAAATGATGTTTTATGTGAACAAAATCATTCCTTTTCCTTTGAACGAAAGAAAATTGACACTGATTAAACCCAAACCAACTACGCAATCCATGTTTTTTGTTAGGCCATTTCACATTCGGATTATTGTTCTCATGATCCATCTTGTGACATTAACAAAATTTACATAATGAATCACACTCATGAACCACACTTGACAGTGTCTTGTGTCCAAATAAAGTTAAGCATCAATTGAGATACGGTTTTTGTTAAAGGATTTTAGTTTTTTACTTTGAACAGATAATAATAAAAATCTGAATCTACTCGGATTTAAAAAAATGCATATAACTTCTCCATTTTTTTAATCCATATTTTTTCTTTTTGCATGGATCATCAAATTAAACTTTTATGCGGAATTCATTGTTTTCAGAGAGAGAAAATCTTGTACATTATTTAAAAAGTGAAAGTGATTACCTTTGCTGGAAAAATCTGTATGTCTTTCCCTCTACACAATTGATTTTGCTGTAAAAAAAAAATGTCAACAAACAAAAAGCTTATTGACCAACAAATAAAAGTAGAGAAAAGACGATAAGATAGTGGTATAGCAAAATGACAACAGTGATAAAAATACAAATCTGATGTTTTATGTGAACAAAATCATTCCTTTTCAATTTCTTGAACACTTCCTACAAAAGATTGAGTAAATTTACAACACATTTACAACTGATTTGTCCTATTATTACATCAAACAACAATTAAAGTTGGGATCAAAGAATTAAGGGATTCGATCTCTCATCAGGCATGTAAGCTCCGTTTACACAGGTGGACGATTTTTGGCATGTTCATGGATTCGTACTGGGACATCTCAACCCATGGTGGTGATCCAATCTATTAAAGCTATGCCTATCATGGCCAACTCAACCCAAAAAAAAAAAAAAACAGAGAGAGAGAAGAAAAATGGAAGAGGGTCATGCTTCTCACGTCAATAGACCATGCATGCATTCACTTTTGACAAATAGAAATCCAAAGTGTGGTGTAGGAAGAGCGCAAACCTTTGACTTTAGCCTCAAACCAATAGTCTTGCCCGGCTCTGGATTCAATGGGAAGGGAAGTGTGTAGTTTTTTTCGGCTCCGGGCTGCGATATATCGTGACCGCCGAGTCAAATCGATAGGGAAACTAAATATTTGATTGATATTTTCCGGCAGTCTAACTTGGGAAGGAAGATAAATATTTGATTGATATTGCTCATGGAAACTAAATGGTCGGTTGTATTCTTGCCTTTTTGCAAATATTATGTCTCCTTTCCTGAGTAAATCCAAAAAAAACTTATGGGGAAAGTATATACATTATACGTTTTTTTTCCTTTGCTTGGAAAACAGTGGAGGTAAATCCGAAAGTAATTGCCTCCTTTCCTTTCCTGAGTAAATCCGAAAGTAATTGCCTTGATTGAAAGAGAAACAAAAGGAAACAAAATTGGAAGAATATCATATGGTTTGGTTTGCCACGTGCATATTTTTTCCTTTGCTTGGAAAACAGTGGAGGTAAATCCGAAAGTAATTGCCTCATTTCCTTTCCTGAGTAAATCCGAAAGTAATTGCCTTGATTGAAAGAGAAACAAAAGGAAACAAAATTGGAAGAATATCATATGGTTTGGTTTGCCACGTGCAGATCCTCATCAAGATTTTAAAAATTACCATCAATCACCTTAAAAAGTGCAAAGAATTTGGGGACACGTGGCAAGCTCAGGGAGCTCCATTCACAAAAAGTCATTGTGCAATACTAATATAGATTAGTAGCCTTCGTGCGTGAGGAGACGCGGCGTACGGATGAGGCGGTGGAGAAATGGACCACAATTTTTTTTTTATCTCTACTGAGCAAAGAAAAAAAAAAAGATTTGTTATCTCTGCTTTTAGAAGGGAGTTATCTAGTAGATCAAGTTATTTGAATATTTAACCCCACACGCTTACGTGGCCTTATTCGCTTGGTTGGAGCGAAACATAGATTTCTTCATTTTGCGTCTGCCTTTTGGAGAAGGGTTTTTAATTAGGGCATTTTTAAGTAGGGTTTTTAGTTAGGTCTTTTTCTTAGGTGTTTTTCATAGTAGGCTTTAAATTTGTGTTCAAGCTTATTAGAAATTTGTGCCCCCGCTATGGAGAATTTCTAGATCCATCCCTGTCACTATCCCAAACACTACCCATCTTCTTCCTCCTCCCAAAACCCAACTCACTAGTTCGTCTTCCCAAAACCCAACTCAGTACTCCCTCCGTCCCTTAAAGTTAGACACTTTTACTATTCTAGCGCAATAAAAAAATTGATTATTTCTTTTAATCTGTAATGTTTTATATAATCAATATGAATCTCGTTTGATAGATTTCAATTAGTTCTTTTAAACAAAGTTCTGAAAATCACATAAAACGTTATGTATTGAAAGATATAGGCAATTTAAAAATGGCACGCACTCCCGAAAGTGTCTAACTTTAGGGGACAGAGGGAGTACATTCCTCCTCCTCGTCCTCCTCAACCCTTGCCGGAGTCTCTCCATTTCGCCGGGCAACTAGCCGGCCACTATTTGCCCTTATTTCTGAATCGGTTGTGCTTATCATGACCCATTTCTTTTTTCGGAGAAAAACACTAATGTCAACGAAGAACAACTACCGCGGAGTGTGATTCAGAATCATTTTAAGAGCATCCTCATCAAGATAACCAAAATTTTCACCAAATTTATCTTCAAAAACACCTTTTATAAATTAACAAGTCACTTTATCAAAACCTCACAAAATCAGACTCTCTATTTTAACTTTACTATATTAAACTATTCCCCTCAAATCTTAAAAAAAAAAAAAATTCTCACTCAATATAATCTTCCCGCCGCCTGGGGAAATGATTTACGGAAGAGAAAAGGTGGTGGACCCCCACCTTTATCATTTAATTTGTCATCCCCTCCACACACTGCATTACACGTGCCCCCCCCCCCCCCCCATTCCCCTCCGTCTGAAGTCAGGCGCACTCACCCGGGAAAACCACCGAAAAAACAATAAAAAATCAATAGGTGCGTGAACAGTACCGTACCAAATTTGGTGCGGTACTGTAGCAAAAACAGTTTGGTGAGGGAAAATGGAGAGCCTGATTTTGAGGGGTTTTTGGGGGGTTTGGCTACTCAATTTAACTTAAAAGTTAAATTGAGTAGTGAGATGAGGATGCCCTAAGGGCGGTGTTGTAGCAACCTCCAATTGTTTTAAGTATACAAAACAGCAACCAAAGGTCGAAGAGAGAGAGAGAGAGAGAGAGAGAGAGAGCTTACCCGTTCGATTTAAGATTTTGGGCGGGTTTAGAATCTGATCGTGTAGCCTATAACATTTCGGAATTCCGAGCAAAGCCGAATCAATCGGAAGTTAACTCCCAACTGAAACCCCATAATTCGAAACTTAACATCCGAACAATATTGGGAACTCAGCTTCTAAATTCGGTAGATAACTTGGAAGTTAGTTTCTGAATTCTTTTCAATGATTAATTTCCGAATTTTGTAGCGTTTTTCGGGACTGGATATCCAATTCAGTGTTCATCGTTCGTTGCTTGGAGACTCCATACCCGTTCTTTATCGTTGCATAAGTTAATACTTAACAAGTTTGTTTTGCAGGACCCAAACACCCCACTTTTAACACTCCTCAACCTTCTGTATAACACTCCAAAAACTGTTCGGTCCCGCCGTCTGGAGTTGCTATGATCGGTGAATTTTTTTTTAGCATTTAGAAAATGGAAAATGCTAAAAGAAGCCCATTAGACTTTTGTTAAGGTTTTTTTTTTTGTCATAGTTTAGGAGAACTGTTAGTGGGGGTTAGCGGAGTGTTAGGGGGTTACTACAGACGAGTCCAGGGGCTATCCATAGCCCTGAAACTCCAACGCTCCCAATGGGGCTCGATCCCTGGTCTCCCACGTGGGGAGAGCCAGGAGATGCCAACTGAGCTACAGCTCACTGGCTTGTTAAGGTTTGAAATGTGTGAAAAATGTACGGAGTATAAAAGTGGATAAATTTGTATTGAAAAGTGTAAAAGGTGTATTGGACGCAATGTTTTAAAACCCAGACCGGTGAGCGAACCGGAAAAGGGACCGGGCGGATGGGTCACCGGCTCAACCACGATCGAACCGGAATCGAACCGTGATGTAATAATTATATTAAAAATATATAATTTACTAAAATAAGTATATAAAAAAAAAATTAACTACGTAGAAAGTTTGAGGAAATGAAAGAGTTGTGCTACAAATTTGTTTTTAGTTAGTTTTCCTCCAATCCCACATCGGTGGGATACATAGTCAATGCTTTCTTTTCGTTCTATAAAACGTGGAGAGCCCATCAGTTTCCAATTGGAAACCAACTGCGGTGTATGAGCTGGCAAGGGCCCACTGACGAAGCGTTTTTATCAAATGTTGCGTCACATTTGGCGAAAATTGGCCCAGAAGACAATTCAAAATTTCCCGGCCGGGTTGATCAACCCAGGACCGGTTCCTCCGGGCTGGCGGTTCGGCCGCCAAATTGAAACGGTTTTATTTTTTTAGACCAGTTTTGGAAACAGAACGGTTCTTGAATAAAATAGAACAGGGCCAAGCTCTGGTCGACAGGCCAACCAGTTGAACCGGCCGGTCTGGTCTTGGGTTTTAAAACACTAATTGGACGATATGTTTTTTTTTTTTTTGTGTCTTTTTCTGTGTTTAATGCATGTAAACTCTTGTTAACAGGACCGTTAGAAAATAACTGAATTTGCCAAGTTATCATCCAATGTATATAGTAATTGGATTGTATGGAAAAAGTAATGGGATGTGGATAGATTTTAACTGTGGATAGATTTTAGAGTAGTATTAGACTCTGTAGTTCTTTTTCTGATGTTTCTTTTTTGTTTGCTTCTCGTGATTGTAATAGGTGACTCATGTAGCCAAATACACTTATCTATCGAGTTACCTACAACCCGGAAGGAAAGTTATCCAGGCTGGGTGTGTAGGGAAGTTCTCTTTGATACCTCGCATTTATCTTAATAAATAATATGGCTACCGATTTACAAAAAAAAAAAAAACCCACAATATATCAAATTTCCTATTTAGGTGGGGTTTCACTTTAATTTTTAAGTTATGGGAAGCAAAGGAATGAAAGGAAAATTTTGAAATCACATGTCTAATTTGACATGAGAGAAGAGATATCAAATAACACTTAAGTTGTAAGGACCCGTATTTTTACATAATTTTTCTGGAATAATATTGGGTAAATGTGAGGAATTGAATTTTGACTAAGATGGGTCAATGTGATAGTGGTAGAATGCATTTGGGTGTCTTTAAAGTGCATTGGAAGTTTAAGGGTGAAAGTGTAATTAGTTGGGGAGTATATATCTTATATATGGCTGATTTTTTTTGTAAAATATACATCTCCTCCTCCCAAAAATCAGCCCTCTCTCTCTCTCTTCTCTCCTTCTCCATTCTCTTGCTAAAACCCACCAAAATACACCTCTTCTTCAAGTCTCCTTCAAGATCCATGCATAAAATCACCTCCATTGCGCGTATTGGAGCTTGAACCGCGTTTGTTTCGCCTCTAGAAGCTTGGTTTCGGGTTGAGCTCGTTTTTGGAAGCTAGGGTTTCGGGTTTTGTGGATTTCAAGCTCAAATCTTGAGGTAGGGGAACAAATTTCTACTCTTTCTAGTTGATTTGTTGCACATAATTGATACTTGGACTCAAACTCCATGAAAACCATGTTTTCTCTCCCAAATGGGTTTTGTTCAATTTGATTTTGTGATCTATGGATTGAGTTGTTGTTTGATGCAATTGTTGGTTGTTTTACCCTCCCTCTATATCAATTAGTTGCTTGACATTTCCAATTTTTGGCCTAAACCATCATATATGCACTTGGGTTGAAATATCATGTTTTGAGAAAAATTCGCAGAAAATCTGGGTTTTCCCAACCAGTCGAGCAAAAACCTCCAACCGGTTGAGCGCTTCTGAAAATTTCACACGAATCTGCCTCTGCCCAACCAGTTGGGCAAAAATCACCAACCGGTTGGGTTTTTCTGAAAAATTGCGCTTGTTTCTGTTTTGGTCCAACCAGTTGGGTAAAAACCTCCAACTGGTTGGGAAATGCTAAAATGCTGTATTTTATTCTCCGTTCTTCCCATGATCATTGGACGTCTTGTTCCTTCCTCCGATACATCTTTTCATCATTCGCGTTGTCATTCGAGGTAGTGGGTGAGACTCGTGGAGATGGTTAACGAATTTAAATAAAGACTCTTGGTTGTTTATACGTGTGAAATGAACTTGGACTTGAGTTGTGATACTAGGGTCACCAATCGGCGTATGATCTCAGAGTGTCAAAAAAAAAAAAAGATTCTGAAGAGGACTACGAAATTTACTATTAAATGAGTTGTGAGAAATTAAAGAAAAACGGACCGGGATTTGATGAGTGAACTAATATGGGTACTTATGAGATACATGGGCATTGGTGGAATGTTTGAGAGACATGTGGGTATTTGAGAGACACAAGGTACTCATGGCTATTGCGGGATACGTGAGAGAAACTTGTAGAGTACACGTGGGACACGAGAGTGTTTGTAGGATCCAATAAGGCACTTGCTAAATAGTTAGTTGACACGTGGGTACTTATGGAATACGGGGACACAGTAGTTGTATGTTGTGTGACACGTGGGAAGAAATTGACCATCGGGATGGTGTCAAGTATATCAAGCATACGTACACTCGTACACATATATAAATGAGTTGCGATAGGTTGATTATTGATGTGTGGAGTGGGCACATGGGTAAACCGCTAACACGGTG
The DNA here is from genome assembly GCA_020921065.1 of Vaccinium darrowii. NCBI lineage: Eukaryota > Viridiplantae > Streptophyta > Magnoliopsida > Ericales > Ericaceae > Vaccinium > Vaccinium darrowii. The sequence continues at coordinate 29,252,714 of CM037160.1, forward strand.
TGGTATTGTGGTACTTATGTAAACTTGTAGTATGCCTTGGCACGTATGGGACATGTTGAGACGTATGTGAGTATTAGTGAGACACATTGGTGGTTGTGGATTATGTTGATAAGTGTGTAGGCAAGGCGGGGTACATGGACTCGCGGAAATATTTAGATTAGCTTATGACGAGTGAGTATATATGTATATTTAAGTAGGTGTGAGATGTTTGGGGACGCGATGAGTGGTGTGTTATAACTAGTACTTGTATGTATGGTTTGTTGTGTGGCGAGAAGGATATCCATTGGTTAATTGTTTGAAGTTTGGATTGTGGAAGTGTCCTCGGGTGATATGTGAAGTATATATGTATTTACTTCAAATGGTAAGTGTAGAAACCTACTTGTAGATGTTAGTTATGCTTGATGCTCTTATTCGATACATGTTATTTATGCATATTCTTTTTAGAGTCTGAAACCCAAAGGGGACACCTACTGGGCGAAGTGTATGCTCACCCCTTTGCTGTTTCAGGTTTCGCTTGAAGTGCAAGATGGAGCGCATGGTGTGCATGGCATAGTCAAATCATGGCATGAAGGATCATTTGAAACATCGTAAACCTTTTTCCTTGTAAAAGAATGTAATCTTTAATGTAACATCCGATGGGGGATTCGGTGTCGAGATTGAGATTATTACAAAAATGTAAGGAAATGTTGTAAGGTGATCTTGCATTTCACTATGAGTTCTTTTATTAGAAATTTCTTAAGAAAATGTTCATTTATTTGTGTTGAAAATTGAGGGCGTGACATAAGTAATTGCTTATAAGTTGGAGTTGGCTCAAGTGTCAATTCATTCACTTGGCATCGCATGTCAAATTTGACATCTTTAGCCGTACATGCTCTTAGACTTCACATATGTTCAGTAATCCGTTAGGACTACTCATCTCCTAAAAACATAACCACTTAGGCTGAGTTTAGAGGTGTCAAACTAGTTGTGCCATGCCCGCATGGCCTATTTAATTTTGTTCCAACCGTGCTTCGTGACATGTTGTACCAGCTTTCTTACTAAATCGTGTTGTGTCGTGTTGTGCCATTTCTTAATCGTGACGTGTCGTGCTAACCCATTTACACTACTACAAAAACAGATAATGGTCACGCTCTAAAAGTCTCAGTTTCTTAAAAACCGTGATATAATATAGTGTTCACTGACTTACTTTTGTTGTTTTTCAAAATTTCTAACGTAGAGAGGATCGAAAAGCCTTGCGGTGGAAGGGAATAAGGTATAATGTCATATCTTGGAAAGACTACTTCAAATTTTTGTTTTCAAATTGTGTTTGTTGGCTTATGTCTACTGAGTTATTAAATTTCTAACGTAGGGAGCATGAAAAAACAATGGAGTGTGTTGGGCCCGGAGTGCCCCCATGGATTTGGTTACACAATGCCACTTCCTGCGACCGCTCTAAAAACAGACTTGCGGGTGCGATGTCAAATGTCATAAAAGACTTAATTGAAGCCCTTCCTACCACCAATTGGTTTTAGGAGAGTTGGTGGAAAAGCGGTCCGACAAGTGGTATCAGAGCCAGGAAGTCATGGGTTCGAGTCGCGGGAGCGTCATCGTGAGGAAGGGATTGTTGGGCCCGGAGTGCCCCCATAGATTTGGTTACACAATTCCACTTCCTGCGACCGCTCTAAAAACAGACTTGCGGGTGCGATGTCGAATGTCATAAAAGACTTAATTGAAGCCCTTCCTACCACCAATTGGTTTTAGGGGAGTTGGTGGAAAAGCAGTCCGACAGAGTGGCTAGAAATAAGGTTTAAATGCCTTTTCTCAAAAGAGTTATTAAGGTGTTCTTTTCTGTAATATATTCAAATGTGAGTACGTGTACTTGTTTAATTTGGAATAAATTCTCATTTGAATAGGCAACTTTGAGAAATGTGGATTTTGATAAGAATTTGGAGTCTCTTCGATCGTTTGAGGACTATGTGGAGACGATTGAATACAATGAAGCATACACCATTACGCTTGACGAAGACTTGTTTGGGCCAAATATTGAGCTTCCAATTCAAAGGGAAGATATGGAACATGTCTCAAATGAAGGAATTGTCTCTTGCATGCATCATGTTGTATATGATGGAAAGAGCAACAAATTGGATGCATTCTTTAGAATCTCATTATTTTATCATCATTTAGAATTTTTATTACAAATTAATTTCCCAACTTTTTCAGTCAACTCTTTCGTGTTATTAAGGCTGCAAATCTTGAGAGGAAATTCCTTTTTGTCAACCCATCTGCAAGTGGGACAACCAAGCAGCTGGTTGGAGGTTCAAAATCAACATTACTTGCAAGTTTGTTAAACGATGCCGAAAATGACCAACTTGTTTTTATTCCTCATGTTTCGGGGTAACTATCTCAATCCTTTTTTTTTCACTCCTTGTGTTTAAAAAATGAATAGCAAGTTAAGCAAATTAATTATTTTTTGCAGCTTGTTAAATGTTAGATTTCATTGGGTATTATTTGTCATTGATCTATCATATCCAATAGTTTACTATCTAGATTCACTCCATGGTTCAATCCATCAGAACCTTAAACTCATACTTTCCACGTAAGTTTGTCAAATTTTGATTGGATTTTTTGTTTTTTATATATGCAGTCTACTGACTATCTGAAATATTTCTTGTGAAGTACAGTGCTATAAAACTAAGGGATAATGCGAAAAACCTGGAGAGGATTCTTGCTTGGAAAGAAGTTGAGGTATATGGGTTTGAACTACTTGTTCTTTTTCAAGAATGGTCACAAATGATTTCTCTAACACGTGTCAAATGTTTGTGTAGTGCCCAATGCAACCCATGAACGTTGAATGTGGGTTTTATGACATGAGATTCATGAAAGAGTTAATAGCTAATCGGAGCATGCTGAGCAAATGAGATGTGAGATTAGTTCTTAGCTTTTGTTAATTTTTTCGTTAGTCGATTATACCATGTACTTTTTGGTTCCTTACTTTTGTTTTATCCTTCATATCTTGGGCACAGTTCAAATGGAAAGAGACTTATACCCAAGCCGAGATCGATGAAGTACAAGTTGAGTGGATGAATTTCATTTTGGAACTTGATATATGAGGTACGAGTTGAGTGGATGAATTTCAGCTAGTGTAGTTGTTCCAACTTAGTTTTATGATTGAGGAGTAACATAGAAGATTTGGTTGAAATGTAGTTGTTCCAACTTAGTTTTAAAAGGCTGTGAGATGACATGGTTGATGCGATGACTTGGTATATGGTTTTGTTTGGAACTAATAGGGTTTAAACACTTTTGATAAACTGGTGGACCTATTTTTTGTCCCAGTTTTTGTCTTTATAATCTTGTTATGATGTGGCATTGATATATTTGTCCAACATTTTGTAGTATAGAGAAGAAGTTGATTTAGAGTTATGTTGTATGGTTGCAATGTTTATGGCACCGTACCTTGCATAAAAGGTGATAGTACCTGAGAGATTTTGAAGCCAATTCCTTTGAAGATTATTGATTGTTTAGTTGATTTGCACTTGATTTTTGCCGAGTGGTTAATTTGGAGGCTTTCAAAATTGGAAATCTGGAATACATATATCTTGTAGTGAATTTCAAATGACACATTGATTGTTGTTATACTAGTTATTTAGTTTGAGTGGTTATTTTATAAACTTAATACAAACCATGGCTGTTTTCATATTGAATTCCTTATTGGGGAAGTTGGAAATGGTATCCACTTCGGATCATGCTTAAGTTGTGTCGATGACTTTATTCGTGGCTCTTCTTTGCGCTTGTATTGTGAGCTATTTGAAACGTTTCTTCATTGCTGCTGCTTGATGTTCTTTGATGCTATCTAGAAGGTGTATTTTGTGAGGCCTTTTATGCTGAAGCTGGTACATGATGCTTGGATATATTCTTTGCTTGGTGCTTTCTATTATCTGTTCTGCTGTTGTTATGATCGTCAACAAAATCAGCTCTATCAAATTTCAAAATAATTTGGATACATATGGGACTCGATGTGTTCAGATTTGTTCGATGTTTGGCGTTCTTCTTTCATGTTACGGATTTCTCATGCATAGAAGAGTTCAAGACATATTTGTGTGTGAATTTGTGTCCAACTATCTAAGCCTATAACGTTCCTTTATCCAATACATGTGTTACATGCTTTGCTTGGGATTTGACATGCTTCTTATTGTAATCAACTGTGCTATTTGTTGTGTCGTGCCCTGAGCCATGCCCTGTGTCGTGTCGTGCTGCATCTAGTCCACTTCCATGTCGTGCCCGTCTAGACCATGTCGTGCCTGACCCAGTTTCGTGTCGTGCCTTTCTAAAACTGTGCTCGTGCCGTGCCGTGCCACATTTAAACGTGACGTGCCATGTCGTGCTCGTGCCAGCCCGGCCCGTTTGACACCTTTAGCTAAGTTTCCATCGCCTTTTCCCGTAATCAAACTGAATATTGTTTTTGCTAAATGGTTATTTTGTGATATGTGTGATGAGAATGATTTGTGTAAAAATATAGAAAAAACCGTCAAAAGTGTGAAAATTATCCAAAATACCATAGTGGAAACTCAACCTTATTCTGTTAGTTGCAAAAGCCAAATTCTATCGAAGGAAATAGAAAATCCGTATAATGATACAAAAGGGATTCTACTGACACATTTTTCAAACACACTACATAATAGAGTGAGTTGTGCAACATACTTTAAAAATCTAAACCGTTAATTTCGTAAATCTCGACATAAACATTATTCATGCAAAAAATTAAAATTGATCGGACATAGGTAGCAATATCAAAATTCACATTTTTCCTTGATCTGAATCAAGCGCTTACTCATATCCAATCAATTTGATTTTTTCCATGGATAATTTACCCATTTGGAGCTACAAATTGAACGGCTCAAATTGTTAAAATATATTATAGGATCTCACTTTATTGGATGATATGTTTGAAATGTGTTTCAAAATCAGCCTAGGTATTCCAAAAATCAATATACCTCTGTTCTCGTTCATTTTGACCGTTGGATTGTACAATACTATCTTCAGGTGAAGATAAGTAACATTGTGTGCAATCCACCTACTAAAAATGCACGGAAGCAGAGGTAAAGAAGCATTTTCGGTACAAAAGATCTGAGCGGATTCTAAACGGTATGTTCGTGGGAAAGCTCATACCAAACTTGATTACAGCTCCGGTGGAATTCGTTGTAATGCATAATCAAAACCCAAACCGCGTTCGTAAACAGGGGAAAACCCCACCCAACCACCCCATCACCCCAGCTTATATAGTTATTAAAAGTGCAACGTACACTTGTTCATAGCCTTGATTTGAAAAGGTGAGACCAAGTCGTACTACCTTAAAACAAAAGGTCAACAAAATCTATAGTTGGTGAACTCTCATTAGTCAAGTCCCACTGCTCAAGTACTGAAAGCTGGACAACACAGACAAGCCCTCCACCGCCCCAAAATCTGTAGTCTATCCAAATTCCAAAAAGTTGATTTGTTTTGGCCCCACCATCTCACATTCGAAACCCCTCGGAACCTCCCTTCATTTGCTGCCTCGTCATATTCATGCCTTTTTAATGACTTTCTAGTCTCTAAAATAAGAATTTAAAAGGAAGACCAAACCAGAAAGTCTAGGGCGACATACCAGCTACATTCATTCATGTGGGGCCTACTTCGAGGTTTCACACGAGTGATTGGAGCCGCTTAATTTGTTTAGAATATTTTTGTAAGAGTCTCTGAAAAAAACCAGTTCAATCGGATACCCGTAAAAGCTCGATTGATTCATTAAAGTTTCAATTCCTGAATCGAACGGACCAAAATTTTAACAAAATTATCAAGCCTTTCACGATATCTGATTGAACTGATTTTTTTTTCCAGAATCCCTTAAAAACATATTTCAAACAAATTGAGCAGCTCCAATTATTTGTGTGGGACCTTGAAGTAGGTCCCACACGAGTGGGTGTGGTCGGTATGTGACCGAATGGGTGTGCTTGTAGAAGGACTATTATGGGTACACCGCACTTGGGTACTCCAAGTGTACACCAGTCCATCTCAACCGTCCAAAAGTGTTTTGGACATTTCGGATTTTTTACAAACTATTCGTGCAAAGAGTTTAAGCTATTCCCGCAAATAATTTGTAAAAAATCGGGAACATCCAAAACGCTTTCGGACAGTTGAGATGGGCTAGTGTACACTTGGGGTACCCAAGTGTGGTGTACGCACATTATTTTCCAAGGAAGACAACGTGCAAAATAAAATATTAAAAGCAAAGAGTTATGGAGCAAATTTTTTGTTTTTTTTGACAAAAAAATACATTATTTTTAAATCTTTCATCTTAAGAACCGAACAATATATCGTTATGATAGAAACAGTTAAACACACATGGGGTATTAGCCTATCTGGAACTATATATAGACATGCATGGGTGGTGGAGCTTTGACCACCTCCCAGAGTCTTTGCCTCCCTTTTTCACAAACCTGCATACATAAAAATACATATATGGAAGAGTCAAGTAACAATGGTGGGGGTGGAAGTTTGAATTACAAGGGCGTCCGTCAGCGAAAATGGGGGAAATGGGTGTCGGAGATACGGGAGCCTGGAAAAAAAAGTCGGATTTGGCTAGGAAGTTTTGAGACTCCCGAAATGGCAGCGGCAGCGTACGACGTAGCCGCATTGCACCTTCGGGGTCACGGGGCGCGACTAAACTTCCCAGAATTGGCTTGCAACCTTCCTCGTCCAGTGAGTTCCGCGAGGGAGGACATATGCTCGGCTGCTCAGGAGGCCGCTCAACTCTTCAAAAAGCTCCCCAAAGAGCCCGAGCCAAGTAGCTCGGGCTCTAATCCAGCTCCTATCACTATTGGACTCTCCCCGAGCCAAATCCAGGCCATTAACGAGTCCCCGTTGGATTCGCCAATGACGTGGATGGAGCTGGGCACGCTAATGCTGGAAGACCGCGCCGTTACTTCTAGTAATTTTGAGATGGGTGAGTGGGATGAAGTACTTGACTATTCTCTTTGGGACACACAACTCTGATCAATGCTACTATGGTGACTGCATTTGTTACAGCATAGAGTCTCTAGCTATTATATTTTTGCGAACTCATATGGTATTCAAAACATAGTCACCGAATTTGTATACGACGTGATTAGAATTACTGAATACTAATTCATTGTGATGAATTTTATGCGAAATAAGGTAATCTCAAGAAAAAGGTAGAAACAATTGTTTGCTGCTGATTTTTTCAGGAAATGCATGAAACATATCGAATAAAATGTTTCCTCAAGTTTCTCAAGGCTGTAGCGGCCAAGATATGGGCAGGTTTGACAATACAAAAATTGCACAAGCTAATATTTGGAGAGATCATATAAAGAGAACAAGCTTGTTAACTGAGTGAATGCTTGTCTTTGTGTTTGATTTGTGGTTTACATGGTTCAAATAAATGAACCGACCTACTGTATTTGATATACTAAGTTTAGAGGGTCGTAATTTGGAATGAATGAGTTGATTTCTGATCATTTGAAGGTTTCAGTTTATCTTGCTTCAGTATGGCATATGCTAAGGACATTTGATACATCTCAACTCTTATCTAATTTGTCTATGTAGATATTGTAAAGTGAACAACCCGCAATTTCGAGCACTTGGATTTGGGGAGCCTGCCGTGCACCCATCTGTTCGTCCGTTGCAAAAATGTACTGGTTTGGATCAAATCCAACCCCATGTGAGCGTCATTGCTTGGATTTAATTCGAGCCGTGCATTTTTGCAAAGGGACAACTGGATGGGGTGCATGGCACAGTGCCATACATCTAGTGCACAGCAGGGACCCCTTGTCCTCGAAGATTTAGCCCCTTTGGCTACTAGGGTGAGAAAAGAAAATAATGGGTTGTGCTTTCACTTACTAATGAGAAAAGAAAAGAAAGGATTATGTTTTCTCATCATCTTGTTTGGATAGACAACAATTAAAGAGAGAGTGATTTCTCACCTTTTCATACCAATCTCATTTGGATAGCCTTTTAATGGAGGAAAAAAGGGCCGGTGGAAAAATGGAGGGGGAGGACAAATAGATCAGTATGCAGAAATGGTGGAGAGAAAAAAATTGGAGGGGAGCAAAATGAGGGGAAGGAAACGTGAAAATTTGGAGATGAACAGATTATCTGTTTTGTTATGCACAAGACAATTATGTCTTTCTGTTAAACTATGAGGGGTAAAATTGGCAACCTAAAAATAATAATCCTTTTCTCCTTTCTCTTCTCACCAAATTTCACCACTTTTGGTGAGAAACAAAAATGGCTCCTGGAGGGGTTTTTGACTTTTGATTCTAACCCTCTCCCACCCTCTTTCACCATTTTGGGCATCCAAGCATAGGAGAGAATGCTCTTCCTCTCCATTTCTTTCCTTTTCTCATGAAAATCCCACATCCAAAGGTGTTGTTATTGTTACTTGCATAATGGCGCGTCCAGAGGCTAATCCAATACAATTTTTGTTTAGGAGATGCTAAGAAAGTTATTATGATAACAAAGTTACAGATCACATATTCAGCTATTACAACAATGAAAGCATAAACTAACCTATTGAATCCAAATACCAGAATACGACGAGGTTTGCCTCCATCGAAAACACCGGTGTTGAGAAAATAGATAGATAGGCTTCGACAACATTGAAATGCGAGGATCCGGTCAGAGATGCGCATGCACTTTCAGAATGAGTGAAAGGAAAAGGTAAAACGAAATTGATAGTAATAGAGGAGGTAAAATATGTTCTTTCGGTTTCTCTGTTCTTTCCCCACTTTGGAATTGGGCTGAAAATGAATATGCACGCATTATGTCATCTTCTCCAGTCTTTCATAGCTTTTTCATGTAAAAATATTACAAGAAAAATGTCGGGTGTTGATTTTATTACAATTTAAAAGGGGAAAAAAGCATGGTTGAACCTGGAAAAAATATAACTTAAAACCGGGGGAGGAAAAATTTACACGGTAGATAGGATAGGTCCCTGAAACTGAAGCATCCAATTTTTTTGTTATAAAGAGAAGATCCTTCACAGAAGAATGGCTTATGATACATAATCTTTGAACATACCTATAAATCAGTAGAGGCATTCCTGAGTACTCGAGTCTAACACACAATGACCAGATCCCCTTTCTCATTTTCATGAAGTCATTGATGATCTTAACTGAATATATCTTTGAGCTTCCTCCATGCGACCCAGACGGTTGAGCAGTCCGATGATGCTTGAGTAATGATCTTCGGATGGTTTAACATTATATCTTTGAGTCATTAACTTGAAGATGTGGCAAGCTTCATCTGCAAATCCAGCTCTATCACAAATACATAGAAGTGCTTTGAAAGTATGATGATTTGGAGAGAAACCACCGGACCTCATCGCTTTAAAAACACTCATTGCGTCTTGGTAACGGTCGTTATATCCATAAGCCTCTATAAGGGCTGTCCATGTCATTACTCCCTTGGCAGGGATTGCATCAAAAAACAATTTTGCTTTGTCATTTGCTCCACAAACACCATACATCTTCACAATTTCGGAAGACACAAATGGGATTGGGCCTAAATCTTTCTTCAAGACCTGTCCATGAATCTCCTTCCCTAGTTTCAACATTCTTAGTTGCCCGCAAACACTCAAAATCCTCGCAATTGCAATAGAGTCAGGGCGATGCTTTGACAACTGCATAGACCGAAACACATTGAGAGCTTCTTGTGGGCACCCACTTTCTGCATGGGAATCAATCATAGCCGTCCAGGCAATCACGTTTTTCTTCTCCATGCCTTCAAATAGTCTAGAAGAATATTCCAAGACACCGCATTTTGAGTACATCATCATTAAGGAAGTAACCACGGATACGTAGGGGAGAAAACCGTTCTTCAATACAAAATTATGAATCTCCTTTCCTTGCCTCAAAGCCTTCAATTTTGCACAAACAGGAAGTACAGTTGCAAATGTGACAATATCAGGCTTGAATCCTTCTTGCTGCATCCAGACAATGGACCTCAAAGCCTGTTCAAGCCTCCCATTTGATGCGTAACCGGCCATCAATGCTGTCCAAGAAACAGCATTCCTCTCCATTGAGCCATAGAAAACCTTTCTTCCCGAAATCATGTCCCCGCACTTGCAGTACATATCAATCAAAGAAGACTGAACAAACAACTGCTTTGAATAACTCTTTGTCTTGAGAACGTAAGCATGAACTTCCCGGCCAAGTTCCCGAGCCCCCACTTCCCCAATCACGGGAAGAATTGTAGTCAGTATTACTGAATTCGGATTCAACCCTTCCAGACACATCCACCTCACATATTCTATTGCTTCCCTTTGCAGCCTATTATGAGCGAAACCCGCAATCATTGTCCCCCACACAACAATATCCCTCTCAACAATCTCATCAAACATGCGCCGTGCAAGCTTGATCTTACCACACTTAAAGTACAAATCAATTAAACAAGTCTGAAGGATGAAACTTCCCAATAACCCATTCTTTATCAAAAGAGCATGTGTCCTTAAACCTTGCCCAACTGCGGAAGCACCCGCGAAGCTCTTCATCAAACAAGAAAAACTATACACATTAAACTCAATACCCAACTCTCGCATCTTCGAAAACGTATGCAGTACCTCACCATATTGCCTTTTACCATTAACCACATTTCCTCTAAGCAATGCGTTCCATGGGTACACGGTTGAGCTAGGCATTTCATCGAACACCCGGTTTGCGTCTTCGAACGAACCACAAGATGTATACATACTAACTAACTTGGTGCATAAGAACTCATTCTTTTCAAGCCCATTTATTCTTATATACGTGTGGATTATTCTACCATTAGTTAAAGACTTGGTACGGGCACAAGCGGCGATGAGAGAAGAGAATGTGGTGGCGTTAACTGGCACACCTTTACTGTCCAAGTATTTCAAGATTGACAGGGCCGTGTTCAGATTGTTTTCCTCGGCAAATCTTTGAATGTCTTTGTATATGGCAGTTGGGTTTTTTGCGTGGAGTGGTAGGGACGATGGGAATGCATCTGATTCCTTGAATGTGGGCTTGTTTTTTCTTCTGGGTGGAAACTTGTACTGTTTCTTCTTGTTGTTGTTCTCATGGTAGTTGATGCGTTTTTGGGTTGTTGATGATGATGCTTTGGTTTTGAAGATGGGGTGGTGGTCGGGGGAAGAGTTTGTGGGGAAAGAGTGAAGATGGAGGAGAGTTAGAGGCGGTTTGAAGTGGGTTTTAGCAGGCAGGAGAGTGTAGCTGGTTACCCCGTCCATTGGGATGTTCTCGATCATCCACTTTAAAAAAATCAGAGCGATAGCTTGAAATCCAAAGTGATCTCTGCCTCCCGTGGCGGAGCAACCACAAGAATTATTGGTAGTGTAAACGGAAAAAGGTTGTTGGCCCACAAAAGGAAGTGGATGAATATTTTGTGATCCCTCGGGAGTGGATGAATATTGAGGGCTCAATAATGCTGGACCCGAAAACGCAACGAAGTAATTTCTTAGTTTTCTTATTTATGGCATAATCATTCCTTTATGTATGTGAATAGTGATTCCATTGGAATGACCCTCCGTTAACACCGAAAAAATCACGAGCGCCTGATGTGGTTTGTGAGCTGGGCGTGTCAGGATTGCACGTCACAATCCAAACGTGATAGAGGCCTTTGAGACCGTTTCTGACTTCGTTCATGTGATTGCGTGCAACTCTCAAAGGGTAGAGTTGCAAATGGTTCGTAGTTTGCCTTACGTGCGAGGACTTAGAATTTCTCAACCGTTCTGAAAAATTAAGAGCAACGAGATAAAAATAAATCCAACTTTTATTAATGATGATTAACAAAAGTGGGTACAAGATAATCAATAACAAGACTAGAGCAGAGCTAGGCTTGCTGAGTGAGTGAGAATTAAAGGACTCAATTATGTTGTAGGCTTCAACGGGGTTGAATGACTGCAATGGATTGAGGACTTTCAGTGTAAGTCGAGAGAATTGAGTTTGATTTAACCGTGAGGTTGATGGCTATAGAACCCTTTTTTAGCCTTCAAAACTAGTATTTATAGGCCCATGGTGCTAACTTCCATTGCATCGAGATGATGCCAAGTGTCCTAGACTGCCAATTTTTCCTCCATTATGACAGTTATTGGAGGTCATGGCCCTATCTTCACGATAAAAGGCTCAGGGTCCCATTAACAAGCCTCCTATAGTGGGTTCATGGAGCCTCACGTGAGGTCACGGTTCTGTGCCACGTGGCATAACCGTTCCCTATTTCCTTGCCACAATCTTCTTTTCCAATTTTCAAATAATTTGCTTCCACTATTTTAGGGGATGATAACAACAAACGGTTACCACTCCTTCCCTTATTTTTCTCACGTGGTAACTCATCCCTTAACTGTCTTTCTTTCTTCTTTATTTGAACTTGGCCTCCAGCACAAACTTGCAAGGCCTTAACTTTTGACCCAAGCCTAGTACACTATTGGACCGAAATGGGCCTTACAAGCCATAGACACCACAAGCCTCCTTCGATCTCTGGCCTATTTGACCACGTGTCAGGCCTCCTAGGCCTTGTCAGGCCCTTGTGCCAATCATTCTATCGAACCAAACACAGCCTAAGAGTCTTAAAGAGACCAATCAAAGAGTGAGATGGAGGCCGAGCAGTGAGGCAGTAGCACTTGTGGGGAAATAAGGTTAAGAAGAGTCTTAAGAAGTTTAATCCATGATTGTTTCATTTTCACTATTAGAACACTACAGAGCAAGCGAAAAGATTTTGCAGCAAGATTATTAATATGTTTGTCGTACAAATATTTCACACGAGCTGCTTAAATCCAATTATTAATATGTTTGTTGTACAACCATTTCACACGAGCTGCTGAATTTTGACTGGATTAAGTTGGGTAAATCATTCCGGAGTTTGATATGACCGACTAACACCTGTGGATGGAACATAAGTAGTTAGGATCACACATGTATTTGGTTTCACTTTAATTGTATTAACTCACTGTTGTACTCCATGTTTTCATAATCCATGTTTTTTGTCACTATTTTCATATTCCTCATATGATGCTCATTAGTTGTCGTATATTTTTAACGTCTAGGTGATGTTTCAGTTACCCTCACCATCGTCTTTTATATCACCAAAGTCTGTTCCATCGGCAATGTGTCTTATATCTTCCCAAATTGGAAGAGACGAAGAAGTGGAAGAGGTATGGAATGGAGACAATGGAAAAGAAGAAGAGGTTATGAATGGTTCTCCAATAAAAGAGTGTGCTGATGGTAAAGAGGCAATTGGAAATTCTGAAGATACAGTTGAGGAACTAAAAATGGGAATAGAATTGAACAACCCCAACAAAGCTTATTTGTATTATTCAAAATTTGCTAAAGAAAAGGGGTTTGCAGTGGCTAAAAGATCTTTGAAAAAGGGAAAAGATGGAGTCTTAAGGCATGTAATTCTTGAATGCACCAAAGGTGGAAAGGCAAGGCCTAAAGGAGGCAACCCTGCCAAGCCACATCCACAATCAAAAGTGGAATGTTCGACTCACCTAAATATTTGTTTAACCCAGGAGGGAAAGTAGAGGGTAAGTTGGATTTTCTTGGAGCGCAATGATGAACAAAGTCCGGGAAAGTCTAGATTTTTTAAGAGCAATAGGGTACTTGATTTAAATGTGAAAAGTATTCTTGTATTGAATGACAAAGCTGGGATCAGGTTGCATAAGACTATTGACTCACTTCAAATTGAAGCTGGTAGACCTGATAAGGTTCCATATTTGCCAAAGGATTACTGGAATTATTTGGATAAGGTTTGTCATTTACAACTTACAGAAGGAGACACTGAAGCAATGTATCATTATTTCATGAGAATGAAAGCTGACAATGGAGACTTCTTTTATGCAATGGATTTGAATGAAAACGATCGACTAAGGAATGTATTCTGGGCTGACGCAGAGAGTAGGGCAGCTTTTAAGGATTTTGGTGACATCGTGACATTTGACACAATGTACCTCGTCAACAAGTATGACATGTCTTTTGCTCCTGTTGTAGGCTTGAATCATCATGGTAGCTCGGTATTATTGTGATGTGGATTTATCTCTCATGAAGACACAGAGTCATTTTCGTGGCTATTTAAGACTTGGTTGACATGCATGATGGGTTGTGCTCCCAATGCAATTATTACCGATCAATGCGCGGCTATGAAGAATGCTACAGAAAATATATTCCCCAATACCCGACATTGGTGGTGCATACGGCATATTATGAAAAAGGTGCCGAAAAAGTTGAGTGGGTACAAAGCTTATGAAAAAATTAGTTACCGTTCACCAAGCAGTTTACGATTCACTGACAAGAGAAGAATTTGAGACTGCTTGGGATTCGTTCATCAAAAAGTACGAGTTTCAGAGTAACACATGGTTACATGGCTGGTATTTAGAGAAGGAACTATGGGTGCCTGCTTTTGTGAAAGATGTATTCTTGACGGGAATGTCATCCACACAAAAAAGCGAGAGTGTGAATGCATATTTTGATGGTTACATTACTTCTATGACAACCTTGAAACAATTTATTGAGCAATATGAAAATGCATTGACAAAAAAGGTGAAAAGTGAAAAGCAAGAAGATCACAATAGTTGGCACTCTTTCATTCCTTGCATAACTAACGATGGGTTGGAGAAACAATTTCAAAGCATCTACACTCTTGCCAAGGTTAGAGAGTTTCATGATAAATTTGTTGGGAAAATTGTATGTTCTTTAGGTGAAACTAAAGTAGATGATGTTGTGACATTATATGAAATGCAAGAGTTGATTAAAATTGGAGAAAGAGGAGCAATTTCAGAAGTGTGCCATTGAGAGGAGGGCCACAAGCAAGCACACAGAGTACAATAAGAGGAGGGCCACAAGCAAGGGTTTTGGAAGATATACATCAAGCACAAGGTTGGGGAGGACCACAATCAAGTTTTATGGGTAATCAATGGCAGAGTTTGCAAGGTGTTCAACAAAATTTTTTACAAATGATGAATGGAATGAATAATGCCGAAGAGTAGAAGAATTGGTTGGGATGTGGACTGTCTATTTTTTTTTTGTAATGAATTAGGCAAGGCAATGGAATTAATGGACTTGTGTTCTTTGCTTTTGTAAATCTAGTTTATTGTGTCGTGTCCGTATGATGTCTGTATCGTATCGTGTCGTATCTGTTAATGGAACGTAATTGTTGGCACCTATTTTTTTTGGTTTTCTATGAATGAAGTCTTTGGCTTTGATTTGATTTGTATTAGCAGACTTATGATATTTGTTTGTATTAGAAGACTCTTTCACGGAATTTCTAATGTTAAAACTTTTCATTTATCTGGTTCTTGCATTGAGGTTAGTCTTAGTGGGTGATTCTTTTGACTAGACGTGTAAAGCCAGGGTTCATGTTAATGGACTTGTGTTCTTTCTGAAACTGCATATAAAAGTGCAGAAAAACTCATTTTGGGTGCTGAAAATGAGGGTAAAATTGCAAAAAATCTGATTTTTGGTTGCTGAAACTGCATGTAAAAGTGCAGAAAACTAGATTTTCAATGCTGAAACTACTGTAAAAGTGCAGAAAACTGAGTTATGCTTGTTGAAACTACTCTAGAAGTGCAGTAAAAGTGCAGAAAATTGAGTTCTTGCCGAAACTGCTGTACAAGTGTAGAAAATTGAGTTTCGGTCGCTGAAACTGCTATAAAAGTGCAAAAAATCATGTTTTGCTTGCTGCAACTACATGTAAAAGTGTAGATTTTTGGGTTTTGGGTTGCAAAAACTGTTTGTGTAATTGTAGAAAATAGGTTTTGGGTGCTGCAACTGTGTTTAAGTGCTAGTTCTGGAAAAATTTGGGCAGCATTTTCTCTATTTTCTTGCATACCCTACGTCTTAGCGTCTCATCAGACAATCAACTAGAAAGCCACAACATAAAACTAGGCGACAACATAAAACTAGGCGATAGAATAACCAACAAAAGTATTATCAAAGTATAGCATTAGTGCTTCTTCCATATTTGCAATCAGAATTTTCCTTGCTACTAATAACCAATTGAACAAAACTTGACTTAATATCATCCAATAACCAAAGCACCAATACAGATTGCTACAAAGCAGACTTCAATCTTTCTCATAGCCTTCTCATTCATTAAATAACCATTGTCCAAAACAAACTTGAAATTAACTGTTTTCCAGTACCTCGCCATATTACATTGGACATAACAAATTACCTACACACAAGGTGGGTAACTAGGAATATGCAAATTATAATCCCAATAAGGGGATGGATAACTAGAATACGGACTGCATTCTGTATGGCTAAGATGAGTTCTCTTAAGTTGTTGTTGTAAGGACCCGTAAATTTGCAATTTTTTTTTTCGGAATAATGTTGGGTAAATGTGAGGAATTAAATTTTGACTTAGATGGGTCAATTTGATAGTGGTAGAACGCATTGAGTGTGTTTAAAGTACATTTGAAAGTTTAGGGATGAAAGTGTTAAGGGGTGAGAGTATATAAGACTTCTTTGTCTTGCATTTTGAACAAAAATCAGCCATCTCTCTTCTCTAACAGCTGACCCTCTCTCTCTCTCACTCCTCTCCTTCATTTTTTCTTACTCCAAGCTCCAAAATTCACCAAAACCTCAAGTCCCCTTCAAGACCCACACCTAAAATCACCTCCTCTACGCGTATTGAAGCTCGTATTGCGTTTGTTTTGCACCAAAAGCTCACATTTCGGATTGGAGCTCATTGGAGGCTAGGGCTTTCATTTTCTCACTCATTTCAAGCTCAAATCTTGAGGTAGGAAGACAAAGTCTACTCCCTCTAATTGTATCTATGTGATGTATAGCACATATCTTGTTCTTGTTGCTCAAATCCATCTAATTTATCATTTGCTCCCAAAGTGGATTTGTTTGAGTTTGATTTTGTGATCTATGAATTGAGAACTTGTTTGATGTAATTGATGGTTGATTTGCACTCCTTTGATGTTCATTTGTTGCTCTACACATCCAATTTTTGGCCTATAACATCATATATGCACTTGGGGTCAATTTTCACCTTAAAGGGGTGAAAAGTTTGCTTGTCTGTGAGGTCTAGCTGCTGCCCGAGCTGCGCGGGCGGAATTGGGGCCGCCCAGGCGGAAAATCAAGCAAGCACACCAAAATTTGTTTTGTTCTGATTTGTTCCCCGATGCCCGTTTGGCCCCCGATTGTCCGTTTCTTCGTGTTTTTGACCCGTATAACCATTTTGAACACCGAATTCACCTTGATATCATAAATTTGACCCTTGGAAACGTGATTTAACAAATTTCTTGGTTTTATGAATTAAACACGCGTCGGTTGACGCTTTTTGGCGAAAACGCTGAACTTTTGGACTTAATGGGACTTTTGGGAACTTTTGAAAGACAAATTGTTTTGAGATGATATTAATGGATAAAATGAACTCTAGGGATCACCCGTTTGGTGTCCCTAGCCAGGGGTGCACGGAGCCCACGAAATCCAGCAGGGGTGCACGGAGCCCATGAAATCCGACAAGTGTGCACGGAGCCAATGAAATCCGGCAGAGGGACACTTCCCCAATAAAATGGATGAATATTTTCTTATGAAATGTCGGTTTTGATGTATTTGGATTAATTTGGCGTATTTGGCGAAAATTGGCTTTCGATATGCAAAAATGAGGATTTTGGTAAACACTTGGACATTGGTTGGATACCTAAAATTGTTTTGGGACACTTGAATACACTTTGGTTATTTTGTGGTCAAATTATAGCCTTCCGTTCAATTTAATCTTATACATTGGTCGTGTTTATCCCTATACTCATTCATTATGCATGTATCAAGTTTATACACCTAGCGTTGGTAGAATAGTTTTCCTACTGGGCTAGTGAGCTTAACCTATCAATTTTCAGGTACACGGCATGGAGCATGAAGTTGGGTGCTTGTCGAGTGACATTTACATGGAGCTTAAGCATGCATGAAGTTATTTTCCCATCTTTGTGTTATATTTTTGGAAAGATGGTTTTGTAACTTCTATAATTTATCTTTTGACTATTTGGCAATGTAATAACTTTTAAACTTTGTACTTATGCATTCGGGTTATGGACGCTAGTGGATAGAACTTGTTTATTCGGAATGGTGGGATTATATTATGTTGACTTTGACTATTCAAAAGGAAATTATGAGATCTTGACTTGTCCCACGTGGATTTTATTTACTTTTGGGTTATAAAATTTGAGGGCGTGACAGTTGTTGAGGTCAACGTTGAAATGAGGGAATGGTCC
This sequence comes from Vaccinium darrowii, assembly GCA_020921065.1. NCBI lineage: Eukaryota > Viridiplantae > Streptophyta > Magnoliopsida > Ericales > Ericaceae > Vaccinium > Vaccinium darrowii. The sequence continues at coordinate 29,270,934 of CM037160.1, forward strand.
GTTGAACTGGCAGGTCCTGTCATCTGCCGAATGTGAGACCTTTTGAATTGTTATCGCACCAACCATCAAATGCTTGCAAGGCTAGTCACAACAAACAACTAAGATTTTACTACATAATAAGATGTAGATGGAAAAATGATAACCAAAAATTGTTGGAACAAGTAATAGTTGTGTGGAGAGGCTTATAGGACCAACGTGGCATTTATAGTAGTATCGGCCAGGGTTTTTAGCACTCGGGCTAGCCTTGGTGGGGATGCACGGACCAGCTCTGCAAGCACAAACTTTTGTAGGCCATCTAGATGTGGTGTTTGAAGAAACAGAAGCCATGTCAGCTATACAAAAAGCAGTAGTTAAATTTTTGTAGAGAGAATGCCACTATGAGACACATAAATTAAGTAACTAGTAAGTTGAAACCATAAAAAGTGGACAAACCTAAAGGAGTAACGCCATTATCCGAAGTAGAAATAGAGGGATCTCGAGATTGTTACAACTTACAACGATTAGAAATTGTCTCAAAAGTCGCTTTCATTTCTAGTAATTAGAATCAAATTGAAGATCCCATTGAAAACTTTAAAACATGTGCAAGTACCCACAACAACTATAAGAAAATTTATCTCAGTTGGAACACAAGGGAATTTGATAAATCAACCTAGTTGGTTAGGTACTTGGCTACACGCATGGAACGGATCAAAACGGATACACACACTTTACTCTTCTTTACAAGCTACAGGTAAAGCATCATAAGTAAACAAAATTTTTGAGCACGAAAGAATACACACTGGAAACACAATTCACCTATCCTACAAGTTGAAAAAATTATCTAGAACCCTGATTACGAACCCGATTATGGATTTCAAAAAATTAGGGTTTTCGAAAATCACACAAAAAATTAATTATACCAACACAAAATGCACATTGCTTACAGACTAGAAGAAATTTTTTATACAGTACAAATCAAAATCACCAATGGCAGTGGTGGTTGGGTGCTCTTCTCTTCATACTCACGGTTATGGAATTTGAAAAAACTAGAGTTTCAGAATTCACACACACACACACACACACACACACACACAACGCACACAACGCACACACGCGAGAGAGAGAGACCTTGGTATGGCATCGGTTTGCCATACGTCTTCTTCGATTTGCCATCATCATGGTGGAGTCGCTGGTGGAGATTCACCGTAGTCGTGGTGGAGTCGTACGTCTTCTTCGGTTGGCGATCGTCGTGGTGGAGTTGGTCGACCGTATTCGAGGTCGTCGAAATCGTCTTCGTCTCCTCTCTCTCTCTCTCTCTCTCTCTCTCTCTCTTCAGATCTGGAGCGTAAAATTCTCCCAGCTTTGTCTTCGATTTCAAAATTTTTGTTTTTCTTTTTTTTTTTTCAGGGTAAAATGGGGGCAGGGCCCATGTGAGACATAGGCAAGGTGTGGGAGGGTGTGAGCAGCTGGGTGTGTATGTAGCATTATTATTGAGGGCCAATGAGGTATGAAAAGTTTGGATTGGGATCCTACCGTGCACCTAGTGAATGGCATGGTGCCATACACCTAGTGCACAGTAGGAAACCCTTGTCTGAAAAGTTCCTGAAAATATCAAGGAAACAGATTTAATGAAAGAGAAGTTAGCGATTCTAATGTTTTTGATGAATATTAGGTGTGTTTAGGCTTAATAATTTGGCAGAGTTGTTATTTTGTTACTCTTAAAAAAAATTAAAATTTTCATTTTTTTTTTTGTATTGTGTCAATTTTTATGAATCTTAGTTCATCTCGACGAGAAAATTTTAAAAAGTAAAAAAATCATGATGAAAATATTTAAAAAGTTTAAATTTTGATGAGGCTAATCTTCAACACCCCCGAATTCGCTAATCTTCAGCACCCCCAAATCTATTGGAGATTAGCCCCTAGAAATCACCCTAAAAATTTCCCAAAACGAAGTTGTTTTGTGCGCCAAAAGGGATAACAAAAAAATACTCAAAACTACGTCGTTTTGAGTCCTATGAACATAAGAGATAGGGTTTTTTGAAACTTAATCCCACTAGGTCAAGGGTTGAAACTTACTTACCACTAGGTCAAGTTTTATTTATTTATTTATGTATTTTTTGGAAAATTGAAAAAACCACGTGCATTATTTCTAGGTCAACTTTTTTTGGGAGTTTAGGCACTTATGATATCATACTGTTTCATAAAGTTTTAGAAGTTTAAGCACTTTAATAGGATTATGGGGATTTAGGAATTTTCATATGGTTTAGGGGTTTAGGCACTTTCATACGGTTTGAAAATTTAAGCACTTTGGATTTAGGATTTAAGCATTTTTTAATTTAAGCACTTTGAACAAAAAAAATAAAAAATAATTTGACCTCGTGGAAATTATTTTCTCAAAATTGGATTGAGTGGTAATTGCCTGGTCGATTTTCAGGGTGATTTCAGGCCATCTCCAGTGGTCTCGCCAAGAGCTCCGGCAAGACCAAAATGGCGAGAGTCTCCCCAAAAACGGCACCCAGCAGCCTCAGCAAAATAGTTGGTGCTATAGTACCTCGCCGGAAAAAAGGATAGTCGGAATAATCACGCTAAAATAATTTTGAGACACCCACAGTGTAGCTTTCGTTGAGACGACTCAATTGGTGCAAGATCTGTTGCCGACGGAGCTCCAGTGACGTCGCAAGTGCCGGTCAAAGGTGGCGCGTACCGGCAAGTAAGATCTACTCTCGCGCGTGTTTTGCACGCACCCGTCAGGTGGAAGGCGATTATGGTTTTTCTTTTCTTTTTTTTGGCTGAGCATTTTGGCTAGGCTATTGGCTGTTGCATCTCCTGAGTGACTTGCCAAAATAGGTTTTTTTGCACTTTTTCTAGCCATTAGAGATGCTCTGAGCTTCTGAGGGTTGGTTTCCAGCATCCCAACCCGATCTCTAGCGCCCCCAATTCCCGGTCGGGGCGGGGTCGATGCGTTTGCAAGTCGACTTCACGGTAGTGGACTCCCCGAGCCCCTACAACGCCATCCTTGGGCGGGGATGGCTCCACCCCCGTCAAATCCCAGAAGTCCCAAAAAAACAAAAAAATAAAAAAACAAAAAAATAAAAAATCCCACGAGCGGACAGCGAGAGCGTCACGTCCGTGTGCTTCGATGTCTCCGCCTCCCTTAACTCAAATTCTCTCCGCCTCTTAAATGAAACCTTCGATGTTGTTTTTCTGCGATTCGTCGCCTCTGCGGTGGTCCGTCATCCCCTGAACGATCGCCGACGAACTTTCAGGCATTTGAAATTCTTCATTTTTATCATCATTGCTTATTGGTGCAAAAGTCACTGAAACAAGGTAGGAAAGGGACTTGATCTTTTATCCTCGGTGTAATGTCGTTGATCCCGAATTTCGGGGCATCTCGAGTTGGCCGACAATTCTGGGTCCCTTTTGGCGAAGAAGATCGATTGGGCTTCGGTTCTGTTCAGAGGATCAATCAGACTTTGAAGGTTTCCAGGTTTTCTGAGGTACATTTCATGTTTTCTGGTCCTGTCATCTCTCTATGTAGAGCAAGTCCACCCGTTGGTGGGTGTGTCAAAGAGTAGCAATGTCGCTGTACCGGGTTGGTGCCATTTTGGTACAATCTCAAATTGAGATGACTGAATTATATTAATCTCATTGTTTGATGCAAATTGAATGGCTCGAATAATGTGGCAAGTTTGGCCACCGCCATATTGGATGCTGCACTAAGAATGGCATTGTCAAAATTTGACATTGATTTTTGGCAAAAGGGTGGAGAGGGTTTTGCCACTATTAATGCCAAATTTTGGCTTTGTGATTTGGCACAAGGGTGGACTTGTTCTTATCTGTCAATGTTATACACAAATGTAGTGAGACTTCCCAGCTTCTAAACTCTGTTTTATTTTTCTGAAACTGAGAGAGTGAGATTCGTGGGGAGTGGGGATGTAAGTAAGCAGGGGGTGTGAAGAACAAAAACTGTTCCAATGGTAACCAATACAGATGTATTGCCATGCATTGTGCAGCTCACACCATCTGTTGTTTTCGTTAAGAAGTAGTTCATCATTGGGATGGAATGTGTGATCTTTGTTCATTTGCTTGCTCTTCTCCTTTATGGTTTTGTGTGAACTCATTGTGTAATGACTAATGATGATGTTTTGGATTTCTAAACGACCTTGCTTTTCTTCGTGTCCCACATCGCCTGGGTACCAAAGTAACATAAAATATATAAGTGTGAGGGCACCCTCACTTCGATAACTAGCTTTTGGGATTGAATTCTACCCAAGACCATGTAACAGTCCCCTTTTATACACCTCCAAGAACCTATTCACAACCTTACTCTGTCCATTTGGTTGGGGCTGATATAGTGAGCTTGAGCACAGGGTAGTGCCTTGAAGTCTAAAAAAGTCCTGCCAAAGGATATTGATTACCACAACATCCCTATCAGACAGTATAGATGGAAGCATTCCATGAAGTCAAAACATTGTGTTCGTGAAACATAAGTGATATCGAAAATAGAATAAGGGTGGGTTAAGGCCATGAAATGACTATTTTTAAAGAATGTGCCCTCCACAACAAGATAACATATTTTCCGTGGAGAGGGGTAGCCCAAGTAGCCCGTCGATAAAGTCCATGGATATATCAGCCTGCAATGCCTACCTGGAAGGCGGATCGTACGGTAAAAGTACGAGGAATGGGACTGGGAATCTGGTACGCCACATGTCTAAATTGTGGAATGCTAGGATTAGGCTTATATATATAACAAAATCAAACTTACCCTTCCAAGGGATAAACATTTAATTAAACTCAAGTGTCATTTCCAAGTTATTCATTGGAATGTGCTATGGGCACCACCCAAGGAACTTTGAGCTATGACCTCCCTTTGGCTGTTCTTAGCATGGATGTAATCGGCATTGTCTCGCCGCAAGCTTCCAACGGTCATCATTTCATTCACCAAGTCAGTCGTGGCAACATCTTGTGCTAGTGTCACCAAGAGGATGGTAGCCAAATTCATAAGGAATCACGTCTTATGCCGGTATGGAACCCTTGAGAATCGTCACCGACAATGCCAATAATCTGAATAACAAACTGATGGGAGCGATATGTTCAGATTACGAGATCAAACACCAGAACTCCACTACTTATTGCCCACAGATGAATGGAGCAGTGAAAGCAGTCAACAAGAACATAAAGAAAATCATACGGAAGATGACGGATACTCATGCTTACTGAACTAGACATCTACAGAGCTACCCCTTATTCTTTGGTATACGGGAACGAGACGGTTTTACCAGCATAGATTGAGATCCCTTCACTCTGAATCTTTAGAGAATCAGACTAGAATACTAGATAATTCTAAATGTTGCCAGAGTTGCCATGATCAGTAACTCTGTTGAACAGGAAAAGGGTAGCGGCGGTCTACCACTCACAGTGCTACTGCTACCAAAAGAGGATTGCCTGATCTTTCAACAAAAACTCAGGACCTGAGTATTCAAGGAAGGAGACTTTGTCCTGAAGAAGATCATCTCTATCCAAGACGAAGGTCGCGGAAAGTTCTTCCCTAGCTATGAGGGGCCTTTCATCATAAAGATGGTTCTTTCAGGATCCACTTTACTCTTGACTGAAATGGAGGAGTTCGCGGTTCTCATCAACTCTGATTCTGTTAAGCGCTACTATCTGTAGTTATACTTATCATGTGGGCATCAAATGGTAAAATTCATATAGCAATGGAAGACCTTTATCTAAACATTGTATGCATTCAGAGTTGAGATTCACCATCGTGAAAAATCTTGCCTTAGCTAAAAGGATATCCCAACACTGGGTTTAGAAAAAAGAGCACAAAATGTATGTATACAAAGAAAAGAACAAAAAGAAAAGTGCACGAACACCGTCAAAAGCTTAGGTATTCACCATAAACGAATTGGCAATTCCAAGGCTTTTCCACACAAGATAGCTAGCTTCAACATTTTAATGCTCACATGATGAGTTATATTGCCCATGGGACAATGCGCAGCTATCATAGAGTATCTGAGCCCTAGGAGAGTGGACAGGGAGAGATCCCTATAAAAGAATAGCATGGCCTGAGGACACAATGAAAACCCTTAGAGGCATTGTGGGTAAGAACGTTGGGCCATGGCAAGATACTAAGCTGTCACTTGTCAGCATAGTGAAAACCCGAAAGGGCGCTCAGCTGTAGTGGGCCGAATATTCAGTGATCGGACTATGGGCTAACCAATTGTAGCGCAACAATGACAGAAACCGGCACCGGTGAAAACCTCAGTGGTAGTGGTGGCAATATTGGTTTGAGGAAAAAAAAAAGAAGAAAAATGAAAAAGAAAAGAAAAAGGGAAGCCATACGAGCCAGTGCAAACCGTATGGCTGTGCATGCTTCACTCTCTTGCCCTTTGTACTTCTACATCATGTACTTTTACATATTTTTGTTACTTTTCCTTTTTGACTAAAATACAAACTCCAATGAACTTAATTGAAGGAAAACTCCCCAGTGGCTCTACCATCAAATTTTATACCACTAACATTCTCTAGGACCCGAAGCAAACATGTTCTTGTATTTTGGTTTTGATTTTGTCACTTTAAAGATAATCCAGAATACTTTGTGTTGCCAGAATCTAGTTCTTGTCTGTCGAAAGTGCATCCATTAGGAAGAGCTAGCTCAGTAATGTATGAACAGCCAGATAAGGTCTGTCGAATCCTGAGATTGAGATGACAATATGATATGTAGTGTTCATACGGATTTATATGGATTTTACATCCACTTCATGGTTTATCTTAACATTAAGTCCAGTTTGTGTAGACTAATTGAGTATATGAATTAGATGGTTATATGTGTGATGTTAATCTTGCTGTCTTGATTTTATTTTTCTTTATTATTTATCTGGCTGCAGGATGGTATATTCGACATCTCGCCATCTACTCTTAGTTATTCAAGAAAGGTAGCTAAAGAGCCAAATGTTCGGTTGAATGTACGAGATGAAAATTCTGGTCGTGGAATAGATGTTGTCAGGCCATCTGATATCTTGGTAATTGAAACTTCCTGTTTATGGTTATTCTAGTTCAGGAAAAAGAAGTGTCAAGCTGCCAAGGCATGAGGAAGCTTGATTCGTTTTTACTGAACTTCTGGTCTGTCACTTGAGTTTCTCTATCAATTAATTATATAATTCTTGATGCAGGCTTATGATCTTGTTCAGGGAGCACATGTAAGTCTTATCTCTTTTGCATTTTGCTTGTTGTAGAGAAACATAGTTCTGCTTCCAAAGTTCTAAAGCTTTTCATCTTAACGTATTTGAGGCATGGAATATTTCTATAGATTTCGATAACCTTTTTGCATGGTTTGTAGCTGCCTCTTTGTGGTTTCATTCATTTGTTTTATTATAGACATGAGCTACATATTGATCATGGTCTGTCGTAATCTAGTTGTGGGCTATTATTCGGTACTTTGTTCTTCCAGCATACCTGTCAGCGTAATCTAGTTCTCCTCCAAACATTTTTCTCCTTGCCAACATGCTTCGTGTGTTATGGTATTACAGACTTGTCTTGTATGCCTTGAAATGTATAATATACAATTGACAGGCAGCTTTATAATACTCCTTTATTGAAGTTACAGAACTCAAGTGTCAGATTGCTTATTTATTCCATGATTTTTCAAGGGAAGGTCCAAGTAACAAGCTGGACAAGTCTTTTAGCTTTCTGATTTCACTTTCAATTTTATCTCTTAATACTATTTTATGGTATGCAACAACAAAGGATGGATATATATCAGTTGATCATGATTAGGCGTCTGTTGATATTGATAAACATGTGAACTGCTGCATGGTTGAACTCCAACTCTTCACGTTGAATGTTCCAGTTTTCATTTTTTATTTTTGGGATGTATGTGGTTCTATTGCTTGTCACACTTCCATAATACTTGGGATTATATTTAATGCGTGGTAAAGGTTAAGAGAAAAACTTCGCGACGGAACTTTGGAAGTCTGAAAGGATCATTTTCATGCCTGCGAAGCTCAATACTTAGTTAATCATGCATAAGGAATTGGAGCATTATAATGTTGTGAAGTAAGAGATTATTAGCCAAGCACAGAAAAGTGTATGTGCTCTGACAATGGAGATTCTTGGGTTTTTGACACTTATGCATTAGAAAGTGGAATGTGTCCTGGTCCAACTTCTCAGTGGAATGTGTGTAAACTTCTGGTCAAAATGCAGAACATGTGCCATAGAAAGATGCTTTACTGCTGAAAGTGTTGGAAACTTTCTTATTGGCCATTTGATTGGGCTCGTTTATGAAAGCAAACTATGGGTGCACAGGTAAGATGGAGTTATATCTTGGACAAGTCAGTATGTGATCCACCACCAACAGCTGTTCTCCTTCATGGCATTCTAGGTTGCAGGAAGAACTGGGGTAGGTACTATGTTTTTCTATAACCTCTCCCTTTTGTACCATCCTCTCAACTCATAGAATATTATGATATCCCTGAAATTAGCTTTTACCATCAGCTATTTCTGTTGAGCGAGCCCAATGCTCACAGAAAGATTTTGTTTCTTTGACTCAATCTGTCTTTTTTGAAAGTAAAAAGTGATTGATCTTGTTATGAAACATCCAACTTAAAATCAATTGGCAATGAGTGAATAGGCTGCCCTAGGCTTATATACTAGTTTTTGAAGGTTATAATTAACCAGTGTGGGACAAGCTCTAACACTCCCCTGCATGTGCGATCCCTGACTCGTACGTGGAGAGGGAAAAAATGGATCCATGACACAGGGATCACAACAAACAATGAAAAGGTGTGCTTAAAGCACAAACAACGGGGTAATCAATCAAGAGTGTCTTGTCCAAAAGCCTAGCTCTTATACCATGTTAAAGCATCCAACTCAAAACCAATTGGCAATGAGTGGAGAATCTGCCCAGGCTCATGTACTAGCTTTGGAGGTTATAATTTAACCAGTGTGGGACAATCTCTAACAAATCTCTTGTTAACAGCACTTAGAGTAGTTTGTGTAACTTAAAAATTTGTAGTTTATCTATCATCTATGGTCTATATGAATCCGAACACTCTAATATTTTACGGGCATGAGTTTGCTCCTTGCCTGCTGTGAGACCTACTTAAATTTACTTCCTCAATTCAAGCATTAGAAAACTTCGTTGGATATTGGATCGTTTTGAAGATGATAGTAACTTTTATGAACTGTTATAAAATGTTGAACATCTTAATCTAACAGGAACCTTTGCTCGAAGATTGGCACATGAATTTCCCACATGGCAGGTACATTCCTGTGAATATATGCTTGTTTATGTTTTTAATTTTGGTCTCCGTGTTTTTGTTTCGTGTCTTTACTGGGAAAAGGCTCAGTTATTCTTCTTTCTCTTCCACGCGTAATATGCAGATTATTGGGATATTTGTTGCACTGTATCAATTCAAAAATTAGATAAAGAAATTTCTACGGGTGGATATGCTCATTGGGATAACTGAGATACTCATTATGATAATAGCAATTACTGTTACTACTTATGTTTTCCTTGAGCATAAACTTCTACTGTTTATTCATGTAATTCTAGTGTTATCATACTTGGAGCATGGTACTCTAGCTGAATTTACCTGGTAGTGATTTCAGTTCTGCGGTGTACATATTGAACACATCAAGTGAAACAATCAATTGACTTTTTTCAGACGTTTATGATTTATTATTGCAAGAACAGTTTTGGGGACTTTTAATGATTTGATTGACATGTTTTACTCCAAAGACAATGAGTACTATACTTTTATTGGATACTGTAGCCACTTCCCTGGTTTTCACCTTTTCACTGTGGGGCTACTTTTTGCTTTCTTTTTCTGTCTGTTTCCATGTTGTATGAGCAACTTATTCTTCCTCTATATGACATTGAAGTGATGCCCTCTACACTGCAGTACGGCAGTACCCAACCAATTTGGCGAAGAGGGCCATAATTGTATGATAATTTGGTGTTGTAAATCTTTCAGTTTCAATGAAGATAAGATCTTGGGTTTACTGGGAACAGTAAGTTATATAAAGTTAGTTAGGCACCTTGACATGAATACATCACCAAACGAAGTATATTGGAAATTTATTATGGAAAAGATTATAACAACTAAGCTGATATGCTCTTTTTCATGAGTTCGCATGCACAAGTTAGGGAGAAGCCAAGAATCAAGGTTATATGCCCCATTACCTCTTGCACCAGTGCTCTTCAAATTGAAGCATTAGCATCAGGACTTTATACTTCTGCTTGTGTCTTAAGGAAATCTGCTTTTATTCGGAAGGTTCTTTTGTTTTATTTTATTATTGTGGAAACTCATTCTTCTTGAAATCCCACTTAACAAAGTGGACAACAAAAACATTTTTCCCTTTTTGGATATTTCTTTGGTTTATTTGGCCTTTGTGATATGTAGGAGGAAAATGCCATATTTGGCCATGTTAACGCGTAAATTGCTACCACTTATTAAGCGCCACTTTTTGAGTTATTCTTCAAAATAGAAGTTACCTATTAAATACAACAAACTAATGGGCCTTTCTTATGTTGACTTTGAAATTTGATGACTGTTTATTTTAGTTTGTTACGTTGTTCGAAACCTTCTTGACATTGAATTGTGATGACACAGTTTCTCTTGGTAGACTTGCGGTGCCATGGTGATTCAGCAGCAATCAAGAAGTCAGGTCCCCATACTGTTGCATCAGCTGCTCTTGACATCTTAAAGCTTGTGCGTAATTCTTGACGTCGGCTACTTTGATATGCATGGAGATATTTTCGCTTCTGGATTAGCAGGATCTAAAAGAAAACATTCTCTCAAGTCTTTGTATCTCTTGTGCATGGGCTATTAGCCAATTATGCGTATCATATTCTTTTCGAGTCTTTATTCTCTTTTATTTGTTCCCTCCATACTAGTTTTGTTCTGAAGTTAAAACATGGTTGAGTTTCATCTTTTAGGTCATCATTGTGGTGGAAAAGTTGTCTGTTTGCAAACATTTGGCCACTCGGTCTTTTTTTAACTATATGATAACTAAGCGGTGCTATATGGGTAGCACTATGGATGTAATGACTTTAAAGAATCTAGATTAATCCAGCTGGAGAGTAGCACCTATGTTTTTTTCCTGAGTTATTAATCAGGTCCTTCTTGAGGTTCAGTGACGGAGTGCAGTGCTGTATAGTAATGGCAATTCATCGGTGCTTGTTGTCTTCTATAGATTGTACGTATAGCATCTCAGTCACAAGTTCAGTGCAAGTGAGGTAGTGCGAGAATGACAATTTGAAACTTCTTAGGATGAGCATCTTGAGAGCATCAAAATGAAATGGTGTATAAAAATTGGTTATTGGACTCACTAATATATAGGAGTTGTATAAATTTTATTTGTGTGTTGTTTGTGACACTGAGTTCAGATTTTATTTTATTCAAATAACAATACTAGCAAAGCTTAAACGTTATGAGTTAAGCTAGATTGGCGGCAAAGACTACATTTTTTATCCTCTTAAGTTGCAGTTTCATCTGTCATCATCGTCATTTTGAATTTCTCATAACAATCAGTGCATATACTTGAAGTGCCTGGACTAAAATCTGTATTCATGCCCTAGGAAAATTGGACACACATTCCAGAGGAATTCCCCGAAAGTTAGCCTATTCACAGTTTGAGTGCAGCTGCATTATCCCATCAATACGAATTATATGACCAAGTACAGCATTATAACATTTAGTCTCCCACTATGAACTAAGGTTCATGGTGTTTTCATCAAAACATGCTTGTACCAGCAGATTCATTGGTTTCCCAACTAGTTTCTCTAACATCTTCACTGCGATATGCATATGTAGCATTTCACTAGTAGATTTCCTCTTGTAGAATACAAAGCCCTCTGATGTGGGGTTTTGACCAGATCCCTGCTGGATGATCACATGTAAAGAATTGACCTTGCCTCTGTTGCCGTATTGACTTCACTATATACTGACTAATTCCTAAATTGTTTTTTCTCCGGAGTAGCTTGGGAAGCTTAGACTAACACCTCGAGTTGTAGTTGGTCACAGCTTTGGAGGAAAAGGTACTTTTAGCAGTCGTTCTTTTGTAATGTATTTAACAAAGAGCATGACAGATCCCTGTTATAGAATAATAATTTTACGGAAGCCAACTACGTTATCTGTAAACCTATTTTATGCAGTTGCCTTGAGCATGGTGGATCAAGTTGCGAAGCCACTGGGACGACCTGTCAGAGTAAGTATGAATATTTCTTCCAATTCGACAAAGATATTTATGAACTTTGGAATTTCTTTAGATAGTTAGCGACGAGATTCATAGTAAGAGAATTAGAGAGGTAAGAAACGATATGGAAAGAGGAGACAGTAACTGAGGGTTCTCTCCCTCATTGGGAGACTTCTAATCAGGTTACTTGAGAATCATCAGAACCACTGGAAACTGCTTTGTATCTAGATTTAAAAAAAAAAAAAAAAACACTTTTTCAAAAGATAGAAGATTATGAAGCTATACATATTAGTTGTGTACACATGAAAATTTGTCTTGTGCGTCCATCCTTGAATCCTCAACCATGATGTGATATTTTGAGATTGTTATTCGTTTTAGAAAAGTAGAGACAGAGAAGGAGTTCACATCAGGAAACTTTGGAAAAAATATAATGAGCAACAAGGAAGCAAGCCCTGATACTGAGCTAGATTTTGTGGAAAGAGAAACAAAGAAGAGAAGAAAGATGTGCAGAAATTACTGGGAGAGTAACTTAGAGTTCTCTCCCTCATCACTACAAAATGAATTGAAAAAGTTCTAAATACAAAAAGGCCCTTAATGAGATAACATATAGCTTAACATCGGTTGTGAATAGAAGCTTAAAGGCTATATTATCAATATAAGCTCATGACAGTTTGGACATTGACTCTAAGACATACACACACAGCAAAACAAAACAAAAAACTTCAAGCTATTCTGATCATGCGGAAGACTTCTTGGTCTAATTGGTTCACTTGCTTATTCACTCAAAGTAAGCAAGTAGCAAGACAAAAAATAAGCACAATATTCAAATAAGCACAAACTAAGACCGCTGGACAATAAAATGTCATAAAAGTGAAACCCATTTACTCAAGGTGTTTCTCCTTTTTACAATAGCAGGATCTTCTTTCAAAATGTAATTCTCTTCTCCTTATTTTCTGTATTTCCTATGTCCTTTATATTCAGTGTTCTAAAAGTCGGCCTAGTCGGCCGACTAGTCGGCGACTAGGTCGGGGTCGTGCCCTCACCGACTCGACTAGGGCCTAGTCGATCCAAAAAGTCACTGACCGACTTAGTCGGGGTCAAATCGGCGACTAGTTGGACTAGTCGGACAAATCGGACAAGTCGTACGTCGGAAAAAGTCGACAAATCGGAAGAAATCGCAAAATCGGCAAAAAAAAAACAGAGTTTGAAAAAAAATTGGGCTGTAGTGTAACCCGATTGAACATCCAAAACGCTGCTGCAGCAAAAAATTTGGGCAGAGAGCTCTCGCTGCTGCTGCTTCTTCTCCGGCGAACGATTGCTGCTGCTGCTGCTTCTTCTCCGGCGACGGCGAGAGCTCTCTCTCTTCTCCGGTGACCCTCTTCTCTCTCGCTCTCGCTCTCTCTCTTCTCTTCTCTCTCGTTCTCGCTGCTGCTGCTTCTTCTTCTCCGGCGAACGATTGCATCAGTGATCTTCCACTGTACAGTTTCCCTCTCTCTCTCTCACTCTCTCTCTCTCTCTGCGTGTATGCGTGTATCTATGAGTACCGAGTAGTTTTTTGACTTTTTTATTCATCCACTGTACACTTGAAATGGGGTGTCATCGTTCGACACTTGTTCTACACTTGTAGATATGTGGTCCCCTTTAGATACGTGGTCCCCTTTTTCAACACATGTTCTGTGTTGGGCATCTGAATCTAGACCACCTTGTTGGGCTAATTTAACAAATTCATAGACCGGTCTTAGCTTTTTTTTTTTTTTTAACAAATTCAACGTGGGTGTTTCTGTTACTACATTTTATTGGCTGTGTATCAATAAATTAATAAATCAATAAATTAACACACTCCACTAAACAGATTGTAAAAAACAGATTGTATTTTGTTGTTGACTTACTCAAAACTTTTGAGGGATGAAGGAAAATATATATTTTAAAATAAAAAAAATCCAGCCGACTAGTCTCCGACTAGTCCCCGACTAGTCCCCGAGTCGCTAGTCGGCAGCCATTCGACCTGGGAGCGACTAGCGACTTTTAGAACACTGTTTATATTTTTCCTCATGTTAGTTTCAATAATTGTTTGTCATTCCGCAGGTTTGGGTTTTAGATGCAACTCCTGGAAAAGTTCGAGCTGGTGGAGATAAAGAGGATCATCCTTTCGAACTGATCTCTTTCCTGAGGACATTGCCGAAGCAGGTGAGTTTATTCCTTTTGTTGCATAGCATTATTAGGTTGTCCTCCTCTTGCTTTTTCACTAGACTTTTCTATTCATCGTTAGGATTTATTTTGCCTTAACATTCAAACATGAAATTTGAGGGAATTATTTTTATTGTTTTATGAGATGCAACCTAATATTCCAATAAGCATAATAACTATGGTGATTGAGTCAAGTGTAACTGTTGTGGTGTTCTATGATGTGGAGTCACTTAGAGCTTAGGCAACTCAAGGTGGAGGAGAGACAAGACACTCATAATATGAGAGAGTGGTTTGTGCAGTAAGGAAATTGGTATCTTATCTTCGAATTTGTATATTCTTGTCTTTCATATTTTGTTTGGAATATTTATATCTACTTGGTCAACAAGAAGTTTAGTTCATAATATTACACTGGCTTTTTCATCAAGGGTATTCTAGGATTTCCAGTAGTAGAAATAAGGTTCTAAGCCACGGGACTATGCAGTTGATTTCGAATAATGAAAATACTCCCTCTGTTTGAATTGTTGGTACTTGGTCCTTTACGGGTCCCAACTTTTTAAGGAGACCAGCAATAAATACATTCACACTTGAAAAGATACAATCGATTTCTACCAATATCCTTATATTTCAACTTTTGAATGAGATCATTGTTATTGGTAAATGGACTATTTTGGAAGATTGAATACATTTGTTTTGACTTTTCAAAAAGGACCAACAATTTGGAACATCCCAAAATAGAATAAGGGATGAGCAGTCTGGAATGGGGGGAGTATTTGTTAGCGTGCATCTCTTATATCGTGTTTGTTGTTAGAGGGAGTACCTCGATTATTTCAAGCAAGTTTGTGGATTCATGTTGATTGGCATTAGTCGATATGCTTCTCTGCATCAATGGTGGTTGGTTGGAGATGAAGGAGAGGAATTAAGAGTTGTTTCTTAGGATTCGTTTCCATATGGGCTGTTATTTATAGGAATCACACCTATGTCCATCTCCTTCGGGGAGTGGTGGTGGGGGGCTGACAAGTAGCTTCAGGTTGAACCTTAAAGGAAGGTCTATAAGAGGTTAGGTTTTGGTCAAAGGTCTCCCTTCCTCCCCAAGACTGGTCATATGTCCTCCCATCTACGAGTTTCTAGCCCTCAGACAAACTCTTAAGCTCATGCTTCCAATTTACAAGCCTTTCGATGCTCCCAAACGAGGTACATAGGTTCTGGTGTCAAAGTTCTGATGCCATCTTACTATTTATTCATTGAGTCCATGCAATTGAGTATCCCTTGTTAAGGATACGTTGGCGACATCTCCGTTGTCTTTGGAGAGAGCCTTGGCTTAAAATCTTATTGAAGCATCGCTAAGGGCCGTACTTGCAAGGTCCTGGCGGGGAATTAGTCTGTAAGTGCTTAGCTGTTGATGTCTTGATCCTCAAGAGGATGGTGGTGTTTGGTCTTCCCAAAATTAGTCTTTATGCGCTTAGCTGTTGATGTCTGTTGATGTCTTCCTTCTCAAGAGGATGTTGTTGCCTTGTTAGGCTGACATTGTGAGGCCATTTAATTGGTTACTGAGCAGCCATGTTGTATCATGTGCCGAAGTCCCATGAGACAGTCTTGGTCTCACGTGGCAACGCCACATGGCATGGCAGGTCACTGGTCGAGCACCATGTGTGATTCAATCATGCAACATTGCATCTCACGTGAGCGTGCCACGTGTTAGGAGTGACATTCGATGAGCGATGGCCATCGACCACTCTGTCACATGCTGAAGCCAGATCTACACATTTCGTGGTCCAGTCCTTGTGGACCAAAGATGGCGTGTCGCGCATGTACATGTCAATTGTGTTAGGGCTTCCATTGAGAAGCTGCATTTGTTGACGGTTGGGGCGTTGTTTACTGGAGGAGGAGGAGATAGGACTAATGTTAATGAAGAAAGAGTAAGTAGTGCCACTTTCTCTTCTTCTTTGTGCTTTCTTACATTCTAAAAGTTTGGTATGTTTTCTTTGTTAAAATTTGTTAAACGAGAAATTAGGAAAACAAAAACTCAAGTTGTATGGACTGGAACAGTCAAAATTTGTCATTCCAGCGTGTTTTGTAAACATTTGTACTGCTTTGGTGGAAAGAAGATGAAAACATTGCTCTTTTTGTCATGTGTACTTTATTTTTTCTGGTTGGTTGGTTAATACTGTATTTACATGTTAACAGTCAATTCTGTTTAGTTACTTGTAATTATTTTTTTGAAGGAAGGTTGCTTCAAAGCGGGATGTGGTTGTTGCACTTGAGCGACAAGGGTTTTCGAAAGATGTGGCACAGGTATGTCTTCAACGTTATTACATTTGCATGCTTATAATCTAGTTGGCTTACTCT
This sequence comes from Vaccinium darrowii, assembly GCA_020921065.1. Lineage (NCBI taxonomy): Eukaryota > Viridiplantae > Streptophyta > Magnoliopsida > Ericales > Ericaceae > Vaccinium > Vaccinium darrowii. Next base: position 29,287,647 of record CM037160.1, read on the forward strand.
AAGTTTTGATGTGCGCACACTCTTGGTGGAAGATATCAGTACAGCTTGTATGTATAATTTCTTTAGTTATGATCCCAACGATAAAACTGGACTACAGCTTCGCTTGATTTGAGTTGTCAAAACAGTTTTAGTGGCTCTTACCTATACTCAAGTAGGAGAAACTTGAGATTTTTAATCTTAATTTCTAGTCCTGTTTGGTACACTAAATCCCCGTCCTTGTGATGGGAGAGTAGGAGAACAGCTATGGTGATTGAAGTTATGTTTACCTGATTCTCTTACGATATTGGACCTTTAGGGTCATGAAACAAGAATTGGAGGGGAGGAAGTTCTGTTGCTAGGCAGCTGGTCATACCTACATTGGGTTTTGGATAAGATGGTTCGCCTCCGTCTCTGATGCAACTCACGCGAGACGAGGGGGTGTGGCTGGAGAACTTGATTGGGAAATGGAAATGGGCCTTTCAATTGGAAAGTCAGTTAAACACTTTACTTTTTTCGCATAGGTTTGGGGTTGGTGGAGACAATATAGGTTGAGGCTTTGCAAGTTTATTTTGGTGAAAAGTTACAGTTTATGATGACCCCAAAGCTGCTATGTAGGGTGCTTTTCAGCATAAGTTTTGGAAAAAAACGACGATGCTGAAATAGATTTTAGGTTTAAATTTTAGAGAGGGTGCTGGACCAGTTGTTTTGACTTTGAGAAGAGTTTGTTTGGTGAAGGCTCAAAGGAGGTTATGCAATTTGCAATAATTATTTTCGTGCTACAAGATTATTTTCTAGAAAAGATTGCATTTGTCGAATATCAATATTTTATCACCTTTATATAATGTGAAGTGGTGAGGTTTCTGCATATATACGGGCGAATTTCTGTTTGCTGTTATCTCTTGAATTAGCTATTATTATTTTCAGCATTGCTTACCCTTACGATATTTGCTCAGCTTGTGTTCGTTTAATCGTTTCAAACCTAAGAACATAGTCATTCAGTTTGACAGTTATTTCTTCTGCGTTCCTCATTCATAGAGTTACATGTTCTTTAGGAACCTTTGTGATGCCTGGTTAAACTTGCAACCCAACTTCCTTTCGGCACTTGTGAATACATTCACCTTTCTGAATGAGTTTCTATCTCCTTTGATGATATCTACCTTACATTCCTGTCTTATTTATTTTCTACCTTTTATTGCTGGCATCTATTTCTGTTTAACCCGTGATAGTGTTGTCACTAGTCTCTATAATTTTGTTTTTTTTGGATATGGTTTTGTTCCCAGTGGGTGGTAACTAACCTCCGAGAGAGCAGCCCTTCTGGTTCATCACCATCAAGTTTCTCATGGGTGTTTGACCTCAACGGAATTGCTGAAATGTATCAATCATATGAAGAAACAAATTTGTGGTATGCACCACTTAACGCATGTTGTCAAATCTGTTGTCTTTTCCTTTATGAAACTATTTTTGTACTTTCTTGCCTCAAAATCGGGATGAATTCTTTTGGATGGTGTAGTATGAGGTTTCACTAGTTCTAGATAGAGGATGATGCTTGCTGCTAAGCTGAAAGAAAACTTGTAAATCCATCCCATTCCTATAGTTAACTTGTCCATGAGTCTTGAATTTTGTAAAATTGTTACAATATGCTAATTAACTATTACTCCTAGATTTCAACCAGTCCAAACATTTCTTAAAATGTCGTACTTCCTATAATTAAGATTAAACGCAGTGAGCACTAGATTTCGACCAAGTCAAAACATTTCATTAAATCTCTTCTTGCCTAGAATTAAGGCAGCTTAAATATTTTCCCTTTTTCTCTCTAAAAAATATTTCAAAATTAATCTTATATGTGGGAAAATTTATCCCCCTTGTCAAGACCAGAATATTCACCAAAAACCTAACACCTACCAAAATGAGTATGAAGAAATTGTCTGGGAAAGGTGAATTATTAATGAACTATCAAACTGATAACATTAGTCGGAAGTAATTATTTAATAAAAGCTCTTGACATATCAGAATGGACAGAAAAATAGAATCCATCACTGGATTTTTTATTTGGGTTATTACATTTGAGTCAGGGTTGACAAGATTGATTGGGTTGAGCAAACCCATCTATAAAACCATGCCAATCTCGTTGAAGACAAGGGCCATCATCATCCCCTTCACTGGAAGACGGGATTATTTGTTTGTTTTTAAGAACTAAATATGTTTGGAAAGAACATTGTTCCTTGATGTGGGGTGGTGGTGCTCTCTTGATTGAATCTCCACCAGCTAAGGAAAGCATTGGCACCCTATTGTAGGCACATGTCTTAAACACGAGAGGAGATGAAGGAGAGGATACTAGTACAACCATTGATGCGCCATTGGGAATTGTATACTAGAAAACCAAATCATTTTTGACTTACTCTTCATTCTCGTTTTATGTAATATATTGTTTGAGGAGATGGTAATGTTAAGTTACCAGTTGTCCCAAAAGCTTAAGTTATTTTGAAATAAGCCCAACAATGTATATCAAGCCATCTAACACCCTTCCTGACTTTCAACCCCATCTTGCACCTGGAGATGAAAATTTTCATAGATACACCAAGCGAAAATGCGAAGGGGAGAAGCAAAATGCAAATGGGGAACAAATGCAAACGAAGGGACTTGAACCGAAGACCTCTCCCAATCAGAGGTCTGATACCATATTAAGTTATCAGTTGTCCCAAAAGCTGTTAGGAAATGGGTCCAACGATGTATATCAAGCTCTCTTATAGTAACTACTTGGGTTTGTCGTGACAAATGGCTTAGATCGGCTGCTAGCAGAGCTTGTGGTTGAGGGGGATTTTGGTGTTAAGTTGGCAAGGTTGGTCGTGAAGTCTCAAAAGCTGTTAAGAAATGGGTCCAACAATGTATATCAGGCTATCTTATACTCCCTCCGTTCCAAAATAAGTCTCTTTTGGGACTACGTGCCATTTTCAACGGCTTATATCTTTTAATTTATAATAGTATTTATGATTTTGAAAATTTTGTGTAATAGAATTGATTATGATCTATCAAACATGATCCATAATGCATATTTTTTGAGGTGCACTAAAAGATTTAAGCAGTTGAAAATGGCACGCAGTCCCAAAGGGGACATTTATTTTGGAATGGAGGGAGTAGTAACTACTTGGGTTTGTCGTGACAAACGGCTTGGATCGGCTGCTAGCAGTGGTTGAGGGGGATTTTGGAGTTAAGTTGGTAGGGTTGGTCGTGAAGCAGTTGATATACTATCATAGTGTAATATTTCCTCCCCCAAATTTGATTCTAGAAGCCATTATATCTTTTGTGCTTATGGTCAATTACTCAGACACCTATATCATAACATATACATAAGGGCAAAATTAACTAACTACATACAAAGGGGATTTCAATGTAAGTGCATCGTATGAGTAGGACTCCCCTCAAATGAACCCTCTGAGGTAAGACCCTCATTTAATTTTCTCTTGCTTGAATCTAAACTCCCATAAACAAGTTTTTTTGACAAAAAAAAGAAGAAGAAAACTTTACATTGAAGAAGGTAAAACAAAAAAGCTAAACATTGCAGACTTCATGCCTCCAGCCTATTGATTTCCTCAAACCTTGCAGAGTCTTGTATATTCAAGGGCCTTCCTTGCTTGCAGGACTTATTTTCTTTTCTTTTTTTTCCCCCTTTTAGTATTGCTTTTTTCGTATCATATTTTGGATATAGTACATGGAGCTTTTTCATCGGCGCTTCGATACATCCAGGAAAATAGTGGAAGATGTGCCTCGAGGAGTACATGTTAACTTTTTGAAAGCAGAAAGGAGCTTACACAGGTGGGCCCTTGAGGATCTTCAGAGGATTCACGTTGCTGAGAAGTTAGCGGCTGATGAGGGAAGTGGAGTTGAAATGCATGTGCTTGAAGATGCTGGCCACTGGGTATGTTACCATTTTAATCCTTCATAGAGAATTTAATCTGTTTTGTAGGATATGGTTAAAATTCTTACATGCATAATCCCTGAAGAACATCAGTGTTCTCATTCATTTAGTTGTTGCAGGTTTGTCAAATTATGAGAGCGTTATGTTGAGTGGCCCATGTCATTGCTCTGCTTAAACCTAGTTGTCTACTTATACGAGTAACTCAGTAGGTGATTAATGTTTTCTAGTGCGGAGTGAGTTTGGGGCAAATGGGGATGTTAAGGCATCCATCTCGAAACTAATTGGCAAAGAGTGCAAAGAATGACATGGGTAACATAGTCTTAGAGGTCCTATTTTAGTAACCTTTGACAATCTCTAACAGTCCCGTGCAATGGTTTAGAATCGGTTGATATCGATCTCTGTTGCAATTACATTAGTTTGGTAATTGGTTCCCTTTTTGTTCTTGTCAACCCTGTAAGGCACAGTCCAGCCCACATGTAAAAGGACGGAAATATCCCTCAGAATCTGAACAGTAGCTTCAGTACCCTTTGGGGACGAGGTCATTTTGGCAATTTAGGGTGGATCCAATTTGAAGGGAAATATGGTTTGGTCAAAATGGGAATAATCCAGCTGGCTAAATAATCCAATAAGAAAATATCCAATAAAAAAAAAAAAATCCAAACCATGTCTTAGTAGAATTATGTTTGGGGCTAAGACAATGTTTTACCATGGTGATCTAATGAATCCACACCCAAGATTAACGTTCTATAATAATAAACTTATAATGTCACAGTTCCTATCACCACGTCCACCAATGCAAGCATGACAATTAGAACCATGACCTCCATGGCCACCACAACGACCATGAGGAGACCTCTGTCAGGAAGTAAGGTAAAATACTCAAAAAAAAAATGGAAGTGGAGGCAATCACAGGAAAGCTAATGAGCATAATGGCCAAGAGTAGACATTAACAACAGTTGGTAAGGTCTTGCTAGCAGTGTTTAATCTTTGGATTAACGAAGATGTGAGTTCTAAGATGACTAAGAATGCAGAACTAATGACTGTTATGAATAGAATCACCAACTTAGAGTGAGATCAAGTCTGGGAGGCTGTGGAATTTGCCAGCAGTGGGAAAGGAAAAGCGTTGAACCTTGAGAATGAGAATATGGGGACTGTTGTCTTTAGCAGTTATATTGCTATTAAAGGAGATTTTGGCATTAGGAAAATGAAATATATTATTGAGGGAGAATGTCACTGCCAACATCTTCCAATATTGCAACTTAATACATCCGTTTCGAAGGCCCAGTTTGAAAACATCTTTTTCTATTCCAACCAAAGAATGGGTTAGGCCCTTTGTTTCAAGGGCTGACTGGTTGGGTAAAACAGGGACCCTTTTATCTTGCGTCGGCTATGCATAATAGTGCTGGGAGCTACTTCGATCTTTTTCTCTATAGTAAGTTTGTGATTGATAATAGCTGGAGAAAATTCATTAGCCTTTCCAAATATAATGATGAAAAGTCATATCGCAAGTTCCATCCACCGCTCGCAGGCATTAGAGGTCTAATGCCAAAGAAGAATACAACGCACTCACCGGTACTACCTCCGAATTGCTATAGCTTTTCTTACTTGCTATGCAATGTAATGGTGTCATTTTCTTATTGATTTGTCCTGCACTGTGATACTTCATGCTTAATGCTACACACTTGGAGACCACTTTTGTGTTCCGTGCCTGCTCTAAGTGCATAGAAGTTGACTTACCACTTCCTTCGTGACCTCATCATCCCGGGTAAATTGCTCATTCGACTTGTTTGTGGCAACAATCGAATGGAAGACATTTTCTGTCATGCCCCTGTAATTAGGCATAAATATAAGTATAAAAAGAAACTAACCAACTAGTATCTTCTTTAAAAAAGGGAAGAAAAAAATTGACAAGATATATCCCAAAAATGAGCAACTATAAGCCACAATTAAACTGTTTATAGGTAATACCTTATAGTCAAAATGATATCCATCAATATGCCATGCCAATAAGATACTACATTTTCAAAATAATGTTCATAATAAGGTGCAAATAAAAAGCTCCACATGAGCACAAAAGTCTCAAAAAACACTACTTGCTTTAATACAAACCCAGTATAAAGTGTCTCGTGACTTAAAGTTCTTACAACAAAAATAACAAGTTTACAAGTTCCATGGCTTCATTGGCATCACAAGTAAAAAGTATACAAGTATTCCATTAAGCTCTCAAAAGAAAGGACTAGAACATATCCAAAGATCCTCAAGCCTTTGGATCTAGCTCTCAACCTAAAAATTTTGGATTAACAACATAAGCCGAAGCTCGTAAAGGAAAATTGACCACAATGGATAATATGGATGAACCCAATACTAATGTGAAGATACATGTCATGTACTATCATATATCTAGTGCCAAAATTACATAATTAGCATGCATTCGAGCTTAGAACTAGAAAACGATACAATAGTTGCTAAAGTTTTGATTCTTTTTAAACCATTTGATATGGTCAAGAAAAGTCATTCTTTAGAATCTGCGTGTATCCTTTCTACTTGTAGCAAATTAAATGCAATTAAAACCATTCAAACAAAATAATTTTAACGATCACCACTACAACTAGAAACTTGGAAAGAGAGATCGTACCCAAGTTCACATTCAACGCACAACAACGAACGGATATAAATATACTCTAGTTTTCAAAATCACTCTTGCAAGCTCAAAGAAAATATTACTACGAATCTACGATACAACCGATTCAAGTACAATAATATCCCCACCGCAACATCCATAATACAAGTGCCCATACACTTACATCTGTTTGGTGAGCGCACCTAAACACGGCATTGGTCTCACCTCACCTCACCGCACCTAGTGGGAACTCTTAGCATCTGGTTAATTGGCCTATTCGTTTGCCTCAACATCAGCCTCACCTCACTGTGCCTCACCCAATGGGACTTTTGGCACTTGGCTTTCAGCTATTGACCAAGCCGGTATACCCGTCGGTCCGTTACCCTATCACCCAACTCACACATAGTCATTTACATATGTAAAAGAAGGAAAGAATAGCCCACTATAGATATATTATCGACACAAGCAATCCGTTGGGTTCTTTCGAATATCCATTAACATCGGCCTCACCTCAACTAGGAGGACTATTGGCTACATTCACCTCATATTGTTCGTTCCCAAACATTACCCCTATATCGCATATGATAACTAATCCGACATCACTTCACAATTCATAGGCTGATGGCCTAAATCAATCAAACACAACCAACAATAACTTTCCCATCGTAATAATCTCATATCTATAGAGATGCATAACTCAACTAAAAAGTACATTTCCGATTAAGAATTATTAACTTTAACAATCAAACCCATAAAGCAAGTAACGTACATGTTCACAAATAAATGAAATTTCATCACTTCAGCATTTCATCGACCAAAAGAAAATGAGTAGATCATCTCTCCTAAAACTTGTCAAAAGTATCGACCCATGTTGAGTATGTACGTATCTCTCTCTCTCTCTCACACACACACACACACACACACACACAAAACATGTATATGCGTAATTTGTACTAAAAAATCACATCCTTTTATAATAAAACACAACACACTAATATTAAGGTCAACTTATTAATAATAAATAGTCAAGAATCCTACCTTAAAAGAGAAAAAACCCCCAAAATGCTAGGACCTCCCAAAGTTGCCCAAATGAAATTTTGTTGGGCTCAAAACGTAGACCTCTCCGCGTTGATCATGCTTCCGCTAAGTGTTTTTGCGAGATTCCCGAGTCTTGATCTTCGATTTGGTGTTGAACGATGAGGGTTTGTGGAGTTGGGGAGAGAGAGCAAAGACGTCGGAGGGAGAGAGAGGAAAGATGTCAGAGGGGGAGAGAGAAGACGCAGGAAACGAAAAATGGAGAACAAAATTGTTCTCTGATCTTTTATGCTTTAAAGGGTAGAAATTACACTAGACCCCCTCCAATTATTGAAGTTCTACTCCTCTTACCAAGAACATTTATGTCATGCAATAAGGCCCCTAAGATCAATACTTAAACTAATAAATGACACTTAATGTTTTCAGCAATCTACACCCCGTCCACGGTGCACAATTGGGGCCCAATCAATCACATGTATTCATAAAGGCACATATAAACACGCATTTTTATATATATTCATCTACTCCAAAAAATATTAATTACAATAACACTTAATCACATAAAAAAATAGATACATAAATGAATTGGCACAGGTCTCTACATTTTCACTAAAGGATTGCCTCAACCAGCCTTCCATCATTTGGGTGGCAAACTGTTGTCTCCTGTCTGCCCTTCTCTTGAGGTCTTAATTAGTTATATTATTAACTTCACCCAGTCAAATTTGCTTGGACATGGACACTACTGTTGTGCATGCCCATCATAGATTCTTCAGGCCATCCAGCCTCTGTGAGGAAACTATTTTGCCAAATCACGATCCTTCAGTGGTTAGGGTTCTGGACTGGACCTATCATGACAAGCCAAGGTTGATAACTCGAGATTAAATGAACCAACAGAATAAAAATGCCACAAAATCAATGTCCAAACCTCTTATGGCTCAACACAGTCTTGATTTGTGTCTTGCTACAGGCACTTCGGGATGAATAGAGTAGAATAATGGTAATGAAAAATGATGGGTGGTGCTCCAAGTAGGATAAGGAAAAAATAGACCAAGAGCCAAACAAAATAGGATAGTAGAAACTCACATCTGATGACTTCAATTTTTTCAAAAAATCTGTGTAGTTATCAAGAGAGCAAGACCTGCTACATTTTTATTGTCACTGGACTACAGAAGCTGATGTCATACGGTAATAATCATATGGAACATGTCACTTGCGACAGTCTTCGAATTGATTTCACAACTTATGGGGTTGGATTCCATTGTTCTAATTCCAAGAAAAGTTCTTCGCTGTGGATGGGCTTTAGGGGACATGGGCCATTTTGCAGTCAAGTAATTTTTGGGTTTTTAGTTGTAAGTCCTATCTGGTATTGGTTAAGAACTAGCAGGCCAAAGAATTGTGGTTTCCTTATTGTCAAGGGATTCTTGTCCTAATTGGTTCCGGAATTACTGTAGTGTAGGAAAGGGCATGTAATACTTAAATAAGAGTTATGAAGTATCGGCACACCTAACTGGTTGCCGTATCTCCGGGACACATATGGAGTTAGATATATGGAGAGGGGAAAAAAAGTCAGATCATCTGAAGTTATATCCTAAAGTTAATTATGGTCTTTGGTTGGTCTAGCGCTTTTTACCTGCACAGACATGATAGCAAATACTTTCTAATCTAGTCATCAAATGAAAATCTCTCCCTCTTCTATTTCTTTTGCTCTCTCTTTGTTGAGCAACTTTCAACCAAAATATCTGTCTCTATGTGCTGAGCTCTAGTGCGAAGTATGAACTTCTTACTAATTCAAATTTGAGTTGCTCTATGAAGATGAAAATTACACTTCCATCTTCTTTCTAATAGAATTCAAATATACGATGTGATTATATTCAACAGAAAATATTCTGAATGATCCTATAAACGAAAATCACGAAGGATTTATACCTACTCTTTTTTTAATGCATCAGAAGAAATTTGAGATAAAAATAAGCAAATTTTATATTCACAGTTCATAATTGTCAATTGATGAGACAGAAGGCAAGATTACAGAAATTACAATCTTCTTCTTCTTTCTTTCTTTCCTTTTTTTTTTTTTTTTCACTTTCTCTCTTGATTGACTTTCCTTTTGCATCTTCGAAAATCCATCAGTAATTGTGAAGTTGACTGTCGATTAGAATTCTTTGAGGTCAGAAACTTCTACTTTGCAATTACCTTAAATAATCTTTTGAAAATCTGGACTCTCACAGAATTTTCACAGGTTCAAACTTTTTTTTTGAGTTGTGTGGTGCAATTCTACTATTAGATGTGATGTGATGCCTCGTTCCAGGAGTGAACCATTGGGTTTTGTTTGTTTATTTTCAGTTCTATGCAATAACAACCCTAATTAGTGTTCACGGGTCCTTTTCTCAGCACATAAACAGACCTGTTTCCATCTCGTTTCTTCTATTCAGTTAATCTCCAACCCTAATCCTTCCATTGTATTTGAAAATTCTAAAAATCCCTCAACCTCTATGTTACATGGGCTCACCACAATCAAGTACTATTGTGGGACATGTGACGTATGGACACCTGAGGCTCATTTGATGTAAGTTGATGGAAATACATCCTTAAGCGACTTGACATTTGATGGAAGTTGAAGTTGGACACAACAATATTTTCCCATTTTTACTTGGATGACACACATGGCTTTTGGTTTATTAATTTCCTTTCTCCACATTCGTCTCCACCATTTCTTCGACGCTAACATATTTTGAGCTGTTGGCAGGTACATGCAGATAACCCTGATGGTCTCTTCAAGATTCTCTCCTTTTCATTTCAGGGTATATATAAATGAGAGCTTCGGTCTCGTCCTTCAGCTTTAGAAATAACATACCTCGAGTTATGTCATTTGTCAATAGTTTTTCTCCTAGTTTTACCGTTCCTTCAGCTGTTAGGAAGCTTCTTCTCATTCTTTTTGTATGTGTTTTCGACAACCGTATGTTTCCAATTTTTTTGCACCAGAAGTCATTGTGGTGGCTATATTCAGAAAGCATTTCTTATTATACCATCGATATGGTCAAAGGAGAGCGAGTATTCGAATCTTGTCATTTTCAGATTTTAGAATACGGAATCAAATTAGTATATGTCAAAGGTCACTCCTTACTGTGTGATGGAAAGTGGTCATTTGCCTGGTGCTGACTCCAGTATGAGAAGTCTCTCAGAAACAATTGAGGTTCTACCAACCTCTGGTATGATGGAACCGTTAGTATATTAATTGTTGATCTGAACCGTTCATCTTGTAGGGCCTATAGAGTAGTACATCCATGCAAAAAATCAACTTGATTGGACATCGACAAATATATCAAATTTTGAATTTTGTTTTGTAAAATGAACGGTCGTTGATTTTAAAGTTAAATTGTCCATGACCGTCTATTTCACAAAGCAAAATTCAAAATCTTATATACCTATCGATGTTCGACCAAGTTGATTTTTTGCATGGTATACTACTCTGCTGGTCCTAGAGTGAATGGTTCAAATCAGAACAATAAACTCACGGTGGGACCCACATGTGCGGTGGTGGAAAAGGGAGGTTTTACATTGGCTGTGAAGAATTTTTTTCTATTTTTGTATGTCAAGGTTTCTTTTAGAGATGACAATTAGACACATACCATATAGATACCTGATCCGATCCGGTCATTTGGAGGTGGATATTACCCATTTTCTTACCCAATAGGAGTGGGTATGATGATAAATCGTATAATACCCGGCCGGGTATGGGGAGGGTATGATTTTGCTATCCCCATATTCAAATACCCGTACCAGCTACGTCACTCTTGGACAATTATATTTTTCTTACCTCAGTCAGTCTCTGACGAATAATCTTTTTTTTATATATATATTTAGTATTAGCCACTTAGTTACCTATGTATCTTTGTTGCATTCATTTGCATTTTTGTTAAGGGGGTTTGTTGTTGTGTACTTTTGTTTTGCTATTGTGGTAATGCATCAGTACAATAGTATTTATATGCATGGAATATTGGACATAATATTGTCATAGATTTAAATATGTATTTACTTAATGACCATTTTATATCTTAAGATTTTATTAAAAAAATTAGGTGATTTGCCTCTTTTTCGAAGTGTAATTGGGTATTGGGTAATACCCGTTCCACCCGTTATCCATATGGATATAGATTTGGCTATTTTTAAGTATCTCCAATTGGGTATAGGTACGGGTATAGAGGTGAGCGTGGAGTTTGAGGATCGGGTTTGGAAGGAGCACTCCCGATCCAAACCCGATCCATTGCCATTCCTCGTGTCTTTGGTTCTGTTCTTCCACGTTAATTGCACACAAAATTCAACAATTACTAATATACAATGGGGCTCACAAAGGGGTGGTGGAAAAGAGCAGTTTTCCACCGCTGAGTAAGGAATGTTCTCTCTTCAAAAACATACATATATAAATACGTACATATAAATATATACAAAAATATGTACATACATATGTATATATAATCTAAAAACAAGATTCTAACTGCCATAATTGACAACGAGATCGATCTCAAACACAGGTCAGCTGCCACTATTTTACGCAGAACATACAATTTGAGCAACTTGCTATCCAGATCCTCCTATTGATCCCCGTGAATGCGAGAAACTTGGAGTATTTGTCATTTGGAAATCCATCCTTATTTATGCTGCTAACTCTTACTTAAGTCCTACTTCGGGTTCATTTTATCACTAAAACCGGAACCGGAGGAAGAACTCAGACGAATTCCCTTAAAAATTACTGCAAGTAATGGCTACATTCATCTTCTGCAAATGTGCTCTGTAAATACAAAACCAGTTACTACTATATTCAACCAACATCCCATCTAGTTTGGCAACCCGCGAAAAGAGGAAACTCAATAGGAGACTCGTGAAATCAGACCCCATACGCGTGATGTGGTTTTCTCATATAGAAGTGAATATTTTTAGGATTCGATTCCAAGTGCAGAATATCGTGAAGTAATAATAATGTATCTCAGAGATGTAGCATATGGTTTTGAGAAATTGAATTATATAACAAAAATAAAAGACACCAATGGATCAAAGATCTCGCATCAATGCATCTTGCAGATAAATCATTCATTGTGTAAAAATAGCTTGTCACAAATAGATTGATTATCTTTCTTTTAATTCGGCAATAGATTTTAGCACCCGGGTGCTAAAATCATGATATTTCAAATCAAAAAACGAAGTGGTTCTGTGTATCGTTTTTCGATTTTTTTTTTTCGCACCAAATTAAAGTACTCCTCATGTACTTTAGTTTGGTGAAAAAAAAAATCGAAAAACAATACACGGAACCGCTTCATTTTTTGATTTGAAAAATCATGATTTTAGCACCTGGGTGCTAAAATCTTTTGGAAAACTGGGCTTATTGATTGACACTACAATAAAATCCTAGGCTAGTTATTTATTAGCGGGGAATTCTTGAGCACGATCATGCTTGAAGTCTATGGCAAAACCAAGGGCAGCCCAAGTACTCGGCCATTAAGGCTTGCGCCTAGGGCCTCCAATTTTGAGAGACCTCACTTTCTTAGATGTGTATGTATGGATAGGATAAGTTTCGACACTTTAAAAACTATTCAATTGATAAGAAAACCTTATTTAGGTGAAGCCTAAAAAATATATTTTTGTCATACTTAACCCTTCCATGAGATTAGTCTCTCTCATTTCATATTTTATACGCTAGATAATAAGTATTTCTCGAGTAATAAATTTGCATCTCAAAAGAAAGAAACATAATTTCTTTAAAATAAAATATGTGTATTAGATTGACATTTTTAGCATTAATGCTTCAACTCTTAAAGGTCTCACCCTCGGATTTTCCCTTAGTGTTCCAACGAGGTTGGGCCGCCCCTACGTAAAACAATATATAGAAAAACTTTACCCAAAAAAATGAATGGTCCAATCAATCAAAATAATCATTCAACAAAAACTATAAACCAAAGTAATAGAACAAAGAATCCATAGGTCAGCCATACTCAGCAAAGAAAATTTTCAATTAATCCATAAAAGAAAGAGGAAAGATCCTCACAATAGAAGTCTTTGCATCTACTTATATATTTAGGTGAGGTCTGACCTAAAAAGAATGTGCTACTTCTAGCTTTTACTTTTCTGAAGGAAAAGGCCAAAAGCAAAAGGTATTTTTGGGCTAAAACGTGTTTTGCTTATGGGTCATCCAAAAGATTTCAATTTTTTGGTTACATTCCCCGAAATGCCCTTCAATGGTTAACTGCTGCAACTTTCTCAAGCTTTTTCAGGGTTGATTCGACGGTAAGCTGAATGAAGTATGTGTTTGAGTTTGAATTCTGTCCCAAACACATACTTTTTAAGTGTTTATTTATATTCAAAAAAACACTTCCATTGTAGGAATTCGGAACTACCATTTATTATTGAACACACTTTCCTTTTTAAGTGTTTATATGTATCAAAAAATACTTCCATTGTAGGAATTTGGAGTTATTGAACCTATGTCAAAACCATCCCAATGAGACATCTATCTAGAACCAAAACATGTCCAATATTATTGTTGTTTAATTTAAAAATATATGGAGCCCCGCTTGATGATTGGGCTGGCCCCGAGGATGTAACATGTTATGCAATGAGGCTACGTCACGGTAAATGTTTGTAAATTTTTACCATTTCAGTGCTTGATACGGCAAGTTTTATTTCGAGGCTCTTGAACATTACCTATTATACATAATTCTCCAGCGGACTCCTCCAAGCATTAGAGTTCTTCGCGGTCTAAACAATTCAATTACATATGTTCTAAAACGTAGGAGGGCAGACATATACACTTGAGACCGGCATTGCAAAAATACGCATGTTAATTCTAGGGAACGCGCATGAGCATGTAGCATGCGCAGATATTTCTCTTGATGTAAATTAATTACATGACGGCATCCACGTCTCTCTCTCTCTCTCTCTCACTCTCTCTCTCTAGTAGGGTTGGGGCGTGTGTCTGCCGCCTCAACCTCCCTTCCGCTCCTCACCGACCACCCCCACCTCTCGCCTTTTCGATGAAAACCCTAACTTTCCTCTGCCTCCATCTACCATCTCTCTCCATATATCGGCTCCACTCCACATGTAATCTGACTCGGCGCTTCTAACTGCATAGCAGGTGACTGAAGTTTTTTATTCTCTCTTTTTTTTTTTTTGAACTTTATTTCCCCTCGTGGAGGCTTTTTCTTTTCCTTTGTGGAACTCTCTCACACCTTGGTAGTCGATATAATTTGGGCATTTTCCTACTGTTTGGGATTGATTTCCCTTGGGATTCTCCACGTCCATATATGTGACTTACCCTATATCGAAACTTGTTTTTCAATCTGCTTTGTTGTATGACTCAGTTTGGATGACAATAATCTCCAAGGGGAATGTGAATGTAAAGTCTTCTATCTATGATTCTAACGTTTGAAACAAACAGGGATGAAAACTTGATGCTAGGCTTTTTTTATTTCGATGTTTGGCAGAGAGACTGAGTGAGAATCTAATCCCTCCCTTACCCCATGGGTACCTCAGATTCGTGGCTCATTCATTAAGAAAAGGAGATATTGACTTTATTAAATTTTTAAAATAACTATTTCCCGCGTAAGATCACTAAATTAATCCAAACACCGAAATGCAATTCTTCTAGGTATCAAATTCCTAGGAATATGATTACTAGCTAACCAAGAAAATTCCTAGAAATTTAATTCCCGGTAATCATATTCATATTCCCACTCAAGATTCCAGTTATCCAAACACAACATGCGTGTCATTTGAGCCTTCTATGTGCATGCGTTCACGTCTAGATGATTGGTAGTATTGGTTCAATCATGTTTTGAGACTTCTATGTGCATGTACTCGTGTCTAGATGATTGCTAGTATTGGTTCATTCATGTTTTATCTGACAAAATTGCTTGCGAGCAATGAATGAAATTTGCTATGTTCCAAAAAAAAACTAATCACATAACAACTGTAACTTTTAGTCCACAAAAACAAATTAAAGCGTACCTAATCTTGATCGGCTACAATTTCTGGGGTGATGCTTTTGCTTTCCACACTTCGGACGGGGTAGAAAAAAAGAAGAAAATTATTAACCTTTGTCAATTTTCTATCCTATCAATTGTGTTTTCATTTTGATTCCCTGACCGAAGTTCTCCTCCAGATATCATGTTCATTAAGGTCTTTGTGGCTCGGCCAACGGCACGTGAAGTCTTCTTCGCAGCCCCAGCAACTGCTGGCTGCAAAGACATTGGCGGCAGGTTTGCCCTTTCCTGAATCATTGCTGCTTGTGCACACACAAAAAGCATTTACTAACGGTCAGTTACGTCAAAGGAAATAAAGATCTGAACAATTCACAGAACTGGACGGGGTAGTAATGCAAATATACGAACCCACAGTTTGTTGGCGAGCAAAGGAACCAACTTTCCGAATTCCAGCTTCAGCTGCTTGCACAGCTTGAGCAGATTTGCTGACCCCATCAGCTATCTCTTGACTGAATACCACATGGAAAAAATAGTATTACACTCCAAAGAAATTATACCTTTACAACTCAAAACAAGAGCAAAGACAATGAATAATATTTTCGTATTGTCGAAAAAGTAAATCTGCCAGCAGGAGTTGGAGATGCAAAGTCCTTTGAAGAACTGGTTCAGCCCATCGGAAAACAAAGCTATGTATTAGATTAAGCTAGTGAGGATTAAGTTGATGTGAAAAAAGGGTTTAGTATGTAATGGACGAAAAAACAAAATGGAAAAGAAAAAAAATGAAAAGAATGACAGCTAAGCATTAATAGTCTCAGAAATGCCTTCGAAGAATCTCACCAGGAAGAATTTAACGGAGCCTCTCTGTCAAAACCAAAGCAAAATGCATGAATAAACAAGGCCAAACTTCATTTCACCCACTGTGGTTGTACTGGTGTACAGACCCCCCCACGCCACCCACTCCCTGGCAAGCCGGAAATCAGCACATAGCCCCGTGATTTGCGTAAAAAGCACCGCTGGCCACTCAGTTAACAGTACTTCTAGATTACATACCCTAACCTAGTTCTTTTGTCATGAACTATCCAATATAACGATAAACCATGTATATATTATTGCATAACTTTCATCCCATCATCCCCATTGGCCCACCGCCCCAGCCTCACTCGCAACCTCCAACATCATCTAACTCATGCACATAAAAAGGGTTCTCTTAAGCCTTTTGCCCGAAACTTCGTTCTCTGCCAAAATTGGTCCACCAAGTCTTTCTCACCATCAGTGTGTGTCCCCTTAACCATATAACTCCCCATGTTCTAAAACTGCCTAATTTGGATCACAATCCCAGTCGGGGTTGTGACGAGATGGCACTTTAGCCTAACATCTCCCTAAGGGCATTTTACTTGGGTTGGGACGAGATGGCACTTTAGCCTTACATCTCACTTAGTTCATAAAGCAAACTAAGTAGCGCAGCATAAATTCGAGGGCACTTGTTGAGCTAAGTCTACAACCTGCCTTCTTTTGAAGGTCGTGTAGGAAAGAAATCATGCCAGCCAAGAGCGCTGATGTTCCTCACAAAACCAACCTCCTACGTTCCAGATTGGAGCAACTTCCTCAACTACAGGAAAAATGAAAAAGGAAAAGAGTTTGAGACAGATTGACTACCTCAACCTCAACTAACGCCTTCACTGTTTCGTCTCCCACCGCTTAGCCATAGGTTTCTTCAACACTGGCAAATGTCCACAGAGCAATCCAACCCACCAGACATCTCTTGAGGTATTCCTTCATCTAAACAAGAACAGCAGGTTCTGCCACTTTAGCACTAGCCCCTTCAAAATCGCATGCACTCTTTCATGCTTCGTAACATCCACATATCCACATGAACTCCTCCAGTAAACTTTCACGAATACAAGGCCCTAGCCCATCAGTGACAATAAACCCATACTCAAAATCTTTCGCCCCGCTAATTAGAGGTTTTTTATTCAGTCTGGACAACCTTTCATTTATGCCCGTCTAACAAATTAGTCATCCTTCTATATTTCACTCCCACAATAGAGATTAAACGACCTCAGTTGGATTCCTGGAAACTCCGAATTGTCGTTCTCTCTCTTCACTCACAAAATATGCCTTCATAATTTTGCCTTTCGAACAAACCCTTGCCTTTGCACAACACTACTTTTTCCATTTATATTGAGAATCTTTCTCTCCTTTAATACAAAATGATGACTGCGTCCAAGTTTTGTTACACAATACGTATGACATCCTTGACATGTCCATGATGGAATAGATAAATCCATGCCGTATGCTTTGCATGTTAAATAGGTTTAGCACATTACAGGTTAATTTCGCTATTCTTGTTTTGGTTAGTAGCTTGGAGATTAGGCTGCTTTGTTGAACACTAGCGTACATTGGCATTAAGCTCTTCATCCAGTCCTATCCGTGTCTAGAAAAAGTTATCCCTCTGCATGAAAATTTCAGTTAACCACGAATTTAGATTTGATGCAGAACAGCGTTTGACATCAACACAGCTAACATGAATCTAACCTCGACCACAATCTTATCTTCTCAACCATGGACCCTAAAAATGTAATCACAAGCTCGCAAGTTTTTTTTACTGGACTGCTCAATTGGTTGAGTAAGGACACGTCCTTGCACTGTCTTGCACTGTTCAGCTAGACACACGGACGTGTCAGTTAGGTACATAAATTTTGTTAGAATCTAGATTAAACAAAGCGAGAGAGAGAGAGAGAGAGAGAAGTGGGACCACATGGAGGGTACTGTGATGGTGATCTGCGATGGGCATAGCAATGAACGAGAATAAAAAAATATACATATATAGTTGAGAGCAGTGCTCCCAAGAATCCACAGTTGAGAATACACTGCTCTCAAGATCCCAATGTTAATGTTCGACATAAGGAACCATCTTTAGGAAGCTGTCCCAACACAACGTATCTGTTAGCAGCAGGGACACAGAATATTTATGGACATAGGCAAGTTTGAATGTAGGACTATTTTCAGGAAGGATTGGATAAGATGGGATTAAGGATGGGGTTATAGGGAACAAGTGGGGTCCACGGGATAATGGATGAGATTATATGAATACTGGGATTAGTAGTACTGTGTTTGGTTAGAGCTGGAATGTAGGATAAAGATTGGATAGCTGATGGGAATTACTCTTGACCATTGGATGAGGAGGGAGACAATCTGGAGGAGGGACTAGCTAATACCACCCCTCCTCCTGGTATTAAATAATAGAGTGGGATAAAGATTGGATAGCTGATGGGAATTACTTTTGACCGTCAGATGAGGAGGGAGATAATCCGGAGGAGGGGACTAGCTAATACCACCCCTCCCCTGGTATTTAAATAATCCCCCATATGGGGTACTAAATGGACAAATAGTCCCATATTGTCCAGTCCCAAGGCTGATCCTGAGTTCACCAAACACGGAACTCAAGACTAATGGGAAACATGTGGACCCTTGTGTCCCCCCTTATCCTTATCCCTCCTTTCTAATCCCACAATCAAACAAGCCCATAGATTACATAATAGGGAAATAAGTTGGCAATACAAGATATCATACCATGAGGAAAATGGCAACCAACAAGCAGAACAAAGAAAGAAAAGTATTCATAGCTTTGAACTTAATAGAATGATTTAGAGTAGAAAAAGAAGATCTATGGAATACAATAGGAGTCCCTAGAGCTCGCGAATGGTGATTGCTAAAGATTGGCAGGCCAGCAGTTTCACTAGTACCAAAACTTTACCTCTTCACAACTAAGTGAATTAAGTAGCACATCTACAATTTTGAGGATCTTCCAATTGAGCCATCCAGACCTAACTCCATGAGCTATTTGATATTTTCTGACTTATGATACCCGCATATTTAACCATAAAACATGGGAGACATTTGTTGAGGTCATTTAGTATCTGCATTAACAGGTCATAATATTCCTTCTATATTGCAACAACTGGTTGTACCAGAGCAAAGGACCTCTAGAGAATTAAAATAGGATTGATAGAATTCCTAAAGCAAACAACATTAAAGAAGTGGATCTGTTACCTCAGGTCACTTAATTCTAGAGTAAGATCACTTATTTCCATGCCGGAGAGACGGATAGCAGCCATTGTACTAGGAAGCTCCTCACGAGCAGTGTCTGCCAGCTTTGAAAGAGATATTGCAGCTCTGCCCATTGCCTGCAGAAGAACAAAAAAGCAAACTAAATTGAAAATATTGTCCTTCCAACCACACATAAAATTGTACATCCAAAAATTACAGCATTTGGACCTCATTTTATGACAAGGTAAGAAGAAATAGGACGTTATTTTTTTCTACTTTTTTTTTTTCATTTTATTTTTATGTGCCCCATGCAGGTCTTCTTTCCTTTTGTCCATTTTTTTTCTAGAAACTGGGAAAAGCTCACTATTACTCGTACATTTCCTCTTTAAATCAAAACAACATAAAGAACAATGCAAAAACAAAGTGAAGCAAAGATTTAAGCATTTTCGTATACAACATTTCAATGAAACCACTCAGATATAAAAGTAGCACTAACAAGGAGCATGTCAAGAAATAGAATTCCAGAATTCATCTGGAGATTTCCTTGGACATCACATAATAACACTAAGAGTTAGAGAGATCCAAAAAAGGCATTTCAAGTTAATTTGAGTTTTCCCTGATGCCTATATAGGTTAGCAAGTTCATTTTATCAGGTTTTACAAGGGCAGCACTGTTGCATTCTCCATTTTCAGGAGATAAACTTACTTTTGATCCACAAGTTGTAATACAATTCATGTTTCCAAGTCTTATATGTGGTTTTTTATAGTCTAGACTATTCTAGTTCAGTCAAAAGTTTATGACCTGTTCATACAGAATTCTATCCCTGTAGGAAACTAGAATGTATCAAACAGGAACAAACTAAGGAATAGAAATCCCAATCCAAGTCAGTGGGTAACAAACAATCTATCGAATTGATCTCTGTGTTGTAAGGGATAGTAATGGGTACTTGGTAGAAGGTATCCTCAAAACTCCACTAATGTCTAGCATAATTTTTGTAGTCAGACGAGCTCAGGTTATGCGAATCTCAGGTTGTACTTTTGTAAAGATGCCTAACCATAGAAGGATGAAAGGCTTCTTCCACTAGAGAGAGAGAAGGAAGGGAAAGAGAGTTTTGTTATTCCCTTCTAACAAACTTATACAACTTTCAAGCAAGGATGGACCGAGGAGCGTATGAGCTCAGGTGGCCACCCTACCTATGTTTCAAATTTTACCCTAAAAATTTAAAACTATGTAAGTTCGCCCATCCAATGTGCTTCTAAACTATCTAACACTCACCTATCTAAGATTGTTTTGAAATTTTCATCAAGCATCCTCCTAAATTGTATGCGTCTATAAAAATTCTAAAACGGATTCTAGATTTTGCATTCAGATATCGATATAGATTGACAAGCTTCATATACATCTGCAATTACATATGATCTTTGTTTTGTAATTGTGTATGTTGATTATAAATAACTATTTGCAATACTTTTGGCAGTATTTTGCAATTTGAATTGACAGAAATTAGGCCTTGTTTCCCATGTTCTAAAATGGGAATCCCATAATTTATGGGATTTCCCATTTAAGAACATTGATTTTGTGGGATTTTCCATCTTAGCACATGGGATAAAATGCGAAATCGCATAAAATCTTGATTTTATGGAATTTCCATTTTAGCACATGGGAAACAAGGCCTTAATAATGTCTTTCATAAGTTGAAATCATTTTTCTTTTTAATGCTCGCCCACCCAATGATAAAATCCTGCATCCGTCTCTGCCTTCAAACAAGCTCTAACAAATTTGTGCCCTTCTATTTAAACAATCAAAATCAAAATTAGCCCTTCTTAATAGGGAGTAGAAGAAAAGGCGTTTAAAATAAGAAAATTATGACTATGACTATATGTCTAACAAGGAGTAGAAGAAAAGGAGTTTAAAATAAGCAAATTATGACTATGACTATATGTCCAGAAGAAAAAGACTTGAAAAATATTTTCATAGAAGTAGAACCAGAGCTAAAAAGTTAGCAAGTGTCATGAGGGTGCCTCACGCGCATGGTGCTCACTTGACAGCACATGTGGGATGGAAACTAGGGACAACCACCCTAGGTACTCCAACTTGGATACCAAACTATACAATCTCAAAGAGTACTCAACCCCCAAAGCTAGTTAGTAAGGTGAGGGCGCCCTAACGCATATATATTGCACATTTTCTCACATACAAAAGTGACATAAGATGTCTCTACACATCAAAAGCATCTTGCTGACAACTCGATTTCAAAGAATGTTCGGAAATTTAAAAAAGAGGCAAGGAGAAGCTGCATATCCTCTTTTTCTGTCCAGTGTTAATTGGTACCAAGTCAGCCACGAACCATGAATTATGGATCCATAGGCTTAGGAGCATGGTACTAACCACTAAATATGTGTACTGGCTAAGAACCCTTGAAGGCTTGAACCTTCTAAGGATCCACCAACCATGAAATGTGGATCCACATGTTTAGTACCCTGGTACCAAAGATAATTTGAGGCCAAGGACCCTTTCAACAATTGCAACGGAGGTTCCATAACTTTTTTAAAAAATCAATATTTAATGGGAATTATTTAGTGCTTGACAAAATTCCCAAATTACTCATGCTTGCAAATTTCAAGGAGCTGGGCAATTTCATCTTGGACAAGAATTGAATCCAACTAGCAAAGCTTGTGGAACAAAATGTACAGAATGCATTCCTCAAGTCCTTTAGATTCTTTTAGCCGGAATT
The DNA here is from genome assembly GCA_020921065.1 of Vaccinium darrowii. Taxonomy (NCBI): domain Eukaryota; kingdom Viridiplantae; phylum Streptophyta; class Magnoliopsida; order Ericales; family Ericaceae; genus Vaccinium; species Vaccinium darrowii. The sequence goes on from CM037160.1 coordinate 29,309,954, forward strand.
CTAAATTTAGTGTTAAAAGTATCCAACTCAAAACCCAATGGCTATGAGTGGAGAGGCTGCCCACGCTCATATACTAGTTTTGGAGGTTATAATTAACTTGAAATGGCTACAGTACCGCCCGCCCTTGTAATGTCATGAACTCAAAGAGAGTAAATACAATCTCCAGAACATCTACATCCCCACTTATACTTGGTTTAGACATGAGCACAGAAACAATTGCTAACTGCATGATGTTGCATTACTCACATATAGTGTCGGTACTGCTGCAATAACAAGGCTCACAAATGCTGCAGATGTCTGCATCAAAAACATTTCACCAGCATTATTAGTATTTAAGTATTGAACCAAATTACACAATTGACATAGAGCAAGCTGAAACCCATAAAGGGAAGGGAAAAAAACAGAAAAGAAGGAAAAAAAATTACATTTCAATCAAGGAAGAATCAAGTAGGAAATGAAAACTACGACAAAATCCGCCGTAACCATAATGTCTCTACCATGATTTGAAGAGCATTTCAGAAAGTTCAATGTCTACCCACTTCCAAATTTTATACGATCTTCAACAATGGAAGCTTCCTTCTTCTTTGTTTTTCTATTTGCAATGAGAACCTCTAATGCAGGATCATTAGACACCCTACATGATAAATTCAAGAAACCTACAACAGCCAATATGCCACAGGCGTCGGATAGGTTAAGGCATTGCCACCAGGGTTGAACTCAAGATCTCCCGACATAAAGTTGATCTTACTCATAACCTAAACAACTGGCTGCCCTAGTGGGTTTAGAATTGCAGTATTTCCATCCTTATTTGAACTGCTTTAACATAATCGAAACAAACAATTACCGGTGGACGGTGAATTGGTCCCTCCAAACTCTGAGATGCCAAACCTCTCAAATGCTACCAACTCTTATGGGCTGGTCCATATGAGCTCTGCCTTCAACTTTAAATGTACCCCCGCTAGTAGACTGTGGAGTAATTCCCAAAAATTAATCCATGTGCATTTAGGCTGGCTCGGCCTGGACCAGTGTTCTAAAAGAAGGTCTGGAAGGCCGAGTACTCGCCGCCTAGGTGCTAGAAGGCCCCTCGCCGACTAGCCAGCTAGTCACCCAACTAGACCGACTAGGCTGACTAGTTGCCCGACTAGGCGCTGAGTACTCGGCCCTAGAAGTTAGAAGGTGCCCGGCCGCCCTGGGAGCGTCTAGCGAGTTTTAGAACTTTGGCCTGGACATTGCTGAGTTATTCAGTCCAAAAGATTGTCCAGCTACACAGCCCAAAAGATTGTCCAGTCCGCCGCAAAATGAGAATTCAAAGAAATGCAATTTTATTCACAAAAATTTCAAATTTTTTCAATAAATTAAAAGAACTCTGTTTAGTAACTACCGGCAAAAAGTTTGAATTTTTTAGTTAAAGATGCATTACTTTCAAGTTCTCATTTTGCGGAAAAAGAGAGACATGCAATCAGTTGATGCATATCATTATTTCTATGAACTTCTCAAAATATTTCAAACAATTTTATTGCAATGTAGTCAGCATTTTCCTTAAGAAAAAAAAAAAAACAAAAAAACAAAACAAAGGAAATAATGACAGCTACAATATTAATTCTAGCTCTCACCCACAAATCAATAAGAAACTTCGAAAGAAAATTTTACACTACGAGAAAAAGAATGGATTAATCAGTTACCGTGCAACCAATGAAGGCCAGAAGGAAGAAAGCCTGGTCGCCCAAGCTCAACTTAGCCGTTGAAACATACGGAGGGACACTAGGGTTTCCCACTTCCACTCGCCAATCATACTTTTGTTCCTGATCACCATTAGCTCTCAAAGTCTCTTCTCCTACTCGATTATTCGCAATCGATTCTTGGGTATTAGCTTCAGAGGATTTTGCGCTGCTGGAGCAAAGCGTGAGCAAACAGCGAGATTTGGGCCTTTTTTCGGAAGTAAAACAAATAATTGGACTTGAAGAAGAAGAAGAAGAAGAGGATCTGAAATTGGGATTGGAATGAGAGATAGGGTTGATTCGTGCAAGGGCGTGAAATTGAAATGGAATTTGAGTGAGGCAAGTAGCAGGGAGGAGAGCGGGCTTCATGGCAAACGGTTCGTTGGGATGGACGTAAACTGGAATGAGCAGTAAAATAAACCACTCGCGAGTAATTTACCTTTTTATTCAGTGCTGGGGACAAGTTGAGTTTTCCGTTTGATTTTAGAAACACATTTGCTAAAATCGGAGTTTGATTTTAACACTTGAGTTGATAAAATCAGGGTTGATTTTACGCTGTGGACCACCTCCGTTATAAGGAAAATTCTCTATTTGCACCCTTCTCTTTTCTTATTATGGGAGGCGGGGCACACACGATGCGTGTGATCGTTTGTGCAAGTCGAATTTCAACAAATGTGAATTGAAATTCGTTTGCGCACGCATCGTGTGTGCTCCAGCCCACTCACACCGTCTCTTTCATCGAAACTCACCCTCTTTCATTTCTTTTCATTTGGTAGGGGTTAGGGAGTGTAGGAGAATGCTACATGTACAGACTAAGAGGCACAGAAAATTCACAGATCGTGCTCGGGAAGCCACTTTTGGATCTCACACGAGTGATCCAAACTGCTCATTATTCTTAAAAAAAATTCCCGAGGGGCTCCACAAAAATTCAGCTCAATCGGATGGTTAGAAATGATCGAACCAAAAGTCCCACCATTTCAATAAAAAAATCCCATTGATTATAACGGTTGGACTTTGATTCGACCACTTCTAACCATCCAATTGAGCTGAATTTTTGTGGAGCCCCTCGAAAAAATGTTCTAAGAATAATGAACGGTTCGGATCACTCGTGTGGGACCCAAAAATGAGTCCCGAGCATGCTTTGTACATGTTCTGTATCTATGGATCGGTACCCATAGGTTTTCTGTAGGGGTTAGACACTTGATATGATGCAAAGAAAAAATCGATACTGTTGATGGGAAATCGGTCAATCACATATGATGCAAAGAAAAAATCATTTCTTTTCTTTTTGAAAGTCTGAGATTTTGAATTACATCTACTATTGGTTCAAAAAATTACATCTACTAATGATATGATGCAAAAAAAAAAAAAATCAATGGAAAATTCCAACGCATATTACGGAGTACATTGATTACCAAAAATATTTCAGATATTTGTACTCACATATAATATTGGAATTCCACGTCTGTTATAACAATTATAAGTCTTGGCATGGTTGCGCAATTTTTCCTTTGGCAAAAAAAACTTAATCCGGTTTTTAGTTTTTTTTATTTTGTCCTTATCTATTTTTTTTTTTGCATTTGTTAGTTTTGCGTCAAGATTTTGTGGTTTCTGGATTTATCTTGACGAGACGAATCTAACAAGTATAAATTTATGGTCAAACCAAATATTTTTTTGAATGAAGCCAAAAATACTTGGATTATTGGATTAAATTTTGGTTTTATTAAAAAAAATTTGAGTTTTGATCATAATTTTATACTTGTTAGATTTGTCTTGTCGAGATAAATTCAGAAACCACAAAATCTTGACGCAAAACTAACAAATGCAAATTTTTTTTTAATAAAGACAATGAATAATCGAATAATCCGGATTATAGATTATTTGCTAAAGGAGTGGAATTATATAAGGTGGAGAGAGAGGGGGGCCTCTCTCTACAAACTCCCCTCCCCACTCTTTTCCTCCCTCTCCTGGGAGTTTCTCGGCCACCTGTTTACTCTTCCTCCTCCTTTTTGGCTCTTCCTAGCTCTTCCATGGTTGTGTGGTGGTCAAACCTCTCATCCTCAAGAGAGAAGTTCTTCCAGCAGCCCATTTTTTTTGGATGATGGTGACTCAAATCCGGGATATTTGGCTCCCAAATCTGATCTACCTTGGGGATGGATTTGTGGGTTCTTCAGCATGGTGGCGTCTAGCAGTAGCGGCTGCAGTGGGGCAAAGGGACATTGAGCTCTAGTTGTCGATATGAATCCTCCATCTTTCTCAAGCTACATTCACGAGTGGATCAATGGTCTCCATCAACACGGTTGTCATTTTTGTCATGGTTATTCTAATATTTATTTGTTGTTGTTGCTGCTGCTTGTTTTTTTCCTTCTTTGTTCTTGTTTCTTACTAGGCCTTTTTGGATCCTTTTTTTTTTGGGGGGGGGGGGGGGGGGGGGGGGGGGGGGGGGGGGTGGGGGGCAAATAAGCTTGAAATAAAAAGGAGGCTAAACGAATATACAGCCTACAAGGGGCATACCCCAGGGATGACAAAAAGAAAAAAGAAATGAAAACCCCAACACAACCTATCGAGGAGAATGGCCAAAAGGCAACAATGATAGGACAAACTCCTAACTATTGAGTGTTTCGCCCCTATCTAATAGAGAGGGGAGAGACACCGCAGAAAAGGAAACAAAATACAAATGTGATAAGATTGTAATTAAGTAATTTATGTTAACGAAGTTTATGACATACTCAAAAAAATAAAAATAAAAGCAAAATGTGAACACCCCGTGGGAGCGCGATTTGTCCACGAAAACGGTTTTGATTTCGAAAATGATTTGATTGGTTGAATGGAGTTGCCACCCGGATTTGAGGACTATACCCGAGAAACCATTTGAAAAATGACTCTTTTGCCCTTGATATGGAAAATGCTTAACTGGTTTCCAAAATGAGATTGCTCGGGTCCGGGAGCTAGGTTACGCGAGGGGAAGGAATTTAAAGCACCCCTCACGCCCGGTGTGACCACCGGTCTCTACTAAATGTTGAAAAGGCTTTGAAAACGTTATTTAAATGGACTCTTAAACTCAAATTCATGTGAGAGCATATCAAATACATCAAGAACATCAAGGAGATGTGAATGAATGCTTGTGCAAAGTGTTGTGAATGGATGATTTATGCATAAGAAATACTGAAATTTCACTAAATAGCCCCCAAAATGTCTCAAAATACCTCAGAAACTAATCATGAGATGTGAACCTGGAGAGAGTCCAGGCGCCTGGAAAGAGTGAGTCCAGGCGCCTGGATTGATTCCAGGCGCCTGGATGGGGTCAATCCAGGCGCCTGGAAGCCATCCAGACAGAAACTTTTAAAATCCCTTTTCAAACAGAAATCAACCAAATTGGATGTTTTGATCAACTCTCATGCATTCTGGAAAATATTTTACAGCATGATAACAAGCTTGATACTTGGATGAGACTTGAATGCAATGAAATGATGCTAAAAATGCAACAATAACACCTTGATAATGCTCATTTTGAATACTTGTGAGGAATACACTTAAGTATTATATCAAATCCTAAACAGACACCTTAGAAATTATATGATCAGAGCTCAAGAATGACACACAAGCTTGTTTAACCAATTCTTTCTTATGAGATTCTTTTTTTAAAAGCATGATTCCAAAATCAAAATACTCAAAATGAACATCTAAATAGAGATCAGAACTTGAGATATAATGAAATATGGATCAAAGTATGTAAATAATGCACCAAAATGATCAGAATATGGAAGAAAACAGAAAACATAACAAATGAACAAGGGGTCCAGGCACCTGCATGGAGGGAATCCAGGCTCCTGGATTCAATGCAGGAGCCTGGAAGGTGATGATCCAGGCGCCTGGATTGAGCTTTTGATGCACAATCTGATTTCTTTTTCTGATGATTTTGAGACCTCTTTCAAACTCTCTACTGGTATAGATGACCAAAAAAGAGCTTGATTGAGTCCCCCTCAGGGCCTTTTGGACAAAATGATAGAATGACTACCTTTTTGGTATGATCAAGAACTTGAAAATGGGTTTTTGGAGTGAGTTTTGGAAGAATATAGCTACTGACTCTTAGCTTTACAGAGCCAAAAGGGGAGTCTATGGATGCTTTGAAATGATTTGGTTGATGGAAGTGAGTAGATGATGGATTAATGAAGTAGAGAGATGACTTTGGAGTTGAAATGGGTTAGTTTTGAGAGGTGATTAATGGAGCTGAAACTTCTGGAGTGGTTTTGGCAGAGTAACAGCAAGAATGAGAGTGTGGTTTTTCAGCCCCCTGAAATGGAAGAGAGGAGGTGCTTAAATAGGCAACCAAGGGTCCATAAAGGGCCACTTGAGCCTTTAGAAAGGGTAAGGGGTCACATAGGGGGTAAGTTGTAGGTGTAATGATCTTCCCCACACCCCACTCCAACTGACTCTGCAACAAAATCCCCCAAAATCTCGTTCCCGCCCACTAACAACTTAAAACACACTCAACCTGGACTGATATCCAGGCGCCTGGATTGTGCATTTCCAGGCGCCTGAACTGAATCCAGGCGCCTGGACCATGTGATCCAGGCGCCTGAACCCCTTCCAGGCGCCTGGACTTGGCCAATCCAGGTGCCTGCAGGCTCCATCCAGGTGCACGTATTTCAAAGTTTTGGGACATTCCAGAGCTCTAAGGGATGTTTCGGTGATTTGATGGGAGGTTATTAGTAAGATTTTTTCAAGCCTTTGATCAAACCTTGTCTGTCCTCATTAGGCATTTTCATCATCGAGGAAGTTCCGGAATATTGAGGATCCGGATTGGGGTGTCTACACAAAACAAGCAAACCTTTTTGCTACTCCCTTTGTTCCTTTTTAAGTGTAGATTCCAACTTATTAAGAAAACATCGTCATTACACTTTCCACATCAACTTTTTTTTCTAGTATATACCTTTACTTTGTACTATTGTCATTGATAGAGAGATCATTATTAAACTTTACACACTAATTTTTCAAAAAGGAATCTATTTTAAGGGCAAAATAAGAAATCTACTAACCTTTACCCATTAACTTTATTTTTCCCTTTTTTGAAAGCAAAAGAGATTTTATTAATCAGGGTGTTGTTGATGCTTCTGGCTATGCTTGCTAGTTGGTTTAGCGATTGTTTCTCTTAGGTTGTTTTGTTGTTTTTCTGTTGTTTTTCGGGGTGTCTAAGGAGTTTTTCTCTAGTTTTTGGTTTAGGTTTCTGGTTAGTATCTTACCACCCTTCTTGTTATTGTCTTTTCCTCTTTAGGTCCTTGGCGTTTTCAGTCTTGAGTCCCTTTAATCTTTGTAATTCGTTTTCAAAAATTAATAAATTCTTTAAAAAAGGCGCCTCGCAAATCTTCCGTCAGCACAATGTTACCGGGCCCAAGGGGCCTATATAGAATCCTAGATCTATATGAACCAACCAAAGTTTTGCCATCTGCTTCTGCAAATGCAGAAGCCGAACATAACATAGAACTATTAGGCAGTTATACTCCCATCCAAAATATTATCCTTCCCTCCAGCATAAAATTCCAGGGTGTTTTAGGGATCTTGTATTCATGGAAGGGAACATTTAAAAAAAAAAAAAATCCATATTGTACAGGCTAAAGGCTAAATAGAAATCACCTTCACTTTTAATCCCTCACACTCTCCTTATCAGAGCCGCAAAGAAAAAGATCCAAACAAGCAGCAAAGCGACCGAGATTGAGTGTGTTCACGTCCCACTAAAACAGGATTTCGTTACCAAAAACCATCAAATGAAAACATTTACAGTATTGGATTAAAAAATACCCTCTTTTTCATACTGCCAAATGGATCAACAAGTTCAAAAAACAATCAACAAATAACATTGATTCAACGCGAAAATTAGATTGGGGTAGCCCGGATGAATAAGAAAACATAAATTGTAGTATACACTCTGCCCTTTTCTTCTACCTTAGGCTCCAACAGGGCTTGACCTCTTTGAGGTGCTGTCACAAAAAGAATGAATACAACTCATGCACTAAGAGCTGCTGTAAAAATATGGTCACGCTCACGCCTATCTTCAATGAACTGCTGCCGGAATTCCTCAAACTTTCCTCCCTTAATTGCTTCTCTAATTGCACGAAAGAACCCCAAATAGTGGTGGGTGTTGTGGCTGTAAGAAAAAGGTAAATATCAGATAAAATTTCCAGAAAAAGTCCAGAACCACCATCACAAGAAAGGGTGCTGGAGAACTTTGTACATTTCTAGCAGAATCAGAGCCAACATTTCATTAACGCTGAGAAGGTGATTAATGTATGCTTTTGTATGATTCTGACAGGTATAACACCGACAGCCATCAACAATAGGGACATCATCTTTCCTGTCAAATGTCAAAAAACACAAACAAATGAAGTGAAAACAATATATCTCACTCCAGAGACATCATGGGTTTAAATAACAGAAGGAACTCCGAGATAGACGAGGGAAACAAACTCAAATGCGATTACTATGCCAAGCTAGGTAAGAAAATTTAAAAAGTCCCAAAATCAAGTAGTCAGAAGAAGTCAGAGAACGGCAGTATCAAGTCAAAAGAACATTTTGATTTGGCACGCTGGCATTTGTTCCCGACAGACCCCAATGGAAATGAGATTACAAACTGTATGGTGCTCAAGTTGGTAAATCCAAAGAGAAGAATGCAAAAGATAATATAACAGTTGCCTAAGAAGCAAATATACAAATATAGACACGAAAAAGATCTGACACAACACGAACATGCCGATACGATGATTGCGTAAAATACCGAAACGATACGGGACATGACAACAGAATATGCGTATGTTCCTAAAGCGTTTACATCAAAGGAATAACTTTCTTCCATTTGTTACATTCCAAAGGATGAGATTTGGAGCCTGATCGAAAGTTTTGAATTCTAGTAAGTTGCTTGAGCAACCTCATACATTAGCTCGACCAAACCAAGTCCAGAGACACGGTTGCTTGAGCAGGGAATGCCTATGAAGGTTGCTTCAGCAGATAAAATTATTCCTTGAGCTGATGATCGACCCTGGAACACGTAAAAGGTGGTTTCTTTTTGGATTCGGTTACTACTCCCAATAGCGGTAACACGATGCAAGCACAGGGAAAAGATAAATACACCTTTGCAATTCTAATACTAGCAATTTGAATATAGGAAGAGTTTGTGGGATTGACGGTAACAGACAATGGTGCAACCAAAATCACAGGATATATTGACGAGAGAGAGAGAGAGAGAGAGAGAGAGAGTCCAAAAGGGACAAAAAGAGCCTATCTCTCAGCAATTCTGTGTTCAAAATGATAAATCTACCTACCAAAGACCCTAACCATCTAAGACACCTCACAACCCCTTAAATACAACTAGACATCCATAATTGAATTACTAGTAGTCAAATAGATTGCATCAGGTTCTGGTGTTCCGATATGCATTTATAGTCCAATACTTAAGCCTCATCGAATTTTGTTTTCTTATGAACTTCTATCAATTCCTTTTTAACAACCTGTATTGAAATTTCAGAAGTTTGAATGATTTGAATTCCTGTCAATTCATAAAGCTCATCAACAATGTACGGTTTTGTTAATAATTTATTGACTAAATCACGCATTTTTTTAACTTTGTGCCCAAACTACTTTAAATCGTGTTTAGCAATCATGTTTTTAATAAAGCAAGTTTGTGTAACACGTTATTGTTACTCAGTCCATTTTTAATAAGAGATCAACTTAATAACAAAGCATTGTTAGAAAACATGCTTCAATGGTTCCCTGAAAACGTGATTTTGAATCATGCTTATCCCGTCAATTTTAGACTCTGTTTTCACACTTTTCACCATCTCTCTCTCTCTCCAGTTTATCACACAAAAAAACCAACTCTTCACTCCAGCACTAAAGATTGAGTGCTTCCCACAAGATTCAAAGTTTAGGCCATTAACACACTATTTCCATTTATCTCTTTCAATCAGATTCTCAAACCCACTGATTTCATCTTCTTCTACCTGCTTTCCATTTTGAACAAAAGAGGGTTTCACCGGAATGGGTTATTTAACAGTGTGAAGTAACGCTAGAGACACAGCTGGGTTTGACAGATTCACGATCTCTGCTTTGAAGCAAAAAAATGCTCATCGGAAACAGAAAGTAAACAGAGAATCACCAATTCTTAACCCTAACATAGTGTAACAAGTAAAAAAATCTAAATATTTTACTGCAATATTTTGGGTTTGGCAAGCTGAGGGAGGAGAAGATAAAGTTAGGTGGGTTAAGAATCAGAGATGGGGTGATGGAGGGAGGATGAGAATGAGATCGAATTGCAGAGTCGGAGGATGGATTTGGGGTATGATTTCATTAGTGGGGAAATGGGGAAGAAAGTGCAAATATCGTCATCACTCTTCTGTAAAGGCGTGGTTTCAAAATGATGCTTTTATAAAAAGCGTGATTCCTTACCACGTTTTTGTCTTAAGTTTAATTATTTTCTAATTTTTTGTTAAAACAGACTAACTAACAACAAAAGCGAGTTATGCAAACAAGTTTTTAAAAAAGTGTGATTTGTGAACGTGATTTAACATAGTTCAGGAATAAAGTTCAAAAACTTTATTTAATCAATCAACAAAGAAACCATAAATCGGTTAATGAGCTATTCGTAAGACATCAGAAGGCTTTGAATTTCTGTATCAGTGATGATTGAACAAAGTAATACCTATAAAGCCTTGTTCACGTCTCCACGCAATTAAATTTCAGTTCAGGTTCCGATCAGATTTCAACCACAAGAGGATATCTACCTGTAAACCTCGGAGTTCAGATTAATCTTTGTTCCATCACTTCCCATATTGCTTAGCTGAGGGTCTGAAACATTTCGCACAAATCTTTCCAGCGGAAAAGTAAGCGCAAAGCCTCCTGTTGTAAGATGGTAAATATATCTACAAGGAAATCCAAAGTATTTTAACTTTAAGAAAGAAAAAAGAATGAATGAATGAGTCGTAATACAATCGTGCTGAGGTAAGCTGCGTACGTGGTGTCAAAAAGATCAACTCCTGAGTCGATTCCCTGCAAGACCTCCTCTAGAGCAATGGGAGAAAAAACAATTAAATTCAGCAACAAAAGACAACCAAATGTACAAGATTAGACAAATATATCCAAGGATGAACATATGTTAGAACTTAGAATCCTAGAACTATGTACTATTTAGCAGGCTCATACACAGAGATTTACAATACGAAAATTAGTACTACCAGAACCAACCTAAAACATTAAATCAGACATCAAACTTTCATATGAGGTGGTCCGTGAAACGCAAAGAGTAACAAAACTAAGCCTGATACCTGGAAGTCCAAGGCCACAAATCTGACGTGGCTTTTGCTCCGGTAAACTATCCTGCAACAAGCATTTTTGTTTTGTAAACACAACATATTTCCATTCCACAATAACTTACGGAAAATATTAAAGACTCTGCACAAAAATAAGAATTCTAAGTTTATGTTGAGTTAAATTTATGTGATTTTGACAGGGCCAATAAGCATTCAGTGACTGCTTAAGTGTTTTTACCACAAAAAATGTACTATGCAACTACTAATCTTCATCAAACAATGACCAATCTTTATAAGATGGATTCTTTTGTATGTTGAAAACCTAACATCAACCCATACAACTAGCCCGTTTCTTTAGGATTTTCAATATCCATTTTTTTTAATTAGCACCATTTACGTCGAACCCAAGCCTAGCATTTAGCCTGTCACTCCCCCATTCATACGTGCACAGTAGATACATGACTTTAATATTAAATATCACAAAAATCAGATTCCGTTGCCCACATATTACAACTGGAGTCAACAGGGAATACCCACTGCGTACTAAACCTTCAATCTAACTTGAAAATTCAGTTGCTGAACATTGTCTTATCTGTAGTTGTAGCGATTCTTTTCTCGTCGTCAGAGAATGTATGCTTCTATGTTATCAGAACATTAAGTTATTCAATGATTTGCACTCGAACTTTTGATTACTGAGTTGCATCACTCAGTAAGGACAAAGTATATGCAACACACTGCTTACTACCCCGTCCAAAAATAATTCAACACAACCACAAGAATGAATGGATAAAAGACAGCTATACCGTAACAGCATTAAGGAGAGGAGGGCGATCATCCATGCTCTCACCAAGCCCAAACCCACCAATCCAGTAACCTGCATACAACATTGTGCTTATTTCGAGAACTATAGATAACTGAACATAACCGAGTCCGATCACATATGCTGATATGTGTTATATCCTTAAGCATGTTATACTTTAGAGTGATATTCAAGTTGATGCAATGGGCTGCTTAGTGTAGAGCATGAAATAGGAAAACTTGACAGCGCTGCTGGAAGCATTTTACCATTGCATTTTTTTATGATATGATGATCTTAAGTACATACTACATATATGTATAGGTGAAGATTTTGGCCCCAAAATTTCAACCAAAAATTCTTTACCTTTGCAATCATGGAAGAAATCTTCACCCTACAAAGCCCCACAAATTGCTTGCTAACTTATCACTTGGCTTTCTACTTGACATTTTACACACGCATGCATGGCATTTATTGGGCACACACATGACACACTTGTATACAACCAGAGATCAATATAACACTTTAGAAACTACACAGTCACACACAGATTGCAGGGATAAACTATGGGTTCACATATGTTTAGAGTGGCTTAGGAGACAAACAATTTGTATATGCATCCATTTAAAAACACTTTCTATCTAATATATGCAACATAATCTAAGGAGAGGTTCAATAATAGGTACAGGTGTACCACTGTACATTATTTTTAGCTCCCTATACATTTATTTACTAAATATGGCTACTTTAAGGGAAAATTCGTTCATTTTGGATCAGGGCCGCACAATTGGCACTTGAATTATAGAGTGGAAACTTCAATTGTGGCAAAAAGGTTGGACAGGAAGAAGATCGTCAAGACAATACATGAAACTGACTCACTAGTCATCGGAGAATTGTGGGACAACAAGATTGACCATGGAGACATGCCAAAGAGAGATAGAGCATTGGTGGTGTGTATGAAAGGAAACACCAGCCTTCGAAGAGCAATTGACCAACTTGCTTCGTCTGCATTGAAAACTTTGGTCAACCAACATTGTAAGAATTCACGAACTTTATAGCCGTTGCAAGCACTTCATGCTTGGGGCCGCCTTGGGCTATAAATAAAAATAACCCCAAAGGCCTTCCAAAGGCCAATGTTGATGAGTGAGAGATCTAGAGCTCATTTCCTCACTCTTGATTCTCTCTTCCAGGGGGTTCCTTCGCATTGTGCGAATGAGAAAGTGAGTTTCGGTTACCTCCGTTGAAGGGCACAGCTACACATTAAGGAGCTTGCTAGACTTCAACTGGATATATATTTCCAATCCTAACTGACTTATGGTGTAGCACTGTGGCACAATTTGTCTTCATGCGCTTATAGTTATAGTCTTATAGATGCATCTCATCTACAGACTTGAAGGCTCATGGGAGATATCCTTTGTTTTGCCAGGTAATGGGTACCTTCTATGACCCAGAGCTCTTCGAGCCTTGGTACCTCAGATCCCGTTGAATGGTTGTGGTTCCGGGTCTCAAATGCATCTGGAGTTGCCAACTGAGACATTTGGCGAATAGCCGAACCACTATAAACAACATTTTGTTCATATCACCTTTACACTCATGCTGTATTTGATTATTGAACACTGAATTTATGTTTTCCGATGTATCATGAGCATCCTTCAGCTTGAGTTTCAGTAATTCGTGAAACCAATAATTGGCATATCTATTCATATAAACAAGGGAGGTTTACAAGGAAGAGAACTTTAAACAAAAATAACTGGTAACATTTCTCCCATTTCACAGTAGGTTCCCATTTCACCTTCCACTGTTAGTCAAGGTCCCAAGCACTCCAACATGGGCAATTTTTCTCCCACTTCAAAAATGTAGCACCTACCCAATAACTATATTGAACACCATAAAAATTTAAATTTTGAACTCCTCCACAACTAGGACCACACGAAAAAGGCATGTACTTTGATCTAACATGCATATCCTTTCACGGACTAGAAAATTTCAGTTGGAGACCAGCAAAGCTAATCCCATGAAATGAGAAGCATTAGCCATCTCCAAGAAACATTCCTAAGCCTCAAAGACCATAGTTTGGTTTCAATCTGAAGAGAAAAATAAAATGATTGTTCGAGCTTGTCCTGAAATGGTTAACTATAACTGCCAACACTAGTATATGAGCCAATTGGCTTTGACTTGGATCTTCAACATGGTATCAGAGCTAAGCTTTTGGACAAGACTCTCTTAATTGATTGTCCCGTTGTTTGTGCCTTAAGCGCACCTTGTGTCCTTGTTCGTCGCTATAATATGGATCCGTTGTTTATCTCTCCACGTGTGAGTAGGAGTGTTAGAGCTAGTCTTAGAATTCCCAAATTTCAAGAACATGAGTAGACTCCGTAAAAAATTGAACAATCACGGACTGACAACAGATAAAATAAAGCAAATTGATTATGGAGTAACTTTTCTATATTTAAGAGCTAAAAGAGTGATTAATTTAATCAGGAGTAATTTCTAAATAATGGGGTCACTAATACAATTTTTGAGGGGGATAAATAAATGTATCGGAAACTGATGGGAGTATAAGTAACAGGGGGGCATGTGACCCCCTGGTGTAAACGTGGATCCGCCCCTGAATCACATGGAGGAGATAACTGCATCTAAAATCCAATAGAAACGAGTTGTTACAACGCCTCGGGGTAAAGAAGAATTTTCTTACTTGAGGACCTTAAAGTAATTATTAAACTGGAAATGCAAATCTCTTCGTGTAGACAAATACTTAGATATTAAAAATAAAAGCTAGTAGGAGAAACCTGATACGTTTCGCTTAGCTGCTTCCTGAGCACTTCGCCGCCGTTCTTCCACACTAGAGCCTCCAACAATGGCACCAAAAATATTCCCACCTTTCTACACATTGCAGTAATTACTACATGAATCATTTTAACTAATCAAAAGAATTAACAGATTGTACTGCACAAGAACATAGTTCATATATCATTTGACATATGGCCTCTTTACATCCATCACCAATATGACCCCCACGCTTCATTAGCACATACTGTCCCGAAAGAAGACCTATGGCATTTCATAGTTACTTTGGCCTCTTTAAGTCACATTGCCATATCATGTTTTATAGTTATTTTTTGAACATGTTACTGTACCACAATCCATATCATTAACTGGTTTACCACGTTCAGACACAGTGAATGCATTTTGCTGGAATATAGATTTTAAAAATTGAAACTAGTTTAATCAGGAGACTTACCGAGCTTAACGCAATGCAATCATCAAGCCACCTTACGGTTCGGTCTACTGAGGTTTTGTTCCTCTTCTGAGAAACCCAAGCAGGTACTTCATCAGCTAAAGTGGTCCATGAATTTGGCTTCATAGAATCAATAAATTTCATGTACTCTGAAGGTTTTATCTGCAGGCATGGGAAAATTAAAACGACCAAGAGAAGTATTCCTAGCTGGGAAAAAAAAAAAGAAGGAACAAAGAAAGGAAAAAAAAAAAATGAAGAATTTAGTATAATTACCAAGATGCGACCAAAGGGAGTTTCAAAAGATGCTCCTAACTTGTTTGTGCCTTCACAATGGGGAAGGCATACAATAGAATCCCTTGGAACAGCTGCAAATCTAAATTCATGCAAACCAAGCATCTCATGCAGCCCTCCGATAGTTGTAATAGTTTCTGGGGTAATGCCCTCTAAGCTGCAGACCAAAGAATGACAATCATGATCTAGCCCATAATAAACTACAAAGTTTACAAGTGTACAGGATGATGACGAACTTCAATTTCCTATCAGGGAACAAAAACGGTGAGATTCTGTACTAAAAAATTGTCCTCAACTGAAGGGGAAAAACTCTAAACAGTTGCAATCAGGCATGGCCCTCATTGAATGAACATTCGACTAATCGACAGATAGTCAGATAGTCCAAACTTAGGAAGGGAAATGATAATGTGGTCCCTTAAGGTATGCAGAGATGCAACGAAGCAAAGTAAGTATTTCACCAAGATCTGCAACCAAAAATATAGCTGGGGTAAATGACCTCAAGTCTGAATTTTCTTTAGAAATATCCTAACCAAAAAACATCTCTCTTTCCAAATATATAAGAAACAGCCAATAAAGCAACTGAAGGTCTACACATCCATCATTTATCTGGAAGAGAGAAAAAGAGCAAAGATGCATCCCATATCCATTTTTTCTCCGGAAAAAATGAGTCAATCACAATCCTAATTCACATCCCCCTAGATGGTTCATTCAGAAATAGTGTACCATATTGCCAATTGCAGTTGTCAGTCTATAACAGGCATTTCCCCCCATACTACCGATAAATTCCAAGACCACAGGCTGCAGTGATTTTCGGATAATATTTCGACAAAGACTATCGCACTTCATCTCTCAAAACTGACAGACCATTGGGAAATATCATCTCTTCGTCTACACTCTACCATTACTGCCTCCAGTCAAACTCAGCAAATAATTTGCCAGGTCAACGCATGCCATCCTAAGGATATCTGCCAGACCCCACTGAGATAGTAGTGCCAACAGTGGTACCATTTGCCTACCCGAATATACATTCCAACTCCAGTTCCAACCCTTTCCCACAGACACGACACTTGCCCCATTTTGAGGCACCCTGACTTGAAACCTTCTAGGAAGTGTGGTCCTTCCAAAATTCGTTTGGCAATCAAACTTTGCCATCTGAAATAGCACTTAAAACATCGTGATTCAAAAACCTATTCAATTTTCCTTCACGTGCCAAGCAACCATACTACAGCAACACAAGTGCCAAATTGCAAAATTGCAGGAACGTTGCTCTGAAGGTGAACTAGCTGTTTTAACTGCAACCAATTTTTCTCACGATTTTTCAAATATCATACATGAAAACTACTTTTATTTGTTATTTCTTGTTGAATTTTTTCGTTGAGCTATTATTTTTGGATTGTATCCATCATTTTTAGCTTTTCTTTATGTTTCTATTCATTTATGGGAAAATCTCTCTCTCTCTCTCTCTCTCTCTCTCTCTCTCTCTCTCTCTCTCTCTCTCCACACATTGGTGTAGGATCCACACACTTTGCAGTGGAGTCCATACTATTGTGTGGCAGTGAAAGGCCCTGGTTATCATACATGAAAACTACTTTTATTTGTTATTTCTTGTTGATTTTTTTTGTTGAGCTATTATTTTTGGATTGTATCCATCATTTTTAGCTTTTCTTTATGTTTCTATTCATTTATGGGAAAATCTCTCTCTCTCTCTCTCTCTCTCTCTCTCTCTCTCTCTCTCTCTCTCTCTCTACACACATTGGTGTAGAATCCACACACTTTGCAGTGGAGTCCATACTATTGTGTGGCAGTGAAAGGCCCGGGAGCACCGCCACGCAATTAATAATTTTCCCGTACTAGGATACTTTACTTCAACCACTACTAAATGGAGATACTTGAAGGGAGACAATATCTCATTCATGGTTTCGAACAGACGGAATAAATATCGGCCTCTCAAAAACCAATTTTTTTCATAAAAAGACAAATAACATACAGCTTGTGTGCATGTGGAAAGTGCTAAATAACTCACCAGAGACAGAGACAGAGAGAGAGGCAGTAGTAAAAGAAACTTACAAGTGAAGAGGGCTAAACTGGAGGAGGTGGGAATCAGGAGAAGGAAGGGAGGGAAGGAGATCAGGGGAGATGAAAAATGGCAACCCTTTGCGAGTGGAGAGGAGGAGAGCTGGTGTCTCTATTTCAATTTCCGTTGGGCAAGGGGAACTGCTTTTGCTGCTGCTTACAAACTGTAAAACACCTGCCCGTGCTCTTCCTTTGCTCCATGCCTTCACTGCGAACTTCATCCCGCCTCCCTCCCTCTCTCGCGCTCTCTTTCTCTCTCTCTCTCTCTCTCTCTCTCTCTGACTCTCACTCTGACTCCGTCTTTCCCGTACCGCGTAGGCGGTGGTTCTTCTATGGGTTAAATCAGTAAATGCAAGGAACTTTTTTTTTTTTTTTTCCCTTTTTCTTTTTCTTTGGTCCGTTCCACTAGTGGGGAAAAATTCAAAAAAAAAACCCCAAACTTTGACTTCAATTCAATGTCTCAATGTCTCGTAGACTCTTGAATTTCAATAAACTTCAATTACACTCTCAAACTATCACTCCGTTAGCCAATTTACTTCCTCCCGTCTAAATTCGTCAAATTTATAATGGTATAGGCTGACAAAGTTAGTTTTTCCATTATATATGTTAAACTGAGGTCTCTCTCTCTCATACAAGGACTTGGAGAACCCAGGAAAAGACGAGTGAAATTCAAACACACAAGCTGGGTACGCCCAACAACACAACTTGTTCGGGTGAAATTTATCGACAAGGACAAAACCCCACTTGATTTGCTGTAAAAAAAAAACCAGTTGGAGAAGCCAACTTGTTCTGACGAGGGAGAGAAAAAATTTCCACCTCTTTCCTGATTTACATCATCTTAAATTAAAAACTAGCTAGAGAACAGGTTGAGTTGAACAGAAAAACACAGTGAAATCTACATCTACCAAAAGCAATCTAGGAAAAAAGAAAAAAAATGAGGTGTTCAGATATTTACGATCTGTGATTGTCAGTTCACGGAGGCACTGCGATTACGGAGGCAAGCAAGAAAACAAAGAGGTTTGGGAAAAATTCAAAAGATTTCATAAGAGATTTGGGGGAAAAAGAGAATTGCATCGTGAGTGATCTGGTGGGTGGGTAAGTCTGAGAGAGAGAGAGAGAGAGAGCGAGAGAGACCCCAGTTTAGCATAGATAACGGAAAAAATTTAACTCTGGTAGCCTAACCCGTTATCAATTTGACAGATTTGGACGGGAGGGAGTAAATTGACTAATAGAGTGATAATTTGGGAGTGTAATTGAAATTTAGTGAATTTCAGGAGTCTATGAGACATTGAGGTCAAAGTTTGGGTTTTTTTTTTTAATTTTTCCCTCATTAGTGTGAAAAAAGATAGAAAGTGGAAGGAAATAAACAAAAAATTAGGCATAACTACATCATACTTCGCCTTTTTTTACAAAAAGGACACGCATTTTTTCACATTTATGGAAAGGACATCCAAAACATTTGACATTCATGGGAAGGCAAAAAAAAAAAACTAGGGCTGGCTTAAGGCATAAGCCAATGAAGCCACCGCTTCAACCCCCCTCTAAAATGTAAAAAATAGGAGGCCCCAAACATGTAAGCTCCCCTAAAAAATGTAATAAAAAAAGGACCCCAAAAATGTAAGCCTCTTATATATTGTAATAGTTGGTTATTTTTGGATGACTATATGTTTAAATTCGTTCAATGATAATTATTTTGTAATAGTTTTTATGAAGATATGTGTTGAAAAATTTTATTATGAAAAATACATGGAGGGCCCACTCTAATTTGTTTGTTTCAAGCCTCCAAAACTAATGAGCCGGCACTGAAAATAACCATGTTTAGCGGGGAGAAACCGCTCCACAGCCTCCATAACCACTACTACCGCTTCCATTCCCTACACCACCATCACTCCTTTTTTTTGAAAAGCAAAAGTTTTATTAATCTCTGAAGGAAGCAAAGACTAAAAGGACAAGGAGAGAAGACAACGCATGCCCATCCGAGACCCAAAACCAAGGTTAGCAAGAAGCCAACCCCGGAAACACCCAACACCTAAAGGCCTCGACTCAAAGGAGAGCCACACCAGATACAACAATAAAACCATACACCCATGGCCTAGCCCGTAAGAGCAAACCAGATACAACAATAAAGCCCAAAAAGAGACCAAACCCAAACCCAAATAGTCAGCCGACGAAGAAAACGCACACCGAACGCCGAAGTAGCCGGACGCCGTTAAGCCCAAAACCAATGCTACCCAACAGTGAGCATTGTCGGCTACCAAAGGAGTCGGAGACGGAATCATCAGCGAAAGACCGGAGGAGAGAGGGGAGAAACACCCAAAGAAGGAAGCCACCAAAAACCACCGAACCACAGCCGAGGCCCGCCAAATCGCAGCCACCAAAAGAAGGACATGTCTCAGCTACAAACCAGCAACACCGGCATCCGGAAAGCAAACCCAGTTGCAACCCCGGAGAGCGTCCCGACCGCCAACTCCAAGCCACCGCAATCCGCCAACACCGCACGAAAGAAGCCGCAGAGAAAGCATGGGTCCTTCACCGCAGCAACTCAAGACCGTGAGCCTCCCAAGCCGTTAGGCACAACCGAGAACACCACCATCACTCCTGCTACCACCTCCTCTGCTGCTGAGATGAGTGGAGCCGTCGCCGGAGCTGAGTTGGAGCATCATCAGAGTTGCAAAACGTAGATTTGTGAGATTTTAAAACTAGTGAATGTTCACAAGTTTTCTCTACGGCAGCTCTACCTACCACCAGCGACCATTAACGACTTCTTTCCAACCCCCCCCCCCCCCTCTCTCTCTCCATCTGTGAGATTTCAAAATTAGTGAATGTTCACTAGTTTTCTATACGGCGGCATTAGAAACGGCCTCAACCTCCTTCTCGTCTTTTCCCTAGTTGATTTTTATTATACAACTCACAGGAAAATCACTTTCCTCTTTCTACCTTCTCTCTCTTTCAATTTTGTTTTTACAGGCAAGGGTTCTATTTCTCTTTTCCACACTATATGATGGCAACTTGAATCAAATTTGTTCACGTAATTACAAACTTAAATACCTCTCAGTACTCTACACATCATTCTGCAATTTGGGCTTCACTTAGCTAAGCTTTTCTATAAGGGTCTAACGCCTCTTATTGTATTTAAAAGTGTTCGAAATGCAGACTAGGAATAATTCTTGGGCTTTCTTTTACAAGTTATGTTACACTCCTTTTTCTTAGTACTTTGTACATTATTGCTTCAGCAAATCTCTACATTTTTTTAATCACATTAGATATTACCTTCTACTTCTACGCCCCGTTTGGATGCAGTTTTAACCCCCTGACTAAATAAACCCCCTTCCTCTCATCCCTCCTCCACGCCATATCCACCGTTTGGCAGCACTTTCGTTGCCCTACTTCACTTATCTGCCTTCTCTGATAGCCAGGGTTTGCCCCGACTAAATACAACTAAGGGCTACCTATGTTAATCTGGGTTGCTAGGAGCTCGTGGAATTACTTGGCTACCCTTCGATCCCCTATTTTTCGTTGTTTCTGGAGCCCTAATCTAACAAACGAAGAGAGAGGAAAGCGTTGTGGCGATTTGGGGCGATTTGGCGATTGTCACCAGTTGTGGGTCGATTCGATCATCACTACCACTCTGGCAACTTCGCGACCTAACTTCGGCAACTCCACGACCTAACTCTGGCAGGTATGGGTTGGATTTGCTTAATGTATGGGTTCTGTTTCTATGTTTCTTTGTTGGTATATGTGTTTTGTATGGGTTTTGTGGTACCAGAGCCTCCATGCCCTTGTGATGGGTAGTCCCAGAGAGGTTGTACTGTATCCGGTGGACAATACAGAGACCCTTACTGTAGCTTCTGTTTATTGTGGTACCAGGGCCTCTATTCCATTGTTTGTTTGGGAAAAATCATGGATTTTCCCCTCATTTTCACGTAAAATGATTTTAGAGGAAGTTAATAAGCTTTTTGTATATGGGAAGAACAGATTCCTTGTACTAGACCAGGAATGGAAGATATCTATATTGCATAAATTATAATCACTATAAACATGTGCTAAGTTTTAACAAGTGGTCTCAAAAAATTGTCTAGCTTAAGTCAAACTTGAGGAAGTGAAAAAAGAATTTGAGCCAAGCCTGGGGAATACCATGTCCTACTTGTTGGCTTGACTCCCACCCTTACCCATTGTTCTTATAAACAACAAAAACAATATTCGTAATTAATGCAAAGGAATCGTGCCTTAAAATGTAAAAATGTTGATTTGTAAAGGCCCTTATTAACTGTCCAAACTGTGTCAAATGAGAATGGCAGTAGAGTACACGCTAGATTTAGTTTTGAAACGTCGGGGAAACTTTTTGATAAAATGAAGCCACCTATCTAATCTTTAAATTCATTATAGGATGGCACGATTAAACAACACACAGCTGACAAGAAGACAACAGGAAGAGGCATTTGTGGCATTACAGAGTTTTATGACCACTGCACTGGGTGTGTTTCACCTCTACTTCTTTGTCACAAGTTTTTATAAGGAGGCTCGGCCGCACTTGTCTCTAAATCCGAACTTTTACCAGAGACAGATAAATAGAATCAACAGCTTGACAAGGGGTAATGAGGCTGATTGTCATGATCAGTTGAGAGTCAATAGGCATTCATTCTTAAGGTTATGCTGCTTAGTCCGAGGTGTTGGCTTAGGAGACTCACGGTCCGTATGTCTTGAGGATAGAGTAGCCATATTCCTATGGATCCTCTCGCACCACACAAAGTAGAGGCACACAAGGTTTGAGTTTTGGAGATCGACCAAGACTGTTAGCAGGCATTTCCATGCAGTACTTCAAGCTGTGTTGCGCCTACACCCCATGCTTGTAGTAAGGCCTGAGCCGGTACCTGAAAACAACCCTGACAATAGGTGGAGTTGGTTTCAGGTACAATTGCATGGTTTCAATGCCAATTCTTCCCTTTCCTATAACTTAATGGACGTACCTTATCTAACTTTGAATGTTGTATTCAATTCTTTGTAGAATTGTCTAGAAGCGTTGGATGGAACGCATGTGCCAGTTAAGCCCCCGACAATTCTCAAGCCTCGCTATAGGAATAGGAAGGGTGAGATTTCGACAAAAGTTTTAGGTGTTTGTACTAGGACTTTGAAGTTTGTGTACGTTTTGTCTAGCTGGGAAGGGTCGACAACTGATTCTAGAATCCTTCGAGATGCCATTCAAAGACCATATGGGTTAAGAGTCCCCAATGGTACGTTTGTAATCGATGCCAATTTTGTTTTTTTACAATACTTACACTAAACTTTGCATGCCTAATATCCATAGTGAATGTTGTTCCAAGACATTACTACCTTGTCGATGCAAGTTACCCAAATGGGGAGGGGTTTCTAGCACCATACCGAGGCCAACAGTATTCCATTAACATATGGAGACAAGGTCACATTCCTACTAGCAAAGAGGAGTACTTCAACATGAAGCACTCCGGTGCTAGGAATTGTGTTGAGAGAGTATTTGGTGTACTGAAGATATGGTGGGCAATATTGAGGTGTGCCTCGTACTACCCAATACAGACTCAAAATCGCATCGTGACATCGTGTTGCCTCCTCCACAACCTCATTAAAAGAGAGATGCCTGACGATCCTATTGAGTTAGAGTACACGTTGTGGGAGCAACAAAACCTATACAATGTACCTGTAGATGACCACATTGGCCAGTTGGAGACATCCAATGAATGGACCCAGGGGAGGGATGCCCTGGCAACCGCCATGTACGACCATTGGCTTGCCAACGGTGGTGGAAATGTGGATGAATTTTAAACTATTTGTATTTCCAATTTCCAACTACTGTGTAACTTTAAGATTATGTTTGTACTAAGTTTAAACAATTTGTACTCTAACTTTAATTCGGGAGCTTTGTGTGTGTATGACATTTGTTAGGTATGTAATATATTTGATGTATGACATTTATTAAGTCTTGATTTTTATGGTATGGTTAATCTTTATGCATAAACCAACTTATTGTTAGCTGCATATATATGTTCGCACTACTCTATTTGGGGTAAATAAGATATGTATTTGCAGCCATGGACACCGAAGAATCACAACCACCTACCAATTCTTCGAAGGGCCATTACGTATGGAAGAAATATGAAGAGGATCACCTAATCCGATGCATGACAGATGAGTACTCCGACAAATGGAGCGCTAAAAATGAGTTTAGGTCAGGTTTCTTCACCTTACTTGCCCATGAGATGAAGAAGGTGATCCCCGACACCGCCATTGAAGCCTCCCCTCACATTGTGTCTAAAGTGCGGAATTGGAGAACAACCTATAATTGCATCAATGACACAGTGTCTAAGAGTGGGTTTGGTTGGAATGACGTGACCAAAT
Source organism: Vaccinium darrowii (assembly GCA_020921065.1). Classification (NCBI taxonomy): domain Eukaryota; kingdom Viridiplantae; phylum Streptophyta; class Magnoliopsida; order Ericales; family Ericaceae; genus Vaccinium; species Vaccinium darrowii. The sequence continues at coordinate 29,333,738 of CM037160.1, forward strand.
GCATCGTCGTGGATGAGACACCGGTGTGGGAGGGGTATGAAAAGGTAATTTACATTGCTTTAATTTGAAATTAAAGCATTGAATTGCCTATTCTTACTTTTAATCCTATCTCATTTGTGTAGGTCAATCCAAAGTGCAAAGGTTATAATGGTAAGCCATTCCCGTACTACGATGCATGGGTAGTCCTCTTCGAGAAAGATAGGGCAACCAGAGAGTTTGCAGAGGATTTCACACCTTTGGGCTCCACACCTTGAGCCTCGACCCCTCGAGCCTCCACTCCTCGCACCTCCACACCTCGCAGCTCGACACCTCTGACAGCCTCGCCTCATCCATCAATGCCCATCAACGCACCCTCTGCCAATGCCGAAGGTAAGAAAGTAAAAAAAAGGTCTTGGATGGGTATGGAGGATGAGAAATTCTAAGAGGGTATGAACAATTGGATGAATTCAACCGCGACACATATGGCGGATATGGCCAAGTCAATGGAGTTTCCGAGAGAAGTTGCAGCTCGCCGTGAAAGGATTCCAGAAGAGCTAGCAAAGCTTGACTATAGTGCAGCAGTTTCAGTTGACTGCCATTATTTGCGAGACCGACGTGAGAGTTGATCAATTCTATGGGATCAAAGACGAGAACAAGCAAGGATTGGCGCAGGCCATCCTTGATGGTCTCATCTACCCTCGTACTACATAGGGTGGATTAATGTTGTTGTGAACAATAGTAGCTTTTTGTGTAATTAGTAACTACTAATCAGCTGCCTTTTTGTATAAATTTGGGAAGCATTCATTGCTTGAAAGGTATAATTTGGGTGTACCCTACGAAATTAACAAGTAGGTGTGTATATTTTGATGGTTAGGCAGTCACCATGTATGTATAAGTGAAAAAAGTTGTACTAAATTTTGTAGTTATGTAATATAGTACCACTCTTTTGGAAATATGTAATATTTATGGGAAAATTGTTCTCCCCTTTACAGGTTGTATGAATACTTGGCTGGTATTCTTTTGTTGGGAAATGATGATTCCATGGTTTTCAAAATGAAGGTAGTTACCTTGGCATGGCAACTTTTGTTGCAGCCATGAGTAACCTTTTCCATGCTTTAAAACATTTCTGATCCCTGCAGATTGGTAACATTATAACTCTGAATCTGTGGTAATTGGAACCTCTTTCATTGAATCTGTGCAACTATATTTGTTAGGGCTATGATGAATACTTAAGCCCATTGCTATGAGTTATATTGTTGTGTTTGTGGGCAGTTGCTGCAGTTTTTTGGACTATGAATCTATTGAAATATGCATTTCTTAAGGGCAATGATGATACAAGTGTACAAATTTTGTTATTGTTTGCCTTTAGTTGTTATCTTGGTGGGGCAATCTAATTGCAACCAAGAGTAGCACCAAGGTTGCATTACCTGTTCTCATATTTGAAACAGTTGAAACAGCTGAGCCCATTTTCTGAGCCCATTGTGTGTGTTTGTGTGTGTGTGTGTTGTTCATAGATTATGCATATGCAGATTTGGGCAATGATGGTTGACTGAGCCTTGTTTTGGGAACTCTGAACTCTGAAATTACTTAAACAAATGATGTGTACCTGAGCCATCCTTTGGTTTGTGCTGCTGCCTGCTGCTGCTTGTGCAGGTCTTAACTTTTGGAATCTGAGTTATATTGTTGTGTTGATGGATATTGTTGTGTTATATTATTGTTGTGTTGATGGATGTTGTCATGTTGATGGATAAAGTGGCTCAGACAGGGTGAGAATGCTAGCTATGTATCTGGGCAGTTGGTGCACTTGTTGGTGCTAACCTGCTACTGCATTTGTTTGTGGCAGTACTTGTCTCTGTGTGTGTGTGTTTTGTTGTCGGATTATTGATAGGTTTTGGGCAATTGCTGCAATTTACTTGTTTTTGGTGAGAATCCAAAATGTCTTTGCTGCAGTTTAGTTAGTTCTGGGCAATGATGGTTGACTGAGCCTTGTTTTTGGCCAGTTCCTGATATATGTGTGGAATTTACTAGAGTTTTGAGCCCATTGCAATTTTTGTCTGGTCGTGAATTTGTGTTTCTGGGAAGTTTCAGAATCTGAGTTATTTGGTGTACTGAATCTGTGTTTCTAGCAGTTGTTGCACTTGTTAGGGCTGTTAATTAGAGTTTTTTTTTGAAATATCCCTTAACCTATCACCCATCTCTTTACTTCATACTTGAACTTTCATAATCCTTTATATAGTCCCTGAACTACTACCCTTAAAGTGTATGTGGTCCAAAATCTAACTTCCGTTAGTTTAATGGATGGAAAAGTATCCTCCAAAGGGTAAAATCGTCATTCCCTATTTGTGGACATCAATTGGCGCCAATAAGAGTGATTTCCCTCCAGATCCTGTAACCCCTGTATAGCCTACCCATGAGATGAAAAAAAATAGATAGAAAAAAATAGAGCACTGAAAAAACAGAGCTCTCTCTCTCTCTCGCTCTCTCGCTCTCGCTCTCACTCTCTCTCTTTCTCTCAGACACAACATAAAAAATCCAGATTTCATAAAAATCCACCCAACATTTTTGGATATAAATAATCCACTCATAATGTAGAAATTGGAACAGAGCATTTTCGGACAGTACTGAGACTTTATTCCTTGTGGTAGAACATTATGTGATAGTCACCTTTCTCACATGGGACTTTATTCCAAGCAAGGCAGTAGTAGCAGTCAGAGGACAATTGCAACATATTACCAAAACAACCATCATATCATTTCACCAATTTAAAAACCAAAACATACGGACAATTGCAACATATTACCAGTGGCAACCATAAATCATAAACCATATTATACTTCCAAAATTCATAGTATCATAACATAGTGCCGAACCAAATTTCAGAGAATAGAACCTACATAAGTTCATATTACCAGAAAACAATGCTAGTTCATAGAATAGAACGTACATAAGTTCATAATACCAGAACATAGTGTCTAACCAAATTTCAGCTATGCTGTTCAAAAAGCAACCAAATTTCAGCCATCAACTATTACAAAAAGAGGACACAGTTGTGCTACAAAAGGAGGACACAAACATGGTTCACTGCTGGTGTTGTGCATTGATGGTAGGGGGAGTGCAAGTTGGCCTCATTTGAGGTGGCCTAAACGATCTCCTGGGGGGTTGCTGTGAGGTGGTACCTCTGTTTGCATTAATTTTTCTTGAAGTGGTACCTCTCTTTGAAGTCATTTCCCTGGGATTGTTTGCTGCATTGACCTGACCGGGGGCTTTGCATGTCCTGACATTGTGCCCCTGTTTCCCACATTTTTTGCATGTCATTTTCACACCCACTCTACTGAGCTTGAATGGGTTCTTTGGAGGCTCATTTGCTTCCCTTCTTCTTGATTTACGTGGCCTGCCAGTTTGCCTTTTGAATTCTGGGGGTTCAATTGGTGGCTTACCAGATTTCTCCCACATTTCTTGACCATTCATGGGGTGCAAAATGTGATTATATGAGGTCAAGAAGGTATTCTTTGAGTACCAATCAGAAACATAGTCCTCTACAAGTCCACCTTCCATAGCTATGACTAAAGCACCATGCTCACATGGAATCCCAGTGAGGTCCCACCTTCTACAAGAACAAGTTTGCTTCTGTAGATTCACACTGTATTGACCCCAATGGATATGTTTTGCTTCAAACTCTCCCTTCCCACACGGTATTATGAGATAGTCACCATACCTACTCTTAATCTTCTCTATCTTCTTTTGAATTTTAGGACCCAAGTCATCAATCGATTTATTTGCAAAATCCCTTCTTTTGACCATTCTATCCATCAAGTAAAATCTAAGTCTTTCCAACATGGTCAATAAAGGTTTATCCCTAGCAAACAATATGGCCTTATTGAATGGTTGATAGGCGCGCAATATTCCGTATATAAGCGCCTAAGTAGGAGGAGTTAGCGTGTTAGACGTGCGGTTTAATGATCATTTTTCTGTTTAATGCGTGCACAGTAGTGTGTTTGGTGTTTGCATGAATTTACCAGGTAGAAAGGGGATTTTGGCGCGCCTGTTGCATGGCTTGAAGTGGAGCTGGGCGTGGGAGTCGAGGTTCGAGGCTGGGATGCTGAAAGAGGAAGGCTTAAGGAGTCGGTATCGATACCCCCGTGAGCCGTATCGATACCAATTGGTTTCAAAGTGCACAAATCGTTCCAGAAGGTTTAGTATCGATACCCCTCAAGTAGGTATCGATACCTACGGCTTACGCGGAAGAAGGGAAGATAAGGGATAGGTATCGATACCCCTCTCAGAGGTATCGATACCGAGAGCTTACAGCGCGAAACATGAAACTACGTCGTTTTGTTGGTCGTAGAACGAATTCTTTAACGATTTTATTCAGTTTTCTTTAGGATTAGGGCTCGAATATAAATACCTAAGTTAAAACCCATTCTAGGGTTCCACAATTTTTACCTAGGCTTTTAGTTTACAAGTTTTCGGCTACAGATCTGAAGTTCTTCGTTCGTTGTTACGCTTTCAAGTTCTAGTACCAGAATTTCAGGATTTGTTTTTGCAGATTATTTGTCAAGATTAATTTTGCCTTCGCAATTCCGGTATTGATTCTTATTGGTTTTATATTTTAATTATTAAAAGCATGATTAGTGTTAGTTTCAATTCGTCTTCTGCAACTTATTTCAATATGTGTGAGTAGTCGTATTGAGTACGGCCGCGGGACAAAGGTGTCCCGTGGCTAGGCTAATTTATATTTCACCTCGGAGCCGAATTACTTTAATTGATGCGCAGTTTTTGAATACGGAATTTTTCTAGCAAACAAAGCCCGGGCATCGCCCGTTCCAAATGCGCGCAGGAATCGGTGACAAGTGGTGTGCACTTGTTAGAAACCATTTCCATATTTTTAAACCTATTAATTAAATCATTGTGGCCCGAGTGAATGTGAATTAGACTAGTTGCGGGTACCGTAGTGCCCACGGCTGTGCTCTCCTTTTTAAATTCAAAATCAAATAGTTAAATCAGTTTAATTCAGTTAATTAATTAAATCATTTGAGCAAGGGGTGGCTACCTGAGAGCCGATTACAAACGTAGAGCCGACACTGTTTGAGTTAAGCACCGTAGACCGTCTCTGTGGTTCGACTCCGGTACTTCCGGATTTATTGTGCTACACCGGTCGATAGTCCTACGCTTGGGACAGAATTTTAAGTTAATTATTAATCACCCGAACAGTCAAGCAATGGTTCACAGAGGTTGTTGAGTAAAATATCACACTTTGGCGTAAAAATGAAATGAGACCTAGACCAATGACAAGGGTTTCTGGCTTGGTTAGACAACCAAGCAAAGGCAACTGGGTCCTCTTTCTCTAGTTGTTCCATCAGAAAATTAAATTTTCCCACATAACTAGTCCTAGCTAGATTCCACATCTTATCCTTCAATGCCTGATCTGCAAATCCAGCATTCTTGAAGTTATTGTGCAAATGTCTCACACAATGCCTTTGCTCAATTGCTGGTAACAAGTCCTTAATAGCATTCTCCAATCCCTGGGACAAAAAAAATAAAATAATAAAGAAGTTAAAATTGGAATGAGATACTTACAATATACATTGCCAAAAAAAAAGAAAAGAAAAGAAAAAGAGTTACAAATGAAATCAACTACCTTTTGCTTGTCAGAGATGATTGTCCAGACAGGTTCATTGACTATCTCAATATCATTCATCAAATGCTTTAGGAACCATGTCCAGGTTTCTGTGTTCTCAATCTCCACAACTGTATATGCCACAGGAAAAATCTGGTCGTTTGCATCTATACCCATAGCTGTTAATAATTGACCAGGGCAATTCCCCCTTCAAATGACACCCATCAACTCCAACAAGCGGTCTGCAGCCCTCTTTAAAACCCCTTTTCAATGCAGCCCAACAAATATAAAATCTTTGGAAAGTATTGGTTGGCATTCCATCTAGATCAGGCTTCATATGAAGGTTTACACTAGTACCGAGATTGCTTCTTACTATCTCGTGGCAGTAATCCCAAAGTTTGGCATATTGCTCTTCTTGACTTCTCTCAAGCTTCCTCAATACCTTGTGTTTTGCATTATAACACTGATTGACTAAAACTTTACATTTGAACTCAAAACTAACATTCTCCACAAATTCTGAAACCTTGAGATTAGGACTGATCCTTATATCATCAAAGTAGATCCTGGCCAACCAACTGCTATTCATCAACCTATTGGTCCAAACCCTGCCACAATTATGGTTTGGATTGTGGTGTTTTATCTGCAAAGTCTTCTTTGGCATCCCACTATCAAAAGCAAAAATTAGCCAAGGACACCCTTTCTTGCCTTGTTTTAGTTCTTCCTCAGTAAACTTTTTGTGAGAACAAACAGCTCTCACCTTTGTGGTTTCATTTTTTTATGAATTTTATGTCCTTCCCCTGGAGAATAGCATGTTGTCTGATTGCCTCAGCCAACTGGCACCTACGCTTGAATACCATACCATTACAAAAAACAGGTTCTTCTCTCCCCTTCAAAGGTCTGAAAACTTTTTTCTTATTCAGTGTTTGATCATGTCCCTCTTCTTCTTCTTCCTCATCCATGCTACCAAACCCATCATCAGAATCTTCCTCACCTCCTTCTTCCTCTTCTTCATACATGATTTCATTCCCCTCAACAAGGTTTGTTGCTGATGGATCCGTGGCATTCTTACTTTGGTCACATTCTATAGTCACTATCACTAAAATGCTCGTAGTTTCCATCTGAATCTGAGTCATCCACTTCAATCCCATCACCTTCAGTGCCACCTACCCCCTCTACCATATGTGCATCCTCAATTATAATTCCACTCTCTGGGAATGTCCCACGATCCCAATCCCAATCACTAACATTGACATCTTCCAAATCATGGACATTGGAATCAGGGTTCATATCTGTAATAGCAAAAAAAGGCAGCATTAATATAAAAAATAAATAAAAACAACTCAGATTTATTCTCACTTTGCAGGTTCATAAAAGACAACTCAGATTTCACCCCTTTTTTACTTCAATTAAAGGTAATAGAACCAAATTAATAAATGGGCATACAAAAAGACTACGTTCAACTAACAAACTAAGTGAGCATGTATTTTTTTCACCCACAAGACCAAGAGTTGTATCAAACACAATGAGAGCATGATGCAATTTCCACAAGTACCAATACATGGTAGGCCACCGAATTTTTTTTACAAGCACTGGCATTGAATGATAAGGGTTGACAATGGCCATCTAGGAAATAAATCACTTTCCAGACTATCAGTTTTACGTTGAATAAATAAATTTATTATAAGTGATATGGTTTCAATGACCGACCAAATCAAACTACGTATAACAAGCTCACAAGGCAACTTTTGCTCTGTATGGGTCATGTATGCTTGGAAAACAGAATATCTTCGTACTAAAACCCAAGCATTCACTACAAAACCTAACCCATGCAAATATGTACAACAACGATAGATTTTGTGAACAAAACCCTATAAACGTGAGAAAATCACTTACGGATAAGCTCCTCTTCTTGCCTCAATCGATCATCCATCCCAAGAATAGGGATGGAGAAACCCTAGTTCTTCTCCGAAAAGCTTCGTTGTTTTTCTTTCTCTATCTCTCGCTCTGTATCATGTTCTGTATTGCTTCTCTTTTGATCGTCGTTCTGTATTATGTATTGATTATGGGAGAATAGGAAGCATGTCAAGAGAATGACGTTTTTGCCCCTTTTTTTGGGACCATAATCCTATGTTTTGGGAGCACAAGTGATTTTCCATCCATTAAACTAACGGAAGTTAGATTTTGGACCACATACACTTTAAGAGTTGTAGTTCAGGGACTATATAAAGGATTATGAAAGTTCAAGTATGAAGTAGAGAGATGGGTGATAGTTTAAGGGATATTTCAAAAAAAAACTCTGTTAGTTATAGCTGTTTCTGCACTTCTCTGTGTTTCAAAGTTGTGTGACTTATAGCTGTTAGTTAGTAGATAATGTTCAACTTGACCACTGATGTGTTTCTGGGCAGAGGTGGTTAACCTGCTTATGCATTTGGGTATGCTAACCTGCTAGTGAATGTGTTTCATGGGCAGCTGCATTTGGGTATGCTAACCTGCTACTGCATGTGTTTCTTGTGATTTTGTTGAACTGAGCCATCCTTGAATAACAGTTAATGCTGTTATTATTACCTGCTAGAGTTTGTTGCTATTGGTTCTGGGTTTGTGGGCAGTTTAGTGCATTCTGATTGGGCAATGATGTCTAGCTGAGCCATGTGAAACTAAATTTGAGTACTGTTATTGTCGATTTGTGGGCAATGATGTCTAGTTGAGCAATCATACGCATTCTTGGGCAACGATGTCTAGCTGAGCCATGTCTTTGTTTGAACTTGGTACTGTTATTGTCAATTTTTGGCCATTGCATTATTGTTATAGGGCCGAATGGTTAGGTGTGAATACAACCACAAATTCTGGCCATTGCATTATTGATTATGACCAGTGCATTATTGAAACTCAGAATTTGTTGTTTACCCCCAGTTGACACCATGTCATTTGTCACTTTCCTAATACAATAAGCTCTTGCATTGAAATTCTTGTGGCAATGATGATATTTTATTTCTGTTTTAATTAGGCATCTTTTTTAGGCGAGGCAACATTAGTTGGTCACTACCACTAATGATGCAGCCTATTGGTGCCAATGTAAATGTGGTATTCAAAGACAATATCTGAGCCAAATTTACTGCCCAATATTCATATGTTTTATTGGTTCGTTATATTGTAATGTGTTTTGCTCCCTGAATTGCTAGTAGGAATGAAGGGAAAGAAGTTGTATTATGTTGTGTGTAAAGGAAGGGCACCCGGTATATATCAAAGTTGGGCATCTTGTAGTCAACAAGTGATTGGATTTTCTGGTGCCATATATGCTAAGTATGGTTCATGGGAGGAGGCAAATAATGTTTTGCAAGGGTATAATGCACGCCATGGTGAATTAAGCAACTCTGAGATATTGGTGGAAACAAAAGATGTGCCTAAAATGGGAACTTTGTTGCATGATAGCGCTAAAGCGGCTGGAACAAAGGTTGGAACTTCACCAAATTTGACGTTTGCCGAGAAATGTACCTGGACTTTATTCGGGGCGGGCATCGCGATGTTGATCCAGTTTGTTGTCAAAGTCTGTACTTGACTTGTAAAAATATAATTATTATGTCACTCATGCACTTTCAATTTTGATTGTACTAGACATGTAATTTACTTGTAGTTTTTTGTAGACACACACTTATATTTTAATTTAAGTAGTTGATTCTCACTTGTGCTGCGAAGTTTTGTGTCACTTGATACTCGATCCGTTAAATAAATTCAAAAACACGATGCATGGAAGTACTTAATATTTCTTTTTTTAACAATGCCACGATTTCTCATAGTGGACAGTCTTCTTTTCCAACGAACCGAGTATCAAGTGAAATCTCTTTCTACATATAGGTGTTATGTGTGTTGTAGTTGTCCATTAGTTTCTTCCTTTGGTTTTCTCTGTCATAGTTTTCCCTTTTCCTTCCCTCCTCCCCTTACAATGCCACCATTGCCACACCATGCTTGGACCAACGAGAGGAAGAGTATCTTCTTTCATGCGTTACGGCACTTGTAGAAACAGGCGTTTGGGTTTCTGAAAAGGGATTTCGTCGCAGCTTCATGAGAATGTTGGTACAAAGGATGGCCGATGTTTTCCCTAATACTGGTATTACATAAATACTTGTTGACAGGAAGATTAAAAATTGGGTTAGGATTTACCAAAGAATTCAACGCGTGCTTCAAGCTCTGGGGTTTGAGTGGGACCAAAATGAACATAAGTTCATAGCAGTTGAGGGAGCGTGGGATGAACTTATTCAAGTCATTAGATATATGTTTAACTAAATTTTTTGTTCATAAGTTGTAATCAATATCAATGTCTAATGAGATTGCTACTTTTGTCTAGGACCATCCACAATTTTTTATCTTAAAGAGCAACCAATTTCCCTTCTTCGTCCAGTGGGGGATTTGCTTTGGACGTCAATAAATGAACATGGTGTCAATTTCAATAATATGTTTCTTCCAATTGTATCTTTTTACATCGTTGGAAATGTCTCTCCAATAATTTGTAATACTACATTATTGACACTTGAATAATATATTTTCTTTTTCAAAGACAAAAAATATATATTTTCCCTGTAAGTGTTCTGTATTTGTCCATTTATCAATTTGTTATGCATGTAGTGGTGAAAAATTAAAAAAGTAGTTAAACTATTTTTAAAAATACCAACTTACAAATTAAGTAATGAAAATTTAATTTTACAAATTAAAATATGAAATTTTAATTAACGCATTAAATTATAATTAATCCATTCGTAGTACATGTTAATAAAAAAAAACCAACATATTGTTCACATTTTTCAATTTTTGATTAGGTATCAGTATTATGTATTAATATTTATTACATAACCGAAATAATAAATTTATAAGTTAGAAATAAAAAAATTCGTTTATTAAATAAAATAATAAATATAATTATGTATTACAACGTAAATATTAAATACAACAATAACAACAATAACATAACCCATTTAGTCCCCAATAATTGGGGGTATGGGCGGGGGAAGGATAGGAGACAGACCTAACCTTTGGCAATAAATGCACAAAGTGGCTGCTCCCAGAATACCACTGAAACAGATGGATTGGAGACAGACCTAACCTTTGGCAATAAATGCACAAAGTGGCTGCTCACAGAATACCACTGAAACAGTGATCCCCCTATACCGTCGCATTTGCTGCGGAATCATGCCCTCAAATCAAAGCCAAAAGGCATCAGAGAGGGCAGACCCAAGAATCATTTTGATTTATGTGCACATTACCATGCTTCTTTCATTCAACATCCAGAGCATTGGCGTTGCACTATAACGTAAATATTAAATATTATATAAAATAAATTATTATTGGCGTATATATAAATATATAGATGGATATTCTAATATATGCAAGAACAAGGGCAAGATTGTCTTTTACGACCATTTTACATCATCCCCCTCCTCATCCCCCCATTTAATCATTCATCCAAACCATGGGCTATTTAACCCATCCTTTCTAATCTCTCATCCAAACAATGGGCTATTTAATCCCCCCTACTTAACTATCACTTCAATGTGGGTCCACCCTTCTTATTTGGTCACCCCTACTATTTTATCCCCCCTTACTATTTAATCCCTCTCAAACTAATACGCCATCCAAATGAGGCCCAAGTGGGTAAGATTACTTTCATCTCAATCAAGCTTGTTTATTTTTTCCTTAGTTTTTGTCCAATCCTCTTCCTTCACATGATTTTGCATAGATTGAAAGTCTTTCATTGATGATTAGTGAAATCTCACTAATTTTTTGGGTCGCCAAAAGTGGTGGGGTGGTGGTCGGCGTGTTTAAATTTTTGTACGAAATTGAAACTTTAAAAAAAATAGTGACAATATTTTTGGGTTGCCAGAAGTGGGGTGTTGGTCGGCTAGGAGGCAATAGTTGATTTTTTTGAATTTTCTATACAAAATTAGAACTTCAAAAATTAGTGAAATGTCACGAATAGGTCCGAAAAAGAAAAACCACCTAGGTCGCCGGAAGTGGTTGGTCAGAGGTGAGGTAGTTGTCGACCAGGAGGCAGGAGTTGATTTTTTAAAATTTTTTGTATGAAAATTACAACTTTTAAAAATTAGTGAAATGTCACTAATTTTTTGGGTCACTGGAAGTGGTCGGCCAGACGGGGTGGTATTCGGCCAGGAGGTAAGAGTTCATTTTTTTGAATTTTTTGTATGAAATTAGAACTTTTAAAAATTAGTGACATTTCACTGTTTATTTTTTTTCATTATGTTCGATTGCAAAAGTTCCTGTCCTTCCCTTTAAAAATATCAAATGTTTTTTGTCATTCATATTTCAATTGCGAAATTTCCTCGTCCTTCCCCTTAAAATGTCAAATGTTTTCGATTTTTGGCTAAGTCTTCCACAAAAATATTAAGTATTTGATTAGCATGAAAAATAGGAGAAAGTGTTAAAAATTAAAATCTTTTACAATCCTTTTAAGCGTGGTTAGGTAGCTTTAATTTTCTTGCTTAAAAATGAATTGAAATTTTATTTTCTTCAGAAAATGAGAGAGAGAAGAAGAGGGAGTAAAGTTATTGAAAATGATGGTTGAAAAATATCAATCCGCACAAATTTTAGTTGGGGAACAAGCGTTGAAAAAATAATTAAGAACAAGGTTTGAAAAATTAGTTGGGAATAAGGGCTAAAAAGGTAATTGAAAATGGTGGTTGAAAAATTAATTGAGAACGGAGTAAAATGTCATAGATAGTTGAATTCGGGTCAAGAAAATGGGGGAAAATGAGATAGAAGGAAAAATAATTAAAAATAGAACCAACTACTAGAGGCAGTTCCATAATTTTGCTCAAAAATATTTTTTGATGCCAAATTATGAAAAGGAATATACTTGTTGGCCCGGAGTGCCCCCATGGATTTGGTTACACAATTGTTTACATATAAAATTAACAAATCCAATAATTAATTGACATGTAATCAATTATGCCAAACGTTGGCAAATATGTGTCAATAAAGATGCATTGGATTATTGATATAAAGATAGATTAATACGATGTCGTATTAGTTCTCATGTTTGAAAAGCAGTTATTGGCAGTAAGTCAAACTAATATAATAAATTGACTTCGAAGCCTTGATTTCAACTGCTAAATGCATGAACTCTACATGTAGATGTATGAAACAAGGTAGTTGACGGGTAAGACACGTGGAGCATATCGTGCAAGGCAATTATTTCCTTGACACTTAATCATTTGAGTTGAATAAGTAACCATGCAAATTTAAAGTAAAACTTCTAAAGGAAGTTTAGAGGAATTCAAATTTAGACGTGGAGGAGGGAAGAAACTGCCAATTCGAAGTGTAAAGATAGAGTTCGAAGAAAGCCAAGTTCAAATTCTTTGAGCGGGAAGTTCAAGCTTGCAAAGCAGTTCCTATAAATACGAAAAAATTGAAGAAAGAAAAAGCCCCGGGCAAATCTTCAACAAACAGCTATCAAACAAATGATGCTTGATTTGTTCATTGGCAAAGCAGAATTAGGATTTCGACTCAGTTCGAAGTAAATTAGGAAGTAGATTTCGATTGTTCTTATAACAATCAATTGTTCGAAATTCTTGATACCTTGTATCTGAAGTTGAAGGCAATTTCGAAGTAAGTTTATCTTTGATTTATTAATCGAAGTATCTTGTTTCTTTGTTGTTCTTTGATTTCCTAAGTATATTGGTTTGCATTTCTTCACTTTGAATGAAAAATCCTCTTAATTGAGGTAATTAAACCAACAAAACACAATCGCCTGATTGAATTTGGTTTTCCAAAGTTAATCTGAGAGAGGAGATTTAAACTCTCTCTGGCACGCTCGCACACAATTATTTTCCATTGCAAAGAAGTAAAAGAACCAAACAACAATTCCACTCCATGCAACCGTTCTCAAAAGCGGTCTGACAATACTCATTGACCATGACATGCTTTTGTGGGAGATAATCATTACAAGTGAGGGTATTTTTGTCTTACCGTTGGTCTTCCCTCTACATTTTCCACAACACAACTTTTCTTTATTTGCTGGGTAGAAGATATTTTCCCTACAGCTCTATTTGGAATTTAAGGAAATAAAGAGAAAAGAGGGGAAAACAATTACTAAGAAGGAAATTAGAGGAAAAAATTGAAACGAAAATGAGAGTAAAGTTAAATAAGAATTTAAATATTTTCCTTCCTTTTTTTTAAGAGAAATTTTAATTAGGCTTCCTTATATAGGCTACGGTGCGAGATTTTTCGTTCGGGATCGATTTTGACGATCCGAACCTGTTAGATATGTTTAAAACGTGTTTTTAAGGTCCAACGCGAGGATTCGTCAACAAAAAAAAAAAAAAAACCCAGAAGGGCTTGATCCGAGCAGTTTTTGATAAAAATCGTACATATATATTTTTGTCGAATGCTGCTCGGATGAAGCACTTCCGAGTTTTTTTTTTTTTTTTTGACAAACGCTTGCCTTGGACCTTAAAAACATGTTTTAAACACGTCTAACGGTTCGGATAGTCAAAATTCGATCTCGAACAAAAAATCCCGCACCGTAAAGTTTAAGGGAGTCCTTATTGGATATTTGTTGCCTATACCAATATTACCATTATGATTCCATCCTATGAGATTTGAATCTTTATGATTTCATCCTAAACATGGATAATCGGACCATTGTGCCCTTATTAATTGATATTCATTATCAATTATTTGTAGGCTAAAATATCTTCATTAAGAATTTTATATTTATGTATGGTTACAATTCCTAAATTAAAGGGATTATAGTGATCACATCCCTAATTCAGTGGGATGCGATTCATTTTTACCATATTAGCTCATTTTGAAATCCCTAAAATCACTCACCCTCTCTCTCATCTCTCTCTCTCTCTCTCTCTCTCTCTCTACATGGGCGGTTGCCCTGTCCCACTCCCTCTCTCTCCACCATTGCTGCCACATCATCTATTCTCCATTTACTTTCTCTCCAAAATTCGCCCTTCAGTGGCTCACTGCAGCACGCTAGCACCATTTGTATTGCCCCTAACCCATTCATCCACTGTGAACTTGAACTTTCAAACCAGTAGAAATCGAGAGGTTCGTTCACCGCCAATTCCGCATCAGATTGGGTTGCGATTGATCTGGATGTGTTTTTGCACTATCACCGCTAACAACGATGATTGCTACAACAACAACAAGGGCCATGATCGAAAATACACAAAGTGCTTTTTTTACATCCCTTTGTATCTCTTTTTTTTTCATAGAAAAATTCACCATGGAAGGTTTAATGGCAGTATTTTTTATTTTATTTTGATTTCATGGTGGAGTTTTTTTTTTTCCCCGATTCAAGGCGGGTGTTCTTTTTTGATACAGTAATAATGGTAAATCAATAAACCATATTCACATGTGCTTTAAAAGATGGTTATTTTGCACGACGAATATGGTTTATTAATTTATCACTTTTACCATATTTACATGTGCTTTAAGAGATTTTTTTTTTGGTAAAGAGCATCCGGTGTCCGGTAACCACATTGGCCCTGACTAATCCGGATTCGAGCCGGGTAGGACCATAAAGGTGGCAAAGCTCTCCCAACCAAGTTTTAACACATCTGCATTCCCAAGTCTCGAACCCGAGATCTTGGTTAAGCTAGCACAGCCCCTTACCAGCTGAGCTACGTGCTTGGTGGTTTGTGCTTTAAGAGATGTTATTGTGTACAATAAATATGAATTATTAATGTATCATGTTTTTCATGGATAAAATGGTCGATTGAAATGGGAAGACTACATGTGGTTTTATGGTGCATTAATCAACCATGTTTTTCATGGTTTTGGCTTGGGTTGTGGATTTATGTTGCATTAATCTATCATATATTTTATGGTTTTTTTATGTGGTGCATTAATCTACTATATTTTTAAGTTTTTTTTTTTTGTATGTGTAATCTGAATTTTATGTTTGGAATATATATACCTATTTTTTTTTTACAGTGCATTAAAAATGGCATGATTATTTATTTTTAATTTTATTTCAAGATTTTAGGTGTGATAAGATTAGGGGAGAGAGAGAAATAGATTGAGATAAATTAGGAAAGATTATGAGAGAGAAATGTTAGGAATTAGGAGAGAGAAATATTAAAAAAATCAGGAGAGAAATATTTCGAAAATTAGGAGAGAGAAATGGTATTTTGGGGTTTATTTGAATTTCAGGGTGGAATTATAAGTATTCAAACTCTATAGGATGGAATCGTAAAAATATTGTTGATACAGGATGCCTAATTAACTCTCTTTTTTTACGAACCAAATAAAGAAGGTTGCTGATAATGCCAAAACCGAAAGTGTTGCTGCCAAAACCAAAAGTGTTGCTGACAAAACTAGGATCTGTCTTGCTTCCACAATTACCTACATGCCTTTTTACCATCAGATCACATTTATTACAAACTTAACCCTGCCACAATTATCTATTTCAAGACCATACAGAAGTTCTACTGCACCCCGCTTAATTATGCAATCCTCTCGATTCAGATTCTAATCGCCTTTTGTGGGCACCGGTGACCTCCGCGAGAAACCTTGAAAGTACTAGAACACGCGTTCGTTAGAGTCGCCACTTGATTTTAAGGTTAACCAAGCGACCGAATTCAACGTACAAAATTCGAGACAACTGGTCCGTCATAACCAGAGTGATCTTGGTTCGGGAGCTAGGTTACAGGATGGGAAGGTTTTATTCAAAAAATGCACCCATGCCGCCTAATCAAAATGATTAGTCTCTACTCATAATTATGGGATTTTAAAAGAAGATTTAAAGTAATTTAGATAATTACGGGACAGGGAACAAGGAAAATAAATAAATAAAATTAACAATGCAAGAGGCTAGATTTAGAGAAATGAAATATTACCACAAATTAATAAAGGGGCGAAGACTGAACTTCTTTTGATCAGCATTCGGATGCTCCCCTCAAAATCACGAATTCGGCGAGTATGAACTCCGTTCGCCATGAAAAGTACTTTATTTAACTAATGCTTCAAAAAACTTGGATTACAGACAAGGCTTTGGGTAATTTTTGAAAGTAGGCTTAAGACTAATATTTTTGGGATTTTCGTGGCTGATTTTCGGAAAGGAATTTTGGGTTTGGGAAAGGGGTTTACAAAGGAAAAGCAATGAGAACAAAGGGTTTTCTAGCAAGGTTTACTTGAGGATTTTTGTTGTGTCTTGAAAACCAAGACCTAGGCTTCCTTTTATAGGCACAAGAGAAGCTTCTTGCACTAATTTTTATATATTTATTTTTGTGTATATATGTGTTCTGAATTTAGATTAATTCTTTTTGTGGCTGTGAGGATGATGATGTTTAGTACTACTATGTTCACTACACCAAAAGAGGTCTATAGTGATGATTTAGTTTCCTCGCCAAAGCACTAAATTTCCTCGCTAAAGGAATTGGTGAGGAAAATTTTTTTCGCTAGGTTTCCTCACCAAAAGGTCGTCGCAAAAGGTATTCTAGCAAGGAAAAATAGATTTCCTCGCTTATTTTGCCAATTCAGAACAATTCGCGAGAAAATTTTTTCTCGCCTATTTTGGCCAATTGGCGAGGAAATGTTGTTTTCCTCGCCTATTCGGAAACAAAATTTCCTCGCCTATTCTGGCCAATTGGCGCGAAATTTTTCTTCGCTAAAACTTCTTAAAGTAAAAAAAAAAAAAAAAAGAGAATTCAATTCCCAGCTTCTCCACCTCTGCTAGGAATCAAACTAGCCTCTGCTAGGAATCAAACTAGCAACCTCTTCTCTAGCAATGCGTGACCTATCCATGACATTAACTTCCTTTTCAATGCAAAATGCTACAACTTTTAATATATAAACCTTTTGTAGTTCTTTTTCACCTCACTAATTTTTTTATTAAAATCTTTTTGTCTAATTTTAGTATCTTTGTAGTGTTTTCTCTAAACTTGTTTCTTAAATCTGTTAATGTTATTTGCTTTTACTGAAATTTTTTATTTTTTATAATTTAATTTTTTTGTATACCCTTTTATAAGTCTTTATACCTTTCTAATTTAATTTATTTTTAAATTTAACATTTGTGACAATTTAATATTTTTCTATAACCCTTTTATATTTTTTTCTAATTCAACGGAGAGTACTACTTTTTCTTATTTTTTTTTCTATCTGATAAGGGTTATTTCTTGTTTGTATACTGCATTGATGTGTAAATTAGTCTACTAATCCAACCAAGAACCATGTTGGTAATAGGTAAACTAGATTCAATAACTTGTAACATAAAACTGAAGGGCTATTTCTAGTTTCCACTCTTCCTGGCCTCATTTTGTTTACTTGGTTTTCTAACAAGTTCAAAGATGACTGTTCCATTGTACTGAAGTCATATCTGAAAAATCCTAGATCGCTTAGGTTTAATAATTTGTTAGAATTTTTATCTCAATAAAAAGCATCAATCAATATATGAAGTATGAACCAATCACAAACAGAAAGCAATTAAACAAATGAATACCAGATATATGTGGAAAACTCCAATACAGGTAAAAACCAAGGGAAGAAATCAAATCTTAGCTTTTAGGCGAGGAAAGATAATTTTGTTGCCACATGGGTGCCCTTTAGCGAGGAAGGATAATTTCGTCGCCAATCTTAGCTTTTTGACGAGGAAAGATAATTTCGTTGCCAATCTTAGCTTTTTGGCGAGGAAAGATAATTTTGTTGCTAAATGGGTGCCCTTTAGCGAGGGAATATTCATTTCCTCGCCAATCTTAGCTTTTTGGCGAGGAAAGATAATTTTGTCACCAAATGGGTGCCCTTTGAAGATGAAAGGTAATTGTATCGCCAATTTTAGCTTTTTGGCTAGGAAAGTTAATTTTGTCGCCAAATGAGTACTTTTTAGTGAGAAAATATTTATTTCCTTGCCAAATCTTTGCTTTTTAGCGAGGAAATATAATTTCGTTGACATAGATTACCCTTTGCCGACGAAATCGATTTCATCGCCATAAAGACCCATTTGGCGAGGAAATTTGAATTTTCTCACCACATTTCTTTGCAATAGGTAGTTTTTGTTGTAGTGGTTGTTTCATTTTCTTGATGATTTTGGATTAATAATTTCTAGTCACCAAGTTTGGAAACCCTATGGAGGGGAATTTGCTTCTGAAACGATGATGCAAAGAGTATGCGGGAACAATTTTTCTTAGCACAACACCACTACATCACAAAGCATTTTTTTTTATGTCATTTCGAACAACTAATATATAGTCAAATGAAAAAAAAAATTATGTTCAGAATTTTTCGATACATGCATGTAGACTTGACGGGCTGCATTAAATGATTTTACATGCATTAGAAGATTATTATAAACACATTAGTTTCAAATTTGTTCCCACGAATTGATTGATGTACTTGGCAGAAAAGTTGATTGTGAATTCTAGGAACAGTTTTACCTGTTTTATTAATTTTTGAACAAAGAGACATACTATTAAACCCAAAATTCTCCAATAGTCTTCTCCACTGCAGAATAGGGTTAACTCCGAACCATCAATTTCTGAGATTGACAGTTGGGCGCATTAGTGTACATATGAGATACGCTAGTGTGGTATAACCATATCAACGTTGATTCTAGATGTGGTATGATAAAAAAGGGGGATTTTAATATCATGGGTGTTTGTTTGTTGGCATCTTTGATAATTTCAATGGTTTTCCCCCCCTTTTCGGACGAATAAGCCCAAGTAAAACCGTGTCAAACAGATTGAGCTGAGCTTTGGAGTAAGACTGGGAAGAACAGAGAAATCTGCCCTAAATGATATTGACCCAAAATTGATATGAACAATCGAATCCTCCATTAAGTTTATGCATTAACGAAGTGTATTTTCAATGTACTGCATTATCTTGCATTTACATTTAATCTTCCAATAAGTTCTGTTCAAACCGTAAACAATCAGGAAAAATCATATTAAAACAAGTGATTCCAAATATTCATATAGAAAAATATAATACTCCCTCCGTCCCAAAAAGTTTGGCATAATTTCGTTTCATTTTTAGCTGTCCCAAAATATAAGCCCAATTTAAAATTTTCAACAAATGAATTTGATAAATTCCCTTTCTACTTTTGAGATGCTTTTAACAATTAAAACAATGAGACTAAAAGAAAAATATTTGAAAATTTTGAAAAAGGTCTCTGATTACATTGGCGGCAAGATTTTCCGCTTTACAGAAAACAATTTAAATTCAAAACTTGATTAACTCCTATTTTATTAGAGTCAACTAATGAAGGGAAAACTTGAAAAAGTTACAATTTTTGGGTAACAATGTTTATTGTACGTAAAATTTGGAAATTTGTAAGTCGGCCAAACTTTTTGGGACGGAGGGAGTATTTAAACCCACATGTAACTTGAATTATTAAAATAAAACAAGATTTGAGGATGGTGGAATACCTAGAAGACGTCGTCTTTAGAAGAAGCGTCCAAGAGATTGAAAGAAGACGTCATCTGGAGAATGGTGGTAAAACGGTTTTTTTAGAATGAGATAAGTAAACCACAAAATAACCCTAAAAGATTAAAAGGTTAGGTCTGTAGTAATAAATGGGACATGATGGTAAAAAGGCATGTAAGTAATTGTGGAAGCAAGAAAGATTATAGTTTTGAAAGCAACACTTTCGGTTTTAGCATTATTAATAGGCATGAAGAAAGGGAAAATTTAAAAATTCTCTCCCCCTTTCCGCAGCTTTCCCCGAGTTCCAAACATTATAGTACTTTGATCCCTCGGCCTCGAAATTTTTTTCGAACAATGCTAAAGGCGCACACTCTCAACCACACAAACCACACACATTCACTCACATGTGGTGGGTCCCACCACATGTGAGTGTGTGTGTGGTTGTGTGTGTCACAAGCATTTTCCGTTTTTTCTCCTTCTGGCTCTCTTCTATTTTGTCTTGTACCAAACATGGTGTTACACAGTTACACTGGCGACGAGGACACCAACGGAAAGTTGGACTGAACCAACCAATTCTCTCTCTAAAACCATAAGCAGCCACTCGCTCTCTCTCTCTCTCTCTCTCTCTCTCTCCCCATCTCTACAAACTCAATGGATCAAATACAGCACAAGCACGTCGAAGTAAACGGTCTGAAGCTCCACGTAGCTGAGATCGGAACGGGCCCCACGGCGGTGATGTTCCTCCACGGCTTTCCCGAGATATGGTACTCGTGGCGCCACCAGATGATCGCCCTCGCAGACGCCGGTTATCGAGCTATCGCACCCGATTACAGAGGATACGGGCTGTCCGACCCGCCACTCGAACCCGAAAAGACCTCACACTTTGGCTTCATCGATGACTTGGTCGCAATCCTCGATGCTTTCGACATTCCCAAGGTACTTCGGAAAAATCTCTTCTCAGGCTTTCGATTTAGTTTAGGTTTGAATTGTGTTTGCCGTTTGCGGATCAAAAAAAAAAAAAAAGTTTGGTAGTCGGGATAATAAAGACAGTTTTTTTGGTGAAAGATTGGGGAAAACTTCAAAAAAGCCTCTGAACTTTCACCCAAATGCTTCATAGGCCTCCAAACTTTGCGAAATTTCAATTACACCTCCAAACTTGACACATTTTAATCAAGTAAGCCCACATTTTAATCAATTAAGCCCATGCCGTTGCTTTCCGTCCAAATACTAACGGAAATTGCTTACCAGTCCTGTTGGGCCTCCTGTTGGAGGGAATTACCACTGGTTTTGGAGGGAATTCGAACCACGTGCCATTCACGTGCCAAGAGAAACATTATACCAACTTCTTCATTCCAATCCCTAGAAATCTTTCCCTCTCTTCTCCACTTCTCCCCAAACACCTCGATCGAATCCCAGTACTCTGGTTTCTTAATCCTTCCTCGATCTTGAGGGAGACAAAAATGGGTTGGATGATGCGAGAATCTGTTATGGCTTTTTGTGTGTATGGTGATGGCAAAAAATGTATGGAACCTGTTATGGCTTTTTGTGTATGGAACCTGTTATGGCTTTTTGTGTATGAACCTGTGATGGCTTTTCATGTCCTGTTATGGCTGTGATGGCTTTTCATGTCCTGTTATGGCTTTTCACTGTTTGTTTGTTCATGCTTACCGTCCTTGCTATTCCAAAATGAATTACAACACAACAAAACACCCAGTGCAATTTCTGGATTCCACTCTGTCCGAACAAAGTCCATTCTTACATGCTCTGTTTAAACTGTGAACACAAAGCTTCATTACACTTAGGATTAATTCTTCTTCATACACACAAGAATTAAGAAACACAAAGCTTCATTACCATAAATTAATAAAAAGGGTCATTACATTATCCATTAACTTCATACACCACCACAAAAACCAAAGAAACACATACCCTTAGCCTTACCCATACCCAGTACATACTTAAACACCACCACTAACCCTTACACACCAAGTACATAGGCAGAAGCCCTACATTTTTTGCAACCAGACAATGGCAATGGAAACCCAAGTCATTGCTAATGCAACACAGAGCTTCTTCTACCTAGCCTTCAACCTTGTGATCTCTGCCTCCATTCTGTTTCCCCTCTTGAGTAGCCCTGAAATTATTTACACTGACCTTGCACACATGGGTGGATCAAACCAAGCAAAGTCTTTGCAACTATCATTTGGACAGGAAACAAACCTTCTTCTTGGGTTGATTGTTGTCCAAGAGGTGTGCATCTCTCTCCGGTTGCCACAAACTTTGCAAGGATTGTCTTCCATGAAGTTGCCAATGTCAAGGTGGTTTCTCATTTTTTAGGTGTGAGAGAGAGAAGATGGCAGTCGTTTGAGATGAGAGAGGAGAAAAAATGAAGGGAGGTAGGGTTTTAGGTTATTTGGGGTGGGAGTGGATGTATATATAGGATAGAGTGAAGGAGGTTGAAAAAGGCGGGATAAAGTGAAGGAGGGAGCCACTGCAGCTTGCATTTCCCTCCAAAAAGAGGGCCCACAGGACAGGTAAGCGATTTCCATTAGTAGTTGGACGGGAAGTAGCGGCGTGGGCTTAATTGATTAAAATGTGTGAAGTTTGGAGGTGTAATTGAAATTTCGCAAAGTTTGGAGGCCTATGAAGCATTTGGGTGAAAGTTCAGAGGCTTTTTTGAAGTTTTACCGAAAGATTATTATGGGTCTTTTTCTTTGACAAGACCATGGTATAAGATTTAATCATGGAAATAGGACACAAACTAATTTCTTAATTTCAAGAGGACAAATCAATTACACATTCCAAAAATACCCCGCTAGCCCATGGAAGTGCCTAAACCCTCCAAACCCTACCCTATAAAAGTGTCTAAACCCCCAAACCTAATGAAAGTGCCTAAATCTAAACCCTAATATACCTTATGAAAGTGCTTGAAAGGCTGAAAACCTAAGGTACCTTATGAAAGTGCCTAAAACCCTAGACCCTACTGTACCCTATGAAAGTGTCTAAACCACTAAAACCCTATAACTGGAAAGTGCACCCTAAGTGCCTAAACCTATTATAACCTACCCCAAAGAGCGTAACCTCCTTAAAATTGAATTCCAAAATTGAACTCAATTCTAAAATTAAAGAGACAATTAATTTTGTCCCACCCAGGACCCACGCATGTGAGAGAGAGAGAGAGAGAGAGAGAGAGAGAGAGAGAGAGAGAGAGAGAGAGAGAGAGAGGACTGACTGTACTGACGAGTCAGCAGCAAAGGAAATTTGACCCGGGGAGCTGTCGCTTCCAACTTTCAAGGGTTAGTCGGTCAGCAGCAAAGTGACAGGCTGTGCCGGCTTTCTTTTTGCAATTTTTTTGATCATTAAGGGTATTTTTGTCTAGTATTGTCCTTGAACCCTAAAAAATTTCACATCAATGTATTTGAGGCTTTAAATTAAGTTAAGTTCGACTAAACACCCTTTAAAGCCCCAAACTTGGCCTTTAGGCCAATTTTCTGGATTATTTAATGGTCCAGATTTTGTCAAACAGGTTCCATTCTTATTGGTGGCTAAACAAATGAAAATAAATCAAGAGTAGTGTTATAATAGAAATAGCATACAACATTTGTCTACAGAATGACTTTGTTGTATTGGGACTTCACTATAAGACAGTCCCTAATTGTCTATTAATGTGATTACTCAAAGAAAGGCCACTAGCATGTCAAGTATGTATCTATGGGGCTTTCGGGAGCCAATTTTTTTTGTGTTTTAAGATTTGGGATTTTAGATTGTGGCTTGTAGATGTTGAATTATAGTTAGAATAGATTATGAATCCATGTAAGTGTTTGGATGGCATGCGCATAATAGATTTTGCATTAGAGTAGTATTTGAGGTAAAATCTGAGGAACAGATTCTAAGTTGTTTTTGGACCATGTTGCCCTTGGTCAGTAATTCGAGGGAAGTGATTTCATGAAAATGTTAGGGGTAATTTGCCTTTCTATCTGTATGTAAAATGAGAAAGGAAAACTCCTCTTCGGTTGATTCTCAAATTATGTCTTCATTATTCAGTTT
Organism: Vaccinium darrowii; assembly: GCA_020921065.1. Classification (NCBI taxonomy): domain Eukaryota; kingdom Viridiplantae; phylum Streptophyta; class Magnoliopsida; order Ericales; family Ericaceae; genus Vaccinium; species Vaccinium darrowii. Next base: position 29,357,760 of record CM037160.1, read on the forward strand.
TGAGAATGAATTATGTAATTGTCTCCAGACGCCCAAAATTCTCTAATGCAAAAATGAGAATGTGATGTGGAGGCTCTCAAATACTATTTTCATAGTTGAGGCTCTCAAATACTATTTTCATAGTTGAATGAATAAAAGAAGTCTCCTTAGTTGCTTAGTTCCTTTACGAGTGTTGACCATGGGGAGTAGATGTAGGAATACTACAATTGCTTTTCCAAATAATCTCCCACTTCTTATGAGTTGAATTCCTCTTTCATCAGTATCCACAGTCTATGTCGAAACACCGGCACACCTAAGTGGTTGCCTATTCGCATCGAACCCACTAAGGACACCTGTTGGGAACACACAACGATACTATCGGATAGCCCTAGTGGTGTGTCTAATTTAATTTGGAATTTCTGTATCACGTCTCCATATCCGTGTCTGTATTTGTGCTTGTGTTCGTGCTTCTTAGCCCTTAGGTCTCCGTGTGTTCGTAAACACAATCATGACCAGATATTTGTGTGTTTTGAAATTCTAACCAAATCATTGCTACCAATGCATTAGGACAGAGGGATAAGGATATTTGAGAAAATAGGATTCTTTTTGCCTTCGTAATCTCTTGGCTTGCTTCTTGTGTAATGTGAAATACATCTTAGATAGCAAATTTCGGTTGCTCAATAAATGTGTTAGGTTTGCATGGCATTGAAGGGTTTTTGATTTCTAAGAAGTTTGCTGTTGAAGAATTGAAACTATCTATTTCATTTGTGACATAATTACTATTGGCAATTAGCTAAAGTACATGGTTGGTTTTGTGAATCTAGGATCCACGCGATTCACATAAGTGAAGTTTCTTCGTTACCTAAAAAGGTGTTAGGAGCCTTAGGACCAAGGATCAAATCCATATCAATGCTAAAGTTTCCGTCTTGCGATAGTTGTTAAAGTTATCAATTGGGGTTTCTTGATGTACCCTTTGTCAAGATTTCACTAATAAATTTTATTGCCGATCAAAAAAATAAATAAAAAAATTATCATTTGGGTTAATCGGGGAGTGTGTTGGAATGTAGATCTCAAGAATCAGTCCTGCTTAATAAAGTTTTGATACTCATTATGAAGCCATAAATGTGATCTTTGGTGCTTGAGTTTTTGTGGTACAATCCATATCACATCTAGATTGTTTCCTTTACTAGAAAGGACTTGGTTAAATGTTTCCGGCTTATTGAGCTTTAATTTGACCCAAAAATAAAACAAGGTTTTCGAAAGATTAATCTCTTCTAAGTTATAATGTCTCCTTCCCTCCCTCCTATTTACTCACAGGTTTTTCTTGTTGCTAAAGACTTTGGATCCCGAATCGCTTACCTCATTGCCCTTATGTACCCAAAGAGGATCTCAGGAGTAGTAACAATGGGTCTTCCATTTAGGCCCATACATGCCAGTACAAATCTCAAGGACCTCCCAGAAGGTTTCTACATCTCAAGATGGAGGGTACATGTGGTCATTATACTGATATATATGTCCAGAATTGGAGAACATATCTTTCTGGTTTTCATGCACTTCATAAGATTCATTGTAGGAACCTGGACGAGCTGAAGCTGATTTTTGTCGCTTTGATGGTAAAACAGTCGTTCGGAACATCTACATACTATTCTCCAAAAATGAAATACCAATAGCTGGGGAAGATGAGGAAATTATGGATATGGTGGAACCATCGACTCCTTTACCCCCTTGGTTGACAGATGAAGATATGGAAATCTATGGTGCTTTATATGAGAACTCCGGATTTCAAACTGCATTACAAGTTCCTTACAGGTGAGGGATATCCTTTGAACAAATTCCAACACATATTATAGCATTAATGTTACTGAAGAACTTGAGTGAAGTATCTTTCCTTCCAATCTCCGACAAATTTGGATTTCTTTTTGGTTTTGTTTTACGAAGTTTGGTTGATGACCTTGTCAATATGCTGCACAATGGTGGATCATTAAACTGATTTTCTCTATGTTTTTTACTTGCTTATTCTTGCATGATTAAAGCACGGATGTACTGAATTTTTGTATGGTTAATTGCTATAATGGTTGCTTCATATTTGATTAACCATTTTTTCTACAGAAAAGTCATTCTTATCATAATATCTTGTGTAAGAAAAATGGTATGCGGCTATATTAGAAGCAGTGGCAATATGTGTAGACCAAAAAAAAAAAATCAGTCAAATACTACTAAATCAGGCATATATTTAACCGACCAACAGTATGAAGGCACATACCACATAGTTAACTAAACTCAACACCTAATCGAATTATAAATATAAATTAAGGGCCAAGGGTATTACATATGCTCTTAACATTTTATTTACAGATGCCATATTGCCTTCACCCCCAGAATAGAGTTGCAGCCATGGTTTGACTGAATAACGTCATCATCCCATTAGTTACTGGAGTGCCTGTTTTTATGTTTTCATCAAAATCGCAAAAACCTGTGAAACATTTTAACGTCCATAACAGGTCAATGCACAAACACTTGGACATACCAGATCCAAAAGTCGAAGTTCCGGCAATGCTGATCATGGGGGAGGAGGACTATGTGTTTAAATTTCCAGGATTGAAGGAGTACATAAGAAGTGGAGAGGTGAAGACTTATGTCCCTAACTTGGAGACAATCTACGTGCCTGAAGGTACTCATTTTGTTCAGGAGCAATTCCCTGACCAGATGAACCAGCTACTCCTCACTTTCCTCAGTAGCCATAGTTGATATCCACGGCATGTGGTTGTTTATCTAAAGGCTGCCGAGATACCAAAGACTCTGGAGATGCATGCTGAATCACTTTCCAATGGTGATTGTCATGTAAATAATTTCATTGGGAAACTAAGAACTTCAAGGGGGCCATTGGTCCAGTGGTTAAAACTCTGGCCTTAGCCCTGAGGTTATAGGTTTGAACTTGAATTCATGTATATAATGCTAATTGTATGTACCCTATATATCCCTTCGAGCTCGTTAGCAATGAGGACTAAACTGGTGGTTTTTGTTTCTTCTAAACTCTGAACTTCAAACTTCAGTGAAACCCCTTGGGTAACCTTCATAAATTGCTTACCTTTAACGGTGGTGCAGAATCTTTAGCAGCCAGAGGCAATTCATTTTGCTCGGAGTTCATCTTTGGCTAAAATTGTTTTCATAGTGAATTCGGGTGACGTGACCTAGGTCATCCGTTGCAGTTCGAATATTCTGGCTTCTCATGGGAGAATCATGGCAGATACCTACCAAGAATGAAGTTAATTTAGAAAGATAGATTATATTGTAGCGCGTCTAACCAGGAATCAGGGGACACATGTCGGCCAAGGTATGCTTTATTTGTTGATGTTGGTGTTCGGATGGATTTGATCAGGGTGATGCATCTACAATCGGCAATATGGCAACTTGTGCCGATCATACCAACTAGTTACCGTTTTTAGGCCTTGCATTCCATTTGCAAAAATGGGAATCGGATAAAATCAATTGGATTGATTTTAGTAAATGAGGAAATACATTTTTAGCAAATTTAGGGAAAATATTGTTCACGCTCGGCTCATTTTGACTTCTGTGATCATGATAAGTTTGGCTTGACTCATGAAATATGCAAATCGATATTGAGCTTTCAAACAAAAGCTAATAATTTCATCAAGTTTCCAATGACAAAAGCTAAAAAAATTGTTGTTCACTACTGTACCGGTACAAAGTTGACCAAATAGATACAAGGGCTACTAGTTTTTCCCAAGATATCCTGACCAGAAGAAGGTGATGGAAACTCCAATTTTTCTCACCAAACCCTAGGAAATTGCTATCTCCTAGGAAGAATTTATAGAATTTGATGAAACTCTACATTTTTTTTTTTGATAACTGAGGAACAACCCTACAACAGACCACTAATTGAACCCACTGCACGACCCAAACCTCAGAGGGAGCTGGCGCAATCCACACTAGTCACAGCCCCCCACTTAGCACAGGTACTCACCCTGCGGAAAATCAAACCCCTGACCAAGGGGATTGCCCCCAAAGTCAGGCACTCGCCCTAACTGCTGGGGCAACCCCTGGGTGTGTATGAAACTCTACATTTCCATAACTCGTGAAAGAAATTTCTCAATCCAACAAAGAAATGGAGGTCATGTCTTATATATTTATGCTATTTATTTATTTATGTACTCGTATCTTTACAATATTTATTGATTGGTCCCCTTTCAAGAGTCTACCAAGTCAAATACTCATATGCTCATGCTTAGCTTGAATTTCTAAACAAACGATTGAAAGTGATTAAGCTTGGCATTTATTATTTGCGAACAAGTTTGAACAAGCCCCAAAGTTGAGCTCGAGTTGTTTGGTTCCACAAACATTCCACTTCTCAAAAATCTCTCTCAAAATCCCCAACCCCAACATTTTCACCCTCTCCACCGCCTCCCACGTTCACCTACTCTCTCAATTTTAAATAATGAAAAAACCAACATTTAGAAATTTTGGATTGGAGAGTTAGAGGCTTATGAGGTACTACAATACATTTGTGAACATCTGGTATTTGATAGACCGATGTGGAAAAATTGTCATCATGGAATTTGCGGAAAGAGTAGGGGTGACTGAGTACTCCCGGATACCACTTAAAATTCTTAAGTGGTACTCTCTATAATAAAAGATTGCCACCACAAAATGTGAGTCACTCGTTCGCTCCCAATCACCCAATAAAAGTGAATGGTACTTGTTCCTACCAGATGATTTGTCACGACGTAAATGGTTAAGAGTATCACGTAAGCAACGTCACATGGTACTGGTACTCTAGGAGCACTAATTAGTTACTCCCTCCGTCCCATTTTAAATGTCCAGCTTTTTATTTTGGGACGTCCCAAAATAAGTGTCCACTTTCTATAAATAACCATCAAAACATATCAAACTTTCAATTCTACCCCTAAAAAGTACTCATTGATTTGACAGTTTTTGATATTCATATCATTTTTAAATTGACAATATCTTTCAACATATAATATTTTTCATGATTTTGAAAATTTTGTATAATACTAGAATTAATTGAAATCTATCAAACAAGATCCATATGACATATTTTTGAGATCCATATTGAAGGATATAAAAAATTTAATTACATTTAATTGACTCTTCACAGTTTTTAATGTTACTTTTGGAAATTTAGAGCAAAAATTTGAACTTCTTAAAAAGCTCGATTTCCCATAGAGGACATTTAAATTGGGACGGAGAGAGTACTACTCAGGGGTCGGACCGGTGGTCAAAACCTGAGAAATAGGGATTTGCTAGAGCAGCCTCATCAACCTCACCAAAAAAATACCAAATTTAACCACAAAAACACCTTTTTATAAATTAACAAGTCACTTTATCAAAAATTTACAAAATCAGACTCTCCATTTTAACTTTACTATATTAAACTATTCCCCTCAAATCTATAAAAAAAAAAAATAAAATTCCCCCAAAGTGTCTCCCCGCCTGGGGAATAGTATACAGTAGTGTATGGACCCCCCCCACCCCCCACTTTAGCCATTAAAATATCCTCCCCTCCACTCACAATCCGCCATGTGTGTGGACCCCCCACTTCTCTTGTTTCCCTCCCTCTCTCTCTTCCACGTGTTCCTACCCCTCCCCACCATCAACGCAGCAACCGAAAAAAAAAAACAATAAAAAATAAATGGTGCGTGAACAGTGCCTACTCAAATTTGAGTAGGCACTGTAGCAAAAATAGTTTGGGTAGAAAAAATAGAGAGGCTGATTTTTGGAGGTTTTTAGTGGTTTGACTCTCTATTTTAGCCAAAAAGCTAATTTGGCAATGCTGATGAGGATGCCCTTACGTCACTAAAGGATTGTCTTCAGCTGCGAACTTCAGAGCTCTAGAATCAATCGAGGTGCGCGCACTTGTTTAAAAAAACAAAGAGTTTCCAGCAATGGAATGGCGTGCGATCCGGCGATTCTCACGGCCGGCAAAGCCTATGGTTGCGGGGATATACACTGGCTAATGCTGAGGCGCACCAAAACGAATTGACATGTATGGTCAATGTCCCCCACAACATTTACTAGTATTTGAAAAATTACTTTGTCTAGGAATTGGTTGTCATTTTCTTTCAATGCTTAACCCACTGATCAAGATTTTGGATTGGCTATTTTTTTTTATATCTAGGTGTCCAGTCAACTTATGCATACCTCGACCATTTTTGAGGGCTAAAATTTACGATCGAGAAAACCTCTAGACTCCAATGGTCTCGAAAGTATTCATAGTATACGAGAGATTTCGAATTTAAGAGAGAACAAACTCTTAAATTTCAGCCTTGTCACCAGGACAACTTCTTTACGCTTATTTTTCCGATGTAACTATTCACAAAAATACTGTGCCTAGCAATTGGCTGTCATTTTCTTTCACTGCTTAACCTAGTTTTGGATTGGCTGTTATTTACCCACATGATTACCTATTGGCTTTTATATTGTCTTGAACTTGGTGCTTTGTGACCCATAGTGACTTGTTAACAATGCCTTGCACTTAAATTTCTTTATAGGACAAAAAAGGGAAAAAAAATAAGGGTCTACTAGTACTATTCAATGTGCAATCTGGCAAAACAGGCCATCATCATCATCATCATCATCATCATCATCATCTCTCTCTCTCTCTCATACAAACATTTTGGTGGATGCATCATGCATGCTTACAAAATGTTAGTACTAATTGTAAAATAATAGTACTCAAATTCGAACACTGGTAGGTAGGTTTTGCCATTGTGAAGGTTCTAATATATAAGCCAGGGAAAAATTATTTTCCGGGAACTTCTTGCGCACGCGTAAATGTTGAATTTGTGAAACTTGATTTAGCTCGGTTCATTGCTTTATTATGTGTAGCAATCGATGAATTATGAGCCGTGAGACCCTAATTACAGGAACCACGTGAACAAGGGCGGATGTATGTAGGGGTTAGGTGTGGCCCCGGCCCCTCCCATTTTTTTTTTAAAATTTTGGAGTATATTTTGTATATTTTTTTACAAATATTTTTTTAGAAAGTTACAAAATTTTGAAAATGATTAACTAGTAAAAACAATTTCTATTTTGAAAACACTAAATTGTGATAAATGATCCCTTGCGACGATGATACTGCGTTCGTCAAGTCATATGATAGCAACAATACTTGAGATTAATGTTTTTATTTATCAAAACCGTCCCATCAATACTCGAAACAAGACTTTTTTTCATAATCCGGCCCCCTCCGACTTCGATTCCTAACTCTGCCACTGCGCGTGAATCTTTATGTCAAAATATGCAACGCCTATCATCATCTCATTTCATGACAGTCATCATTAGAGTGCATAATGCCCTCTTTTAGCATTTGAATTATGGTAAATTTGAAGTTAATATACTTGTGAATTAATGATGACCATTCATAACAATGAAGTACTATAAGTCCCACATGTACAAGTCAAACGCTGTTCTTCAATGGATTTCTGCCACATATTTCTTATGACTTTACTACAGTATTAATCATCATCCACTATACCCTTTTTAATACAGTCTGGTTCCTACGAGGGATCTTTTACTTTGTTACGGAGCAGACCTTCCCTCTCCCGGTCATGTTTTGATGATCCAAACTATTTAATGTGTTTAAAACATGTTTTTAAGGGTTCCCACGAAGAATCAATAGTTAAAAAAATGACCGGAAAGACCTTGACCCAAGTAATTTTTCGGCTATTTTTTCTTCCAGATTCCTCGGAAGCACTCTTGAAAACATGTTTTAAACACATTGAACAGTTCGGATCATCAGAATATGATTGGGAGAGTGGAGGTCAACAAGGAAGGAAAGTAAGGGATCCCTTATATAGAGCACACCTTATATTTGAGTATGTACGATATCTGTTTCTTAAATTGCAATACAAATTCTTAATATTTGGGCATAAACTCATTTAATATAAGATATCGTATTTGCTTTCTTGCATAAAAACTCGAAAAATGTATATATGTGCTCATTAATGGATAACACTTGTCTGTTATAATTTTTTTGTCCAAGTATTAACTATGAATATTTGTGCAAATGTTATCAATTTTTATAAAAAGTATTACTCTATTAATTTTTGTATGAATATCTTTAAATTTGTATAGTACAATTTAAGGGTGCAAACATTTATACTATACCCAAAAAATATGGGAGTGAATCACAAGTTCATTTGTCTCCTCAGTGAAGGGGGAGGTTCGAGCCTCACGAGGGGCGCGGTTGTCTAACTTACTAACATTACTAACTCCCCTCTCCCGCTAATGTATATTGTCTGGCAAAAAAAAAAGAAGGAAGAAAAGAAATGGTGTCTACAGAGTCAACAAAGTAATTAAGGAGTTAGCTTACTTTGACCTATTTTAATTTGCTTTGGTGATGGAGATAGTATGCATTGCACTAACTGTTTATTTAATAATAAAACAGTGTCTCAAAGGACAGGTGTACATCTAAAGTGAAAACAAATTATGATCTTCATGGGGCCACAAACCAGACAAGCAACCAATGAGTACTTTTCTTTTTTTTTTTAGCTGTTTTGAATATATGAATAAAGATCTTCTACAACCTAAATGAAATTAATTGTTTTCTCATTAGACATGTCCAAATTTTTTGGAATGTAGGTTTTCTCATGGCCCTATAGTGAGGGGAGTTGCTACGTGCGTGTAGTGAGCTCCCTTGGATGTTGTCATTTATGCCACAAAAAGGAAGGTTCATCAGATACCGGTTTCTATCAAGGCGACACCCTTCCGAGGACGGCGAGACGATGAAAAGGCTAGGAACGCGGTGGCTTGCGGTGGCGATTGAGGTTTGGATCTCGTTTCTTGGGGAGGTCTACATGTTTTTCTTTGGTTTTTTGGTTCTTTTTTGTTTTCCCCTGCGTGGGAACAGCTCCGGTTTGATAATCTCCAATCTGTGGAGAGATGTCTATGCCGTTTTCATTTGTAATCAGTGCATTACCATCCAAATCACATGGATAACCCGTTTAATCCATTGTGGGTTTGTCCCAGCGGACGGCTCCGATTTGGTTTTGGTAGCCCTTTTAGGGCTTTTATGAGTTAATGGATTCTGGTTAAAAAAAACCAAAAAATAAAATTATTCGACAAAGCCTTTATCGAAGTCTGATCAATTTGATTTTTGATATAAATAATTTACACCTCAAGACAAAGAATATGAGCAATTCTGGCTGTGAAATAAAATTATCAAGGTTCATGGGTTACATGAGGGATCATCAGACGAGAGAATCCTCGTGTGAAAATGGGTGTGTTAGTGTCATGCATGTTTATTTTTAGGTATTAATTTTTTTAATAAAAATATGTTTTAGTGGCCACCTAAACGTGTTTGCTAGAGCACCACCAATTTGACTTCCAAACTAAAAAATACATGACACCAAAAATTAAGTCCCAATTAAATAATTCCCCATCATGTAACAAGCTAGAGAATGAATTTAACAAGCTTATTTCAAGATAATCTGTTAGGCAGGACTTATATGATTTATCAAATTAAACCAACCAATCTGGTTGTGACATCTAAAAGAGTAGATTATTTGACTTTACAAAAAAAAAGTTCGGTTAGTATATAAGGTTGAGGTTCAAAAAGTTCGGTTAGTACATAAGGTTCACATCTTTAAACCACAGCTTATGAGATTATACGTCAACATCAAGTGTTGCTCGAGGGGGAGTTTAAAATATTTACAAAACTAAATTTGGGTGTCTACAAGAATTCCGATAAGCTTGGGAGCATCACGAGATAATTCTTACAGCCCTCTCATAGACGTTTCACATGCTTATGCGGGGTGAAATGGTCCAAAATTCCAATAGTCGCTGTCTAGGTGCCGATAAAAAACAAACAATAGTTGTTGGCGAGGTGACATTTTAGGGAGGAGCAAATCCTAAGTCGGCAAAGACCAACCCTTGGGGTGAGGGACAGAACGATAATACTTGATTTTTTACCTGAATGATGAACAAATAGCGATTTGAAGAATGAATGATTTAGATCATGAAAATAATACCTTAGATGGCTTTATTTAAGGAAGTGCTGACTTCTGTACTGAGTGGGATTGAAATTCCAATGGAGAAACGATCATATTCATGTAATTCCTAGTGAAAGGCAAAAAGGGTACCGGAAACAGCAAAAGAAATTAGAAGTAATGGTGGTGCCATGGCTCCAGTGCACTCCATATGTTTGAGCTAATGCCTCACCGAAGAGATGGCCGAAAAAAGCAGAATGATCACATCACAAGAAATGATGTCGTTGTTAGGCGAAAAGTATAGTCCTCTGTACCCGGAACCACCCTGCAAGGTTAAGTATATGCAAATATTGTATATCCCATGTACATTTTTTTGATAAGCAAAAAATTATTAATCTTTGAAAACAAATTACAAAGATTAAAAAGGCCCGAGACTGAAAATGCCAAGGACTCTAAAGGGGAAATAACAAGACACAAAAAGGATAGCAAGAAACCAACTAAACCACAGAAAACATAAAAACACCCTAAACGACCAAGACTCCTGATCCAGAAAAACAACAGAAAAGGTCTCGACAACACTCTAAAACAACAGCAGGAAAAGGAAAACTCTAAGCACTCCTCTTCAAAGCTCGCCAAAAAGCCGAAACCTCCAACCAACAAAACTACCGAAACCGGAACACTCAGAGATCTCCCACCAATAACGACAGTAAAATCAGAACTCCACAGAAATGGAGGTATTGACCTCCAAATCATCAAGAGCTAAGATTTCCTTTTCAGAAATTTCAACTCCCTGTAATTCTAAAAATTTCTTTATATTGTAGCTCTCCCTTCCAAAAAATTTTATTCCAAAATTTTATTCCAAACTTAGCACCCATCTCCATATTCTTACGAGCTTCCTTGATCAATATCGAAATCCTCTTGTGAGAGTCGCTACTAGCTTCCTCATGAGACGATAGAGTGGTCCCATCAAAATTGTCTTTCTTCGAACCCAACTTTAAAGATTTTGACTTCTCCTCTATATGCTCCCGTCTCAACATCCTAGAAAAGAGGGCAGGTTTCAAAGGATTTTTAGTCCATATAGTATTCCTTCGATAACCTTTAATAGACCGGGCTTTCTTTTTACGGCGCTTGTAGTCGACATAATTAATAAGGGGGTCAGTAGAAACAAGATCAACAGAAGTGGAATCGTCACAATCAAAATTCACATTTGCCACCCCGTCCTTAATAATATTCCCCTCAGCTTGAGTAGCCTCCTTACAATCCTCCACAAGGATTGATCTCTCTGCATAAAGATTGTTACCCAAAGGAGATTTGGATTCCTCGACAAAGGAATTTGAATTATCCACCACCTTAAAGTTCGAAAACTGAGTTTGGTTTCTCATTTTGGGTATATTTGAATCCCCAACGAACGACTCCAAAGCGTCAATGCTAGATAAATGACCAGAGTTTTCTATCAAAAAATTAGAATCCAAACGCTAGATAAATGACCAGAGTTTATTATCAAAAAATTAGAATCCAAATTTTTTGCTCCTCCATCTAGCTCATCATCTCTGCCATCATCTTCAATCCTGTCACATGTGGGATCAACCGAACTAGAAGAATTGTTGAAATTCCTATTTTGCTACCAATTAATTAAAGCAAATAAATAATAATTGAAGAAAAACGATGAACACAAAGATATACGTGGAAAAACCCTAAATGGGCAAAAACCACGGGAAAGAATCAAACACTATAAAAATCATTGTGCGGTTACAATTGACCTTACTCACAATTGAGACTCCTCGCAATTGACCTAAGATCGATTGTCGACTCCTCGTTCACCACACCCAGTATTTGATTGCCGCTGCCTCGAATCCACGAGCCTTCCAAAAGTTCTTCCGGAAATCCACCAGAAAACAACTTGATCGATGATGATAGAAACCTCTTGAAGCTTGATTAATATTTCATGAACAGAGTGCTTCCAGATCCACAGTGAACCCTCTTGGTGTTAATATATTGGAGAGGAAACAACTCGGTTCACTTTTCTTTTAGCCGACTTGCACACCCTAGATCTAAAAAGAACGTGATATATTTATAGAGTTGCCAATCCGATCAATCGCATGGTAAGCCGATTGATCGGAACATTGTAGATCTGACTTTTTTGGAGATGTCGATTAACAACCTGATTGATCCTCTTATCAATCGGTATGCTCTGAAAACACACGCTCTGTAACCTGCAGCCTGTGCCAATATTGGAGATACCCGATCAATAAACCGATTGATCCCATGATCAATCTTCTTGCTCTAAACCCACTCACTTTCAAATTACATAATAAAACAATTCCTTCCACTCTAATCCTATACAGACTCCTACTTAGAAAATTACAAATCGATATCAATATGTGTTTTGTCACATGGAATTGCCAAAACAAGATGACTCCGGAATTTGGTCCTTACAATTGTCACCGGACTCATTCACAGTGTGCAACACCACATAAGGGTTTGCTTTGCACTGTGAATGAGTCCGGTGACAATTCTTCTAGTTCGGTTGATCCCACATGTTTAAGTGCACGTTTGATTGACTGTAATTTAGACATGGAATAATATTACAAGTTTCATAAGGGGTCATTTCCAAAATTGGAATGTATCAATAGATGGATGAATTATGTTTGCGTTGGACATCCAATTGTACAAAACATGGTGATAGACAATGTATTGGGGGTGCGGTATTACTAATTCTAATATTGGTAATCAAGTCGTGATATAAAGGTTTTAAATAGTGGCATGGGCAGCGTGACGGTGATGGTAAGTAAAGTATCGAATTGTATATAGCAAGAATCATGTGTAGTAGTTGTGAATTGTTCTAAAATCATTTTGGTGCTAGAGCACTTGAAGCGGTCCTGGAAGTAAACTATATGGCCATAGCGGCTGTGAAGTGGATGAAAAATGGATACAAAGCGATACATATGGGGAATTGGCTGATACACATGCAACTTTTTGATAACAATGGTACGTTGGAGAGTAATACTCTACGTAGAGGTCAATATGCAATGTGTCAACATCAATAACGCTAGGAACACACAGCACTATGCAAATACTTGCATACACACGCACACAAGTAGGGTGTGTGTGTGCACAATTTTGCGTGCCTTTAGAATTTTTGGTATCCAAGGACAACAAGAGAGAGTCGTTGAAACACTTAAATAGGAGCACATGAATAGAATCATCATAGGAAATTATGTCTCTTCACTGGTAATCCGTCAATGAAGCATGGCAAAGTGGTTGTGGGAGGAATATGTTGAATCAATAATAAGCTGAAATTTATGCTTAAGCGGGCCAGGCCACTAATGTAGAGTCAACTCGCAAGTGAGGGAAAAAAGACAAAAAGGAAGATGCAGGGGAAAAGAGGGACAACAATTATAAATAGGTGGGCATATCCAATTGTAACTTTATCTCAGAATCACAAAAGAAGCCTTTGGGAAGATTTAGAGAAGGCTTTCGGCATCCCAATACGGATATATATACATAGTTTAGTTTCCTTGTTCCTCTGTCAAGAATACAGCAAGCAATACTTTGTTTGAAAAATAATATTGAGAGAGGTGGTGGGACGACTAGGAAAGATGATGATGGATTGGGAAGAGACAGGAAATAAGTTGAAAGGAGAATATGTGTCTGGTTGTGTGGAGGAGATCTCTGTTGATTGGAGAGGCAGACCCTGCAAGCCTAACAAGCATGGTGGAATGACTTCTGCTGCTTTTGTCCTTGGTCTCTCTCTCTCTCTCTCTCCCCCCTTCTGTGTGTGTGTGGGGGTAATGTTTCATACAGCTATCTAGTTTCATTCATGCATATGCAATATTGTTTTTATCACCTCCATTTGTCAACTTAGTTACCTGTGCGTATGTTTGTCTCTCTATACCAACAGAAAAATACAAACTGTTGACCTCTCATGGCCCAAACCCTGTGGGAGCAACTCACTGACCACCAAGCTACCACCTCGTGTGGTAAGCGTTTTCTCCAACAACATGCACAAAAAGTAACTGTGGATTTTCTGATTTACAGTTCTTTTGTGTAGACTATAGAGATCTCCCTCCCTCCCCATGGAACAAGTTTTCAGTGCCGAGCGGGTACCACATGGTACCCAAGTGCGGCGCATCCAGCCGTCCAATACACTTTTGGATGCCTTGGATGCAGCGTTCGGGCATCGCGTAGGCTTGGTCACGTGGTACCCGTCCGGTATACAAAAGAATTTCCTCCCCATGAGATAACCTACTTGAATGATTTAGGGGCCGTTTTTATTGGTACGCAGCTGAGTTCCTTGATTTTTGGAAGTATGGAGGGCCGCAATTTCAGTAGTAGAACTTTCTAAAAGCAGCCTCTTTGTGTATATCCCCAAGGTTTAGGCCTGTCTCGGATCCTCTCAGTCTGTACAGCCATCAATTGAGGATTACATGGATACTGTTATTGTTGGCGATAACATAGTTATCATGGAGCTTTAAGAAGTGGGCATACAAAATAGCAATACTTTCAATATAGAGTAATGCATTTGTATTAAAAGCACAATTATAGGTAATCATTTAAGAAGGTAGGTGCCCATAATGTATCCCACAGAATAATACATGCGAATTTGAATATTGTTCGTGGATTTTATGCAGGGCTACAAGCATTTGAGATGATGGCAATTGCTGCAGTGGGAAACAATCTAATAACCTATGTTTTCAATGAGATGCACTTCCCTTTATCAAAGGCAGCAAACATAGTGACAAACTTCATAGGAACTGTCTTTCTCCTCTCCCTCCTTGGTGGCTTCCTTTCTGATTCCTATCTTGGGAGCTTCTGCACCATGTTGATCTTTGGTTTCTTGGAACTCACAGTAATTGATTCTCTCTCTCTCTCTCTCTCTCTCTCTGGAATCATATATGTGCACAAACATATGCAAATATATATTGGTGCTCTTATGCAGGCTGATCCTGAATGATTTGGGGTCCTGGATGCGAATATAAGTCGGGTCTGTTATGTTTTTTTTCAAACGAATGCAGTTATAAGTTTCTTTCTCAAAATTAGTTGAGCAGCGCCTTTTTTTTTTTTTTCAATCAAATACTTGAAGCAAGTGTATAATAAAATAAAAGAAGTAGAGCAGCTTTTTTTTTCCCATCAAATACTTAGAGCAAAAGGAGGAAAAAAATACAATATTCTCTCTTAATTGCTGAGCTATCTCTACCAATCTATCGTATATTCGAAGTAACTAATAATTATTTCATATACCAAAGCGGGTCCCTATTTTGGGTCCAAATATCTGGTATGCTTAGGACCGGGCCGGGCGTGCTCTTACATGCTGCTGAACCGTTACTATGGGTATGCCGATATGCCCCCCAAGGCTGCAAAGTATTTGAAGTTTATAATAATTTCTAGCATTTGCCTTGTAATCTGTGAGGATGTAAAAAGTTGCCCAGGTTTTCATTACATACCAATCCCATTTAAAGTAAAAGAAACCTAAATGATTTAAAATTAAAAAGTTGGGGTACTTCTCTTTCTCTTTAATAATCTTGATAAAAGTGGTTTTTTTTTCTTTTTTTTTTTTGGAATTCTCCATATCTGGTTTTGAGTTGGATATCACATAGATGATTCATGATACAACACAAAATGGTTTTTGTTGTTCAGGGTTTTATTCTATTGTCAGTCCAAGCCCATCTCCCACAACTAAAGCCTCCCCACTGCAACATGGGGATAGATGGAGAATCATGCTTGGAGGCAAAGGGTTACAAGGCCTGGATATTTTTTATGGCACTTTACCTGGTAGCTTTAGGAAGTGGGTGTCTAAAGCCCAACATAATCTCTCATGGAGCTGACCAATTCAAAAAAGACGATACCGAGCAATCCAAGAAGCTCTCTACTTTTTTCAACTGTGCATACTTTGCCTTCTGCACCGGTGAGCTATTTGCCCTGACTGTTCTTGTTTGGGTACAAACACACTCAGGAATGGACATCGGGTTTGGAGTCTCTGCGGCTGCAATGGCTTTGGGATTGATCAGCTTACTCTCTGGTACACTCCTGTACCGGAACACACCGACTCGTGGTAGTATCTTCACACCAATTGCCCAGGTAATCTCTCTTTCTTTTCCTTCTTGTGTGGTAATTTTCAAAGGTCTTCGTTTGCTTTTGTTGGGGATTTGTTAGGACACTTGGTATCCCTTATTGTTGTTGCTGACTTGCTGGTTTGTCCATGTGTCCTTAAAATGAAAACAAGATGCCCGTTCCGCAGACATATAACTGCACCAATACCTGCAACATATAGCTTAATAGGGAACCTCATTCCTGACTATGAAGACTGTTGGTTCTTCCAGAAAACTAAGTTTTCGATTTCGGACACTCGATAAAGAAACCAAGTAGTTTTGGTTTCTGATGCTTTATGCTTAACTTACATCACTTTCACAGTCAGTTTTTTACAAATCTTGCTTCAATTTTTGTTACGTTACTGGGAGAAGCAAATTTGTCTAATTTTCAATCGTCCTTGGCTTATTTTCCCCTGTTTTTCGCATTTATGTCGCAGGTTTTTGTAGCTGCAATTACCAAGAGAAAGCAGATATGCCCTTCAAGTTCAGAGATGCTTCATGGAAACCAAAACATAGAGGCGGGCCGCCCTTTTGCCGCGTCACCTAAACTCAGTAGCCTACTGCATACAGAAAAGTTCAGGTGGGTTCAATGTTGCAAGTCCAAGACCAAAACACAAGTAAATATGGGATCATAGAATCTAATAATGCAGCAAAAATAAATGAACCCTTTTTTTTTTTTTGTAGAGTTTAACGTCTCGTAAAATACTAAATAAAAGTTGTGGACTTTTTGTATGTCTAAAAAGGGCTACCCAGAGCAGTAGAGCACGAGGCTCCTGCTTCTGTAGGGTCTAGATAAGGGTTGGATTTGTGCAACCTCATCCTCACAAATGGAGAGACTTTTCTGGTGACTCAAACCTGTCACTAGCAAGTCACCCCTTAGTAGCAAGATCCTTTTAAAATCGGTGCGCTCCCTAGTGGGAGCTTGAGTCCGCGCTCGATGGGAGCTCGCTCCCATCCAGATGGGAACCCGCTCCTAAATAGGATGGAAGCATTCATACTTAAGGACGCAATTCTCACTTCTCTTTTCATATATGTAAGGAGGAAGAAGAAGAAAGATCAAGGACTCTCTTTCTCATCTCATATTCTACTACTTATCTATGTGTTTAGTCCATATATATGGCATAAAAAAATGTATTGGGATGTCATTTCTCACTCATGTTTATATACATATAATTGCTTATATGTGCGCTTCCTTTGTAACTATAAAACATGTGTATTATACATATAGTAAATATATAAATAATATTTCCTTGCCGCTCCCAACCTAGGGACCTTCTACATATCCCCCGCTCCCTTGCACCCACTCCCGCTCCCGCCTCTGTCCATGGTCCCACTTCGTACAAGTAAGGGTCACCCTGCGGCAACCTTACTGTTATGCAGACTTTTATCTTTCTGTTTTGATCAAAGTTAACTCTTTTTTTTTTGGTTTTGATTTTGTATGATCTTTCAACACAATTTATTGAATGTTTTTATTGTTATGGTTGAAGGTTTCTTGATAAAGCCTGCATCAAAATTCAAGACGGAAGTCGAATGAGTGAAAGTCCATGGAGACTATGCTCGGTGACTCAAGTCGAACAAGTGAAGATACTCATCTCAGTCATCCCCATTTTCGCATGTACAATAATCTTCAATACCATTTTAGCTCAACTCCAAACATTCTCCGTCCAACAAGGAAGCGCCATGAACAAGCATCTCACGAAAAACTTCCAAATCCCACCGGCATCTCTCCAATCCATCCCATACATCATGCTCATATTCTTCGTCCCTCTTTACGAAACTGCGTTCGTACCCATTGCAAGAAAATTCACCGGACGGGATTCAGGAATCTCTCCTCTCCAAAGGGTTGGCATCGGTCTGTTCATCGCAACCTTCTCCATGGTTTCAGCTGCTTTGGTAGAAAACAAGAGAAGGAATTCAGCTTCAAACTCAAATGACGAACCCCTTTCCATATTTTGGATCGCGCCTCAGTTTCTTATTTTCGGCCTCTCAGAGATGTTCACAGCCGTTGGCCTGATCGAGTTCTTCTACAAACAGTCACTGGAAGGGATGCAATCCTTTTTGACAGCAATGACTTACTGCTCATACTCCTTTGGGTTCTATTTGAGCTCTCTTTTGGTCTCTCTAGTGAACAAAATAACCTCATCAAACTCTTCTTCTTCTTCTGGTTCTGGTACTGGTGGGTGGTTAAGTGAGAATGACCTTAACAAAGATAGGCTTGACCTTTTTTATTGGTTGCTGGCTGGTCTGAGCCTCATCAACTTCTTCAACTATCTTTTCTGGTCCAATTGGTATTCTTACAATCCATCTTTGTCAACTTCTCCTACACATGATGATCAACAAGACCAGCCTTTCAAATAGATTGAAGCATATAACAACAATACTGTACCTTGAATTACTTTGTTTCTCAAATGTTTCCTCACCTTTATATTTAGTACTTGTTTATTCAGGGGTGTTTTGGTTGTCCTTGTTCAAAAAAAATTTCACATTTGTTAATTTTTTTTTTAATTTTTTTTTTATGGATTATCGCCTCATCTCGACGAGAGGAATCCAATAATAAGTTAAAAACTATGAACCAAATAAATATTTTTGTGCAAGTGGTGGCTAGCTAGCTCATGCGGTAGAGCTCTTGGATGCCCCACACTGCATCTTGGTATCGAGTCTCATTCCCCCTACCCCATGTAATAGATTAGGAATAACGAATGTAAAAAAAAAAAAAAATTAATATTTTTGTAAATAAAGACAAATAATTCAAAAAACCTGTCTGTTTTGGATCATAATTTTTTACTTTTTAAATTCCTTTCATCGAGACAAACTAATAATCCATAAAAAATAACACGAAACTAACAAATACGGAATTTTTTTAAATAAAAGATAAAAAAAATCCAAATAAATTACTTTTGCCAAAACACCTATCAATATAGAAATTCCCAGCTAGCATGATACTTGTCATAGACTTAGAGCCGCTAGTGCACCAGGTACAAATGTTGATAAACTTCAGTATGCTTTCTTATTTGTTTGTTTCTTTTGATGACTCATGGTATTCTCTCAGCTTACACGGATCTCGACTACTTTTTAGAGACTAATTCCACTATCCACTAACACGGGGCTTAAATTGGCACCACAAGAGTTGCTAACATCAAGGAACTTTCGAAACTTGAGACCTAAGAGGGAGATAACTCAAGGTATTCTCTTAACTTACACGGACCTCGACTACTCCTTGAGACCAATTCCACTGTCCACTAACATGGGGCTCAAATTGGCACTACAAGAGTTGCTAACATTTAGAAGCTTTCGAAACTTGAGACCTAAGTGGGAGCGTGATCACAAAAGGGGTTTGCTTTCTTATTTGTTTTGTTTTTTTAGTCCTGATATGATTACAGGGATCCATCCGTCCATGAAGTTAGGTCCGAAGGCATCAAATACAATTTTCAAAGCACTTTCCACACTTCCTCCTTTTTCTCTTTATTGTCAATTTTGTGGTCATGAGCAAGCAACACCCACTTCTTATTCAATCTTTTTTCAGTGGGAAGAAGAAAATATAAGTGGTGCTGGTAAAAAAAAAAAAAAAAGGGAAAAGAAAATATAAGTGGCGGGGGTTGAACTTTGTGGTTTTTAATTAAAAAAAAAGTCTTTTTTTATTATCATATTATAAAGCAAATAGGATATACTGTGTTGTGTTCTGATTCATGAATATGGGACACAATGTTGGCACTCCCCATTTTGATATTGGCACTCCTTTTTTTTTTTTGGTCTCTGCTAAGTGAAGTTACTAAACCACCCTTGTAGTTTATAATCACGTTTTTCTCTTGCTTGCATAATTAGAAGATTGTCTAGTAACTTCACCTAATAGAGACAAAAAAAAGAGTATCAATATCGAAATAGGGAGTGTCAATATCAATTCCCTTCTTTAAATTAATAAAATCAAAACTTGCGTACGCCTTGCAAATCCTCCAATCCTTGACTTGAATCTACATCAATTTGGTTCTACTCAAGATGTTCAATTTTCGAAATATACTATTTTGTGTGCAACGAATTCATAATTTGTGACTCATAGTTATGAAAAAAAAAAAAAAAATTTTTTGTGGAGGCTAGGTCACCAACTGATTAGAAAGTCGATTGTGGATGGAACAATGGGTCCTCTACCACAATCAATTGCGATATAGCCTACCCACAAATGATAGATAATCAATTGTTATAACCTTTGTCAAATCGATAGACAACTTTCTGTAGGAAATGCGAACTTACACCTGACTGTATAGTAGCCACCTGACTTTAAGACGATCTCCACAATAAATACCGTTCAATTTCATGAATCTGTTAATAAATTCATCGACACGAAAAAAGTATGATGATCGGGTATCAATTGTTGGTGGCAAATAAGAGAGATTATAACACATAACTCAACTCACCAATCTTTATTGAATCAGTTCACAATTCTACAACTCACATATATAGCTAGCCAGTCCCTTGCACCTAAAATCCGGGACTTATGACTTTTATTACCACTTGCAAAGGCCAGGCGCCATGCTAAATAGGCTGAAACCGCCGCAGGCCCAAGCAAGTGCCTTCTTCTTTTTGAGCTAGAGGAGTTTTGACCTAACTTTTTGAATCCCATTTTTTTTTTTCTTTTTTCTAAACTTTTGTAAGTTTTGTAATATTATTTTTTAAAAATTATTTATTCATCTTGTTGAGCTAAAGGAATCTAACAAGCATAAAATTATGATAGAAAACTCAAAAAAAAAAATCACTAAAGACAATAGTAATCTGAAACAGACAGATGTTCCGGATTATTCCTTGTCTTTTATGATTTTTTTTCAAGTTTAAATCATAGTTTTTACTTTTCTGATTCTTTTCGCATTGAGATGAATAAATAATGTAAAAAAAATAGATGCAAAAGTAACAAAAATTCAAGAAAAAAAATCTAGTAAATAAGTTACGACAAACTCGTCCTGAAGCTCAACCTAAACATTGCTATATCTAGTATTTTTTGATCTAGGTCTAGAGAGATAAGTATAAAAATAAATGCTTACATGGAGGGAAAATATATGTAATTTTCCTCCATATATCTTTGTGACTTTGTCCTTGCTTGCTACAAGCAGCTTGAGGGCTTAACAAAGCCAGAAGCACTTCCTTCAGCATGGACACAAGAAGCTTGGGATTTTTGATTTCCATAGCTGAGGTTCACATCTTCCAGTATTAACCTGTTGCATGGGTTTTCTTCACTGCAATCAAAATTCACAGCTACCGGTGACGCTGATGTCCCGTGTATGTCCTGATATGTCACGTCACTAATTTTCACACCCGAGGCCTGCCAATGATAAGTTTAGAGTCAAAGGCTTGGTCAGTGGTGAAGCCGAGATTTATGTGGAGGGGCTGAACTGATAGTTGGTTAAATTTATGCAGACAAATTAAAATGCATCATCATTGTTAAATATTATTTTAAAAATTTTATTGTGTAAATAGATTATTTACAGTTTTCATTTTTCAAGTAAATAAAAATATCTCGATACTTATAGTTGGTTTTGTTTTTATGAGAAATTGAGAAGAAATTTGAAGGCATAAAGTAAAACTATTGATTTGAGGAACAAATTGACATAACTTTAGGGAGATTTTTTCAGAATTTTTTTTTTTATTTACAACACAACTATTTAAATATACCTATATCTCTAGCTTTAAAAAAATTAAAAAAAGGAGAAATTTTAGGGTTTCACGTTCTTCCACAAATGAAAGGTAAAAAATACTTACTTTGAGGATGTGGACTTAATTTAAATAATCAGTTCCAGCACAAAACGAGGAGAAAACACAAAATTTATTTGTTCAAAAACAAACTAATTTAAAGAAATCTTACTTGATTGGGGCAACCTTCGTCATTCGGGCAATAATTTTGATCGATGATTATGGGATTTTGGACATTGACCATTGTAGCATGCTGGAAAAGGACACCGGTAACGAAAGCCGTGCTCGGCTTGGCCCAAGTCTTTATCCTCACCCCGTTTGTTGTACCCGTAAATGTAACTGTTGAAACGGTCACATTTTGCACGCCATCTTCCTGATAGGCCTTGCCTAAACTCCCAATGCTGTATCGATTCCACACAAATGCAAGAAATTATTAGCGAGATATATTCAAGAACAAAATGCGATACACAATGGGAAAATGTTTTACAAGTTTAATTTCCATGCTAAATTCATTCATAATTGTGGCAGTGATATAATTTTTGAATTATCGACCAGTCACGATTAAAGTGTTCTGATTGTAAACATTGTGCATTGTTGGTTTTGCATCAACTTTTTTGTGGATTATTAATTCGTCTTGACAAGAAGAATGGGGAAAACAAAAATGAATCAAACTATTTTTTTTTTTTTTTTATAGAAAAAGACAGATAATCCATAAAGGCTACCTGGTTTAGATTATTTCTGTTTTTAGTGATTTTTTTTAAAGATTTTGAGCATAATGTTTTACCGCTTAGGTTCCACTCTTCGAGACAAACTAATAATAACAAAAAAAATGGAGCAAAACTAACAAAGGCGAAAAAAATTGAAAAAAGACAAAAAACAAAAAAAAAAATTGTAAAGATTATTAAGCCAAAAAGGGCGTAATGCATATCTTTCTCTTGAGTTTTTTTTTTTGGTTATAAAAATGTAAATTGATACCTAATACCGTGGCCGGGGCCGCAGGCAAT
The DNA here is from genome assembly GCA_020921065.1 of Vaccinium darrowii. Lineage (NCBI taxonomy): Eukaryota > Viridiplantae > Streptophyta > Magnoliopsida > Ericales > Ericaceae > Vaccinium > Vaccinium darrowii. The sequence continues at coordinate 29,380,476 of CM037160.1, forward strand.
GTTCTCGATCCACAAATTGGTAGTGCCAGGACCGATCGAGATGCAATCGTCTCCCGTAGCGATCCTGGAATTAAAAATCGAGACGCCGGCTGAGGATGCGACGTGAATTCCGTCAGTGTTTGGGCTGTTTGCGGAGGCCGACACGCTCACTCCTTGTACCTTAACGTTATTGCACCCATTGATGACCATGTGGAACATTTGACTGTTGAGCGATCTTAGTCCGCTGATCAAGACGTTCTTCGAATTGCTAAATTCTAGTGTCTGTACAAATACGAAAAAAACCAAAAATTAATTATTTTCTTAATCATCAATTAAAAAATATTCATTTCTATATGTTATTCGATTGTACTGTCAAATGAAGGAGTGGTTAAAGAACTAGAGAAATACTTATGTATCAAAGAAAAAAAAAATAGTCTGGTAATTAGGGTAGAATTTGGACTAACTGATTTTTGTGGCTTATTTTCTTCATTAGTGAGCATTTTTTATCCATTGGTCAAAATATTTACTCACTCCGTTCTTTTTAAAGTGTGTAGCCTCGTAGTTCTAACTTATTAAGAAAATATCATCATATCATTACAACTTTCACGTCAAGTTTTACATTCACTTTCCATTATTGACCTTGATGGAGACATTATCATTAAACTTTATCCACTAATTTTTCAAAAAAGAATCTACTTTTAAGGGCAAAATAGGAAATGCATGAACTTTTATCCACTAACTTTTCAATATCACACTTATTTAGGAACAGTCCATAAGGGAATACAGTACTCTTTTTAAAGAACGGAGGGAGTAACTTTTTCAGACGATCGAGAGGAATCAGAAGCGACAAAATAATTCAAAAAATTTCTCTCTTTGGAGCTATTTTTTTCTTCAATTAATTTTTCTTTTATTTTTTTCCCTAGCCTTTATTTTTTAGATTCTCGTGGTCAAAAAAAAATTTTAAAAACTAAGAAAGTTTAGAAAAAAAATAACAAAAAAGACATAAGAAAAGTTGTGCTGATCCTACAATGAAGGAGGAATTCATGCAAGCTGATCTTATTTAAAGTGGCGATTAAAACAATAAAGAATTAAATTAAGAAAGATGTAAAAAATTAATAGCAGGAATCAAGGTGACCTTAAATTTTGTTGTCAATTAATTGGCATTTTCATGCGCTAAGCACATGTAGCAACGTAACAGAAGCTAACATGGCCTACGGAAATGGTTGACTATTGAGTCATTGACAATTTAATTAATAACTAGTTTCCACGCAATATATAAAACAAATTAATATCTATACCTACGTATATAGTATTAATTTGTTGCAATGATCATATCAGAAATTGTCGATTTGTCCTATCCTTTTTCTCGACAAGATCAAAACTAGGCATTTTGTATAGCAATTGGAAAATAGGGATTATTACCTCTAGGTCTAGAAAAGAAATGTCTAATTACCAATAAGGTAAGTCATTTTTTTTAATTACCACTAAGGTAAGTCACTCTTTTTTGGAGTTTAGATTTAGGGTGCACTTTCCTATTGGTTTAGGCACTTTCATAGAGTACCCTAGGATTTTAGGCACTTTCATAGGGTACCCTAGTCGTAGGGTACCCTAGTCATAGGGGTACCCTAGAGTTTAGGTTTAGAGTGCACTTTCCTATTATAGGGTTTTAGTAGTTTAGGCACTTTCATAGAATACCCTAGGATTTTAGACACTTTCATGGGGTACCCTAGTCGTAGGATATACCCTAGGATTTTAGGCACTTTCATAGGGTACCCTAGTCGTAGGGTACCCTAGGATTTTAGGCACTTTCATAGGGTATCCAAGTCGTAGGGTACCCTAGTCATAAGGGTACCCTAGTCGTAGGGTACCCTAGAGTTTAGGTTTAGGGTGCACTATCCTATTATAGGGTTTAGTGGTTTAGGCACTTTCATAAGGTATCCGAGGATTTTAGGAACTTTCATAGGGTACCCTATGATTTATGCATTTTTATATGAGTTAGGGAGTTGATGAGAATTATTCAAAGTTGGGCTTAACCTGATGGTAATTATGGGATCCAAGGGTGACCTGATGGTAAATGTCCTTTGGAAATACATTCACACATATTACATAGTACATCTATTTAAACTGGTTTCTTATTTAAGCTAGCATTCTGTTGACTCTCTACACTTGAAGGTCTCAGATTCAAATTCACTATAAGCGAGATAATGTTGGAATGGTCGTTTATACCCCACGACTCCTTACCGTTCCCCCCTATATAAGGAGTAGTGTAATTTCTCCCACATTTGAGAAATAAAAAAAATAAGACATGGGTCATTTGGCCTAAAATTGTTTATTTTGGCTTATTTTATCTTTTCTAACTTTTTCAGAGATTACTTTAAAAAAAAAAAAAAAACTTTTTCAAATTCACGTTATATATATTATTTATTTTCCTCATTCCTCAAAATTCTAAAATTCACTCAACCAAACCTTTAAAAAATTCCAATAACAACAAAAAGAAGTCAACCGGTGCACTTGGCCAGCTTTTTGTGTGACCCGCACTTAGGTCGTATTGGCCAACATTTGTGTTGTTGCACCTAATTACGTGCGCTGAGCCTGAGATTGTTGTTTGAAATTCTTCTATATCATCATTTAGTAAGGACTCTCTGTCCCAAAATATTTATCCGGTCCACAAAACGAGAACTTGAAAATAATACAAAATTTTCAAAAAAATTCAATTTTTTTTAAAACAATTTACTAGATATCAACTAGTAGTTTTAATTTATAAAAAAACTTGAAAGTTTTCTTTTAAAAGACTTATTATTTTTAGGTTCTCGTTTTGTAGGCCGGACCGAAATTTCGGGACGAAGGGAGTGCAACAAAAGTCAGTCATTTGGGAAAAAAAATAACTCAAATATTGTATTCGTTCAACCCATACCGTAGCTCCTTTGGGACAACCATAGCCGGAGGCCTTGCAAGCCCACAAACCGGTCCCTTGACCGTCAAGGGTTCCGCCGTAGATCGAAACACCACTGACCTGTTCAAACAGCAGCCAGTTATCGGCATTCCCCAAGACGCGGTAATCGGAGGGAGCCACGAGAGTCCCATCGATACGAATGGTGATTTGGTTGTTTCTGCAGTTGCTGCCAATAAACTCCACTTTGCGGAGCAAATACCTTCCTGGTGGGACGTAGATTGAGGCTGGCTGTGCCGAGCCACAAGCTGCGACCCACGCATTTAGGAAGGCATTGGTTGAGTCTTTCTGTCCATTTCCTTTGGCTCCGAAGTTCACAACATCGTAATTATTTGCAGATGCTAGTGACAGGTAGAAGAATACGAGGAGGGGTGTGAGCACAAGAGATGTCATGGCTTCTGTGTTTGTGAGAGAGAGAGAGAGAGGTGGTTGTAAGAAGTTGAAGCGGTTGGAAGGGTATTTATAGGCTTAATTTGATTGAATGTGATATGATTGGAAATTTTTAAAGTGAATGGAATTGGGAGGTATGTTGACTTTCCATGCATAAAAAGTCTGATCCTGGGTCATAATTCAAGAAATTAAGTCTAAACTCTAGCGCCATTATTCAAATTTGCGGAAAATCTGTACACAGATTTTGGTATCTCGCTCTCTTTAAGGAGATATATGATATCTGCGGTGCATGAGTAAAATCCCCAAAGACCCGTACAACAAAGTACAAGCTATTCTCTCCTAGGATGCAACGGTCCAACTGTACTATAACAAAGCACAGTTGCAACAACAATTGTAAAAAATAATACTCCTTGCGAGTCCTTTGAAGTTCCAAAAACTGTGAAGAAAATAGGATACTTAAGAAAAAATATTCGTTCGAATACATTATTTTTTGCGTGCAACAAATACCTTTTGAGTAGCAATGTATCCGTTGAGGATCCGGGGATGCTAGAAATCAGCCCCTACAAATCACCCTGAAAGTCACTCAAAACGACGTTGTTTTGGGCGATTACCACTAAATCCACTTTTGATCAAAATAATTTCCACCGGGTCAAGTTGGTTTTTTTTTTCTTTTCTTTTTGAAGTGCTTAAATTCAAAGTGCCTAAACCCTAAACCCAAAATACCTAAATACCCAAAGCATATGAAAGTACCTAAGTCCCCAAAATAAGTGCCTAAATTTCTAAAACCTATAAACTCCCAAAATCCCACGAAAGTGCCTAAACTTCTAAAACCCCATGAAACCGTATGACACTCTAAGTGCCTAAAGCTCCAAAAAATTGACCTAAGAATAATGCACGTCGTTGTTTCGGTTTAAAATAATAATAATAATAATAATAATAATAACAACTTAACCTAGTGGTAAGTAAGTTTCAACCCTTGACCTAGTGGGAATTAAGTTTCCAAAAAAGCCCTATCTCTTATGTTATTACGACCCAAAAATGACATAGTTTTGAGTTATTTATTTGTTTTCTCTTTTCGCGCCCAAAACGACGTCGTTTTGGGCGATTTTCAGGGTGATTTGCAGGGGTTGATTTCTAGCACCCCGGACCCGTTGCTTGCACGCAAAAAATAATGTATTCGAACAATTTGGAAGAAATAAAGGAAACTTGGACAAAGGTTTAGAAATAGAAGGGGTACATGCATGTATGTGGTTGCTTGGGACTTGGGAGAGTCCAATTTTGGAAGTGTTAGCTTAATAAAGGCTCAATCAATAAAGCACGGAAAGAGGACGGCCATAACTAACGTGAAACACGGCCAACATTCCAATGGCATCGATCCCTCCTTTTTCTTTGGTGTCTATGTTTCGTATTTATTGCTCAAGGTATAATGGAGTTTGGACAAAATGTAATTATTTTTAAAAGAAATTAAAAGACTAATTTTTGTTTTATTGGTGAATTTGTGTTAACTGTTGGTTAACAAACACAAGTTTCCGAATTCTTTTCAATTAATAGGAGGAATAAGGAAAGTAAAATACGTGAATTGAATCTAAAAAAAGAAAAGAAAAGACAAAATTAATCTACAAAAGTACATATTGAGAACTTTTTTTGTTAGTTAAATTTTTTTTTTTTTTTAGATTCCTCGAGCCATCATGAATCTTGAACAAAATTTTACAAAACTACAAAACGAAAAAAAAAAGTTTAATGTAGTCTAAGTCAAATTTTCATCTTACGTGCAAAGTAATTTGAAGAATTTTAATTTATTCTAATTTTGGCACAAAAAAACAAAAGTTTAGCTAAAATATATTTTGAAGAATTTTAATTTGTAATTCTAACTTCGTTTATGAATTATTATAAAAAAATTCATCTTATATGAACTTTTGTTGATGTTGCGGCAATTTGTTTGTGCTGTTTTTTATGAGAGAAATCTAGAAAGTATTAACTCATGACCAACAAATTAAACATGATAGCTAGTTTACATGCATAAAAGTAAATGTATGTGGTTGTCGATCTCAAGTCACTGTTTTTTGTGTTCGTTTTTTGAACAGATGGTTAATAATTTACATTTTTTTTTTTTTGAAGGTTGTAGAGTTAATTTGAAAAATGATTTATGAGCACATCGCATCTAAAAATAAAAGTAAAATAGCTCACCGGCCCAAAAACAAATTAAAGGAGAATTAAACAAGGATTTGAAATAGAACATATATGCATGTATGAGGTTGCTTGGGACTTGGGTAACTGAATTGAGAAAAACTTTTTAACGAATCAACCTGAAAGAGCCTGATTAAGGAAGCCCCAGGATACCTATCGATGTCAAGTCAAGCTGATTTTTTGCATATACGCACTATACTACGGGTCTTGCAAGATGACCGGTTCATGAGACCACTTTTGGGGCTTCCGTAAACAACCCCCCTTTTAGGAGGGGCCGTGAATAAGGCGTATTATAGCTCAATAAAGAACTGAAATAAGATGGCGGAAAACTACACTAGAAAATATGAATCCGGGAACTTTGTAGTGCGGAGGTGCACTAAAGATGTATAGTGAGCGATTCGAGTAGTCTAAAAGTGATTAAAAACGAATTGCATGCCCATTACAGGATCCCCGGATCTAAAAAATATCTCCATTTTAGAGTTTGCGCCATTTTAAAAGTCCACTAGTACTCCACTAGCTTTCAAGGAATTAGCGAAAGGAGAAGATCTCATACCCTCCTACTTCCTAGGATCATTGTTATGTTGTTCATATATTTATGGATGAAATTCCGGGGAAGGAAATAAACAGATGAAACCATCAGTTGAAAAAACAAATTAGATGAAACCATTTTGTCTCAACCAATACCGCAGTGTCTCAGCAAGAAGTGATCCTTGCTTCCACTGGAAGGCATACAAAAAGTATTTACATTGAACTGATCATGTGCTTGCTACCATTTAACTCAACTTCCTCGACTTATTAACCTTTTCGGTTCCCAAAGTAATGATCGAGTTTCATTTTAGTCTGTAATACAAACATTGGTGCATTTTAGTCCCCAACGTTCAAAATCCGTATCAATCAAGTCCCCAACGGGCAAGGCTAATGCTGTTAGCCCAAACCAAACCGTTAAAATGAAGGGCATTTTAGGTATTTTGTTTCACACTCTATCTCTCTTTTCGAAAAAAAAAATCGAAAACCGGTTTATGAAAAAAAAAGTTTTGGAAAAAGGTTTTGTGAGTTTTTTTAATAAAAAAAAAAAACAGCTTTTCAAAAAAAAACTAAAACTACTTTTTGGAAAACATATTTTCAAAGAGTTTTTCTAAAGAAATTGAATTTTTTTAAAAAAAAGAAGTTTCGAAAATAATTCTTTTACGAAGAATTTTTTTTTTTTTAAAAAAAAAACCCCTCGTTTTGAAAGACATTTTTTTTAAACTAATTTTTTTTTATATAAAAAATCATCTTTAGAAAGAAATTTTTTGAAAATGCAGTTTTCGAAACTAGTTTTCCAAAAAAAAAAGAAAGAGAGAAACAAAAGTTTTGAAAGTTGTTTTAATAACAGTTTTTTATACTAGCTTTTTTGAAAAAATAAATTTTAGAAATCAATTTAAAAAAATATTGAAAATATTTTCAAAAAAAGAAAGTTTTGAAAAAGGTTCTTGAAAAACATTTACGCAGAAACAGTTTAAAAAAAAAGCTTTTGAAAACATTTTTCGAAAAAACTTTGCGTAGAAACGAAAGGAGTATCGATTATCTACCGATAACTGTGTGGGGCTTACTCCGGGGTCCCACACAAATAATCCAAGCCGTCTATTGGTTTCAAAATAATTTGTGAGTACTCTTGTAAAATATTAGCTTAATTAGATAACGTTAGATACTCTATTTGATCTTCCAATTGTCCATTCATACTTTGGGATAAAAAAATTTGAATGACAAGTTGGAAGATTGGATTAAGTATTTATAATTATCCATTTGAGCTAATTTGTTTTTCAAGCTACTCAAAAAGTTGTGTTAAAACTAATGGACGGCTCGGATCATTTGAGTGGAATCCCGGAGTGGGGCCTAGTTGAGAGAGAGAGAGAGAGAGAGAGAGAGATCCCGGAGTGGGGCCTAGTCGAGAGAGAGAGAGAGAGAGAGAGAGAGAGAGAGAGAGAGAGAGAGAAGCAAATGCCTGAAATATCCCTCATTTTAACAGTTTGAGCTAAAAAAGGTTAATAAGCCCAACTATTGTTAGCAATGTTTACATTAATTGAGAACTAATTTAAGACCCAATCAATACTTGAGGGACCAAAAAGGTTAATAAGCCCAACTATTGTGATCTCCACGACAAGTGTATGGACCTCACATTAATGCGTCGTGCTAGAATTATCAGTAGAACCACGCGACCGTTCTTCCAGACTAATGGATAATTACTCAATAGTGTGTGGCTTGAACTTTGGAGAGAGAGAGAGAGAGGGAGAGAGAGAGAGAGTATAGAAGCAAATACCTGAAATATCCCACATTTTAACGGTTTGAGTTTCACTTTAGGGACTCAATGTTAGCAATGTTTACATTAATTGGGAACTAATTTAAGACCCAATCAATTCTTGGGGGACCAAAAAGGTTAATAAGCCCAACTATTGTGAGCTCCATGACAAGTGTATAGACCTCACATTACAGGTAGAATGATCAGTAGAACCACGTGACCGTTCTTCCGAACTAATGAATAATTACTGGATAGTGTGTGGCTTGAACTTTGGTGAAAAAAAAGTAGCCCGCAGCAAATTCCTTCGAGTTATTCTGGAGTTCAGATAGTGGTCAAGTCCATCGAGACATGCCGTAGCCCGAACCCGGCGTTTCTACAAATCTGGACTATTAAAAACACTTATGGACAGTTGGGGTTGGTGCAGTGCAAATGATGCGTTGCAGGATCCCAAAACCCCATAACTCTATAGATAGTACTTGTTTTAGGATTTCTAAGCTTGAGTTTTGGACTTTGGACGGGTACGGGTCGGGCGAATTCTGTAACTGGAGTTGGGGGGGCTTTGAATTCCATTGATCTCTCCGCAAGAAAAGCTTCCGTTTAAAACATCTCTTCATGAGTAGAATCTTTGGAAACAAATATCCCTATCTCGATTAGAATTCGAATTAGAATTTTCACCCCGAGATTTCCTCTCCTGATTTTCCGCCAATGATTCTCCAGTTACAGAATTCGATTTCCTCTCCTGATTTTCCGCCAATGATTTGTAGTTTCTACACTCTCCACCCACTGCATTTTACATACAGTAAAATTTTCAAGACTCACACAAGCACACTCTCTTTCTCTCTCTCTCTCTCTCTACTATAGAAAGAAAAGAAATGGCAATTAAAAAGTCACCTATAATCAATACCCAGTTGCCCAAATTCTCCACCTAATCTGTAATCGATCTGTGAAGTCCACTCGGATTTTTTTATTATCAATTTGGTTGCCAAAATTGTCCACTACATAAGATGACATTTTTTTTTTTTTTTCCGAACTTTGGGAAAATATTTACTATATTTTTAGATTCTCATTCTGCGTGATAGATTATCGTTTTAAAATTGAGGTTATGTTTTGTGACCGACTGATCGCACTATTAATTAGGCCCAGTTTTTCAAAAGATTTTAGTACTTGGGTGCTAAAATCATGATTTTTCATGTAAAAAAATGAAGTGGTTCCTTGTATCGTTTTTCGATTTTTTTTGCACCAAACTAAAGTACACGAGGAGTACTTTAATTTGCTGCGAAAAAATCGAAAAACGATACACGGAACCACTTCATTTTTTTATTTGAAATATCATGGGTGCTAAAATCTTTTGGAAAACTGAGCCGAATATACGAAACTTTATGCATATGTTGTTGGTTAATTACGCTACTAGAGTTATGGTAATTTTTGAAGACCCTAGCTACTACAAAATCCTGGAGCCGCCACTGCTCTAAAAGATCGATCCAGTCTTCCGATTCAGAAGAAGTGGTCAAGAACACAACACTTCCCTTATCCAAACACGATCAAGAATATGCAACGAATTTTTCCCTCAGCCAATCAATCATTCTCCACGACTTGAGGGCATGATTTTGGGCAGGCTTCTCTCTCTTCAAAGTTGAAGAATTTGGTCTCCATGCATCTTACGTACTGCATAAAATAGGAGTAAAATCAGTTTACCATATATGATAATCCATGTGCAGCGAGAACTAAGGATATCAAGAACACTTAACAAGCAAAGATGCAATGACAAATTAAACAAAGAGCGCTCGGTCCATGTGAGCTTTGCTTCTGTTCATTAACCCTCACCATTCAAGTAGAGAAAGTTCATTACATATATGCAATATTAATCACTGATCAGTCTCAGAATAATTTTATCTATTTCACGGGATGTCTGAGTTAGCTTATGCACATTTTGACTAGTTCCAAGACCCGGGTCCTCAAGTTAATCACCGGCCAAACCCTCCAGTGACACCTAGATTTGGAATGTAGGATCTCGTGGAATTCTAACATCCGACCCAATGGAGGACAAAAACTTATTGGTTTCTCATGCCCATCATGTCAATCCCCTTGGATTAATAAATCATTAATCTTAAAACTGATAGGGTTGTTATACACTCCAGGTATTCCATTGCAGAATTTCCTCCACCTTCCTTGTCTTATAAAGTTTCATGCATCTGATCGATGTTAATTAGATGGAAGTTTCTCATGAAATTAGGTCAATCTAAAGCTCCACCTTAGCTTGTACTTCTATTCTCTGTTTTGTCTTCTAGTTAATCCCAAAGAAGATTAATTAAAATTTAAATAAATTACAACTACATTGACCAATCCTGGCCTCTGATTCTAAAAATTATCGTCAATTCCCATATTTAACAAACTAATACTCCCTCCATCATAAATAAAAGTATAGTATTTCATTTTGGACTATCCACTAATAAGTCTCCATTTTGAAAAATTAAAAGGTAAAAATTTGTAAAATTATTATTTTATCTTTTTAAAAATTTAATAAATTAAAGAGGAAATTAGAAGCAGAGAGAAAAGGATAGAGGAAGAATCTATTGCAACAATGGCCACTGGAAATAATCTTCCAATAAATCTTCGTCCAGAGGATAAATTAGTCTTAAAGGAAATGATTGAAGATGAATTGCAAGCATACTCTCAAATGGCTAGGAAATGGGGGGCTTGTTCGATTTGGGTCTCAAGACCCGATTTCTAAACTATTACTCAATTATTATCCCTATTTCTTTCTCATCATTACCTCTATTTTTAATTATTATTCTCATTTCTCTCTATATATATATCTCTCTCTAGTTATTACCCCTAATTTCCAATTATTACTTTCATTTCTCACTCTACTCAAAGCTCAAACCCAAACCGAACAAGGGGATGAAACCTATTGAGAGGTAAAAGATATTTTGAATTTTGCTGGAGGGTTGTGGCGGCGTTTGGGTGTGATAAGGGTTGAAGTCGGTCAGATTGTTGGCTTATATGGGCTGATCTTAGTGGGGCTTTTGCGGTTTAGCAGTGCTTGTTTTGGTTTTGGCTTCTTTGGGAGTTTTCATTTTGGCTGCTATTTTGTAGTTTATTGTTTTAGCTGTTTCCTTTTCCTTCTTCTTCTTTCTTTTTCAACCTCGATTAGATGTCCCTCCCCCTCTCCCTTCTCGATGTACTCTTATCGAGTTTCTTTTATAAATCTTCTTTTTTTGATAAAAAAAAAGTTAATAAGTTAATGCTTAGAGAGTTAATGGGTAAAATTGGAGCATAATTTTGGAAGTAGAGGGAAAAGTTGATGTGAAAAGTGTAATGATGATGTGTCTTTAATAAATTGAAATTATGAAATTACACACCTTAAAACGGACGGATAGAGTATGTTGATTCTTTTTTTTTTTTTTTCAAACGATAAAAGATTAATTATATAGATGTTAACACAAAAACCAAACAACTCAAACCGGGCAACCATCCCTATGAAGAGGAGATAGAAGCCACAAAGGAGGCCTAAACTCCCATGTAGAGAAAACAGGGCCTCTCATAGCTCGCTGAGCGACATTATGGGCCACGCCATTGCCGCTCCTCTTCACAAAAATCGTATTGACTCCCGGGAACCCAGCCAGCAAATGAAAAATATCTGCAACTACGACCCCAACCGTATGGTGGTCTTCCACCTGTCTTTGAATCAGCCGGATGAGCTATTGAGAATCACCTTCAAGTGTCATGTTTCCGAGTCCCAAATCAGCAGCCAATTGTAGACCTTCCCTAGCTGCCAAAGCTTCTGCCATAAGAGGGTCCGCAACAAGTTTTTTCTGTATAGCTCTTGTTGCCACAAATGATCCTCGCCAATCTCGGATTACCATACCCAAGCCACACACCCCACGGTTCTTGTCAATGCCGCCGTCGAAGTTGATTTTAAAGCAATCGATTGGAGGCCTCTCCCATATGCCAGATCCTATGTCCCCATGACCCTACTCCTCATGCTGCCCAATCACCTCATTTGCCGTGATAAATTCAGCCGCGTCACGAACCGCGGCTTGGCAAACAATGTCAGGCCTTTCCAAATGATCATTGAAAACCACTCCATTTCAGCACGTCCATAGCCTCCAAATGATGGAGCCTACAGCTGCCCAGAATTGCTTACTTTCATCCACTCCTATCCACCGTTCTAGCAGACTGCTCCACCATTCAATCAGCGACTCACCCGGAATTGTTCTCATATCCAAGCAAAATGGAGAAATATGCCAAACCATTTGTGCAAAATTACACCTCGCAAGTAAGTGGAAAATTGACTCCTCCTCCAACTTGCACAACGGGCATAGCATGTCGATTGAAAGCTTGCGCTTGTAGAGAACTTCCTTTACCGGCACAACATCTCGAAAAGCTTTCCAGATAAACATCTTAATTTTTTCTTGGACAGGAAGAGACCAAATGCTATTCCAAATCTGTTTCATTTGACTCCGATTGCTGCACTCACCCATTGCTCGCTTTCCCGTCAACCCATTCCTTTTTAAACTCAGAGCCGATTCATACCCCGATTTTACTATATAGTTACCATCAGCTGCAAAGTGCCAAATTATTTTATCGTCCATCGGATGCTTTGGCAATGGCAAGGAGAGAACTAGAGCAGCCTTCTCTTCACAAAAAAACCTCCTTGACATGCTCCTCATTCCAGGTATGTAGGGCAGGGTTGATCAAGAAACTCACCTTCTTTCCTTTCGCTGCCTCCATGACTTGTCTCTAAATCACAGGTTCATTTTTGGTAAGCCACGGATCAGCGTCAATGATCGCTTTATTGCCAGACCCGATCCTCCATCTCATGCCAGCTTTCAAAACTTGTCTTCCCTCTAAAATACTTCACCAAGTCCAGGATGGATTCGACCCCACTTTTGCCAAAAGAAAACTCCCAACCGGAAAGTACTTGCCCTTGGGAATTCTGTGAAGAAGACAATTACCCCCCCTAATTAACCGCCACCCTTGTTTTGCTAGCAAAGTCTTTTTTTTGCACGGCGAAAAAAGATTCCATTAAAACCATATAATTTGTTACATACATAAGAGGGAGAGAGAGAAAAATGGCATCACAACGAGAAGGAGACATCCCAACTAGGTTGGCACCTAACCAACTCGACAATCATATGCCTCAAACTCTCCCAAAAAGAGACAAGGTTGGCTAGAGATCAACCCCTCTCAAAAAGACCGAGTTTCTGGTCACTGAAAAACCAATACAGCATAATACAACCCAACCACAATCAAGGTCTTCAAGCTTGCTACCAATAATTGCAAAGCATCTTCAACTTTCAGCATTTTACTAATTTGGAGGTGTTGCTAGCCACATTGAAACAGAGGCAACATAGAGGATCAAAGGCAGCATAGATAATCAGAGGCAGCGCTACTATTCCAGAAAAACAGCAGCAGAGCGACAACAGATGAGCAACAGCAGTATAACAGCAGAGCGACACATCCAAAAATAGCAGCAGAGCAAACAACAGATGAGCATACAGCAGTAGCAAAACACCTTCAACTTTCAGCATTTACTAATTTGGAGGTATGCTAGCCACATTGAAACAGAGGCAGCATAGAGGATCAAAGGCAGCATAGATAATCAGAGGCAGCATAACTATTCCAGAAAAAACAGCAGCAGAGCGACAACAGATGAGCAACAGCAGTATAACAGCAGAGCGACACATCCAAAAACAGCAACAGAGCAACAAACAGATGAGCAAACAGCAGTATGGACTGCAGCATAACTCTTTCATAGATAAAGCTTACTCCAGAGAATCATCACAATGCAACTAGCAGCAGGCACCATCACAATGCAAAACAGAAACAGGAGCTCCAAAATAGAAGTTGCAGATCCCAGAAGATCAAAGAAAACAGACCCCCCCAGACACAGACTCGGCCAGCACCAACAAAACCAAAAGAGAGGGACCCAAATAAATCCCAAGACCAAAAAAAGCCCTACCCAAAAAGACCCCAAAAAGCCCCAAAACCCAAAGGAGAGAGACCAGACAAAAACAAAGAAAAAAAGACACCCCAGCCAAAAACAAGACAACCCCAAAGGACACCCAAAACAAAAACAAAGAAAAACAGAAACCTCAAAAACCAAAGGACACCCCAGGACTTACACAAGAGATCCAAGCCCAACAAAGAAAGATAAGACCCCCTGAACCCAAAAAAGACTCCAAAAAAACTCAAAAGATCAGAAAACACAGCCTAAAGAGCTTCCAAAATGCTTTTAAATCTGAAAATATAGTCGTTTATTGAATAAGAATCTTGATCCCAAGAAGCCTTTATCCAAAAAGCCACCCTTAATTTAATAAGATCAACCAACTCCTGCCAGATAATAGTCTTTTCTTGAAAGATATGTTCATTCCTCATCTTCCAAATAGACCATAAAACTGCAAATGGGGTGCATTTCCAGATTGTTTTAATCTTAGGTTTGAGTTTTAGACTTCTCCACCAATGAAAAAGAGACTCCACATTATAAGGGGTAACCCAAGTCATACCCCACCATTCCATTATCTCACACCAAACAGACCAAATAGGGTAGCAGTGAAGCAAAGAATGGTTAATAGATTCCACTTCCACACCACAGAATTTACACAAGGCTTGATTTTGCTGCTGGATGACGCCAATTTTCAGAAGGAAATCACCTGTTTTTAGCTTGCCAAGATACACCATCCAAACAAAGCATTGAATTCTAAATGGGGCAACATTCTTCCAAATCCATTTGAAGGTGTCTCTTGAAATAATCTCTGAGTGGGAGGTTGGGATAAGGGACAGATTGTACATGGATGAGACTGAGTAGGATTTGGAATTGCAAGCATTCCAAATGAGATGGTCAGGATTCATTTGGATAGAAATGTGAATTCCATCAATAAGGGACAACATCCTTTCCAACTCCTCACTTTCCCAAATAAACAAACTTCTTCTAAATTGAAATTCCCATCTGAACAGTTCTTCTTTCCTTTGGTGTACCTCTGCCAGGGATTCCTCTTTGTTAACAATTGTGCCAAAGATTCTTGGAAATAGTGTATTCAGAGACTTCCCATTTACCCAAGGATCATACCAGAATTTAATTGCATTCCCATCCCCAATAGAAATTCTAATGTTATCACAGAATTTGGAAAATAACATAGGATTTCTGTTTTGAATATGAGCAATATCTTTCCATATAACTGAAACATTTCTATTAACCTCCATAGTTGGCATCCACTGGTTTGGATTTAGACCATATTTGGCACATATAACTTTCCTCCAGAGAGCATCTTTCTCAGAACCAAATCTCCACCACCATTTTAGTAGAAGCGCCTCATTCATTTCTCTAATTCCTTTCACTGCCAAACCCCCATTTTCTTTGCTCTGCTTGACTTTTTCCCAGCTAACCATGTGTATTTTCCTCTTGAGATCACAGCTGCCCCATAAAAACCTTGCCTGAATGCCTTCCAAAGTTTTTGCTGCCCCTTCCGGAACTTTAAATAGAGACATGAAGTAAATGGGGAGGCTACTCAAGACAGATTTGATTAGTGTGAGTCTCCCCCCAATTGATAGGGTCTTATGCTTCCATGAGGATAATCTTGACTGAAATTTTGCTATGACAGGCTTCCAAGTAGATTTAAGCTTAGGACTGACTCCCAGTGGCATACCCAGATAGTTGATTGGAAAAGATTGTGTACTACAACCCAGAACATCAGCAAAGGGCCTCACTTGAGTTTGATCCAAACCTACCCCACAAACCACAGTTTTGTGGAAGTTTACTTTGAGACCAGACATTACTTCAAAAGCATTGAGAACACTCTTGATGGTATTGATTTCATTTAGGTCAGCCCCACAAAATATGAGGGTGTCATCAGCAAACTGCAAGTGTGTTAGAAGAGGGCCATCCTCACAAATTCTTAAGCCATTAATTGTGCCTTGAGAAATAGCCTCAAGAAAGAAAAGATTCAGACTTTCAACAGCTATAATGAAAAGGAAGGGGGAGAGAGGATCCCCTTGCCTAATGCCTTTTTGCATTTGGAATTGTTTGGTTGGTGACCCATTAACCAATACTGAGATGGTGGCAGATGAAAGACATTCATGGATCCAAATTATCCATTTATCAGGGAAGCCCAACATTCTCATCATTCTGAATAAAAACACCCAGTTAATGTTATCAAAAGCCTTTTCAAGGTCTAATTTGATAACTAACCCTTTGACTTTTCTTCTTTTCCAGCCATCAATTACTTCATTTGCGATGAGGATACTATCTTGGATGTTCCTGCCCTCTGTAAAAGCAGATTGAACCTCTCCAATGACAGTGCTTAAGGTATTTTTAAGCCTTGCTGCAAGCACTTTTGATAGGATTTTATACATGCTTCCAATCAGGCTAATTGGTCTGAATTCTGAAAGCTTTGTTGGGTTTTCACACTTGGGGATCAGAGTGATAAAAGATGAGTTAAAACCAATGGGAAGATTGCTGTTTTTATGGAATTCCTCCATGAATTTCATAATCTCATCTTTCATGAAAGCCCATCCCTTTTTAATTGATGCTATATTGAACCCATCAGGCCCTGGGGCTTTGTTACCATCACAGTATTTTATTGCATTCCACACTTCTTCTTCAGAAAAACTGGAAATGAGGCTATCACTCATCGCTTCATCGATTGGGTTACCTTTGTTGGTACTAAAGAATGGTCTGACATCCCAATCTTCAGAAAACAACTTTTGAAAATGATTAAACACCTCAATTCTTACCATCACAAGGTCATCCACAACTTGATTGTTAATGATCACCGAGTTAATAGAATTCCTACTTTCTCTGGATTTGGCCGTGAGGTGGAAAAACCTAGTGTTCTTATCACCTTTTAAGTGCCATTTGACCCTAGATTTCTGAAGCCACATTCTTTCAATCTGTCTACTCAAATTCCACATTTCAGCTTTTAAACTTCTTCTCTTATTGATATCCTCTTGTTGAATGCACCCATTTTCAGCTTGCAGATCTAAAGTATGGAGTTTTTCTACAGTATCATCAAGTTTTGTTTGTAAGTTTCCAAACTCCTCCTTACTCCAAATCTTTAAAGCTTCTTTCATGTTTTGAAGTTTTTTCATCAACCTAAAGGCTGCCCAATCTTGAGTATGATGCTGGCAATTTTCCCAAGAAGACTTCATAACCTTAAGGCAATTAGGGTGTGAAAACCAAAAATTATAGAATTTGAAAGGTTTTGGACCCCAATTTGTTTCATCTTCCATCAGAAGAATGGGACAGTGGTCAGAGAGGGTTCTAGGAAGGCCCCAGAGTTTCAATTTAAATTGCTCAATCCATTCTTTGTGAACCAAGAATCTATCAATCCTACTCCACTTTTCCCCATCTTGGTAGTTAGACCATGTGAATTTTCTTCCTAACATAGAGAAATCAACAAATTCCATGTCCTCTATGAAGTTGTTAAAGTCAGACATACCATTATTTCTGCTAACACATCCCTGCCTTTCATCTGTATTCCTTACTTCATTTTGATCCCCCCCTATGCACCATGGTTCTAAAAAATCTTGTCTTAATTTGAGAAGTGATGACCACACCAATCTCCTACCCATTATGCAGCAAGGACAGTAAATATTAACTAGAACACAATTGAAGGAGTTTTGATATGTACCTTTGAGCAAGATGAAATTCCTGGTGCCACAAGTTTCCATCATTGTGAAGCTTTTTGGGTTCCAAATGCATAAAAGGCCTCCAGCAGATCCAATTGCCTCCACATCCTGATATTCAAAATTTGCATCCCACCATAGTGACTTTACAAAATCCAGTGTGATTGTCCCTTGCTTTGTTTCTTGAAAGAAAACTACATCAACCCTTTTTTCCTTCAGCAACTTTTTTATCCTTCCCCTCTTCTCCTTGTTGTTCAGGCCCCTAACATTCCATGATAGAAATTTCATAGTTTTTAAATGTTATGGCCTGAAAGAGGCAGACGAATATTATTGATTTTTGGCAGCCCTTTCCTTGTTTAGGGCTTCCATCTCAGCAATCTTACTTATGACCTCATCTTCATCACCGTTATAGTTGATTCCAAACAGCTTGTCTACTGCCCATATGGCTTGAGCTTCATCTAACAGAATCCTATTTCTGTTTTGCTAGCAAAGTCAAATTAAAACAAGATAAATCCAAGCCGAAAGCCATTTCCACCTCCACTTTTCTTGTCAAACAGTTTGTTCCATGCAAGCCAATGAATCTTTTTGTTGTTGTCTTTGGACCCCCACCAAAATCTAGCCATCATAGCATTCATCTCGTTGCACAACTTGTCTGGAAGCTTAACGCATGACATAACATAATTGGGTAGTGTTAAAGCCACTAATTTTAGAAGCACCTCCTTGCCTGCTTGGTTGAGAAATTGTTCGTTCCACCCTTCCAACTTGGATTGCATCCTATTCTTGATGAAGGCAAACACTTTGAGTATGTTGATTCACATAAGGTCAAAATAGGCTAGACTGCATTGAACTTTGATAAGAAAATGTCTTTAATAAATTGGAATTACGAAACTGCACACTTAATGCAACTTGTTTTTAAAATTCTTGGTAGTGAATTCATTTAAAATTGGTCTCAACGTTGTTAATTTTTTATTTCCTCATCGAGGTTAATCGAAAAATATAGAAACAAGTAACAGTAACTATAAAATGTTACTCCCTCCATTCCTTTTCGATAAAGATACGGGTACAGAAAAAATGGGACAGAAAATGTACCGATCGCGTTCGGGGACCCACTTTTGGGTCACACACAAGTGATCCGAACCGTTAAATTTTGATTCAAATGGTGAGACTTTGGTTCGAGCACTTCCAACTATCTGATTGAGCTGAAATTTTGTGGGGCCCCTCAGAAAAATGTTTTAAGAACAATGAACGGTTCGGATCACTCGTGTGTGACCCAAAAGTGGGTCTCCGAACGCGATTGGTACATTTTCTGTCCCATTTTTTCTATACACCCAGCAGCGTTCATTCCTTTTTAAGTGATCCCTATCGGAATACATGCAATTTCAAACCCCTAAAAAACATATTTCTATATATAATTTTTTAATTTTTTTATACCAAATTAAAGTGCTCATTGAGTACATTAATTTGGTGCAACAAAAAAAAAATTAAAACGTTATACGGAAGTACATTTTTTAATGTCCACAAAAATACACATTTCCCAAAGGTATCACTTAAAAAGGGACGGAGGGAGTACTAAGCATAGGAATATCAGAGTTTTCAATCCTCTATGTCTTTAGTATATCGTTCTTCAAACCTGAGCCATTTTCTTTAATTGTAGAAAAAAAATTGGGTACCGAATGGGTACTACGTGGCCGAGCCTACATGGTACCCGAACATTACATCCAGGCCGTCCAAAAGTGTATTGGACGGCCCAGATCGAAACCCTTTCTCTCCCCTTTCTCTCTCTTGTTTTTCTCTCCATTATTTAGACTGTCAAAAACCATGGCCTAGATCACGCGCGCAGATATACAAGGGCGGAGCTAAGACAGTAATTTACCCTGGGCTAACCAAAATTTAGTAAGCCACTACTTCATATAAGCACACCTGTCAATGGTTTGCATTTAATATACAAAACTAAGCACACCTACCAATGATATGCATTTGAAATATAAAACTAAGCACACGAATAAGTTCTCTGCATAACAAGGGAATACTTACAAATTACAAATTTGAAGCCTCACAATTAAATGGAAGATATAGCTATAAATTAATAGTTTTTCCCATACCTTCCAATTTTTTTTTTTATTTTTATAAACTTTAATTTTCCACACCGTCCAATTCATCGTATAAGTACTCTGTACTTGAATCTAAAAAAAAGACAGAGTAGAGTATGAGCTACTTCTTTGTCAATTCAAACTTCAAAGACTTTAAAAAAAAATTTGCATTTCCCACGGGCACTTTATTGTGGCCTATGAAAATTGAACAGCTAGGTTACAACTGTGCGGTGGGTTTATCAAAATTGAAAGCCCCTCTCTCTCTCTCTCTCTCTCTCTCTCTCTCTCTCTCTCTCTCTCTCCTCTTCAATTGAAAGCCTCCCTCTGATTTCTACCTTCAGATTCACTTCCGATTCCAATAGATTGGAAATGGTGAATATTAGCTATCCAATTTCTCTCTTATATACTCCCAAAGGGAAAAGTCCCAAAAACAAAATTTCAGGACTCACCAGATGAAGAAAGCAGCAAAACCCATCAGAGATACAGATCCATTTCGTTTGTTATGCAGACGGAGAAGGCCAAAAGAGAGAGGAAGATAGATTCGATGGGAAGAAGCTCTACTGATCACTAGACTCAACCAGAGAGTGCAAAACCCATCAGATACACAGATCCATTTCGTTTTTCCATTTCGTTTTTTTTCTGTGTTTTTTTGTTTGATTTTTGATTAATTACAAATTAAACCGGATTGTGGGTTTTTGGATTGGGTTGTTATCTTGAACCAATATTAGAATGGTTTGGGCTGAAAATTTTTGGGGTGGGCTAAAACTTGTTGGGTCTAAATTTTACATATAATTTTTTTTTTTTTTTTTTGGTTTTTTGCAAGCCCACCTGGGTTGCAGCCCACCTTAGTCCAGGCATAGCTCCGCCCTTGCGGATATAGGCCACATGGTGCCCGCTTGACACTGAAAAATTGCTCAAAATTTTAGCCTTGTGATTCCAACCTTCAGTGCAATGTTTTTAAACTTGGTCAACTATTTTTTGCTTGCAAAATGAACATTTCCCAAAGCAATGGAAGTGGTTTTCCCCCACTAATGGAAGGTGCTACTGGGAGTTAGTAGATCTTAGTCGTTGAATGTAAATGGATGAGCAGGTGCAGTTCATCTTTGGTAAGGTATGTACACAACCAAACTCTTGGGTTATAGGGAAATTGACCCTTTTCAAAGGAATATGCAATTAATACATGTCTTTTTGAAAGTAGTAATCATAATTTCAATATTTTTTTGTATCCTCTACTTTTAAAACTACTTTTAGTCAATTTTTTAATCAGCTAAAAAAAAATTTTGTGGAGAAGAATAGAATAGTACATAATCCCAAGGGGTTGGCAAAATGGACATAAAAAAGCAATAAGTGTTCGACCATGAAGTTGCATGTTCGAATCTCACGGAGGCTAATCATTCCAAACCTTGGAGCCATTGGGGTTAAGCTGGGTCTTTATCTTCACAGCTTCGGAGTTAGTTAAGGTGCGCGCAAGCTGGGCCGGACATCAGGTCATAAAAAATTTTTAAAAAAAATGAAGGAAGAATTAACACTTCTCAACTTTGTTGGATCATTGCTTTTCCACGATACAAGGGCTCAGTAACTTTTAAGTGTTAGATTTTGGTGCCAAGTTATTAGGCTTAATAAATCCTATCAATCAAAGTAATCCATGTGCACCAAAAACCAAGGAAATTAAAAAAACAGAGCTCCATGTTAATTAGCTTGCTTTTATATATTTTCACGATGAGCATTAAATCCGCTACTTAGCATATGATGATATTAGTTATTTATCAGCTCTAACAAACATTGTGAAGCCTGATTCGGTTTATGACGGGGTTCGATCTGAAAAATCGGTGTGTGTGTGCATGTTATGGGTGTACCTAATATTATCCAATTAGAGAACCACACAAATCTTTGCCTCGTACTTTTTTTATTGTGTTACAATCGATTGTGTGATTTTGGGTCGAATCCATAAATATGATCAATTCTTGAATCAATTTGACCAGAAACTAGTGTGTGCTATGAATGTACGCTCTTCTAGAGTTGTATGAAGCCTGATTCGGTTTGATTTGACATGTCCCTGACTATGACCTGATTCAACGTGATAAGCTAGTGCTTGCCGTGAATTTACCCAATTATCCAAATCAAAAAATCGCATAAATCTTTGTGTCGTACGTGTTTTCTTTGTGTGTTGCTTCATTACTCTTCGTGCAATTTTACGTACGTGATTTCGGTCGGATCCACTACCCTTTACCTCATAGAATTTCTTCCATGCACCTTATCTTACAATAATTGATTTGTTTAATGTGGGAATGAAAATCAATTGCAAAGTTTGCCAATTTTTGAGTTCTTGAACGGATTTTATCTAGATTTTATCAAGATTTGATAAAATCAAGTCTTCATTTTATCCATTCGTGGAGAGAGTTGATAAAATCTTATCTAAGATTTTATCAACTCAGTTAAGATTTTATCAACTCTCTCCGCGAATGGATAAAATCAAAGGCTTGATTTTATCAGATTTTGATAAAATTCATTCAGATTTTATCTTTGCTAATTTAAGAGTAAGAATTTTATGCTTGACTTCTTGTCTAAACTGACCATGTGAGCTCTGGTTTACTTACTATTTTAGTTATTTTTTAATTCGTTAAAGAATATTCGTTATTTATTTCATCATGTGAAGAAGGGTACTTGAAAGTACAACGGAGTATTTATGGGAACTACATGCATGCATGAATCTAGACAATAAACTTATAAACTTCAATAGAAAAGTCTGAGAACAAAACTTCATAATCATGTATTCTGCTGTATCAACAAATTAAACAATCTGTATCAGAAGAATGATAAAGAAAGAGGAGCCCAATTATACAGAAAAAATATGTCAGACCGCTTTAATTGGTGATAGAAAGGGCTTCAATTAAGTCTTTTATGACATTCGACATCGCACCTGCAAGTATGTTTTTAGAGTGGTCACAGGGAGTAATAATTGTGTAACCAAATTCATGGGGCACTCCAGGCCCAACAAAATTCCATCCATCAATTCCTAAATCAATTTGAAGAGAATTGACCCATGATTTGATGAATACAGTTCAGGCAGGCGTAAGTTGACCTTGAAACTCAGAGCTCAAGTTGAGCTCGAAACCCAAAGCTATGGAAAAATTGGCAACCCAAAAATGATAGCCGGGGAGAGAGCTAGAAATCTCGGACAAATATTGGTCAATATCTGAAAACACATTGGATTTTCTTCTTATTGGGGAGTCAAAAACTAACTATGTATTAAGATAAGAAAATAATTTGTGATTGAGGTATGGACTTTAGGGAACGGTGATTGAGGTATGGACACAGTTACATTGAAATTATGACCTATGAAGTAATTATTGCCGATGATTGAGGTATGGACACAGTTACAAAATAAAAAATTTAAAGTTCTGACTAAGTTAATGAAAAAATATGAAAGTCAGTCAAGTAATCCCAATTGACCGAGTGAGTGTAGCTACGCCTCTCAAACCCATGAAACCAGACGCCACTCCTATCAACTGATTCACCAATTGCGGCGCTTCAACCATCATCACCATCTCCCATCTCACATCTGCGGAGGATATCCATCGAAGACAAACAAAGACGCTATTCGTCGAATACTGCCATCATCTACATTCCCTGGGCTTCTCAATTTTGGTCAGAAATATTGACAAAGTAAGTCTTTGCACAGTCATAAATCATGATGCTTTGCACACCAACTGTTTGAATAAATTGGTACGAGGTGCTTAGCACACCAACTGTTTGAATAAATTGGTTGGCCTAATCTTTGAAGTCTTGCCCTATATGTTATTATGCTAATACCAAACCCACCCAAAACGAGACTTTTATCATACTAGAATTAGCCTAATCTTTGAAGTCTTTCCCTATATGTTATTATGCTAATACCAAACCCACCCAAAACGAGACTGTTATCATCCTAGAATTTTTTAAAAGATAGACACTCAATTGCCTACCTTAAAACGATTTTTTAATTGAGGTTGGGTAAAATAGATTGTATTGTTGGAGGGTTGACAGTGATGTGAGTTAAATATGCACTGTTCACCAGTTCTTTTGGCAAAAATTTTGCCCAAGCTGTTGGGCTTGCTCTTATAGCGCCCAAGCAAAACTCATAGCCGAACAATTTTATGGATATACCTCTTGTGCACCTCAAATGCACACCACTCTGATATAGCAAAAAGTGGGCTTCTCCTCATTTGCCACGTTAGGGTGGTGTGCATTTGAGATGCACAAATGGTGTATTCATATCATTTTCCCAGTAAAAAGTTCATTCCCAAAGAAGGTCGAAATTTTTGGAACGAAACTTAATTTCGAATCAAATCTCTAGAAAAATAAAAAATTAAGATGTGAAGTACACTCATTGATAAGGGGGGTGCAAACTGCGAAAGGTGACTTTGCTTGTCATTGAGGAATGTTCTGGTTAGTTATTGTAAATATGTAAACGGTTTCACTGGCAGTTACGTTATCCAAAACAGAAGTTGACTTGGCTGGATGAAGTTAAGGGAATTTGGAGTACTTGTAGTGACCCAAGTCACTATATTTCTATATTGACCTTAATTGTGAGCCTTCTATGATCTGTATTTGACATCGGAAATGTACAGTTTGTTGAGAATGTTGAGTAGATCATTCATGTAAAAAACCAAATTAATTGGATATTGGTAGCTATATGTTCGGATACAAATTATATGGATGACCAATATCATTTGAAGAATACACTGTAAGACAAATTTGTCTTAATTGTGTGTCTACCAATCTCTAGTGATCATTATTTTAATGTCTTCAACGTTCCTGAAAAATGAACAGTTCCAATCCCAAATGAAGATTTCAGATGACGCACAATTAAAGTTACGACAGGAATGTAGTGACTTGGCTCACTGATGCAGGGCAGCCTCCTTTTACGAAATTATTTGCAAGTAGAAAATACGAATAATGTTTGAGCCAGAAGTACTCCCTCTTTGAACAAATGATATTGAGTAAAAACTCGATTTTCTTAATTCATAAACAACCGAATTCTGCCATTAGGCTTACAATGATACTTATAGGGCTACGAAACCCTAATTCAACTAGGAAACAAATAACAAAAAGATTTGACTTGCTAATCAAGCCGAAATCAAAGAAATTATGAAAATTACCGAAAATAGAAATTCAGAAATAATTGGTAGAATTAAAAACTAGAAAGAAATATAAGGTTGCCAAAACAGACGGCAACAAAAACGTAATTTCCTACTAAAAGTTATTAGCAAATCTATTATTTCCTAAAACGGCAAAATTGCCCGTTTGAAGGCCTAGGCAGAATCGAATGGCCAAAATCCATCGTTGATCATCGCCGAAACGACGATGAGAAATGTGCAGAAGTCCGTTTCGCTTCCTAACGCGGACTCTGGCCCATTTCGCCAACGTTGGACCCGCGTGATTTAATTGTGCCGCTTGGGCTGTGTTCGGTCCAATCGCTCAACGAACGTGGACGCGACCAACTCTACATCACTCACTACGGGAACCCCAAGTCCTAGTTAACGTCTGATTTACGGACTTGGGGCATGTAGTGAGCTTACTCACTATACCTATGTAGTGACCTACCACGACCGTCTGTCCAGAAATCTACATCACTCAACGAACGTGGACGCGACCAACTCTACATCACTCACTACGGGAACCCCAAGTCCTAGTTAACGTCTGATTTACGGACTTGGGGCATGTAGTGAGCTTACTCACTATACCTATGTAGTGACCTACCACGACCGTCTGTCCAGAAATCTATGACACAGGGGGCCTATATATAGTGAACTTGATGCTTTCATTTGGCCTCATTGATTAAACAAAGATGAGATTAATGCGTAAATCATGGAGTTCAATTGTGCATCAATTAATCCAGTTCCACTCAGCCATCATTGATTTATGTGCAACGCACATGCACCCTCTGTGTTCAACTATGTTCCACTTACTCGTAAATTTTCTTTTGCTTAATTTATATGTTAAAAAAATAAGAACCAGCAAGAATAATTTCTAGGGACCATTTCTAAAATTTCGGAAGAAGTGCTATAGCCTCCTCCTCATTTTTTTTTTTTTTATGATATGTCAATGTTTTCATTTTTCGGTTAGCTGCAAGTATTCAAAATAATTATACCCTTCGTCTGATATAGTTAGTCCCTTATTCCATTTTTTGATGCCCACAATTCGTGTTCCTGTACGGAATTTAATGTCCAAAATTTCATACATTTCCCGTTCTACCCTTCTTATAGAAACCAAGCAGAACTCATAGCCAAGTAAAATAATGTTCTAAGGGTAATTTTGCAAAGTAAAAAATCTATACATGTAATATCTCAATAAAAAGTTCATTCCCAAATGTCGAACTCATAGCCAAGTAATAAAATAATGTTCTAGGCCTAGCTTTTCGGGACGAAACTTAATTTCGAATCAAATCTCTAGAAAAATAAAGAAACTGGGATGTGAAGAACACTTTTTAAAAAATAAAAAATAAAAGAACCGCAACAAATTTATTGAAAAACTTGACAGGGATACATCAAGCTAGGGAATTCAACCAAAGGTTGAAAGAAACAAAAAAACACTCAAAAAATTGATTCCCAACATAGAATACCCCCAAAAGCCAAATTTCATATCTGCCAGAAGATGGGGTCAACACCCAAACACAGTCTAGAGTTGTATGAAGCCTGATTCGGTCTGATTTGACATTTCGCTAACTATGACCTGATTTGACTTGATAAGCTAGTGCTTGCAGTGAATGTACCCAATTATCCAAATCAAAAAATCGCATAAATCTTTGTGTCGTACGTGTTTTCTTTGTGTGTTGCTTCATTACTCTTCGTACAATTTTACATTCGTGATTTCGGTCGGATCCACTACCCCTTACCTCATAGAATTTCTTCCATGCACCTTATCTTACAATAATTGATTTGTTTAATGTGGGAATGAAAATCAATTGCAAAGTTTGCCAATTTAAGACTAGCTATTGGCTGGATTCCAAGTTAATTTAAGAGTAAGAATTTTATGCTTGACTTCTTGTATAAACTGACCATATGAAGCTCTGGTTCACTTACTATTTTTGTTATTTTTTAATTCGTTAAAGAATATTCGTTATTTATTTCATCATGTGAAGAAGGGTACTTGAAAGTACAACGGAGTATTTATAGGAACTACATGCATGCATGAATCTAGACAATAAACTTCAATAGAAAAGTCTGAGAACAAAACTTCATAATCATGTATTCTACTGTATCAACAAATTAAACAATCTGTATCAGAAGAATGACAAAGAAAGAGGAGCCCAATTATACAGAAAAAATATGCCAGACCGCTTTTCCACTAACTCTCCTAAAACTAATTGGTGATAGAAAGGGCTTCAATTAAGTCTTTTATGACATTCGACATTACACCCGCAAGTTTGTTTTTAGAGCGGTCGCAGGGAGTAACATTGTGTAACCAAATCCATGGGAGCACTCCGGGCCCAACAATCCCTCCCTCACGATGACGCTCCCGCGACTTGAATGCATGACCTCTTGGCTCTAATACCACTTGTCAGACCGTTTTTCCACCAACTCTCCCAAAACCAATTGGTGGTTGAAAGGGCTTCAATTAAGTCTTTTATGACATTTGACATCGCACCTGCAAGTATGTTTTTAGCGTGGTCACAAGGACTGATAATTGTGTAACCAAATTCATGGGGGCACTCCAGGCCCAACAAAATTCCATCCATCAATTCGTAAATCAATTTGAAGAGAATTGACCCATGATTCGATGAATACTGTTCAGGTAGGCGTAAGTTGACCTTGAAACCCAGAGCTATGGAAATATTGGCTACCCAATAATGATAGCCGGGGAGAGAGCTAGAACTCTCGGACATTGGTTAATATCTGAAAACATATTTGATTTTCTTCTTATTTGGGAGTCAAAAAACTATGTATTACGATGAGAAAATCATTTGTGATTGAGGTATGGACTTTAGGAAATGGTTGATGTGCAAAAAGTGTCTCGATGTTGATGAAGTTTGTAAATGTGTATTCTTTAATTGAAAAATAGTGCATTGAAATTCTGACTTCTGTACTATTATTCATGCTTATTGCCGATGGTTAGCGCAGTCGCACTATCATAAGGAGGGCGAATTTACAAATTTAGTGGAGCTGCTTCGTGCGTTGGGCAATTTCATGAGAATTGTGGGGTCAAATTTGTACATAATAAAAAATTTAAAGTTCTGATTAAGTTAATGAAAAAATATGAAAGTCCGTCAAGTAATGCCAATTGACCGAGTGTAGCTCCGCCTCTCATGATAGCTATTTTTTTTATTCTTTTATTTATTTTTATGAGATACTAATAATGTTTTCAGTTAGCTGCATGTATTCAAATTTACTCCCTCCGTCCCTTTTTAGGTAATCCCTATCGGAATACGCAGGGACGGAGTCAAGAATTTCATTACACATGGGCCAATTTTTGTCCCAGAATACTTTGCAGGGGCAAGCCTATATAATTCATAGGAATTTTTTTTTTCAATATATAATACGTGCAATTTCAAAGCACTAGAAAACATATTTCTTTATATATTTTTAAAATTTTTTTAAATTAAAGTGCTCAATAAGTACTTTAATTTGGTGCAAAAAAATTTAAAAACATACTGCGGAAGTACATTTTTTAACAGTTATAAAAATACACATTTCTCAAAAGTATCATTTTAAAAGGGACGGAGGAAGTAATTAATTCTCTTCCTATAAAATTATCACTTACTCTTTTGTTTTTCAAAAATGCTAGTACTAAGCAAGGGATCACACACAGAAATCCCCACAGATCCAACGTGGATCAGATGGACCCCACTGAAAATTCAAAATTGGTTTTTGGGGCACAATAAAAATTAGCGGGAATTTTAGGAGCTAAACCCACCCAGGCCTCCTCTTCCCTCCACGACCCCTGTATCATTCTTTCTCTTCCCCTTCCACATCATAGATCCTCCTCCACCAGATCCACCATCGCCGCCGCCGCCATTCAACCACCGCCACCAACGTTGCAACACCACCACCCTCTCTCGAGGAATCGTCCCAAACCACCGATCCTCTGCCACTGTAACAAGCCATATGAAAACCAACGCTGCACCAATACGAACTCCTCTCTCATAGGTTTGAGTCTCTCACTTTCCACTCCTAATCTACATTGGATTGTTGAAAAACATAGAAAATTGGATTTGTAAAATAATGGATTGGGGTATTGTAAGAACTCCATTACCTTGGATCGGCTGTGACATTATTGTTCTCCTGATTGCTCTTTGATTACCTTATGTTGATTGCTTGTTTTAAAAGCTTGCCCATATTCTAATACCTTATAGTCTAAATAAGGTGATTGATATGGCTAATTTGATTTGTTATTAGTCATAATACGGGTTTAGCCCCCACTTTTTAATAAGGTGATTGATAGGGCTCGTTTAACATTTTTTCCAACACAGTTTTCATAGTTGCCATAAAAGATAAAATAATAGGACTTCATATAAAATAGCAATTTGAATGACTAGGTGAGGGGTTGCATTGGTAAACAATTCCAACACAGTTTCCTATTACCTTAAATTTTTTGTTATTTTTTTGGCCTACTTGCACATTACTGCTTTACCATTTCCTTTACTTTTGGCCATCTTTTGTACATTGACAATACCTACATTGACAATACCTTTCAATGTTATATATATATATATATATATATATATATATATATATATATATATATATATATATATATATATATATATATATATATATATATATATTTTCAGAATCATTGAGATGGAGGTGGCGGAGGTGGTATTGGAACCTAAGGTTGGAACGATATTCAATTCAGAAACTGAAGCTCGTGAATGTTACATTACTTATGTGAAAGAAAAAGGATTTGAGGTGGTGACAAAAAAACTCTAAGAAGCGTGAGGATGGGATAAAGGCTTATATAGCGTATGGTTGTCATCGGAATGGAAAGCCTAAGACAACACGGCCTTAAATCTCATTAAATCCTAGCCAACAACAACAAAAATAGATTGTAAAGCCACTATGAATATCTCTTTGCAAGTTGACAGGAAATGGATGTTGAATTCGATTGAGTTGAAGCATAACCATGAGATGGACCCGGATAAAGTCAGATATCTTAAGTGCTATCGGAGTCTCCCAACACATACGATGAGGACAATTGAAATGAGCGCAGCAGCTGGAATCAAATTAAACAAAGTCATTTCCTCATGTGTGATCGAGGCTGGGCCCTGATAATCTGACATGATTAGAAAAAGATGCAAGGAATTACAAGTATAAAGTAAACATTTTCAAATTATCACCATCTGGTATCATAAGTGTAGCCATGTTTTCATCTATTAGACAAATATGGATAGGGAAAATTTAAACAATAAATGATAAGCTTCGTAAATTCAATCCAACAAAGAACAATCCACACAGATTTTGGCCTAAGCTTCATTTTTGTTTCACTGATAATAGACTGGGGGAACTTAAAATTATGGGAAAAAAAATTCGAATTAGGGTTTTTTCTTTTACCAACAGCTCAAATTTGAGAGAAAGAGAGGGACAGACCGTGGTTGTGGTGCTGGTGGTTTTCAGTGGTCGTGCCGACGGCGGTGGTGTTAGTCAAGAGAAAGAGAGAGACACGCACACAGCCCGCCTCGTTTTGGATCTCGTCGGCGTACGGAGGTGGTGACGTGGACTCTTCGTCGGTGTGGTCAGCGGCGGAGGTGGTAGTGGGTTCCTGGGTTTCTCGACTTTCTTCTCTCTCGTTCTCTTTTGGGGAAGTTTTATCAACATCATTTTTGGAAAGAGATGGGAGACCCGACCCATTTGTTTCAAAATTGGGGAAAACCGTGAAATTTTCAAATTTGAATTTTTAGTAGGGTCCATCTGATCCACATTGGATCTGTGGGGATTTTCTGTGTGTAATTCCTTGCTTATAGCATTTTTTATTCTTTTTTGATGTCCCACAATTCATGTTCCTTTACGGAACTCAATATCCAAAATTTCATACATTTTCATTCTACCCTTCTTATAGCACCCAAGGAAAACTCATAGCCAAGTACTAAAATAATGGTGTAACAGCAATTTTGAAAAATATAACTCTATACATGTAATCATTATATCTCAGTAAAAAGTTCATTCCCAAAGATGTTCCAATTTTTTGGGACGAAACTTGATTTCGAAAAAAATCTCTAGAAAAATAAAGAAATTAAGATGTGAAGTACACTCGTTGATAAGGGGGTGCGAACTGTGAAAGGTGACTTTGCTTTTCATTGAGGAATGTTCCTGTTATTGGAAATATGTAACAATAATGATACAGCCACAAACCGTGAACCACAGTTAGCCACAACCTTGCACTGTTCACGTGGGCCCCACGCGGGAGGCCCACCCATTTTACCCCACAAAAAAAAAAACGAAAATTTTCAAAATCCCCAAATCTGGGTTTTTGGCTGCCATTTTCGCGGGCAGAGCAACCAGAGCGCGAGAGAGAAAGAGAGAAGAGAGGAAGAAGGAAGATCGATGATAAGCCTCAAATATAGTAGATAATCGGGGCTTATCTCGCTCATTTGTTCCACACACACGCGCGATTACATGCTTTATTTGATTGATATGCGCGTAGTTGTGTTTTTGTTAAGTTACAGGTTAAACACGCGAAATGAGCGCGTTTTGTGCGCATTGAGATCCGTGCCGCGTTACCAAGGGCCACGTGCCCCATGGCATGCCAACACCGGGCCTCGAGAGCCAAGAAACGATGATTTGGCTAAGGCCCAGCAAGCTGAAACGTCCCAAGTAGCCGGGAGCTTGAAGCCGTTCGCACACTCTCAAAGACTCCCGATGGAGTCCAGGAGTGAACAAGCACTCAAGTGACCAAGGAATACCACCCCCGAGGGTCGCACAACTCATTTAAGTGCTTTGGAGGAAGTTCGAAAGCACGCAATTCAAAGGGAGTGATCAAAGAAGTCAAATTCAAGTCCAAACCAATCCGGACCGATCCGGATTAAAGTGGAACGATCCAAATTTGAAATAAAATTTCCAGACGATTCTGGACCGATCCGGATTAAAGTGGATCGATCCAGATTTGTCCAAAGTTTTTCCAAACGATTCTGGACCGATCCGGATTAAAGTGGACCGGTCCAAAAACACCCGCCAACCACTTTTTGAGCACTTTATGCACTTACTACTTATGGAATGTTTATTTTCTTGTGAGAGCTTTATGGATCTTTTTGAAGAGAGAGAAGGACCCTTGTATATACTCTCTTCTCTCTCTCTTTCTCACACACTTCTTACACTTTCATTTTTTTAGTTTAGTTTTTGCTCCTCCATTGGAGGATTTTCAAGCTCTCTCTCTCTAGAACTCTCAAGTAAGTACTAAGTTCCCGTTAATTTGTCGTTTATTAATGTTGTAGCTACTCGTTAGATCTCTATATAAATCAAGTCTATTTACGTTTTTATTGGTTAAATTATATTCTCCATTTTCTAGTCATTTCCTTTATAAACCTTAGCTTTTACTTGTTGTTTGTGATTTTCTTAAGGTTTAAAGTTGTAGGTAGACTTATAATCTTCATTAAAAATCAGTTTTCAAGTTTATTAAACATGTTTTTGGTTTTCTACAAATTCCTAGGCTTTATTTCTAGCATAATGATCGAGTAGTCATTTTAGGCTCGGTCATGGGGTGATTAGCACTCCATGACTTAGGTTCAATTCGTTCTTCTCGCCAAATTGCAAATACTTCTTGTTTAATAAAGTCACGGGTTCATCTTTATGTATCAAAATTTGGGTTTGTTAATCTCATTGATCTCTCGTGGCCAACGGTTAATTCACCTAGGTACGGGTGACGCTTTGGGGGATGTCAATCTAAAAGTTTGTCTAATTGGCTCAAGAACCCTAAACTTTATCGAACATCATTTTTAGTTCAAACAATTAGGATCGATTTTATGTACCAAAATCCAGGTTTGTTAATCTTTTTGATCTCTCGTAGTTGAGGGTTGATTCTCCTTTGCACTTGTGATGCTTGGAGCGATGTCAACCTAGATGTTTGCCAAATGGTTACAAGAAGCCTAATCTCAACAAGAGAGGAACGAATTAGCCTAAGTTATGGTTGTTAAAATCCCCTAGACTTTGCCTTAATTTAATTAGTTGATTTTTAATTCCGAGTCGTTCTCGAAGTTAAAGAGAATTCCACCAAACAAACTACCAAACTACAGTTTGCCGCTTTAAGGCCGAAAAACTACACTTGCAGGACAACTCTCACGCCGGGTGCGTTCGGTCCCTGTGGATTCGACCCGGTCTTACCGGTTATTATGCTACCGCCGACCTAGCCCTACGCTTGGGGCGACACCATCTACGATACAATCCAAGGTCGCAAGCATTTTTGGCGCCGTTGCCGGGGACCCAATGGTCCATCTAGCGTGAGTTTTTCCTTACTCCACTGTAAGTATCTCACTCTCTTGTATAGTTTTTCTTATTTTCTGTACATTATTTGTTTTATTAACGAGGCGGCGGACTAGCCCCTCGAAACTGTTCTTGTGGTGAGGCGGTTGCATAACCCCTCCGTTCTGCTAGTCCTAAAAATCCTATAAAAAAAATATGGTTGATTTTGGAAGTTGCTATGAAGGGCTTTTTCTAGACATCACCAATTTCTATCAACAAGATGGTGAGTCTTTTCTGCAGTATTGGGGGCGATTTAAATGTTCCATATTCTCTTGGGCAATTTTTATTTATGAGCTTGGGGATCTTCTAGCTATCTTTTGCCGAGGTTTAAATCCTGCGATATGTCAATTTGATTTGTTGTCTGATGAAGAATTCCTAAGTAAAAATGCCGAAGAGGGTTGGGACTACCTTGATGAATTAGCCCAAAAGCCCCAATTTTGCGAGTTGGCTGAAATTGAAATAGAACCTCTGTTCTTTAATGAAGGGGTTATTTTAGCTTTGACAGAAATCTCAGAGGTTAAATGGGATGATGAGCCTATTTTCGATTATGCTCCCCAAGAGGATTCCGATTGTACCCTTGATATGCCTTTTCATGAGAAAACGTTTGAGGTTAATGTCACTAGCACTTCCATTGAGTCTCCTCCACCACAAGAACTTGAAAGAGTCGAAGTAATTGATTTCCTAGGTGTTGATAATTATAATTGTGTTTACAATTCATTAAGTATCTTATCTTATGGTATGGTCGTGTACAATTTTTAACGGAGGGGGTGAAATGGGATGTTATGCTTGTACTAATAACTCTTCATAGTACAATGGATGTTTGGATTCCACATGAAGGATGTTATGTATTCTGATGGTCCGGTATAGCCACCCGAACTTGAGCTATGTATGGCCTAGCCACAGTCTCTAGTTCCGGGAAGAAAAGTAGTACCCGTGCAATCGCGTGAAGATTCTTCAGTTGTGTTATTTTTGTACATATTGTTATTTGTGAAGCCCAGATAACACAAGCCGGACAGTTCAAATATCGCTTTCTCTTAGTAGGAGTGATGAAAAAGCCTCTCATTTGGTCGAGGAATAAGGTGGTCGACATTGCATCTCGTCGGTACATTTTTATCCCTCCTAATTCTTCATTTTTATACTGTCTTCGTGCTATGAGGACATAGCACATTTTAAGTTGGGGGGAGGGTTTACCTCGTGCTTTGTTGCATTGTTTATATTAAGAGTCTTAAAATAAAAAAAAAAGAGAAAATTGAAAAAAATTAAAAAAATTGGTGAATCAAGGAATTTGGATGCTTGCGTGTGCTTACTCTTAATTGATGGCTTCTAATTAATGCTATGATGTTTGTTGTGTGAGACGGAGTCTTGATACGATTTCATGGATAGACTTAAGTTTGTGAACATGACGTTAAAGGGAAACACTTGGTTAAATCGTATTACCTATAGTTGGATAGCGTATGCTCACTTGAATTCATGCTTTCGCACGGGCACTCTCCCACTTGAGCATTCACTGGCTTCAAAATTGGTTCACGTGTCATTGATCCCTTGGTGTGAATTAACTTGTCTGTGAAATATTTGGAGCCCCTTTCCTTGTAAAAAAAAAAAAAAGATGATGCATGCTATATTGTTAATGTTTATCCGGGTGTTCATTGAGTAACCGGGCAATCGGGGTTTGCTCCCACCGTATTGTTCTCGTCAAAAGATGGATACACCTTGTGAAAGCATTGTTGAATGTGGTTAGCTTGGACCTCACTATAAAGCCTTTTTAACTCGAGCAATTAAGTCTGAGGGGTCTCTTAAAACCTGGCGCCTTAAGGCCATTTGGCTTGGGGATGGCCGACCTAACACTCGCTAAAGGGGTCAACTAGAAAGCCCGAGAGGTCCGGGCATTGCACGACCACATATATATATATAAAAGAGATTCATTCGAATAAAAGGAAGGGATGTGCTTAAAGAAATACCGAGCTATCAATGGTGTGAGAATTGTTTTCAAGATTGGTGAATTTCTTTGTGAGGTTTCTTTCACACGCATACCACGTGAGAATTCTCTATCTGACCGTAGGTGAGAGGATTGATTTTTGTGCTAAGTTTGGATATGAAGTTCACTTGCTTAACTCTTTCTATGAATGAAATATCTTGCCATTGACTTGTGTGGCAGACTTTGTGGTACTATGTGTGGTTGTCGGTTGGGTATGAGTCACACTTAAAGTATTCGATTCCTTTGTGTTTTGTGGGTGTTCACTGCTGAAACCCCTCACAAGACTTCACTCGTCCTACCGGGGCCGCCTGGGGGTTTAAAAGACGTATCTATTTTAGTTTGTTTCCGTTAGTTGCATTTGTTTAGTTTGCTCGGGGCGAGCAAAGTTCAAGTTGGGGGGTGTGATAAGCCCCAAATATTATAGATAATCGGGGCTCATCTCGCTCATTTGTTCCACACACACGCGCGATTACATGCTTTATTTGGTTGATATGCGCGTAGTTGTGTTTTTGTTAAGTTACAAGTTAAACACGCAAAATGAGCGCGTTTGATCTTTGTTCGTAGATGTCTTGGCGCGAACTCTGTGAGGCATCGAAACTTATGGATGAGGTTACGTTCGTGATATTCCGAAATGCAGCTATGATGGCTTACGCAATGAGCCAAGGAATCCTCCCTTAGCCGGAGGCAATGCAAAATTTCGTATAGAATTTGGTACTTTGTGCTCATTTGAATCAAGCATTTGGGTAGGCGCAAGGAAACATAAATTTCCCAAATAACAGGCGTGCGGTGCTGCTTTCAGGATTAGATGTTAGGTGCTTGGATAGGGTCATACATCATCGTGGCGTTGGTTACTATTGGTACAGAGTCGGACGCACTTCAAGGACCGCAATTGCAGCGATAAGGAGAAATGCACAGATGTTCCAAATACCGCTTGCGCCAGACGGGTTCGATCACCGGTGGATTAGGATCTACGTCAATCCACAAGGCTACAACATAATGGGAAGTCATGGATTTGGTTAGGGAAAGTAGCAAAATATGGGGAAAAATAGAACCAATAGTTAAGGGGTATCTCTTCTCTTTTATTCCCTTCGGAATTACAATAATGATCAAAAGGCAAACCTTGTTTGTCAATGGACTAGTAGACTTGTAATGATCTAGTAGACTTGTAATCATCCATGAAGTCTTAGCAAATTTCAAAACATTTCATAAATGTAGGGCTTAGGAAGACCATGACCTAGTTTGGGAACCATGGGGCCTTAATAAGGGATAACGAGATTGATCAAAAATGTCCAACACATTATGAGAATATGTTCAAGAACATTGTTCCCCAGCTTGTATGGCCAACACATTCTAGGTAAAATCATGTATACGCCAACTTACCATGATTAAATTTTCTTTCAGCAGTAGTAAACTTTATTGATCCAACTAAAATGTCATATTATATTTTTTGGCTTGTAGTCTAGGGTGCATGCAACCATGCTTTTCATCTTCATTGCATCTTAAAATGGGTGACATCACAAACACCTCAAGCACATTGCCCCAATTGCCCTAGGGAATTGGGTTGGGGTGATTGTTTTGGTTTTGTCTGTGTGAGGGAGTTTTAGATTTCTGCTACTGCAAAAGGTAAAATTATGAGTCTGCTACTTATTTTAGATATTCAAATAGACAATGATCATCTATTTTTGCTTGTCCAGACCTGCGTAAATTGCTTAAAACCTTGGTCCCCAATTTGTAGCAACACTTTAATATAGCCAATGTCTCATCCACTTATCCCTTCATGTTGTCTTCTTCTACCTTTATAATGGGTAAATATTGGCACTTTTGGTCTAATTCTCATATTTTTTCCACCTAGCTTCTTACCCCCAGTCTCGGGCTGGGGATTGGGTATTCCTACATGGGCTGCTAAACCAGTAAGGTTGGACAAAAGTCACATAACGAGTGTGATATATTAGTAGAGCTCGCTAGTTTTGCAAAGGTCATTGGTTTTTTGTAAGAGCTCACTACTTTTCTAGTTTTAGTGAGACCTCACTAGTTTTGTAGAGTTCACTGGTTTTTGGTTTTTAGTGAGACCTCACTAGTTTACTAAAAATTAGTGACAGTAGTCTATCCAACACATATTCTAGGTAAAATCATGTATGTCCAACATATTCTACACTAGCAGCCATACTATGAATTAGGACCCTAATTCCAAAACTATCACTTGATCTGGGTTTCATTCTTTATATTCACTAAAATAGCTTGTAAACTCCCTAGGGAGAGAGTCGTGTTGGGGCTTCTAAACAATATTACCTTGATCTGGAATGAAATACCTTGTAAGCCCTAGACCTTGGTCAATCAACTTGACTCAAATACCAGATAAAATAGCAGATGAAATAACTTTCCCATACCAGTTCTTCCTCAAAAGTGTGCACCACGCAAATGTTACCATGTGAACAAGCACCATGGTCCAATCCAAATCAACGACCATGACTAAAACATACATTCCCTCCTAACTGTAACTCGCACCTACATGAGAGCATAAAGAACTGGTACATTGCGACCAATGGATTCAACAAATTAGGGTTTTTGAACATACATTCCCTCCTGATTTGTTGATCTTGATTCTGAATTCAAACTAATGGATTCAACAAATTAGGGTTTTCAAATTCTTAATCAAGATCAACAAATCTAATCTTTACAAACTGAGAGAGAGAGAGAGAGAGAGACCTTCGAGTGGGCGTCGACTGGTGGTGGTGGACGGGTTGGGCTTCAGTAGAAACGATTTCTTCGACTGCGGTGTCGTCGTGGTGAAGTGAGGCCGGATGTGAGTCGCCGGTGAAGGGCAGTTGGACATCAGAGGAGTGAGGTTGGAGGTGGGTCGATCTTCCTTCTTCCTCTCTTCTCTCTTTCTCTCTCGCTCTCTGGTTGCTCTGCCCGCGAAAATGGCAGCCAAAAACCCAGATTTGGGGATTTTGAAAATTTTCGTTTTTTTTTGTTTTTGTGTTTTGTGGGGTAAAGTGGGTGGGCCCCCCCGCGTGGGGCCCACGTGAATAGTGCAAGGTTGTGGCTGACTGTGGTTCACGGTTTGTGGCTTTATTGAATATGTAAACGGTTTCACTGGTCGTTACGGTATCCAAAACAGAAGTTGACTTGACTGGATGAAGTTAAGGGAATTTGGAGTACTCGTAGTGACCCAAGTCACTATATTTCCGTATTGGTTTCAATTGTGAGCCCTCTATAATTTGTACTATTTAGCATCGGACTGTACAATGTATTGGGAATGTTGAGTAGATCATTCATGTAAAAAATCAAATTAATTGGATATTGGTAGTCAAATGTTCGGATATCAATTATATGGATGACCAATATCATTTGGAGAATACACAGTAAGACAAATTTGTCTCAATTGTGTGTCTACCAATCTCCAATGATCATTATTATTAATGTCTTCAACATTCCTAAAAATTGAATGGTTCTGATTCTAAATGAAAATTTCAGAGGACGCACAATTGAAGTCACTACGGGGATGTAGTGACTTGATTTACTACGGGAACCCCAATCCTAGTTAACGTCTGATTTACGGACTTGGGGCCTATAATGAGCTTACTCACTATACCTATGTAGTGAGCTACCACGGCCGTTTGTTCGGAAATCAAAGAGATGGCCTCATTGATTAAACTAAGATGAGATTAATGCGTAAATCAAGGAGTTCCATTGTGCATCAATTAATCCAGTACCACTCAGCCATCATTGATTTATGTGCAACCCACATGCACCTTCTATGTTCAACTATGTTCCACTTACTCGTAAATTTTCTTTTGCTTAATTTATATATATTAAAAAAATAAGAACTAGCATGAATAATTTCTGGGGACCATTTCTAAAATTTCGGAAGAAGTGCGGCTGGGATCGCTGCGGCAATGGGGAGGAAGGTGGTGGAGGTGCTGCTATAGCCTCCTCCTCATTTTCTTTTGTTTTATTTTTATGAGATATCAATGTTTTCATTTTTTGGTTAGCTGCAAGTATTCAAAATAATTACTATTTCCTCCATCTCATATAGTTAGTCCCTTATTCCATTTTTTGATACCCACAATTCGTGTTCCTTTACAGAATTTAATGTCCAAAATTTCATATATTTTCTGTTCCATCCTTCTTATAGCAACCAAGCAAAACTCAAAGCCAAGTAATAAAATAATGGTCTAAGGGCAATTTTGAAAAGTTAAAAATCTATACATGTAATATCTCAATAAAAAGTTCATTCCCAAAGAAGGCCCTAGCTTTTCGGGACAAACCTTAATTTCAAATCAAATCTCCAAAAAAACAAAGAAAATCAGATGTGAAGCACACTTTTTTCTTTTCTTTTTTTTTTTCAAACTGCAACAGATTTATTGAAAAAGTTGAGAGAGGTACATCAAGCCAAGGGATTCAACCAAAGGTTGAAAAAAAACACTCAAAAGATTGATTCCCAACAGAGAATATCCCAAAAAGCCAAATTTCATATCTGTCAGAAGATAGGGTCAACACCCAAACACAACTTTTCGACTTAACAGAATCGGATTGGCAGAAAGAAGGCACGAAGACCCACATATGCAGGTGGGGTGATAGAACCCTCACAGTAATTTCAACCAAAAGAGTGGAATTGAACAAGAAAAGGGAAAAGAATCTTATATTTATTATGAATTCAACTGTTACAAGTATTGCAGAAGAATGATGATGTTAAAGGAAGAAAGACGAGAGAGAGAGATACAGAAAATGAGAGAACAGAATCATTCCACCCCCTTTCCCTCGCTGCTCTCACCCTTTTATTCGTAAACTCTCTAACCAACTCCCTAACTGAATCATAACAGATACAACAGCAACACAGAAAGAATTACAGTGGAGACCCCTATGTATAGTAAAATGACATTGTAGTCCTCATGCTTATCATTGCCATCCCCTTGAGACCAACCTTGTCCTCAAGGTTGAAAAGAAGGAAAACGTTGATGAAAATCAGGCCAGCTCTCCCAAGTTGCATCTTCAGGAATAGAGTTAGTCCACTGAACTAGGACCAAGGAATGAGGCCTGTTGTGTTTTTTGATAACCTTCCTGTCAAGGATAGCCAAGGGTTCTAGCTGAATTTGACCATTTTCTGCAGTCAGAGGAAGCTTGGTTTGAACCACAATACCAGATCCCAATTTCTTCTTTAAAAGGGACACGTGAAAAACTGGATGGATTCTAGAAGAAGGTGGCAAGGCAAGCCGATAAGCCACAGGCCCAACCTTTTGCTGAATCTGATAAGGACCAAAGAATTTGGGAGCCAATTTTGCATTTCTCCTGAAAGCTACTGTGACTTGTCTGAACGGTTGTAGCCGCAAATAAACCCAATCCCCAACTTCAAAAACTCTTTCGGTTCTATGTTGATCTGCAATCTGCTTCATTCTGTGTTGAGAAGTAGCTAAGTGCTCTTTGAGAAGCTTGAGAATGGTTCCCCTATCCTGTAAGAGCTACTCAGCTGCAGCTACTGTAGTACCACCTGCTGCATAGTACAAAAGGCTAGGAGGTTTCTGTCCATAGAGGGCTTCATAGGGTGTAATACCAGTGGAAATGTGGTAAGTGGTATTATACCACCACTCAGCCATAGGTAGCCATTTAATCCATGTTGTAGGCCTGTCACTAGAGAGACATCTGAGGTAATTCTCTAAACATCTATTTACGACCTCAGTTTGTCCATCGGTCTGCGGATGGTATGATGTACTCATGCACAAAGTGGTCCCCTGTAAGCGAAATAGCTCCTGCCAGAAATTACTAGTGAAAATAGGATCTCGATCAGAAATAATGGAATTGGGCATGCCATGTAGTTTGAAAATATTGTCCAAGAATGCCTGAGCCACTGTGGTAGCAGTATAAGGATGTGTCAAAGCAATGAAGTGTGCATACTTACTCAATCTGTCCACAACCACAAATATCACAGATTTTTGAGAAGATGAGGGTAGCCCTTCTACGAAGTCCATGGAAATGTCGCTCCAGAGCCTACTAGGAATTGGTAATGGTTGGAGCAAACCAGGTGTAGCCACTGTCTCATATTTATTTCTTTGGCAAGTATCACACTCAGCCACATACTTTAGGACTGCTTGTTTCATGCCCCTCCAGTAAAAAGCTTGTTTAAGCCTATGGTAGGTTCTCTCCCCTCCTGAATGGCCTCCTGTAGGGCTAGCATGGTGTTCATGGAGGAGTTTGAGTCGAAATTGGTCATTTTTACCCACCACCAGCCTGGATTTGTAATAAAGCATGTCATGTTGCCAGACAAAATGAGGATGGCTAGCAGGGTCTTGCTGCAAATCTTGGATAATCTGTTGTAACTCAGCATCTTGCCCCCAGCTATCTTGTAAGGCTCCCACCCAATTGCATAGGACCAGCACCAAAGCTGACAATTTTCCCTGACTAGTAGGTACAGAATTCAGGTCATCCACAACCCTGGACAAGGCATCTGCTGCTGCATTGCTTTTACCACTTTTATAAGTGATTTCAAAATCAAACCCCATAAGCTTAGAAATCCATTTCTGTTGCATGAGTGTAGTCACTCTTTGTTCCAGCAAAAACTTCAAACTCTGATGATCAGTTCTAATGTGAAAGTGCCTTCCAAGTAAATAATGTCTCCATTTGGTGACTGCCATCACCACAGCCAACAATTCCTTCTCATAAGTGGACAGACCCAGCCTAGTTGGAGAAATGGCTTTGCTGTAGTAGGCCACTGGTTTTCCCTCCTGCATAAGTACAGCACCAATCCCTTTCCCCGATGCATCACATTCCAAAACAAATAGTTTGGTATAGTCAGGAAGGGCTAATACTGGGGCTGAAGACATGGCAGATTTGAGTTGAGAAAATGCCAACTCAGCTTCAGAGTTCCATTTAAAGGCATCTTTTTTTAGTAGCAGGTTTAGTGGTTGGCATAACTTCCCATAACCCTGAATGAATCTTCTATAGTAACCTGTGAGCCCTAAGAACCCCCTCAAAGCTTTGAGAGACTGTGGTCTTGGCCAATGGAGCATGTGTTCAATCTTGGTAGGGTCAGCTGCCACCCCATTTTTGTCTATCACATGACCTAAGTATTCCACTTGAGGTTGCCCAAAGGCACATTTGGACATCTTAGCATATAATTTGTGTTCCCTTAACTTGCTTAAGGTCAGGGTTACATGCTTTAAATGATCAGCCCAGGACTTGCTGTAGACCAAGATATCATCAAAAAAAACTAGCACAAACTTCCTTAGAAAGGGTCTAAACACATCATTCATTAGACTTTGGAAGGAAGAGGGTGCATTTGTCAACCCAAAAGGCATAACTAAAAATTCATAGTGACCCTCATGAGTCCTAAAGGCAGTTTTGTCAACATCACCAGGGTTCATCCTGATTTGATGATAACCAGACCTTAAGTCTAGTTTTGAGAAAAACTGAGCTCCATGCAGCTCATCCAATAGCTCATCAATGATAGGAATGGGGTACTTATCCTTGATAGTTTCCTTATTTAAAGCTCTGTAATCAACACACATTCTCCATGAATTGTCCTTCTTTTTGACCAACAAAACAGGTGAGGAGAATGGAGAGACACTATGTCTAATAACCCCACTGTCCAACATCTCCTGGACTATTTTCTCTATCTCATTCTTTTGAATATAGGGATAACGATAAGGTCTAAGACTTGGTGGTTGGGTCCCAGGTTTCAAAGGAATTTTGTGATCATGTGACCTTACGGGTGGTAATTCAGTAGAAGAACTGAAAACATCATCAAAAGATTGCAAAATATGGTTGAGTTCAGGGTGTACCTCAGGAATAGGGACAGCCTGTAAACTGCAGATCTGGGCCACCACCCCAGGGGACTTTTTCCTGATCAAATGCTCCATTTGCTTGATGTCCACTAGCTGCACATCTGTGGCATTACCCCCTTTAAGAACATGTTTCCTCCCAAAAGCCGTAAACTCCATCTGTAAGTTGTTGAAATCCCACAATACTGGACCCAAGGTTGAAAGCCACTGCACACCCAACACCATGTCACATCCACCCATGGGAAGCAGCCTTACTTCAAAGCTAAAAACAGTGCCTTGCATGGTCCATTTGAAATCCTTTATCACAGCTGTACTGGTGAGTTTGGTGCCATCTGCCACTATCACTGATAATGGGCTTGTTGCTTGAGTAACAATACCTAATTTCTCAGCAAAAGTAGCATCTACGAAATTATGAGTACTACCAGAATCCACCAAGATTTCCATTACATGTTTCTTGACATACCCTTTGATCCTCATGGTCCTATAGGACTGAATTCCTGTCAAGGCGTGGACTGAGATTTGGAATTCCTCTTGCACTGTTTCAGAGAGTAAATCTTGTTGAGCCTCTTCAAAAATCTCCTCTTCTTCCTCAGCTTCCAACATGAAAAGCTGTTTCTTTTTGCATACATGCCCTCTGTAGTACTTTTCGTCACAACCAAAACATAATCC
This sequence comes from Vaccinium darrowii, assembly GCA_020921065.1. Lineage (NCBI taxonomy): Eukaryota > Viridiplantae > Streptophyta > Magnoliopsida > Ericales > Ericaceae > Vaccinium > Vaccinium darrowii. The sequence goes on from CM037160.1 coordinate 29,423,832, forward strand.
CTTGGATCTTTTATCATCAAAATCTTTCTGAGTTAGTTTCTTAACCGCAGTACCAAACTCAGAAATTTTGGGGCCTGTATCTTGTGGTTTTGAGGCCAGTGAGTTTGGGGTAAATTTTGGCACTATCCTGGTCTTTTTTGTCACTGCCTCAATGGTCTCTTCTTGTAGTCGTGCCAAACCCATCGCCTGGGCAATAGTCCTAGGAGAAAACATCTTAACTCCTGCCAAGATCTCCTCCTTCAAGCCACTTACGAAACAACTCACAAAAAATTCTTCTGATAACCCACTGGTTTTGTTTGCCAACTCCTCAAATTTTTCCTGATATAACTTCACAGAACTCCATTGCTTGAGTTTGGTTAGTTGACCCACAGGATCCTCATACGCATTACTTCCAAATCGGAGCAACAAAACCCTAGAAAATTCTACCCAAGTGCGGGGGGTGTGTGATTTCTCATACCATCTATACCAATTCATTGCCTTATCCTCTAAATGTAACGAAGCAAGACGCAATTTCTGGGATTCATCAATAGCGTTTAATTCGAAGAATTTTTCGCACTTATAAATCCATGATTCTGGTTCTTCCCCAAAGAACTTAGGAAAATCCAATTTTGGTTGGAAAGCCCTAAAGTTTAAATGAGGGTTTTGCAGAAGTGGGGGTTGTTGATGTGTTGGCGAGGAGGAAGAAGAATTTACCTTCTCGGAGAGCCCTTCATACTTTGAATTCAGAGTCGTAATCAATTGGGTCAATCCTGCAATCGAGTTCTTGATTTCATCCAAGACTTCTGCATGCTTTTCCACGACCTCGGCGTTCCGACGAATTGATTCATCCATACGCTTCATTTCTTGCGATCGGGTTTCCGCCATGAGTTCTTGCTTCCAAGGATCGCAGGCTCTGATACCACTTGATAGAACCCTCACAGTAATTTCAACCAAAAGAGTGGAATTGAACAAGAAAAGGGAAAAGAATCTTGTATTTATTATGAATTCAACTGTTACAAGTATTGCAGAAGAATGATGATGTTAAAGGAAGAAAGACGAGAGAGAGAGATACAGAAAATGAGAGAACAGAATCATTCCACCCCCTTTCCCTCGCTGCTCTCACCCTTTTATTCGTAAACTCTCTAACCAACTCCCTAACTGAATCATAACAGATACAACAGCAACACAGAAAGAATTACAGTGGAGACCCCTATGTATAGTAAAATGACATTGTAGTCCTCATGCTAATCATGGGGCCAACACCACAATACCATCTTTCGGACATACACATGTAAATCTACCGCCTCTAAACTGGTCGGCCATAAACTCCGGCAAAAAACCAGCCTCTAAATGTGTTTTTTAGGCTCATTGATAAGGGGGTACGAAAGGTGACTTTGCTTTTCATTGAGGAATTAATGTACCTGTTAGTGAATGGAAATTTGTAATCGGTTTCACTAGTCGTTATGGTATCCAAAACAAGAGTTTTTTTGCCCCCCTTCCAAAATGGTAGCATGCTGTTCTAAACTTCAAAATTCCAGTACATCAAATAGATCGACAATTTCTATCAATAAAAGAAAGTAACCGATCCGGTGGCCTATCAAACTATTATCAGACCAGCGATGCTTTACGGAACAGAGAGTTGACCTATCAAGAAGAAACAAGTGAGTAAGATTAGTGTAGCTGAAATGAGGATGTTGAGGTGGATGTGTGGCATGACTAGGAGTGATATCATTAGAAATGAGACTATTCGTGAAACGGTAGGAGTTATACCTATACAGTATAAGTTGAGGGAAAAAAGATTGACGTGATTTGGGCATATCTATCGTAGGCCTCCAAACGCAATAATCAAGAAGAGTGATATGATAGTAGTGGATAGTAGGGTTAGGAGAAGAGGAAGACCTAAATTGACTTTGGATGCTATCATACGAAAGGACTTGGGCTTACTAAACCTAAGTGAAGAGGTCAATGGAAAAACAGGATTTATGTAGCCGACCCCAATTGATTGGGATGTAAGGCTCGGTTTGGTTTGGTTTGGTTTGGTTTAACTAGGGCTGAAATCGGTTCGGTTCGGTCCTGTTCAGGAGGGATTTTGAGTGAACCGAGTAAAACCGGTTCGGAGAGAACATGGGACCGAAACCGGTTTTAGAGTGGTCGGATCGGTTCCTCGGATTCCGGTTCATTTCCATGGTCGGTTCGGTTCTAGTCCCCACCGCCCAGGTTCGTCTCTCTCTCTCTCTTAATAATCAAAGTGTCAAACTTCAAACAACAATGAAATGGGTAGATCGAGAGACCAAATAAAGAAAAAAAAAAAGGAGTACAGACACAGATCGAGAGACCAAACAATGAAATAGGTTCGTCTCCCACAGATTTATACACATAATGGATATAAGACAGATTTACAAACAAAAACAAATTGACTGATGTATATACATACATAAATATATCTATATGTGTACTGTATACACACCACACAGATATACCAATCTGGAGAGAGAGAGAGAGAGAGAGAGAGAGAGAGAGAGAGAGAGGCGAAACCAGATTAGATAGGAGTCGCCGTCGCTGTCGGCTCTTCTTCCTCTTCGTCGCCGTCGTCACCTCTTTATGTGCTGGAGATGGTAGATCAAGAGGGAGAGAGAACGACGGAGCTAGCAGCGCCGGATATGGTGGTCGACGGGTGTCCGTGTGTTGTCGTCTGAGATGGAAAGCGAGAGAGATGGGTATCATTCGACTGCGCCATAGAGAGAGAGAGAGAGAGAGAGAGAGAGAGAGAGAAGAGAATATATATACTAAACGTATAAACCAAGGTTCGGTTCGGTTAGAACCGGCTTAAAAAATTCACAAACTGGGAACCGAACCGGTTTCAAAAAAATTTAACTCCTAGGAACCGAACCGAACCGGAAATTAAAAAAAATAGAAAAAAACAAACCGGTTCAGTCCGGTTCTCCACTTCGGTTCGGTTCTGTGTTTTTTTGTTCACCCCTAGGTTAATCCGGTGGCCGAAACTCCGACATGTTTGTTCTGGATCCTCTCAATTCTACTCGAGCCAGCTCATTTGCCACTGCATTCGTGGATCTCCGAACGAACCAAAAAATACAACTCTAGAACTGATGAACCATCTTCCGGATATCCTCAATAATCACTTCCACTTCCAAAGGGCAAACCATTTCCTCTCTCAAAATTTTGACGGTCACTTGCTAGTCTCCTTCAAATGTACAAGCGTCTACATTGAGAAAATTCCCAAACTCCATCTCATTTCACCACGCCAAAACTTCAACACACAGTGCATATCGTACCGCACCCAAATTAATCACCCTTGCTACCACGAACTTCCCTTCTGGACTGCGCACCACCACCCCAGCACCCGCTTTATTAGCCTCCTTCAGCCAAGCTCCGTCGACATTTATTTTCACTCCACGCCCATCTGGTGATTCCCATCTGCTATTTCCCTCATTCGGATTCTGCAAGTTGACTTGACTGGATTATGTTAATGCTTGATTTACGTATCTCAATGATTGCTTTCATCTCGCCTTATTGAGATGAGATTAATAAGTAAATCATGGAGTTCCACTGTGCATCAATTGATCCCGTTCGACCAAGCCATCATTGATTTTTGTGCAACCCAAATGCACCCTCTATCTACAACTATGTTCCATTTACTCTACAATGGCATCTCACTCCCCTCCCTCTACCTGCGATCAGCAATCCGGAGACCAGCCCTCCGGCGATGAGGCCTCCAGTTTCAAAAGCATCAAGCGAGGCCCGTTGCAGAATAAGGAAGCTCATGTTTGAAAAAATGGATGGCACATCCACAAATCTGATTTTGGGAATGCTTTAGATTTAGATGGTCCACAGATAGCATCCAATGTGAAAAACCAACTTGAGAATTTTGATGCTGAAGGGAAACGAGTCTCTGTTCACGAGAGAATCGGGTTGCCAGTTACCTATGATGACTTACTAGGAGGGGAGGATCCCAAAGACGAAAAGTCAACAAATTCAACAGTTCCCATAGCGACTTGGCTATGAGTTTTGTCTATGTTCACTATGTGAACTCCTAATATGATTTGAGCAACAAATTCAATAGACTCAATAGTTCTCAAAGCCAGTTTGTTATGTGAACTTCATAGTTCACATAGCGAATTGGTTATGAGAATTGTCTATGTTTGCTCTATGAAATCCTAACGTGATTTGAGCAACAAACTCAACAGTTCTCATAGCCAATTCGTTATGTGAACTGCGCGATGAATCTAGGGCAGCCATCTTCCTTTTATCCTCCATCTGCGCATGTAAAGCTATTAGTTAAAAAAAATTTCCTTCTTCTCCTTTGACAGATATTTGGGCATTCAACAAGTAGTTTCTGGTGGTCGCGGAATGGGTGATTGGGAAGAGGGAATGACCATCCCTGACTTCGGTTTTAAGTACTTTACGATCTGAAATAGGACTGGATTTGAATACTTGTGTTTTTCAAAGCCTGTGGACATTATGTTTTACGCGACCATAACAACCATGCTGTACAAGATATGAATAGGACATCGAATATCCCAGGATAAGCGGCAATCAGGGACGGATCCAGGGGGGGGGATGCGGGGGCACGTGCCCCCGCTGACCCGCACTTTTCAATTGGGGTAAAAAAAAATTAGGGAAATAAGTTTTCTATATTTATTATTTGTGCCAAAATGTAGGAACATAGCTTGGTCATTGCCAGGTGGTAAGGTGTAGTAGCTCTATGTGTGAGGTTGTGTGTTCGAGTCCTGCCTTCTTCTTTTTAACCCACAAAAATGATAAGTTCATCAAACAATAAGTGATTGTTGAGGTTTGAACCTTAAACCTCTGATTCCAAAACCTAACACCTTCCCTCTTGCCACTAGACCATTAAGACTCATTGTGCAACAAACTTGTAGTTTTTATTATATATTTTAAACTTATAATGGTAATAATAATTTCCCTAGTATTTTTTTTTCCTGAATTTTGATTTTCTCCCTTGTTTTTAAGAAAATGATACAAAATGATGAGAAAATTGTTTAACTTACATATTTTTTTAATTTAGAGATCTTTTACAATGGTCCCAGCCTTCAAAAATTTCTTGTCTGATATAAGGTTTAGATTTAATCTTACATGATTTCTTGTCCCTAGCAAAATCGTTGACTAGGGAAAAAATTGCACGATTACAATTAATAAGATGCCCCCACTGGGTTGGATTCCTACATCCGTCCCTGGCGGCAATTACGACAAGACTCATATCAAATTTTTTTTTTTTTTTTTGGCATATCCTTTTCGTTAGCCGTTTGGTTAAATTGAGGGCTTGTCGGCCATGACCAAGTGAGGGGCTCGGATCTCTTCATCTGCATGTTAGTTTTGTTCCTGCTGTATTTGTATAGTGAAATACATTGGCGCTCGATCCTCACCTTCCGCAGCTTACAGTCATTTCAATAGCGCAGAAAAATTGGAACTGGGCTTAAGAATTGTTTACTAAAACAGAATGCTTAATGTTTGCATAGAGAATTGGATTCTGTCAAAGTTGTTAAACCCGGAATGAACTCCCAAAAATGAGTGTAGATCATGTGAGATGAACCTGTGTATCTCATGTGTTGCAAAATAGTACTCACCGTTCTCGATCGTGTGTTGCAAAATAATACTCACTGTGCTTTTACTTGAGACCCTCAGTTATTTTTTTACCCCTCGTATTTGTCATCCAATTCTATATCAGCAAGCAGAATTTCCCTCAAGAATTTCCTCCTTCCACATTGTCTTAATGGATTAGATTGATATGTTCATGAGAATCAACTGCAACCTTTACCAATTTAAGAACAGTTGGATTTATGATCATTATGGCAGAATTTCATACTCGACATTAATAGTTTTATGTTTGACTTGTTTAATTAGTAGATAAAAAGGTTCTTTCTTTGATCAGCTGGGCTGTTAATACTTAGAAATTGACCAAAAGAAAAACACTTCAGTAAATTTTTACACATTTTATTACACTTTCACACACTCTTTACATAGTTCATAACACTTTTCAACCTTAAAAATAGCCCAATGACTGTGTTTATCATTTTCGAAGATGAAAATTTATAAAGATGGATTGTGTGTCATTTAATATTACTACATTCTACAAGCACATATTGAAAATAAATAAATAAATAAAAATTTATTACTCAAACACATACAAATGAAAGCTTAATTTTCTTGCCAATTTTCTTGGGTGCATATGAGGAGATTAAACACAACTCTTATGATATCATAAAGGTACTCAACAATACAAAAGGGACCAATAAGTTGGCCATCACATATTGCCTAAAATTACTCTTTGACCTCAAAGGGCTTGTAGGCCCTTAGACCCTTGCTCAAACCTTGAATTGAACCACATGCAGCAGCTAACCCAACCAAAAAACAGCCCACACTCATAATCTGGAGCCAAATCCACATACAGGTCCACCGCCTGACCCGTTTCTGCGTGATGTACATCTCCACAGGGAAGAAAACCGTCAATGGCCAGAACCCGAGGGCGCCGAGAAATGCAAGCAGGTCATTGAAAAATGGCACTGCCATTGCCAGAATTGTGGACACTATGACAAATAGAGTTCTCCAAATCAGCCTCAGGAAATTCACGTCGAATTTGATCTTCTTGTTAATGTGTACCGGGTACTCACCCGTCACAAATTTGAACTTGGGCCACCTCTCGCTGGCCCATGACTCAAATGCACTAAATATGGGTTGTGAGAATACCTGTCCAAAGCCATTTGCGATTTTTTGAATGCACTAAACTTGAACTTTCTAATTTTCATTTTTGCTACAAAAAATATGGAGGGAAAAAAGAGAAACAAAAATAAAATGAAACAGACCTTTAATGATCTCAAACATTATGAAGCTAAGGAGAGGAGAGAAATGAAATGAAACCTGATATGCTCCGACCAGATGCACCACTATGAAGACATTTGCCAAGATAACAAGCCAAAACGGCTCGTAAAACCCAAATCCAGTCAGCAAGTTGCCCGGTGCATTGTTCCCAAATCCGGCATAGCCAAAACAACCACACATTAGGTAGAATATTGTTGTAGTTGAAACTGCCATAACGTTAGCTTTCTTCATAACCATGTTCTCAGGTTTTGTTGATTTCAAAGTGTCCTACAAAAGCAAATAGACAAGGACTGTGCCAGTCGTAAGAGATGTGAATCTGCTTGTCCAACAGATTTCTTGAGTGTTGAGTTTATTTATGCATGGCATGAAACAACTTGTAACATGGGTCTTGTTTATTGATATGTTCAAGAAAACTTCAAACAATTTTAACGTTTCACACTCATGAAATAACTTGTAATCACTAATTAATCAGAACATTAAGAGAAATATGAGAAGTTACTTACTTGGATTTCAATCAGAAGTTGAGAATATGAGAAGGCAAACGCGATGTCACCGAGTGCACTGAACATTCTCCAGGTTTTCTCAGCTGCAGACAAATCAATTCCAACTTCAGTTCCAGCCAACCTAGTCCTCTTTCCTTCCCCTGTTCAAAATATCATATTTTATTACTCAATATAAAGCCATTTAGTCATGGGCAATTTATAGAAGGGCACTTTTTGGTGAGATGATGTCTTTTTGGGCCATCTCTACAACGACAGAAAAAAACGCTTACGCAAACCACACTCGTAGTCAGAGGCGGCTCCACCCTCAGCTGAGGGTGGTCGCCCGAACACCCTGGAATTTTTTTTTTTGTTAGAAATACATGTAAAAAAAATTTATTTTCAATATTTTTGTCATTTTGAACACCCTAAAAAAAATGTTTGAACACCCTAACTAATATATTTGAACCATTTTGAACACCCTACCTAAAATGTTTGAACACCCAATCTCAAAAAGTGACTTCTTCCCACAAGACTCACACACTCTTTTACCATTTCTTTTCTTTCCCCCCACCCTGCCACCGTTTCTTTCTTCAATTCCCCTCTTCCCCTTGGATTTATTCTCCTCTCTCTCTCTCTCTCTGAACAATTGATTTGTTGATCAGTCAACACACACACATCGACTTTATTACCTTAATTCTTTGTGGTCACCCCCAGATCCTCCTAAACATTTTGGAACTATTCTATTCTGGTACTTCATTGGAGTATGAAAATAGTCTAATTACTCCGGTCCTCTAAATGGCTCAATTTTGAATCTAACCCCATCTCAACTACTAAAATTGTAGAGAAATACTATAGATACTAACTATTATACAAATTACTTGCACGAAATGTGCATGTGACACTCACCAAATGAGTCTACAACAACATTCACAAATATTTATCTACTCTAACTCATCCTCCTAACATTATGGGATGTCCATTTAATTTTCCGTCAGTTTAATCCCAATTGGTTCAAAGAGTACAAAAATTGGTTGAAATACAGTAAAGGATGCAACATTTTGTCTACGTTGTTATTTTTTCATCCTGATTTCCGTAAGCAAGCGAGAGGTTGCAATCTCATGTGGGAGGCAACAATAGTGCTCATAACCAAGTTGTGAAGATCTTCCATTCTTGAAATTCTGAGCAATTGAAGCAATTGAATGGGAGATCAGTGGATAAACGATTGCATGATTACTTATATGGAGAGTGATGCATTTGATATTGATGCTATTATGGAACGGTTTCGAAATATGAAAAGTCGTTGAGGAAAAATTCTAATATACTAAATATTTTGTTTTTTTTTGGTGGCATTTTTTATATTAGAAGTTTTTTTTTTTTTTTTGCATATGCACAGTTATTATTTTTAGAGGACTGTAGTAGAATTTCTGAACACCCTCACGAGAAATCCTGGAGCCGCCACTGCTCGTAGTCAGGCAAAAGAAATTGTGGTATGCAAGATTTTTTGCTTTTGGCTTAACATAATGTTGGGATTCTCCCATGTGAGGGAGAGGTGCGTGATACGAGGGATCATTCCCCGCCGCAATCTCATCCTCCCACCACACTAGATTACTCCCGGCATATATTTGTATTGAGAGGGAGGGGTGTCTAGTGTTGTATGACTGTGAGAGACAGAGGGAGAGTGAGACGAGAGGGCTTCCTTCTTTGGGAGGGAGCCGTGCTCTGGATACTTTGTCCGAGCACGGCACGGGGAGAGTGGAGGGGTGTGGCCTGATCACCGGGGTATCAGTTTGTGGTCCCTAGGGAGCCTGTAGGTGCTCCGGAGAGAGGTTTTTTCATGTATTTTGTATATTGCGTACATACATACGAATACAGAGTTTTTTTCTCAAGTCTATGTGTGAGTTGTGTGCGTAGTGACCCCCAACGATCCCAACAAGTGGTATCAAAGCTCAAGTGGAGAAAGGAAGGGAGAGCGTCACTGGAATGGCATTCAAGCTCATGGGTTCAAGATCTGGAAAATAAATGAAGCTGCTCAGAACACGTTTTGCTCACAGGGTTTTGTTTGTCTCGTCGAGACGAGTCTAACGATGTGTTCATGGTAAAGTTTCGTCACTAGAGTAGGGCGCACGGGCGGTCTGAATAGAGGCGGGTGGAGGTGGCAGTCGAGTGTGGTATCGGTCGTACCAGGAATGATCGAAAACACCATTTGAACACGGGGTTTTGCTCGGCTCGATGAGACGATCATGGATATGACCAGAACATCTCTAGAAGACGTCGGAATTGGGCTCATGCATCGGTTGAAGGCGGCGAATGGCAATGAGTGAGATCTACTCTCACGGTGTAGCCCACTTGCCAATCAGAGGTTATGGGTGACTAGGTCAGTGTCACAGAGGATTTGTCAACGCCACATAAGCCGATCAACACGACACTAACGTGGCGCCACGTCAGCAGGGGGTCAGGTCAGTGGGGCCAAGTCAGAAGAGCCAGTCACTTGTTCAAACGGGTCAAGGCTAGTCCAAAGGGATTCAAAGGTTATTTTTGGGTTATTTGGAAGATGGTCCATCTTACACGTAGAATTCATAATCGTATGATTCAGATACCCGAAAAATGAATAACAGATACCCGACAGGTTTTTTTTTGCAATCTCGGAGTTGATACAGCTTCGTTTTCACGTGTGAGTAGTTGATTTTGGACTTTCTTGATGTTTTGGATCCAACTGCAAGCTCAGAAGTACGTGTTATTGTTGGATTGAGCTGGAATCAGACGTTTGGAGGCATTTTGAGTTATAAGAAGGCTTGTTCCTAGCTAATTGGACTGTTTCGGATCCATTGGTGGACTCAAATTTAGCTAATTCGAGTCGGATTTTGTGGTTCTGGGCATAGCGGGAGGATCAAACACGATTACGGTTAATCGGTAGCCGTTGGGTTCATTCAGAGGCAAACCAGGGATGATCAATCGTGGCCGGCAAGCAAGGATACACTTTTTCGAGTTTTTGTGCTCCGGTTTGTGGGTGCATGGATGCTCGTCTCATAAGTGACACAGACGCTTGCTAGAGCGATAGATCGTGGAGATCCAATGGGAGTTCAGTGGGTGCTAAGGAAGCCGGGAACGGAACATGGATGAACTAAAAGGAAGGAGAGGACTTGGGAGAGCAGACGAGAGTGGAGAAGGACCAGGAAAGTTGTGAAAATGGTGGAAATGTGGCAGAAAAGGCAGGCAGAGTTGGAGGATTTCACACCAGGAGCATGGGACAGACTTTGCACAGATCAGAGGTTGACAGGGCAATCGGGTGATTGCAAATTTGACAGCTTTTGAGTCATGATCAGTTGGAGAGCTAGTGAGTAAGGATACATTCTCTCGAGTATTTCATCTTGATTTGGGGGTGCGGATACGCTCGATTAGTTGATGGCATAAGCGCTAACTAAAGGGGCAAATCGGTGTTGGTCAATGGTAATCGGAGGCAGTTTGATTCAATCGGGTTCGAAGACCTTTCATTGGGATTTGCAGCGATGATTCGAGCTTCATGATGGGGATGATGGGCAATCGGTACAGGCTTTTGGGGAGTACTGACAGGTGGAACTGATGTCAGGTATGAGACAAGCTGTATGGTTTGTGACATGAGCAGGAGGCAACAGTTGCAGATGCACACAAGATAGGCGCGGGAGTGTACTGAGGAGTCATGACCGGACAGAACTGGATGCGCTTGGAGCTGAATCAGGAGGTGTGCAGGATGATAGCTTGCTAAGTAGTGTAATTGGTTACGAAAGGATGTTCACGAAAGCTCCAGATATAGGAATTGAGACAGTATGCAGATGATCGATCAAGTGAGTCTCTTTCTTCTGTGTTTTTTATGAATAAATCCTCTCCGGGACATGCGACCGCATGGTGTGGAGAGTAGGAATCATAGATTGTGTTTGATGATTGGGCACGAGCGTCAGTGGTTTGGCGGACACGGGTAGTTGTGGGTCTTCTGGGTTTCAATGAGGCATTCTGGGGTTGTTCTATGGGAGATCGGTCAGGTGCACAGGTTGGATAGCAGATACAGGTTTTGGGAATGCAGTTCTTGTGGATGACAGATCAGGAGCATCTAGATGAGGATGCGGGCACTCCAGCTAAGGGGTGCAGGATTGTGATCAACCGTGGAAGATTTGGCTTGTAGGGATACATTCATTGGAGTGAGTACCCAGTTGGGGTGCGGTATAGCTCGTTTGTGAATGAAACAGGCACTTGTCAGAGCGGTAGATCGGTATGAGCCACGAAGATCTAGTAGGATTTGGGGACGCCCAGATTCATGAGTGGTGTATCCTAGTTTGGGGGTGCGGTGGAGCTTGGTGGGGGATGCAGTGCTAGAGAAGGAGTTAGCCTCTTCGCAGATGGTCTGTGAGACCATTTAGCAAGTTGAGCTTCGGTGTGAGCAGAGGGGAGCTGTGAATATTCTTTTGACAGGACAGATGCTAGAGTGGTGGATGGATTGCAGCCGGACAACGCTACAGGTTCAATGATCACCTCACATGTGAGAGGGGGTGATTGTTAGGATTCTCCCATCTGAGGGGGAGGTGGGCGATACGGGACATTATTCCTCAGGGCCTTCCCATGCTCCCACCACCGAATTACTCCCTGTATATATACTTTTATTGAGAGGGAGGGCTGTATAGTGTTGTATTACTGTGAGAGACAGTGGGATAGTGAGCTCCTTTGGGAGGGAGCCATGCTCCGAATACTCTGACAGAGCACGGGATGAGGTCTGAGCGCTAGGGTACCGGTTTGTGGTCCCCGGGGAGCCGGTAGGTGCTTTGGAGAGAGGTTTTTTCATGTATTTTTTATATTGCATACATACATATGAATACGGAGTTTTTCCTCAAATCATCATTTGAGTCCTGTGCATGGTGACCCCCAACGATCCCAACACATAAAGGTTAGGTAGGAGCGAACAGCACAATGACCGCGTGATGCCGTGACCACATGGGTTCCTGGCTAACTGCTATTTAATGTTTGGCTCGGAGGTACTCTTGTGTGATAACCACAGTGCCCCAGAAGGGATAGCCCGTTACCACAAATCTGCTAAGCACGAGTTTACGAAGGATAGCCTCATGTAGGGCATCCGGTTAACGAGAGCCACTACAACAAGCGGGTGTGTACTTGCAAGTCGAAACCACGTTGAGAGGAAGGGAGTTTTACCCCGCACCTTTGCCAACTCGACTACCATGTAGGTGAAGAGTGTCAAAGTAAAATACTTGCCCTAAGGGCACTCAACCGCGTGTATTACCTGAGACAACTTTTGCAAATGCGAGCCCCATTCCTATCGACGAATACCCAAACGACATGATTGCTGCAACGATGGAGAGCATTGACAGCTTGTGAAAGTTTCTGATTTGAGACAGAAATATCTCAACAATTCCTAACCCAATCATGTACGGATTATTCGAAAATCTGCATGGAGATTCATGACCTCTCATGTGAAAGCAATTTGACTTCTGTATGGCCCTGAAACATCACGATTAATTGATCGTAAGACAATCTATTCGACTTACACAAAAAAACAAATCGTAAAAAAATTATTGACACACTTTGGGCCCGTTTGTTTGACCGGATATGAGTATCAGATTGGACTACATATCTAAAGTAACCGAAATTCTAGTGTTCTGGTTATAATATTTACGAGTCAAATTAAATATGCCATGGGTTATAAAATCCTACAAAGTGCGGTACATATAATAATATGGGGATGTTGTAACATATATTCGATCACTATCAATCCAGTGAGTTATAAACCCCTTCACTAATAGTCCCGCCAAACAAACGGACGGTTTGTTAATCATATCTTTTATTATAGTAGCTTACACCATGCTTATTGAGGCAGTGATAGTATAGCCAATGATCATCCCCCAGAGGTTGGCATATTGAAAAATCCAACAAGCAACATACTTTGTTCCACCTATTATATCCCAAAATTTCCAAACAAAGGTCAGGCTTAAAGCATTTACATTCCTGCAATGTATTATTTATGCAACTATGCAAGGGACTAAGAAATAGAGGTACCTAAGTTTTGTTTGACAGCATCAGTATACGAATAGTGTCTTTTGCCTGTTACTGGATCCGGGGAACGGTAACAATCAGCTAAGAGGTTGGAAGTGTACAGGGTAATGAGAGAGAAGACGACCAGTGTTGAAACTCCGGCGACCCAACCAAGTTGTGCCACACCCCAAGCCAAGGACAGTACTCCAGAGCCTATAATCGCTGTTATTATGTGCGCGCTCGCTGTCCACACATTCCCTGCAGTACAACACCGTATGATAAATTCCTTCGTTTAGCTATTGTTAGCTACGAAAAATAAGAAAAAGACCATATATTTTTTTAGTAAGGTGTTGATGTACCTCACCATTCGAAAATTCTGGTTCTACCTTTGGTTAGAAAATATACAACTTTGAATGGAACTGGAGACCACGTACCTATGGAGTCATTACAATGTGTCTTTTCGGCATTAAATTGATGGCCCGCGACAGCTAACTTACTAATCCATAGCCTAATTATGTGATCGAACAGTTATAAGTCAGCTAATAGTAGCTAGTAAGCATTACGTTATGTACTACTATTATACATTCCTCTAGTCATCATTGCACCTCGTGGTCCAACAACATCCACACCCGGCAAGCGATGTGGGTTAAGCTTCTCAAGCTCGTCTCATGTGAGACCCACCCAAGCACCACACTTGTCAAGCCCACCCAAGCATGTCTTCTAACGGGACCCACCCCACGCTTGAAGTTGGTGTAGGCTCTAATGGCACCTGTGTAATATGACCAACACTAGCTGACCTGTTAACCCAGCCCTTAGCCTAACTATGCGGCTCAAAATTTATAACTCAAATAAATAATGGCTAGTGGGTATTATGTTATATCTACTACACATACTTATAGTTGGCCGGCGAGGGATTTCCCATCAGAGGCTATAAAAAAATGAATTCAAGACAGTCAAACATGCACTGAAGCAATTGACACCCTTTTGGTCCATTCTGCATACAATCAAGCTCTAAGATAAATGTGTAAAATGGTAAATATGATATACGACTCTAATTCGTAAATTTTTATTTATTTTGCATTTGTACAGTAATTTACACATCTATTCCTCAGTGTGACCCCAACGTGTTTGTGTCCTCGAAGTTCTGGAGATTTATCAGTGCTACAAAGAGTTCAAAGTCTTACTTGGCAAAAATGAGAGAGAGAAACCAGTACCAGTTCTTTTGAGCTTTCCATCATCATCCAAATCTCCGCTTGAAACTTTATGAGGATCAAAGCCAGATTCACACACCTGCTTGTGAAATTTCTTAGTCTACATTCTATACTTGGAAACTCAAAATAAATTGCCAAATGGAGGGAGGAATCTTATGGAAAATTCAACAAAGAAAAAGAACACATTAACCAAATGTTGAAGTCAACAAACACGAATAAGTTTAACAAATTTGTTCAAAATTTCTTGTGTCTTGACAAAATAAAAACTCATGCATGCAGGTTGGTGATGTACCTCCATTGGGGCCTGGAAATAAGAGCACACAATCTACTTGGTTCTAGAATTGCTTCTTCACTCTTTGATTTATACTGTTTGTTGAGTGGAATCTTGTGACAAGTGCCCCTTTCAAATTACTTTTTATTGGTCATAAAACCACCACCACCCATAGCAAAGTTAGTAAAAATCATGACCCAAGTTTCATACGGCCCCGTTTGTTTGACTTGATATGAGTACTGCATTTGACTATATATCTAAGGTTACCAAATATTGATTTGGTCAAAATATTGGCGACCTATACGTGTAAATGATTTTCACATGTAAAGGCCCAATATTATAGATTTATACATAAGGACATAAATTTTTTACATGTATAGATAAATTAATATATGAATAAAGACTGTGAAAATTGTTGGGCCCGAAGTGCCCCCATAGATTTGGTTACACAATGTCACTCTCTACGACCGCTCTAAAAACAGTTTTGCGAGTGCGATGTTGAATGCCATAAAAGACTTAATTGAAACCCTTCCTAATACCAATTGATTTTAGGAGAGTTGGTAGAAAAACGGTCCGACAAAAATGAATTGCCTTTTGCTTCTGTAGTTCTGTAGTTGACTTTTATGTAGTCCAGATGTTGCTTTGGTTCTTCAAGCCCTAGGCCTTGTAGAGCATATTTTGCTAATAGAGCAAATCATCATTGATCCTTCCAAGATCGTGTAAAACAACTTTAAGGGGCCCTATGCATAAAAGGAGGAACCTTTTTTTTTTCCCAAAGGTTATTATTCTTCAAGCTTTAAGCCTATAAGCAGACTAATCCACCACAAGAAATGTACAAGAACAAATATTATTCATGCTTTATGCCATTAATGATTAATAAAGCTTTGAGTTGACCAGAAATACATGAACAAAAGGAATCATTAATAGACAATTTCTAAATAAATTAGTCACTCCACATTTTTTCTAATTAAAAGCAATCTTTGAGTTTTATTCCCCCTTTTTCAACACTTTTTCCTTAAACAAACGATAGATTTGTTTGTAACTCCCCATTTCCCTAATGAAAAGGGTTCGTTGAGTTAATTCTATTCCCCCTTTTTTTTTAACATGTTTCCTTAAGCAGTATTCGAATTCGAGTGATAATTTGTTAGTCACTCCTTCCAGGGACGGATCCAAGGGGGTTCACCGGGGGCACGTGCCCCCTTTGACCCGTGCTCAAAACTAAAATAAATAAATATATATATATATATATAAATAATATTTAGCATAATTTTGTAATATAACGCTATATTTAGCATATACACTTATATATATCTCAAACATAAAAGTGTATAATTAATTTTGTGCTTTAACTTCAGTTGACTGGTTCATTTATTATTACTGATTTATAAGTTATTTGAAGATTTGAAGATTTATCTTTTGATTTTCTCATGATGCTAAAGACTTATCAAAGTCAATGTAAACCATACTCTAAAAGTTTTGTTTAAGATTGTGGACGGGCTCAATTTTTGTTATTTTTTTTTATTTATAAAAAGTATGCTTTATAAACTTTATATTCCATAATAAATGTCTTAATTTTGCACGATTATAATTAATAAGGTGCCCCCACTGGGTTAGATTTCTGAATTCGTCTCTGACTCCTTATGAAAAGCGTAAACCCTGGAGAGGCAGGGCAGAGCTTTTGAGTTGTTTATGCACTATTGGAGCGACAGATTTGTTAGCCACTCCCCAATATTTTTCCTACTGAAAAGCGTTGGTTGAGTTTTATTCGCCTTTTTTTTAACACTCGAGCGATAGATTTGTGGAGGATTTGTTACCCTTCAACATAAGATCCTCCAACAATTGTATGTTCCAAGCATAGCCTTACACAACTTTAATTTCACTGTTATTCAATATCAACCGTAGAAAGTCAATTAAGATTACCTTTTTTTTTGGACGTTAATTATTATTTTTAAATTTACTAGGTCCCATTTTTGGATGTGCCCATTCTAAGCATCTCTTCAGCATGAAAGGAACTTTCCATAAAGGCACAAATTAATGGCCTTTGGACATTTCCCAAATGGCATCTACTCTTCTTTTATATTTCCTATTTCTGCATCATTTGACATCTAATTTTTGCATGTTTATGCGCATCTAGTAGTAATGACTTAAAAAGATGATGAAAGTGCTCGACTTTCGATATTGGAACTCCTTCTAAATCTTTACTACTTGTATTTGTGGGCCAATAGTTTAAGGGACAGTTTTCCGCCAGTCCACAGGTAAAAAGTTGATGTATGAGGTTGAAAGTAGAGGTAAAAATTAACGTGAGAAAGTGTAATAATAATGTTTTTTTAATAAATTGGATTTACAAAGCAACACATTTAAAAAGGGACAGAGAGAGTAGTACCAAGAGCTCAATAAAGGTTACTCCCTCTGACCTCCGTCCCTTTTTTATAGTCCATATTCCATTTTGGGCTGTCCGATAATAAATTTTCATGTTGAAAAGTTAGCAATAATGATACATACACAACACCTAAACACAAGAAGTTACCAATACATACACGACACCTAGGTAAAACTTACTCCATGTTAGTAGGTAAAAGTTACTCCATACATTTCTCATTTTGCCTTTAAAAGTTAATTCCATTTTTAAAAGTTACTCCCTTCGTCCATCTTTAAATGTGTTACTTCGTAAATCCAACTTATTAAAGAAACACCATCATTACACTTTTCACATCAACTTTTTCCTCTACAATTTTCACATCAACTTTTAATTCTACTTTCCAAAATTATCCTCCACTTTTACTCATTAACTATTTACCCACTAATTTTTCAAAAGGGCAAAATGATAATTGTATAAACTTTTACCTATTAACTTTTTTAAACGACACACTTATTAAGGGACAGCCTAAAATAGAAAGTTAAACACTTAAAAAGAAACGGAGGGAGTAGTAGGTAAAGTATAATGATAATGTCTCACCTCCATCAAGGACAATAATGGA
Organism: Vaccinium darrowii; assembly: GCA_020921065.1. NCBI lineage: Eukaryota > Viridiplantae > Streptophyta > Magnoliopsida > Ericales > Ericaceae > Vaccinium > Vaccinium darrowii. Next base: position 29,441,620 of record CM037160.1, read on the forward strand.
AAGGTAAAATTTCTGAATTGCAACGATAATGTCCCCATAAACAGTTAGATTTACGAGATTGGACGCTTATATCGTGGCATTTTGGAGCTAATTTTTTAAGAGATTATGGATTCGAGATTGTAAATTATATATATTCCTCGTAAATTTATGATAATTATCAATCATTGCCTTTTAGCCCATGAAAATAGACAGTTCCCTATTGTATGGGCTGACAAAATCAAATCAAAGCAAAACAAAACAAAACAAACTGATGTGTATCCCTTGGCATACATGGACACACTAAATTAACAAAGCTAGGACTAGCGAAAATAGCACAGAACATAAAATTACAGAATTGAAGGGTTTTTAGCTCTTTCATGTTAGATTTGTTGAGCTCAATTTTCGCGTAGTCAAAGCTTGATGTGGGAAGAATGACAAATTATACGAACAGGTAAAACATGAACACAACTAAATCGAGCCCATGGTAGGCTCACTGTGGAACCGCTATTGGGACAAATGAACTGGACTGTTCGTTAGCCAGAGGAAGCCAATCCCGATAGACGATTATAAACGTGATAAAGGGTTTCTTACCATCTGTAAAGAACATGAACCACCATATAGCTTGCGACAAGATCGACAAAAACAGCCCCAATATTTCCAAATTAAATGAAATAAGAAGGAAGAGAAAAAACAATCAGTGGCACGGCTCAGTAAAACTTGAGCCCAGAAAAGGTGGGGAAATGAGAAGAACATCCCTTAATAATTAGTGAATCACCATAGGAAATTCACAAATCAGAGATAAGGTGTAACGATATGAAAAGGTATTGAAGTCTGCAAAAACATAACAGTTAATACTTCACAGCCAACATGGAATGATTGGCTAAACTATTATGTGTAATCTCCATAGTTGTACTGGTCCTATACCTATTTCTTGGCACAGAAATGTTGGTTGATCCTTGCCCAGAACAATGCTATTGTTTCCTTCCCCTTCCCTTCTTGGCTGGCTGTACTTCCATTTGCTCTTTTCCCGTAACTTCTGATATATCTGCTGTAGAAACGAGGGACGTATGTCACACATCAGAACTTTCAAAAGCACTCAAGATTAAAAGGCAAGAAAATAAGTACGCAACAGTACAAACATAGCTAAGCTTGTCTAAATAGCACCAATTTATGACTTCAAATGGAAGGGGAGGGTTCAGCTCCACATCAGTTTTGTCACATTGGAGAGAATAAGAAGAACCATTACCTCAAAGGGAACCTTAGGACCGAAGGGAATAAATCCCGTTCCCCTGAATTAGTTCTTATCCATTTCATATTTGCATGAATAATAGACCAAAGGTGGGAAAGGAACTAAAAAAAAAGCATTGCATACAATGGGATATCAAATTCATAGAACCCCAAAGTTCCACATAAAAACATGACATTGATGATGTTCTTCTTTGATATAATGAAGGCCTACTATAGGCAAGACACTAATGCGTACCAACTATAATGCGCGTGTTCATAGATGAGTACGTGTATTGAAAGTTAATTTTGATGCGGTCAAGGGAGAACGATACCTTCAGGACCACGAGACATTAATGTAAAGAATATGTTGTTGAGCTTCTCCATCTTCTTAGCATCCTGTGCCTGGTCCGTCTTAAATTTGAGACACTAGTAAGAAAAAGGAAAAAGACTAACGTCAAGAATTTTAATTGGGCGTTCAAAATTACAGTAGTAATTGGTACACTTTTAGTTATCGGAATTTTAGATTATTATCAGTCACTGTTCATATATAATCAGGTAGCTGCATGATAAATAAGGGTCTCGGGGCACTCTCACTCCAGATAATCTCCCAGACAGTTTCGGACTAAGATCAGCATCTACCTCCATGGTCCACACTAGAAGATATCCGCGTCCACATAAAAATTCTTCATATTAACACAAAGCTGCAGATTTTCACTAGAAGATTATGGCTTTTGTTCGCATATGAACTATAACCAAAAGATATAGATAAGTTCATAACTCAACAGAGAGAGCATGGAACAGAGCAACTCGCTGAACTCTGGCCATGCCAAACATCAAGAGCGAAAGAATTGGTTACCTCCTCTATATTTGGGGACAGAGACAACATGGAAGCCATACTAAACTCAAGCCAGGGCTGGAAAGAATATATGCAACAAAACTCCTTACCTAATAGAATAATGGAGAGCCAAAGACAGTACGATATATATAGAAGGCTTCCTTCAAATTTTGCCTAACATCAATATAATTCCTCCAACAGTCAACCACCACCCACTTGGGAATGGCACAATTTTTTTTGGGTCGAAATACATGATCTTATGTTGAGGTGGACCTATGCAACACAAAAGGAACCCAAAATATTTTTACGAAGTGGACCCCTCCCAAGCCCCAAGTGACTCTTCTAGACAGCTCAAGCTTTAACATTGGAATACGCAACAAGTTCCAGAAACCAATAATAATCCCAACATTCCGAGTGCAGAAAACCTTTGGCAAGTCACTCATCACACTACGATTTATTTTCATGATGACACGGTATAGCACCCTAATGGAGTAGTAGACTCTGAAAGTCAACACAAATGTGTTAAACCATAAACATTTTTTCCAAATCAGAGACTCGTTCCTTGTGCCTCAAAGTGATTTCAGTATAGACCAACAACTTAATTTGCAACCTTCTTTATAAAGGTCATATTGTATCTTCATACGAGGGAAAAGGTTCAAATTTAACCTAAGATGATTGACAAACCTAGAATTGTTGCCATTGAAGTTAAGCCTTTGGACGATAAAAGTAAAAAGACACGAAGGATCCTCTTACAACTTCAAATTCGCTGAACAACTCGTCATCAACCTAATGAAAAACCATCAAAACTATACCCTGACCATGCAAAACTGAACAATAACACTAATATTCTTTAACTCTTAAGTAACTGTCCTGTTTCGCATCTTGATTCTTGTCAAAACTAACAAGCATACAACCCGTCTTTGATCCAACTGTTGGCTAGATACTCTTTACACCCATCTAATCACATCTAGTAATTTAACAAAACACCGTGACTAGATATAACCAAGAGGCAAGCATGGATTATAGCCTTCAAATCTTTCCCACAATTAAAATTCTCAAAAAGCCTCAAGAAACAATCAGGGAATTTACAAGGAAACAATTGATCTAAGGTTGCTCGGCAAAACACAAAGCCCAAGGTTCTAAAACTCGCTAGGTGGTCCCAGGGAGGACGGGCACCCTCTAGCTTCCAGGGCCAAGTAATCGGTGCCTAGTCGGGCTAATCAATCTAGTCGGGCAACTAGTCAGTGAGGGGCCTTCTAGCGCCTAGGCACCGAGTACTCAGCTTTCCGGACCTTCTTTAGAACACTCACAAAGCCCATACAACATTCTTGACCATCATTACTCAGAAACGTGGTTCACAAGGAACATCATGATTAGTAGGTCCGACTAGTTAACAGTTTTCAAGATTTCCACATCACAAATCCAAAGCTCTAATAAACTCAAGCATTAACAATACCTTAAAACTCCAACAGCTACGAAAAACAAGAAAAAATAAAAGAAAGATGTAATTATTCTCTTCGAAAATTATGTAGCATAGATCATTGTTTGAAGGCTGAAATCTATGGATTACATGGTATCAAACTAAATCTCGGCCTATTTAATATGCAAGGTCATAGTACTCTAGTAATCTATAGGTCAGCAAGGAGCACATTTTAGCTTTTGTTTATGCAGCGAATTAACACCCAAACACAACCAATAAGAGTGTTCCTCAAAATTTAGCGGATTAGGCATAAGTTCATGCTAGGCCAAAACATTTATGCTACGTACACACCCTCCCATACACACCCTCGCTCACACCCACCTTGGATTGTTGACACGTCCTCCCTCTCTCCTGACTTCCAAAGTGAGAGGACACATGTTAGCAATCCAAAGTGGGTGTGAGCAGGGGTGTGAATGGAAGGATGTGTATGTAGCATTACTCACAGTCCTCTCTGATATCTTGGGTATTTTAAGATATTCTAACAATGTAAACGTCGTCCCGAAACATAATCCTATCAATTTACATATAGATTGTGGAAAAGGGCCAAACGATGTTAAAAAAAAGGGGGGCGAAATTGAATGAGAAGTAAAGCATACCTCACGGTTATCGGTGACCTTAAGCACTAATCTACCGTCACAATGTCTGTACTTCATCGTATAACGCGTCTGAATCCCATTATAATTCAACAATACAAAAGACGAGTGATAAAATATCAGAAAAACGCAACAAGAAGTAAAAATCAATCAAAATTATAGTAATTTAATAGCACTGAGAGATGAATCTAATCAAGAAAATCATGGAAAGGAAAAATGGTGAGGAAGATGAGGGGATTACAGATTCGGGATCGGCGCGAAACAACTGGACGGATCTCTCCACGAAATCGTCCCACGATGTTACGTAAACCATTTTTGCCAATTGAGTGTCGCGTGTAAGTAAGGGAGGAGGAGAGGAACCGAAGACTGAATCCCAGAGGCCGCCGTGGATCTTTGGGAGGAGTAGGTTGGAAAGCGCGCGGCAAATATAGTATAGACTTTCCGAATCAGGTTTGGGTTACTAGTTACTACTCGACTTTGGCCCGTGCAATAATAATGCATAGGACGGGTTCAATTAAGCCTGTAAGGCCTTGTTCTCTAATAGATTTTAGGTATATTTTATGAAAATCTCATAAAATGAGCATTTTATGAAGAGGTGATAAAATGAAGTTGTTTTCCCAACTGATAAAATGTAGTAGTTTTCCTATAGATTTTAGGAGGATTTTATGAAAATCTCATAAAATCACTTTTACATTTTATTTGTTGAGATTAGAGTGTCATAAAATGTGAGATTTTATGAAACAAAAATCTATTGAAGAATGAAGCCTAATCGAATCGTTTGTGATTATTCAAACTTTAACTTAGTGACAGCTTGTTAGAATTCGTTTATTAAACGAACTGAATCTAAAACCTAATTTTTAGATTTGTTTAATGGCTGACTAGTTGGGTGCTCCGTGCACGCACGGAGTCTTGTGCTCATGAAACTGTGTTGGAGCGGAGTTTCGTGCCCATGAAACTGTGTTGGAGATGTAATTGTAGAAGAATGTAGGTAAGTGGATTTGGAGCACTTGATATAGCGATAAAAGGCTTGAAGGGCCTCATTCATAGTAATTAGAAATGAATATTCAAATTATAGAATATTCAAATTGTAGAATTTGGAGCTCTACTTGCAAGTGTTTTTGAGGGTGGATATCTAATTCCAAAAGACGATCTTTTATAAAGACTGAAATACAAGGCTTTTTTAAGATGAATATCTAATTCCCAAAGACGCTACTCCTATTTTACAAAGACTTGAATACAAAGCAACACAGACTCACTAAAATCGCATACACGACCCGAGGGAAGTTGCAAACAAACTATAATTATCAACTTTTATGTGACCCAGAGAGTCAACATAGTCGTATAAAGACTGAATAGTTGCAGCAGTATGAAATCTCCTTCCCTTACACTTCCCATACACTTCCCAGATGGGAAGTCCACCAAGAATTACATGATCATCACAAACAACAGACAAACAATAGTCAAAACAAATTTCTATCCCACATAGTAAAACATGGCAAGCCTATCCAAGCAATGCAAAGTATTTAAGATCATGTATCCACAAATTGAGGTTTCATAAACTGTCATTCTATCACCTATAATGCGGTCATTAATTTAATGCATTTGAGAATTATTAGCTTAAATCATTTCACAATTTGTGACATTTATTGAGATTAAAAATTTCGCTAATCAAGTAAGGAACAAAAAAGAAAACCATGCTACCACTACAAGAATAAACGGGGCAAACAACAATCAGACAATAAAAATATGAGTTCAAATCTTCCAACACCTAGAAGATAAGAGCCATGATATAGCAATTCCATTGAAAATACATTTTCTCCCAGATGAAGACAGAAAATATAACGCAAACTAATTGACAAAAATTTCTGATATGAACCAGAGGTAGATAGAGGAAAACCTCAAGCGCGAAAAGGTGGAGGCTTTGAACGGCAAATCAAAGTCGAGAAGCCTACTTGATGGGGATCAAATATCATACAACGGACGGAAGGCTTTAAATACCTTTCCCTCTTTTTTCCCCAATCTTCTTCGTTACCGCATAAATCAAACGAGAACTCCAAATATTTGTTCAGCGGAATTTGGATCTGTTATTCTCCCCTCATCTTTCCTCTTAATTCCCATCAACAAAACATGGTCCTGAATCCTTAAGTGAACCAAATACGAAAACAAATTCAACCTTGAATACCCAAAAGGTCAAAACCCTTAATTGGACTAATTAAACATTCAATGAACACCGAAATTAACGAAAAAGAAAGAAAGAAAGTGGTAAACCTGATTTATCGACCAGAACCATGGCTGTAATGGGTTCATAGATGTTGGGAACGGTTGAAGCAGTTGCGTTCTTCGCTTCATTAGCGATTGAGGTGTTGTCATGATTGACGAGAGAAAGAGAAAAATATCGACGACCTAAATTCGAGGATGGAGAGAGCGCGCCTCTCGAGAGCCAGTGAGGTCGCTGGTCGACCATCGACCAGAAATAAAGAGAGAGAAAGCGGTATAGTATTAGAGCAAAGAAAAAGTCTGAGAAGAGAAGAGACATGGACCAAAAAATGGCACGTACAAAAATATTTCCTTCACGACACGTCTATTGTGTTGCCATCCATTTCTTCTCTTTTAACCGTATCCCCTTTTACCTTATTGGCAGCTGTCAAATGTACGGTAAAATACAGCAAAGCAAGCATGATTACATAAATTTGTTGGGCTTTTTTGCCAGTCCAAGATTTTGTAACAGCGGATAAAAGATTCATTCATTCCCATTTTGGGCATCGAATATGGGCTGATTGCACTGAACACTAAGCTTCTATTAGATGAGAAGCTTAAAATTACCGAGCGATGCAGTTAATAGAGATGAGGGCGGAAAAAAAAACAGTAAAATTGCTTAGACGAGGGTATTTTGGTAATTGAAAAGATCCTAATCAAGGCCAGAATGGGTCATTCAAGGGTCATCCTGAATTTGATAGGCATGAATATGCATTTAGCTACATTAAACACATTTTAGAAGGTTCAACGTATGCATTAAACACATGATTTTAATCCATTGCATGTAGTCATTATTAGATTCTATGTATGCAATTATTCAATGTAGATTCTATGTATGTACTTATTCAATGTATGCATTTATATCTAGGTTCTTTCGCATATCTTATTCAATTATTCATTAATGGGTTCATGTCTTAAAAGTAAAAACGCGAATATGAGACAAGTGTTTGAAGCGAAAGTGAAACATTGGGATTTCCTTTTAATATAGAAGGATAGTATTCTATTCAATTGGGCTCGTAAACCTAGAGTCTCTGGACATGACAAACTCTTGTGTATATAACCCAATGAGTTAGTTCAGCTAGACAAGGCCTGGGGTTTGCTCTCACCAGGTCCTCGGTTCTAAATCTCCCCAAGGGCCACCTCATGGGCTCTCATAAAAACGTCCCAAAGGCTGGTGGGGTCTGTAGAGAATAGTCTCGTGGTGTGGCCAAACTGTAGTATATATAACTTTACATGTATGAAATTATATTTGTAAAATGATGGAACTTTTAACTTGTATACATGTAAACTTTTAAATTTATATATTCTAACATCGAATCCGAGTAAATAAAAAATTATAGAAAAACAATTTCTTATTGTTTTGTATTCTACCTGAATTTTAAAATATATAAAATGATTTATTTATTAAAATAAATTATGCTATGATATAATTATTAAGAAAGGCATCATTTTCCATTATGAAATGATTAACAAAATCACCATTAAGATTTTTATTTTTATTTTGGTTTGACACCATTAAGATGCTAACAACAATTCGTACAATTATGAATGTTTTCATAGACAACTATTAAATTGTTTTACTGATGGCTCTAACCGTATTTACCTACAAATATACTGATTTATACCTACTAATATTGAGTTTTGATACCTGATGTTGTCACTAATAGCTCATAAATTTAATCTTAAGGTGCACACATAAGCCTAGTGGGGTCCAATTTTCACTCTTAGAATTTGCTAGTTTTAAAGAGGATATATGATAGCACACTAGTGAGAGAGAGCAAAGTAGAGAGAGAGAGAGAGAGAGAGAGAGAGAGAGATGTGAGAGCCATGAGAGTTGTCAGAGCTTCTTCCTACCGCCCCTTGCCCCCAACCCCTCCATCCCTCTCCTCTCATCTCCTTTATCACTTCCTCTCCTGGATTTGCCGGTAACTCCCCATGCATGGCCGGATCTGCTCTCCGGTCAGTGTAGGCGGCCGGAATCTTGATTTTTGGAACAAGGGGAGGTAGATCTAGGGCTCTGACACCGGCGGTGACGGCGACGGCGTGACAACGGCGGCGGCGGCGGTGTGACAACGGCGGCGATGGCACCGACGGTTTCTTTTCTGCTCCTTTTTGTTTTTTTTTTTTGTTTTGTTTCTTTTTTTGTTGTTGTTAGTTTTTTATAGGTGGTTTTTTCTTGGCCGGCGGTTTTGTATTCCGGTGGATTTGTAGGTGTTTACCAGTTTTTGGCCGGTCGTTTAATTTAATGCATTTCTACCTCTTTACCGGGGAAAAAAAAGGGAGGATATATGCACTCAATGGACTAGCAAGAACATTCTCTATTTTGTGGGAAAAAAAAAATCAAAAAGTGTTGGACCCATAAAATTGATAAGTCAAATTGCTATATTCAAAAAGTAAGACTTTGGGTCTCACTAGGTGTTAGCTACAATGCTACATAAATTTAACTAATGTGGTCGGAGTCATAATTCAGACCCAGAAATGCTAAGTACCCAGAATTTGGTACCCAGAAATTACCCAACCAAACACAACAATTTCTGGGTACCAAATTATGGGTTTGTAGTGTTCCTGGGCATAATTAAAAGCCAACCTTGAGAGTTTGTATGAAGAGCCCATTGAAGATAACAATTGAGCAAATGACTTGGTAAATATTAAGAGCCTCAATTATGAGCTATCTTGAGAGTCCATTCTGAATGATCTAATGTCACTAAATTGTTTAGTGGCTATCTTTCAACTTGTGACAATTTTTGCTTGTTATTATAGGTCAATTTTCTTTTCTTTTTTTTTGAACGGCAAAAAAAGCAATATTTCATTGATAACAACAAAATATTACAAGGAAAGTGCAAAGCTAACAACACCATAGAGTATACTAAAGGCCGAAAGCATTCACACAACACCAATGAAGGTTTCAAAGTTGGCAAGAAGCCAACAAAGGAAACACAACCCAAAAAGAACCACCTAAAACCCAAAGACACCCATTGATGCCACCTAAGACCCAAAGACACCCATTGATGCCACCCGGCTCAGCCCATCAGACACGATTCTAAATACGAATTTGAATAAACAGAATTAATGGGAAAACTTAAAATGGCACCAAATCCCTATCGAACCCATAGGCCTACAAACCCAAAACCACCCATTGTTCTCGGAAAATAGCCTAAACCCACGCCTCATTGCACCTGATCTCCACACCAAAACCCATGCCTGATCCCATACATCAACCCAAGCGCTTTCTTCCTTCCATCTACAATTCCGATGCCGGCGATCCCCATAGCAGTACCTAAGAATCCCCAAGGCAGCACCCAACACAAAACAACCCATCTCCGACGAGCCCTCCACACTGAACAAGAAGATGACCACAATTTTTGCCCTTTAAATCTACCTTTGCAGAACTTTCGATGAAACTGCTGATTGACGCCCTTCCAAAACCACTCTGCTGCTGCCATCGCCCTTCAAATTCGCACTAAAATGAATTCCGTTCCTTGTTTTGTGCTTCTATCGACTCTGCTATCTTGCTGATGACTTCCTCCTCTTCTCCATTATATCCTATACCCATGATCTTGTTGACAGCCCAGATTGTTTGAGCTTCATTTAGCAAAATCTTATTTCTGTGACTGATCCCCTCAGTTGATACAGATACTGACAAGGCAGCAGCAACTACAGCAGACTTTAAGACTACACATTTGCTCTTATTTCTACCACCTTTCCGTTCACACAAATTCACCTTCGACAGTCCCAAAATTTCATCAATAGTTTTCCTTTTTTTCTTCCCTTTAACTCCTTTAATTGCTGCTTGAATTGGTACTTGATTTTCTTCAAGAATGTCTAATGGATGACCATCTTCACCTTGGTTTACATCCAGACCCTCCTCTACTTGATTAACCTCGGTAATCATCAGCCCCTCCTCAATCTGATTTCCCTCATTAATTTCTTTAACCACTGTTGAAGCATCGTTACTTTCCATAAAACCCAATACATTATTGCAACTGTCATGTTGAACCTTGGAATTAATTAGCTCCTTTGTGATTAAATTAGTTTCAAAAGTATCCATAACTTTTTCACTTCCCCTTGATGATACAACCCCCGAAGTAGAACTAAGAGTAGGTTCATTAATGATTTGCTCACCTACTGTCTTCACAAGGCCTGCATTTGCCAGCCCAGCTTCCACGTATGCTGCTTTGTCATCCTTTTTGACTGCCAAGTCAGCTTGATTTTCAATTCTGGTTTGATCCTTTTCATCATCTCCTTCAATGGTGCACATCCTATCCTTGATCACAGGCAAATCAGTAAATGGCAGTTTGTTTTGTTTTATTGTTCTGAATGTTGCTTCCTCCTCCACTGTGACTACAAACTTTGCTCCTTCTACCAATAGTTCCACATTTCCCATAATTCTTTGTGGTTGCTCAGTAACTATGAGAATATTTCCTTTATCAAACGACTGCTCCTTCAATGTGTTTTCATCCACTTGCAAAAATTTGCCCCAGCAGTTTCCAATCTTTTCAAAAGTTGGGATTGACCATGCATTCAAAGGCATTCCAACACATGAAAGCCAAACAAATCGCTCAATCTTGGCTTGCTCCCCATTCCAAGGTTTTATTTATCTCTTCAAACCAATTGCATAGCCATTTTTCTTTGATAATTGAGTCTCTGGCTTCCACATTTGGAATAATGATAATTAGAAATCTACCTGCCATGGCTTTGATTTGGATATCCTGGACCCCTTCTTTTCTAAACACAAGCTCCAAGTTCTCTCCTGATAACAATTTTCTGATTTTAGCAACGGCACTTCTGCAGAGCCATCCATTGCCAACTGGTTGAATTGGAATAAATACATTTCCTTTACTTGATGGCTTGAGAATAGGATCTTGAAGTGTCCCCTTTGCATGTGAATCAACGGCTTTCAAATTTTTCTCTTCTCCTTGCTTACTTGATTCCAGAATACCCTTTCTTCTTCAGACTTCTCTTCCTCTTTGCTCCTTCTGAAAATGCTTTGATACCTTTTGGGGGTTTTTGTTCCTGATTCCAGATCTGATTGCATGGCCTCTTATTTGACTCTCTTGAGGTCCTTGAATATCATCCTTCCTTAAAAATCTTGCGAATTTCACAACCAATTTATGACCCCAGTACCATCCATTACTCATTTCTTCAACTGCTAGGTTAGCATCTTTGTGGCTATAAAATCTCACGAACCCAAAACTCTGTCCAGAAATTTTACTTCTCTTGCTAGGAATAAAAATTCTTCTGATCTTCCCGTACCTTGAAAAGAGATTATATAACCAAATTTTTCGAATTTGGTAAGGTAGATTGGCGACAAAAATGGTTGGAATCGTTTGAGTGTAGACTGCCTCCCTTGTTCCCTCTCTCTCTCTCCTCCCTTCATACTTCCGTGATCACTTACTTTGTCCTAACCTTATAGGTCAATTTTCTTTGACTGCTACATGTTTTTTTTTTCCTTTTCAACTGGCAAAATCTACCTTTTTTTATGCATTTGCGTGAAATCCACGACTTAATGTAAAGGTCTATCATGAATATATGATTGTAGAAAGTGTTTGGCACCACATGATGGTTTTCATTACCTATAAAAAGTAACTCCACTTAATGAGACAAAATAATCATGATCAGAGGTGATCACACCATGAAAAAAGAGGAGAAAATAACTGACTTGGAGTTTCACTGACCTTAAGTTCTGTAAATATCGGTAGTTTGCGCTGAAAGCTTCTTGGCAGTCTTCATTCCATTTGAACTTTCTTCCCTTTTTTCAGTAGCTTGAAAAGTCGTTCACACGTGCTGATGAGCTCGACGATGAAGCTTCTTACCTCCTTTTCTGTTCTTGGTGGCGCCATTTCCATGATAGCTTTGATCTTCGATGGGTCGAGCTCAATTCCTAGTCCTGCCTGGAGGATCGCGATTTTTATTGAAGATGCCACTTAGGCCCCCATGGGCTTCAGACAGTTCTCACGGATAAAGCTGTTTTTATTATTCTTGAGTTTTTCGGGTAGATCCAAGTGGCGAAACAGCTGAGTCGCCAGGTGACAAATTTCAAAGCCGTAGTTGATTACAAGTTCATTTACATGCTTGAAAGTAAGGCACATGCAATAAGATGATACATGAGCTACTTATAGACTCCCCGTTCGAACACGGGTATAGAGAGCTCCAGCTTTTGGGAAAGTAAATCCCAAATACTGTCGGCGGGAAGGGCAGCCCTTCCACTGGGGGATGGAAGATCGTCCGGGACACCACCCATTGCTCATACCATTTGTCTCTATGTTAATTTAGATCCCAAGTTTTTTTTTTTTCAGCAAAAGAAATTTTAGTAACTTTAAATCACAAAGTTCAACAAGTTAAAAGGGACAATTTTTATTTAATTTTTTTTTTATCATCAAAAAATTCCCAAGGTCTACAAACACCCAATATTTCAGAGCCAGCTGTTGGGAAAATTGATCCTCATCTTTCGAGTTATCCATATGAAATCAGTAGAAACTCACCAAGTATAATGAAGCAATATCCATAGGCGGTAGAGAGAATTATAGGTCTTCTCCAATTGGGGAGGCCCTGACCCCCTATAGCCTAAGGTAGTTCGGTTTATGTTAACCACTAACTCGTATAAAAGCTTTAATTATTAGTAAGAGGGACAACTTTATTGTTTATACTCTTAACGCGCCCCTTCACGTGTACTAGACTATCTTTCATAAGCGGGCTAAACATGTGTAAATTTAATCATTAGGTAGATAGTGAGGCTCGAACATAGGATCTATTAATTGATTGTTCTGATCTACCATATTAAATTGTTAATTAATCCCACGATGACATACCAGCAAAGAAGTTGCACAATGACAAAAACAAAAAAATGCTACACGTGTGACAGACATCAAACATGTGCACATGAGGGGGATGTTAAGGAAATATACTCGCATATTACTTGGGAGTGGAATGGGTGATGACTTAATGTAATGTGTTAGGAGCTCTCCACTCACTCCCCGTATAGACTTTCAATTTGTAATAATATTTCCACACCTCAAATGTCTGGGAGTAGCTCCTGCCTAGTTTTGCTTACCTCTGGTCTAGTTTGGACCTTAGGTGGGCCCTTTCGGGGCTCACAACAATGATCAAAACTGTCAACTTTTTAGAGCTCATCGAGAGCATTGACCATGTCAAATCTATCGGATACCATTTCATAGGACCTAAAATGCATTAAACTTCAAATAATTGTGCTCAATGGTTGCAATCCCGTGTTGCACACTTTTTGTTACAAGCTTAATGCATTTCGATGTCATATCAAACAATCAGTATCTGATTAACTTAAAAATTTAGATCATATTTTAAAAATAATTGAAACTTGAGAATATTTCACTGATTTGTAGTTTGCAATATTTTTGCTTACACAATTGATGCACTTGCCTCAAATCTTAAAATGGAAACTAGGAATGCTAAATGAAAATGACTAATAGAAGGATTAGATTTTGCAACTCTCCATGTTTGCGTGAGCTGCGGATATACATTTTAGCTTCAGATATGAGAGAGCTGTGAGATTATGAAATTTTCTTTTCTTTTGTGACAATTTGTGTTGCAAAATCCCAGGTCAAAATTGAAAATTGAATGGCATGTGTCATGATCCGAATATTGTGGACAATGCTTCCAAGGTCATCGAAGCTAAAATGTTTCCTTTAGAGATTCTCTTGGATTCTTCATGATTTTGTAACATGGTTGAAAAATCTTTCGACAAATTAAATATCGACCTAAGAGTACTTATTCTTCAAAGCTCAATGATTAAGTATGCATTGGACATAGTTTTTTTTTTTTAATCGGCAATAAAAGCATTTTATAAAAAGGGTTTCAACCAAAAGTTGAAAAATACACTTGAGGGTAAAGTCCAAACACCTGTGGACCTAAAATGTCCAGATATGTAACGCCCCGATTTTCGGAAGCATTAATTAAGACAGCTATATAATTAGGATTAATTTAATAAAAAGTGTTTCCATCAGAGTACACGTTGGAAAACGTGAAATGCAGCCATGATTACAAAATATTTAGTATGGTTTGAGAAATTAATATTACAGATCCAACATTAAAGATAAAGGGGGTGGGTTCTACAGATTTAGGTTCAACTCTAGAATCCACGGCTCCTCTTGAGCCTGGTCTGCTAGAAAACCCTCGGCTCCGAAATAACCGTCTCCTTCGACACCAACAGTACCTACTTGATCACAGTCTGGCATAATACGTCCGAGTCGCGAAGCAACATCATAGTATTATACCAGGGTCACACGAAGTGTAACACCGTGAGCGATAAATTACTCAATAGCTACTCTAACCCTCCCAACCCTTGCTTAACATACAAGTACAACATATATGATTGAAAAGCAGTAATTAAAGGAATAAGCAGGAAATAAATCGTAAAGCAGAAATTAAACACATAGCTGATTTCATTACTAGCCATTAACTTACATATTCATCTAAGTTCTTAACCTAGAGAACTTTCCTCCCAAATAACCACTAAGGACTATAACCAATCCGTGATTAAACTCGCCCCTTGCTTGCCCTGACTGGGAGCTCGGACGGAAGGCATAAGTTATTTACTTATCCAAAAGTCAATCGCCTTACAAGGATGAATTTCCCAGGGACTGACTGTACCACTGGGCTACGAGTGACAACTGTCAACTCCTGTATATAGCCATGACTCGGTCTATAATACATCCACCCTTTTAACGCCTCAGAATTCAAATGAAGTAATCACATATTGTCATATCCTAGGGTTTCGAAATATAGCAGACTGCCAAATAATTCTCCGAAACAATCACTTGGCGGAACTTCCATTCAACAACAATCTCAGGGTAACTCCCCATCATTCAATTCCAATTCCCTTTTCCATTAACCTCAACATCTATGTGATATCCGCGTACGATCACCCAACCCGGGAACCTAGTTGTCCATTCTAACATTCAACACGTTTATGGAAAGTGCACTTAACAGTAGAAGCAAAGTGATAACAATATTGTAAGGGTCATAAACGAATGTCTCGATTCACAAGTTCACGAAATTCAAGTAATCAAAAACTAGGGGTCTAAACGTAATGAATTCAAACTACAAGGGCCAAAAATGTAATTTACTAAACTATTGGGGTCAAAACGTAATTTAAAAAAATTAAGGGTCACCAACGTCATTTTAAGTAAGTAAAAGGGTGTCCAACATAATTTCACGACTCTAGGATCCTTAGTGAAATTTACAAACTCTGGGAGCCTTTTTGTAAATAAACATAATACAAGGGCAAAAATGTAATTTTGCCACCGACAAGGGTAAATACGTAAAAATACTTTATTTTAGTTAATAAAGTCCTAACTTGTCATAAAATGCAATTCCTTGATTTTTTTACTAAGTACAAAACTACACATTATGTAATTTACACACGCAAGGGCAAAATGGTCATTTTACACCCAAAGGGCATTCTGGTCATTTTGTCACACTCCTAAATTTCCAGTAGTGACACTTATTTGATAAAAATAGGTTTCGTAAATAATACACAAGTACGCACGCCAACTTTCACAAAATTACACTTTATGCCCCTAATTTTAACACAACGATCAAGAGCAAGGTTAATCACAATAAATTCATGGAGAAACTCATATAAACAGTTAGTAAAGTATTAAACATGCTTGGAATAGTTAAAAACATGAACCACAATAAATCAAAGGTTTATTAAGCGTGAAAACCTGGTTTCGGATAAAAAGGGTCATATCGTGTTTTGGCTCGGGTTTCATGAAACCCTTGACTTGGGGCTTTAACCCATCAACTATAAATTACTCCTAGACTATTATAACTCATTCAAAAGCTTGGAATAGGTTGGGTACGAGTTTCTACCTTGTTTTGCGAAGATTTGGCGAAAAAACGGGTTTTTGCGAAAAACCGGTGGGGGGAGCTCTTTGGCCGGCCTTGGCTGGCTTTGGTGGTGAAATGTGGATACCTTGGAGTGTGTTGGATGATCTTGAAGTGGAAGATGAGAGGTGGGAGCTTTTGGTTGATATTTTGAAGTGAAAATCCACTTTTCTTGACTTTTCTCACTCTAGAACTTGAAAGATGTTAATGGGGCTTTGTGTTATTGATTTGGGAGTTCTTGGGAGAGTTTGGAGGAGGAAGAGAGTGAATGAGAGGGCAGTAGAGTTTCTGGACGAATTTTGGAGTTTGGGGGAGTATAAAATGAGTTTTGAGTGGATTTTGGAGTGTAGGATTGGTGAAAGAGGTACTATAGTGGGTTAGGAAGTGATGGGGGAGGGTGGTGGAGTGTATGGCAGTCAAGGGGGGCCCATGTTGACTGATTTTGGCTGATGGGGGAGGTAGAGTGTGGTATTGGTGATGGTTGGTGGTGGTTGGGTAGTGTAGGATGATGTATAAAGTATATGTATACACATATGTGTGTATGTGTACTATTATTGCTTGTATATGTGTATAATTATGTATGAAATGAACTTATAAAAAATGTAATGCTCGCGATTAAAAAGTAAACGTGCCTTAGGGTCGAATTTGTAGCAATTAGGAAGTATTAGGGTATAAACTATAGTAATTGCAAATTAAGGGCCTTAAGTGCAATTGCAATTTAAATAACGAAATTAAAGTAATCAAAATGAAATTAAATAATCCTAAATTTTATTAAAAATTTTGGATTATTACAAGAGAGAACAATGAAAATATAACCCAAAGGCCTAACAAGCCCATATCTTACATTCATAGCTCCAAAACAAGGAACCTAGCCCAAGCACAATGGACTAAAACCCAAACCAAGAAAATCCTTAGCCTATTCCTACTTCATAATGCAAAACATTCATGGCCGCCGCCCACCAAAGCTCTTGGCAACCGGCACCACCACCACCACCGTCAGCCTGCCGTCACCACCAAACCACCATCAGTCAACCCAAGTGGAGACGGATCTGTCGACAAAACAAACCCACTCTGCCTCGAATGCTCACCACAGCAGTTGAGCAAGAACCACGACCATCCAGCAGCACCCATGGTGAAAGACCAGGACGATTAGCCACCCCCACAGTAACATCACCTTGCGGTTAAGCCAAAGTAGGAAATCCCAAAGAGTTGTTAAATGCAATGTTTTAAAACCCAAACTGGAAAAGGGACCAGATGGAGCTGTTACCCGTTGAATCGCTAGCGAACCGTGACGTCATAAATACACATATATTTTAATATGAAAATTGAAATACTTCGGTTTCCCCCACTCATCCACAACCCCCTTCGGCTCCCTCGCCCCACCTCTCTCTCCTCTCTCCATTGATCAATTTCTCCATCTTCTCAGCCAAATCACTCCTACCTCCTTCCTATACATAGTATTAGTGGCCACAAAGAGAAGAATAAAAAGAGCTACTATTTGGGACCCCTTCCAGATGCAGCAGTTGACTCCAGCTCTCTGTATCTCTCCCAATTTAACTACCACACATTCCTCCTATGCTTCCCTCGCCGATTTGCAAAATCCAACCATCAAAGATGATGACAATGGTGATTTCGAGTTCCCTTTTGTGTGTAAAGACCCATCGCAATCGATTTTGGCAGTAAGATCTTCTGCAACGGTAAGATCAGGCCTGTTTTCTTCCGAAGGGAAAAAAAAACTCGGTCGGTTCGATCAACCCGTGGACAGTTCGACTGTTGAACCACTGCGTTGATCCGGTTTTTCATTTTTAGAGTGGTTTTGAAATAGGAACAATTTTGGAGGTAGACTTGACCGTTGGTTGGCCCAGTTCACGGTTCAGCCGGCCGAGCCAGGCCGGGTTTTAAAAGACCGATTAAATGACACTTATAAACTCAAATTTCTCTCTCTCACTCTCTCTCTCACACACACACTCACTCAACCAAATGATCTAGGGTTGACAAGAATCCAGGGGCGGACCTACATAGAGGCAAGGGGGGTCACCTGACCCCACTGGATTAAAATTTCCCACATATATGTACATATATTTTTTAATATTTCGGCAATTTTTCCCTAAGACTTATACTCTATTATCAAGATCTTGCCTCAAGCAACATGAAATATTTTTAACGTTGCCCAAATAGTTCACTGAATCTTCCATGATATTTTCCTTATTTTGTGGTCCCACCATTTTTTCACACTCTCACTCTCACATGCGAATAAGCGGAGCACAGTTACAAATTATATAATTTTCTTTTTTGTTCTCTCTTTCTCTCTCTCTCTCTCTCTTTCTCTGTGCCTCAAGTAACATGACATAACACTTCTTGCATGTATATATTGAAAAGATCTCCTTTGTTTTAATATTCTAATGTTCTCCTTCTGTCCCATTGATAATCCCCTATGGAAAGACGTATAATCTATACTAATTATAATGTATTGTCAAAATGGGACGAAGAGAGTATATGCGGTAGATTTTTTACCCCACTGATGTTAAGTCCTGCGTCCGCCCCTGCAAGAATCTAACCAAATTTCTGATGGTCCTTTTATTGACAGTTAAATTTCTAACGGTCCTTCTATTGACAATTGAGCTATCAATAAGTGCAAGAAAAAAAGAAAAAAAAAACTACAATACTTCTAACTAAGATATATCATTTTTTATTTTTCTTCGCAAAAGATAGTTTTACATTGAAACTTGATAAGGATACATCGTGGAAAAATGAAACAACAAAATACATTACTATAATATACACTCCAACAAATTGGGATCTACATCCTAGTGAAGCCCATGGAAAAGTACATACAACAATATATTTCAATGAAAGAAACTGAATAGGGTATGGGGAAACACTTCAAACTTGTTTTTTCTTTTTTTTGGTAATCGATAGGAGAGATCATGTACATCATGTATTGGATTCCAAAGTGCGAACCAAACTCCCACGGTCCTGAGTCAACCAAGTCACCTGACCATGAAGATCACCAAGGCCAGCCCTGTCCATGCCATTTTCATGAAGGCCATACAACCCGCACGTAACAAAACTAATATTACATTGATACTCCATCCATCCAATAAAGTTTGCCCAGCAGCGAATTTAAGGACTAAAAAAAATCAGTTCTTTGTCAAAAAAAAAAAAGGTTAATTTTTTTCCAAAAAATAATAGAACAAAACATTGATCTATTATCGGAAAATGTTAATGCCAAAACCGTTTTTGATTGTGCCAAAACTCCAATGCATAAAATGCTTGTACTTATGTGCAATGTACATGCATTTTATGCATTGGAGTTTTGGCACAATCAAAAATGGTTTTGGCATTAGCACTACCCTAATTTGTGCAAAAATTATTTTTTTTCTTGACCAAAGTCTTATATTTTTAATCTTTGGACTCCGTACCGGACAAACTTTATGGGATAGAGAGAGTATAAAACTTACAAGAACAATTCCCTGTCTCACGGAAAGTCATTTTTTTGGGTAATAAATAGTAATAGAGAGAGAATATTCTTGTCAACCTTAGCATTTGGCTAATTGATTGGGATCTCGAGACAGAGAGAGGTTAACATTTACAAATCCCCTTTCGCAACTCTTCGTCCCATGCACGTACTTGCATTATCATCGGACTTTGAATAACAAAATTGATGCATGCCTTCCACATTAATTCTTTTTTAGTTAGTTCTTTAGCTATAAAAGGGGCATCCCTTCTCTAAACTTTTCGTGCAGTGAAAAATAAAAAACTGTTTCACTTCTAGAGTGTGTTTGCTAAGAAGGAAAAAGAAAAAGAAATAGCCGGGATGGGTGCCAAAAATGTTTCAATAATGGTAATCATCTCAATATGCCTATTTCCGATGGTAGTCATCTCATGCAAGGATGGAGCCAGGGGGGCTAGTAGGGGCAGTCGCCCCCCCTACGTCTTAAAAAATTCGTACTATTACATTGGAAAAAAAAATATTTATCATCAAACTATATAGTCCCGCCCCCCCTCCATTTTTCGTCAAAAAAAATAATTGTAACAGATTTAATATTTATCAAGTTATGAAACAACTTTGTACTAAAATTGATTTTAATGAGATTTAATTACAATTCTTTTAAACAAAACAACGCCCAAAATTTATAATCCCAACTCACTTTAGGGCCGGACTCAAGGCCCCGTTCACTTTTAAAAACTAAGGCTCACTGAAATTTCGGAAGCCCAAAACTCTTTAACGTGGTCTATGGACTTCAAAGTGAAGGCGAAAGAAATTGGGGACTCCCAAAACAGTTGATTTAAAAACTAAGGCTCACTAAAATTTCGGAAGCCCAAAATTCTTTAACGTGGTCTATGGATTTCAAAGTGAAGGCGAAATAAATTGGGGACTCCCAAAACAGTTGATTCTCAATTGCAAGATTTGAACACTCGGTTTAAAGAAGATACAATGGAGTTACTCATTCTCAACACATCTTTAGATCCTTGCGATGACTTCAAATCATTCAACATTGAAGATACTTGCAAGCTTGCAAAGAAGTGTTATCCAATGGATTTCACTGAGCAAGAAAAGTACCACTTGAGATATAAATTGCAAAATTATAAGCTTGATGTGTCTAGACATCCTGAGTTCCAAAATCTGTCAACGATTTCAAAGTTAAGTGATTGTTGGTGAAGACAAGAAAATGCATGATATCATCTTTTCGATAGGTTGATTCAGCTTATATTAACTTTGCATGTTTCAACGACTACTACCGAACGTGCATTTTCTACTATGAAATGTGTGAAGACAATACTTCACATTAGGACGGAGGATTATTATTTAGCAAATTTCTTAATCACTTACATTGAGAAAGATATTGCTTGAGGGTTGGACACAGACTCTATCATTGATACTTTTAATAACAAGAAATAGTGTCGAGCAAATTAAGTTCAAGATGCCTGATTTCAGTAAACATTAGATAGGATTAGATAAACGTTAATACTTTTTGCAATCTAAGTTGATATTAGAAACATGTTTAGTTTCATATGTATTGGTGTTAATTTTGTATGCATACATATTTTTTTTTGAGTTAGTAAAAGATCATATAGTTGTCTTAATTTTATTTTTTTTATTGTATATATTCGTCCCCCCTACGCCAAAATCCTGGCTCCGTCCCTGATCTCATGGGTGCCAGAACAATACTATTATGGAAGTGCTTCAGTAAGACCTGCCCCTTATGCTGGTAAGTGCCAGATTCAATTATGCATGTGTCATTGTATATATTCATGAATAGTGAAGTTGAGCTCAAAAAACTGGAAAATGATGAATAGTTGGAATGAATGGTGGTCTTGTATTTATGCGCATTTAATTTTCATAGTTGAAAAAAAGATAACCCATCCAGATTTAAATTTTGCTTCGTATTTACGTGGACTTATATCCTATGCAGCACGGACACGGACACGGACATAAAACATGGAATTTTTGAGAAAATGAGGGCACCGACATGGCAGAGAACACGGCAAGAATAAATAAATAAATGTGTAACATTTATTTATAACTATGAAAATATAGTTAGATGTATAAGTTTGAAGCTTGAATATATATATTTACATCATGTTACACTTTTAACCCAAAATATTTAAAGTAATACACATTTGCCCCAAAAAAGTAAAAAAAAAAATTTGTATATTTAACCCTTGTCGTGTCCCCATACGTGTCTCCGATGTGTCACTCCCGTGTCCTCGCCGTGTTCCCTGCATGTCTTCATGTCGGACACGGGAACACGCTGGCCTCTAGGAGTGTCAATGCTCATTGGTTATATCCAATCCAGAATATTGGAACTCAGGGGCTCTGTTGTGCCTTAAGGGACGGCAGGGCTTGCCAATCATGATCTCAGCCACCCATCTCTGTAATCAATGGTTCAAATTCATCATTGCTTTCCGACCGTGTCGTATCGTATCAAAATTAAATTTATAAAGACAAGGAATTAACCCTTACTCAGAAGAATAGTGGCTAAGTCCGAGTGTCGATCCGCGGAGACAATTTGGCTAAGTTACGTTAACTTTGACTAATTTCTAATTTAATTCAGAAAAAGAGATTTGAGTGATTAGTTTTTGGAAACTAATTAATTTAAGAACAAGTAATAGAATTGATGAAGAACGAATGGAGGAGAAATCTAGGGTTTCGAATCCACCCCGTCCACGTAACTAAGTTATGTGTAGGCTAGGTTTATTATTCGAATCACAATTTGTCAAGAAGATAATTTTGTTGTTAACAGGCATGGACTATCCCATAGCACGGACCGTCTCGCTGGCACAACCCGTCTCTTTAACGGACTGTCCAGTGGCACGATCCGTCTTATGAGCATAATCCATCTCAGTTACCCAAGCACAAACGTAGAAAATCATTGTTTAACTAGGTATTTGAGAGTGCACACACAAATACTCAGCCAATAGAAAGAATTAAAACGATTCCATCTGATCATAATGAAAACATGTTCTAAGTTAAACAATCGATTCGAGTTAATAAACCTAACGCCTAAACATATACAGAGTTACTTGGAACGGGGCTTCATCTTCCCCCTAGAAGGTGTTTAGCCGGCCATGGAGATGGAGATGAACGCTTGATTTGATGAAGAACTTGAAGAACCCATGAATCGGCTCGCGTTTCTCTCTTTAAACTTGCCTCAAAATATTCTAGAACGCCTAAAACATACAAAGCAATGACCTATTTATAATAAAAACCAAAAAAATGTGGTCAACGCCCTAATCCGCCCTTGACTCGGGTAAAACCGCCCGGGCGGAAAATCCAGATTGTAGGACAAAACTTCACGGACTCGCCCCGGCTTCATCAGAACTCGAAATGATGCAATTCTTGGACCGTTGCGAAGCTCTATACGTCTACTTTGTGTTCCATGCACTATATCAACTCCCATTAGCACTTTTAATCATTTGGCACTCTCCAAAGCCTACAAACACAATTCAACCATTATGATTCATCAAGTAACTCTATGATCGAACTATTAAAGTGTTAATTAGAGGGTTAAATGGGTGCTTTTCGGCACCTATCACTTTCTTACCAGTCAAAGTGTTTTCTTACCTTAAGAAATTAAGCATCTGTGATCTAAACCATTGATTTTCAAGATGAACGATTCGGATGAGTTGGTGTGGCCTGCCGTACCTAAGGAATAGCAAAGCCCCCGGTTCACAATGCGCGTTGGGATGCTTTGTGCCTCGGATCCTCTTTAACAAGATTCCTACTTCAGCTCCTGATAATACATATTCACGCATATATGCCACAATATCCAAAAACCTAAATACCAGTAGTACTAACCTGTAAAACTTTGTTTTTTCTCAGATAGGTCATGCCCTCAGTTGACGCTCAGCGACCTCAATGATCCCTATGTGGCTATAGCAGGCGAAGCTATATGGGAAGGGGAAAGCACATGCGGCCAAAAATTCTCTATAACTTGCACTGGTTCTGGGAACGAGCTCTTGCCAAACCCCTGCAAGCCTGGATGCGTTGTTGTTACGATTGTGGAACATTGCCTTACATCAGTCACCTGCGGCCTTACCGGAAATATTACTCCTAATACATTCCAACTTTCTCAAGAGGCTTTCTTGGAAATTAGCTGCCCCAGTCCAAATATCACAATTAGTTATACGAGGTAAATGCTCGAAACTTATATTTCGTGCACATGAGATCATCATCGTTATTGACGTACATTGGCTGTGAGATGCATGATGAGATCATGATATTTGGGTTCGGGAATCGGAGATGGGGTCATTGATATCCACCCCCAATCCGCCCCATGGCCAACCCCTAAACAAGGGGTAAGATTGCCAAAAGAAAAAGAAAAGCAAATCCCAAATCCAAAACAGGGGCAACCCAAACATGGACATAAAGGAAAAACAAGCACTTTCAACCATTTATAACAGAAAACGCAAATGAAAATTCTGGTAAATAAAATTTAAAAAAAAAAAAAAGGATTTATCAGTATCTTCTTCTTCCATGACCATTAAATTTTGCAAAATAAGAAAAAATGAACGGATGAATCTTGTAATCTACATTCATTTTATCATGTGTAATGGAATTATCCAATCATAGTCGTATTTTTTCCAACAATTTCTACGGTTGAACTTCAAAATATTTTCTGATTTGTATTAGCATTGCCAATGCTATGCACAAACAAACGATGTGATGACATCAATTTTGCGTTTGCACCATTGCAGTTAATTTCTTATTATATAGTGTGCATTTGTATTTATTTATATTGAACACAAAGAATAGCATGTGTATGTATGTTACATAATTTACTATATGTTTTTGTTGTATCTGCAGGGTCTACTAGATTAATAAGAAAGTTTTTGAAAGGGCCTCCGAAATGAGAAGCATATGTTGAAATAAATACTTGCATGCTTGTATGAGTAATGCCGATTGTCGAGCAAATGTACTAGTTATATGTGATGTTTATGTAAGTGGATTTAATGATTGTTAACGAGGTCTTTCATGTCTTCTATCTAGGCTCAAGTGTTTGAATGTCGTGCAAAAAATGTAATGGAGTTTCTTGTTTGCTATTGTAATTTATATTATCCTCTCTCTCTCTCTCTCTCTCTCTCTCTCTCTCTCATGTCATCGGACTCTGATCCTTGCATCAGAAATATCAAATCAAACTCTAATACACAAACATACACCTAAACATATTGAAGATTGCAGTTCAAAAAAACATCAAAAAAAAAAAAAAACATATTGTAGATTACCCAGAATCGAGTGATAAAGTTGGTGAATGGCGATCACTTACTTCCTCACTCAGATCCACCATTTGAATAGCCTATTTTCTAAATGGATTACAACCCAGATGAAAATAGTAGGTTAAGTGACTAAGTTTCGACAGTGCCAATTTCAACAGGGGAGGGGGAGGGGAGACAGAGAGTCAGATGGATTAGATGTGGAGGGGGAGAGAGAGTGTGCATGCAATTCTTTAAAATTTAATCTCTGCTATTGGTTTCAAGGACTGAGATGGAGTGTCTTTTTATGTATCTCCGGAACCTCATATGGGGGCGGTTCCTCCCACACAACGAAATAACACAATATTTGACACAAGTTTTTTTTTTTTTTTTTTGTAAGTCCCATGCTAATGATCGGAGCTGTTCAATTTGTTTAAAACATGTTTTTTTAGAGTTCCCGGAAAAAAAATCCAACTCATTTGGATATCGATAAGGGCTTGATTGGTTTGTTTAATTTATTCCTATCAGATTTTACTGGGGAAAACTCAACTAAACGAACCAATCAAGCCCTCACCTATATCCAAATGAGTTGATTTTTTGTAAGAACTCTTACAAGCATGTTTTGAACAAATTGAGCGGCCCCGATTATTAGCGTGGGGATACACACACATACACATACATATATACGATCCATACTTGTACTTGGTATCAGAGCCAGTAATGGCTTGTTAAATCAGTAGTTAATTCATATCTGTGGGAGGTATATACGATGAAGAACTAAATAAACAATATACCTCTTTGATTAGTATGTTTACTGTGAAACTGAGAATAGATCTTAGGCATATGGCTCGTCACCATAGTCGCGTAGAGGTTTTGTGTGCCATTAGGTCCCGAGAAGGGAATTGTTGGCCTTGACTTGTAAGCCGTTGACAGACAAGTATGTTTGAGATCTATTGTCATTCCGACCTAGATATACTAATCAACGATTGTATGAGGTTTATTTTGTACTTCTTGTATTTACCTTGCACAAATATGAATTAACACCTTCTTTATGTCTGCTCTATCTTTAGATAGATCTTCAATATCAGTAAAAAAATGAAGAAATTGTTGAGTACTCTCAATCTCAACACCTGAATCAATGGACAATATCCGAAGTGGAGCCTAAAAGGATCTATAAATTGGGTCTTTTTTATTACATCAGTAAAAACGCTGTTAAGACATCGGAACAGACAATCTGTCTTGACACAAATGATAAAACTATCAAGCTGTTATGTGTTAAAGATATTCAGCGGTATTTGCATGAATACAAATATATGCATATTGGATTAATTCAGATTGCTTTTAAACCCTTATCGTTACCAGGATTAAATTCCAGTATTCAAGGAGATTTACGTGACGCTAGATACAATGATTGGAAATCTTCTCTTATGGGAATTGTTCAGACTAGTTTATGTCATGGACCAGTATATTTTAATGGTTATCCTAATCTTGCTCTATCTTTGAGTAATATAAATTTATTTGAAGCTGTAAGTTTGCATATCCAGACGCAGGGATATAATTTCTTACCAGGATCTGAAACTGTTGCGGTAACATATCGTATACATTACGAGGTTATTAATACTATGTGTCCTAACGCTATTTTGCGTAGTGATCCAGGAAAAACAGTAGTTGTTGAGAGTAATCTCTTAACCACTATCGTAGCCGTACCCAGGTTGACTGATTGGGATGAAGTTAATTTTCCCACAAATTGGACTATCCCTAACGCTGTACCACCACAACCTATCATTAGTAGTCAGATTGATCAGATTACTCAAACATCCGAAGGAGATGTAGGGATCAGATTTACCCCTAATGTTGTTAGCCGTATCTCTCTAACGAAAAGCGTTTCTTCTAGAGATAGCTTTCCACCGTATTAAGTTTCCTATCCTACCACATCAAGACACTCTATGTCTGAGATACCCGAACAGACCCCAACGGAAGGTCCCACGGAACCTCTTGAAACTCATATTGAAGGAATCCATATATCAAAACAACAGATTCCTCATGGGATTTACAGTAGCAGTGCGAGTAAAAAACGTGACTTACCGTCAGCTTCAGAAATGGCATTCCATATATAAGTTAAATTTTGCCAAGTTTGATAAATCAGAACAAGATTTTATCAAAGATCATTTTTACAAAGTTCTGGAAAATCGTCAAACTTTGATATTTTTCAAAAAATGGTTTTTGAACTGGTATCAAAATCAATATCATATAGCCATAATACAAGATTTTCAAAAAGTCTGGAGTAAAATGGATGGTACAGTAATTTCGTCCATTCACCCTCCCCCAGAACCAATTAAAATGGAAAACAGTAAGAACGTTCTGGAAGCCTCTCCTTATGTGGATTTAACTCGTTCTTTTCCAAAAGAAGAAAGTATTATTAAGCAGAATAATTTCACCAATATGAGCACTGGCGGCTCTACTAGCAAGTCAGGATGGTCACTTGACAACCCAAAATTTTTTTTTTTTTTTACCTAGAATACACGTTAAAAAATTTGGGTTAGTCCTCTTTTGAACACCCAAGCGCAATATGGATGAACACCCTAGTCCCATTCTAAATATGAATGAACACCTAGTCCAAAGTTAATGACCACTCACCCAAAAAAATTAGCCCACAAAGTGCAAATCAATCCAATTTGAACAACCCAATAGCCCATAACAAAATAAAATACAAAATAACCCAATAATAGAAAAGGGGGTAAAGTAAACTAAGTACAATACACCTTTACTTTACCTTTTGCCAGCTCAAGTCTCAAAAAGGAAAAAGAGAACCTTGGCCTTGTTCATTTTGGGTTTTCAAGACCTGGCTTTCTCAATTATTATCCAATCATTCCCCCTATTTTCAAATATTCTTCACATTTTTTTCTCTCTCTCTCTCTAATCATTAACCCCTAGCCTATTTTTAATTATTATCTCTATTCCTCCCTCTAATCATTACAAAAACCAAAACCAAAACCAAACCAAACACACCCTTCTGTTCTCTGTAAAACTTCTCTCTCTCTCTCTCTCTCTCTCTCTCTCTAGTAAATAGAGCTAGGTTTGGTTCTCAAAAAGAAAAAATGGATCTCTGATTCTCTATTCAGTAGTCTACATTCTCTGAGTGAAGATTTGGTTGTTCGGTGGCCTTTGGGCAAGCTTCTCTCTCTCTCTCTCTCTCTCTCTCTCTCTCTCTCTCCACACATCCATCAAATTTCGCCCTAAAAAGTAAGATTGCCACTAACTCTCTCTCTTAATCTCTTTATATTTATTCCATGCGGTTAGGTTATAGATCAATTAGTATAATATATGTCTACATGTATCTTGTTTTTTTGTGAATATTTTTTATTATTATATAGGTTAATTTGATGTTGTTGGATCATGTTTTGCTTATTTAATAATTGATCTCATGACAAGATTTTTTTTATTTGTTACAACATTGGGTATAAGGTACTGAAAAACATGTTATATATGGATTGGTGTATTTACTTATGACATTGGTGTTGATTCTTCCTGTCGCAACTGCCTCAGTTGATAGAAGTTTTTCGACAATGAAGTACATAAAGAGCAATCTACGCAATCAAATGGGAGATCAGTGGATGAATGATTGTTTAGTTCCTTACATTGAGAGCGATGTATTTAATACCGTTGATAATGAGGCTATTATGCAACGATTTCAAATCATGAAAACTCGTCGAGGGCTATTGTAATAAGTATTCGTACTTTGCTATTTTTGGACAACATTATTGATATGAATATATGAATTTTAGTTTATATATCATCATAGTTTCTAGAGATAATAAACTAGTGTAAGTATTTATGAACACCCTCATAAAAATTCCTGGAGCCGCCACTAAAATATGAGTCTGCAAACTATTGGTCAACAGCTTACCCGTATTGAGCATGATGTTCAAGCTGTTATCCAGAATCAAAAGGTTATTTCCTCTATTCCCTCTACTTCCATGTCAAAAGCTCTAGAACGAAAGGATACTAAACCGGATATAAAAACCCCCTATTCCTTTAGAGAATTTCAAATTCTCTAATCATAAGAAGAATTCTGAATTTATCGACTAGCTTATCGGTCGAATGGATAATAAATTGCATATCAGTACACTTAGTTGCCAAATTGATACCAGTATCTCTGATTCTGAACTGGATCCTAATCAGATTCAAGCTATTCAAGAATCTTTTCAAAATCTAAATGATTTTTCTTTCAATAAGCTTGAATATGATGAAAGAGGACCAGGAAGTTATAACCTTCAAAAAACTTATTTCAAAAGACCTACTCCCCAATATTTACTTTGGGAAGAAGATTTCTTCAATATTCAGCACTCCTATAGCGCCAAGACCATTTATGAATGGAATATTGATGGTCTATCAGAATATCAGATCTATGAAGTTGTTCATAAGATGGTAATGTATTCTAGCATTCGCAAAGCTGCAAAGAATAGTGATAAAGATATCACTATATTTATTGTGAACGGATTTACCGGTTGTCTCAAAGGCTGGTGGGACAATTTCCTTTCCATACCACAACAAACTGAAATTCTCAATGCAATAAAAACTGAAATGATAACCGAAATGGCTATAGATCAACCTACTCAACAATCGAGACCTCAACAAAGGCCTCAACAGGAGCAGGATGTAGTATATTCTCTGGTCCAAGCTATAATTTTACATTTTATTGGCGCTGTTGAACAGCGACAAGAGCATGGAAGAGAATTAATTACTTCAGAATTTAAGATGTCCTTCGTTAACCCATTTTAGATGGTATAAGGATGTTTTTATTACCAAAGTTATGCAGCGCAAGGACGCTAACTCAAAACATTGGAAGGCTAAGTTCATTGATGGCTTGACCCCTTTATTTGCTACAAAAGTACGCCAGAAACTTATGGATTTGAGTGTAGGTAACATAATCCAATGGGCTAGCTGTACTTATGGCCACCTTATTAGTATTTGTGTTCAAGTTGGTTCATCTATCTGTAACGATATGAAACTGCAATATCAGCTTAAGAAATAGAATCTCACAGGTAAGAAAGAAATTGGTGAGTTTTATCAGTAATTTGCCTATGACATACCTACCAACTATCCGAAGAAACATCGCCGAAAAGCTATCTCAAAATCTTCTAAACCTTATAAAAGAAATTATAAAAGAAAACTCCATGACAAAGATTATTCCAAAAGGGATAGATCGAAAAGAAAAGGGAAAGAAAATCTACCTCTAGAAAGCGAAATCAAAATCCAAAGCTCGTTGTTACAAGTGCGGAAAAATTGGCCATTGCGCCAACAAATGCTTAACCAAGAAAAAGTTAAATGAATTCCAATTGGATGAAGGCCTCAGGCTGCATCTCAGTAAATTACTTCTCAATTCTAATGACTCTTCTGATTCAAAATCGAAAAGTGATGAGCTTAATGAAATGGGGTATTCTTCCTCCTCAGAATCAGAATTTTCTCCTCATGAAGCATGCACTGGTAAGTGTTGTTCTTCCTCCACGAGACAGGATCATCTGAAAGTTTTTGCTAATCTTAATGGATTAAGCCTAAACGTTTTAACAAAGTCTCAACAAGAGATTCTAGATCTTGTAGACCAAATTCAAGATCCAGAAATCAGAAAAAAGATTATTGAAATATCTATAGTTTCTTCCGTTTCAGACGCCGAACCGGAAAGACCTAGTGATAGTACAAAATATTACAGTATTAATGAAGTTTTCAATTGTTTAAAGGGAACCAGTACTACCAAACCTGCTACTCTTCAAGATCTTCGAAGAGAGGTTAATGAACTCAAAACTGAGTTACAACAGTTTAAGATGTCTCAATTGGAACATCAAGGAAGCTTAGTTTCAGTAAAAAAATAGACTTTCTAGCCTAGAAAGGTTAAGTCTGAAAACCTGTTGGTAATCTGGAAACTAAAGAAGAACCTCAAACTTCAGAGGTTTCTACTTATTTGAATAGTACTAGTAAGGTCACACATCAGAAATGGTATATTCAGATTAATCTTGTTATTAATCAAGAATATACAATTCAGAATGCTATTGCACTAGTTGATAATGGAGCCGATATGAAGTGTATTCAGGAAGGGTTAGTTCCTACGCAATATTTTGAGAAAACAGTTCAATCCTTAACTTCTGCTAGAGGAAATAGGAAGCATATTCAGTATAAATTATCTGATGTTTTGATCTGTAACAACAGGTGATTCTAGGAACACCTTTCTTAAATATGATCATGCCTATAAGTAAAATAGATCTGACTGGCATTTACAGTCGTATTCAGGATTAGGATATTACTCATCCTTTTGTCACTGACCCTGAAACCAGGATTATACAAGAGCTGCAAGGTTTTCTTCAAAACAAAGAAAAACAATTAAACTTTCTTCAAAAGGAAATTCAAATTATGGATATAAATCAGAAAATTCAATCTCCTGTCTTACAAGAAAAAATTAAGGAAATTGAAAATCAATTTTTAAAAGAAGTTTGCAGTGACCTGCCAAATGCTTTCTGGGAAAGAAAACGTCATATCGTTTCTCTCCCTTACAATCAGGATTTTAATGAAAAGTACATCCCAACGAAAGCTCGCCCCAGTCAGATGAAATCTGATTATTTGGAGCTTTGTAAAAAAGAAATTCAAACTCTCCTTGATAAAAAATTAATCAGGAAAAGCTACTCTCCTTGGAGTTGTACTGCTTTTTATGTATTCAATAATGCAGAAAAGGAGTGAGGAGGTCCCCGTCTTGTTATCAATTATAAACCTTTATATGATGTTTTGAAATGGATACGTTATCCAATTCCGAATAAGAAAGATCTGCTTGACAGATTACAATCCACAATTATCTTCTCAAAATTTGATTTAAAATCTGGGTATTGGCAGATCCAGATTGAGGAGAAGGATCGGTATAAAACTGCATTTGTTGTGTCCTTCGGTCATTACGAATGGAACGTAATGCCCTTTGGACTAAAAAATGCTCTATCAGAATTTCAAAATATTATGAATGAGATATTTTCTTCATATTCTGATTACTGTATTGTTTACATAGATGATATCCTTGTTTTTTCCTCATCTATTGATCAGAACTTTAAGCATCTTAGAATTTTAAAGGAAGCAGTTAAACGTAATGGATTGGTTATTTCTGCTCCTAAGATGAAATTATTTCAAACAACTATACGATTTTTGGGTCATAATATAAACCAAGGAACAATCATTCCTATTGATCGTAGCATCGAGTTTGCTTCTAAATTTCCTGATGAAATTAAGGAAAAAACTCAACTTCAAAGATTTCTAGGAAGTCTGAACTATATTGCAGATTATTACCAGAATTTAGCCCAAGACACTGCTATTCTTTATCAGAGATTGCAGAAAAATCCTCCTCCTTGGACCGAGGAGCACACCAAAGCTGTAAAACAGATCAAATTAAAGGTGAAACAGTTGCCTTGTTTATGTTTAGTAAATCCAGCATGGCGTAAGGTTGTCGAGACCGATGCCTCTAATAGTGGTTATGGAGGAATTCTTAAACATCAAAATCCTAGTTCCCACAAAGAGGAATTAGTTCGTTTTACATCACGAACCTGGAAAAAAGCCCAGTTAAATTATTCGACCATTAAGAAAGAAATGCTTTCCATTGCGAAATGTATTTCTAAATTTTAGGATGATTTATTAAATCAAACTTTCTTACTCCGTATAGATTGTAGCTCTGCTAAATTCATTCTAGCAAAACATGTTAAAAATTTGGTTTCAAAGAAAATCTTTGCTAGATGGCAATCAGAATTATCTACCTTTGACTTTGAAATTGAATATATCAAAGGTGAGCAGAATTCTTTACCAGATTTCTTAACAAGAGAATTTTACAACAAGGTAATTAATATTTGTACATGAATGCGGAACAACGAGAACATTTGCGAACTGAAATGAATCATTTATGGGTTCAATCAGTAATTCAACTGCATACAAAAGCAAATCTTTTGTATTGGATTCGCGGACTCAATCGAAAGCTTGATCGTTTTAAAATCGATCTCCAACCGGAGGATGAACCGACTTATCATTATATGAGATTTACTATAAAAAGGCTGCAAAAGGACCTAACTATTTTGTCTAAGGCTTAATCATCTTTGTTCTGTGCAGTATGGAACTGCCTGATCGCGGGCGTGGCCGAGGCAAGAAATCAGTAAATCAGCAGTATGGAAGAGGCAAAGCAGCTATTTCCCTATCAAAATATCCAATACTGGGAGAATCTTCCAGTCAGTCCAAACAGAAAACTGCAAAAGAGGCATTTGAGCAGGGGCCTCAATATGTCAAGAAAAATATAACGGAACCTGTGATCACACTCTCTGTAAGTGATCTAAAATTACAACAGGATCCATGGTACCTTAAAGAAAGGTATCTTCAGCATCAGCAGTATACTGTTCATGAAGGAAAACCTCGTTATATTTATGAGGCAATCCTAACTGAAACATCATCAGTACAACTAACGCATCATCACTTAGATGAGTTGGATGCAAAAACCCCCAATCACCTACTCTAAATGCTATATCGTCAGGGTGATTTATCCGCAGGAATGGGGACTTTCCACATTTGCAACCAGGATTCTGAAAATAAATGAACAGAAATATAATTACTGGGACTATGTCCGTGCTTGGACATATGCATTTTATTACCAGAATTCAGTAAGAAGCCAGCCACTCATGGTTTTTCAGTATTAATCCGGAGAGTTTGAATACTTCTGGTTTTCCATCATGGTTTCTCCATTGGTGGGAATTTCATGCACCAGAAATTGAGATTTTACCAGAATCCCTTCAAAAGCAATTTCCAGTATGGTTCAAATATCATCCGAAGCTTAAGGGAATGATAACAGCCAATCCACCAGTAGGGCAAGACCTTTTATGGTACTGCACCGAATTCAGAATTGCATGGATTTGGCAATGGGGATATGAAATATCCGAAGATCATCTCTGTATCCTAGAAATACAAAGAAATTTCTTTGTCAAATGGTGGTCTCGTTTTGAGACTGACTAATGTTTCACATTTATCAATGAAACCGTAGAAAAATACCAAGCTGACCACATGAGTCAAGCTTCAAGCAGCAACCCATCTCAGGGTCCAGTAAATTTTATTCAACAAATGAAAATGATAATACAGAATCAGTACCTGAATTTATCGACCATGAGCAGGACATTCAGCTCATGGACCTCATTAAAAATCAATATTTGGCCCTTCAAGGACCTAGCTCATCTCAAGCTGACTCAAAGAGTGACATTTCTATGTCCTCCCAACCGGATCAAGACCAAGGACAATTTGCTTGCCTAACCAGAGAATCTCAGGACCCAGCGGATAACACCAAAATTTATCCTGATGAAGCGGACCTTGGGGACTCCATGATTGAATTAAAAATGATGAAAGCCAAGGAGAAAGAAAAATCGGTAAAAGAACTCTCCAAAAGAATGCAAAAGCCAAACTAACGTCATCCATGACATCAGCTACTGTAAACACTTCATAAAACGTCATCCATGACGTCTTCTACAGTAATAGATATTTTGTAAAGCGTCATCCGTGACGTCATCTACAGTAACTGCTACAGTATGCGTAGCGCTTATAAAAGCTGTAATCTACCACTTCGAACGCAGACTTTGGAGTTCCATCCTCTCTCTCTCTCTCTCTCTCTCTCTCTCTCTCTCTCTCTCTCACCTTCCCTCTCCACTTGTAAAGTTTACCTCCATCTTATTTCAATAACTCACCTTCCCTCTCCACTTGTAAATTTTACCTCCATCTTATTTCAATAAAGATCAATATTACCAGTAAGTCCTTCTGTCTATATATATATACGTGTAGATGAAAAACTGCTCAGATGAAGCCCTTTCTGGTCTTTTTTTTTTTTGCCGAATCTTCGCATAGGCCCTTGAAAATACATTTTAAACACATCTAACGGTTCGGATCCTGGCCATTTGGCTGGGAAATGGCTAGGAGAGGGGAGGTCCCGATTTTTTTTTAAGTCAAGGAGTCCTGACTTGATCCGCTCTATATATATATATATATATATATAGAGAGAGAGAGAGAGAGAGAGAGAGAGAGAGAGAGAGAGCAAGGATCTAGTTAGGACTCCCTGACCGGACTTGCCGTCCACACTTTTCATTTCCCGGCCAAATGGTCGGGATCCGAACATTGGATGTGATTAAAACGTGTTTTCAAGGGCCTACCCGAGGATTCGCTAAAAAAAATGACAAGGAAAGGCTTACAGTTTTATCGAAAACTGCTCGAATGAAGCCCTTCCCGCTCTTTTTTTTTTTGGCAAATCCTCGCGTAGGCCCTTGAAAACACTTTTTAAACACATCTAACGATTCGGATCCCGACCATTTGGCCGGGAAATGAAAATTCCGGACTGGATCCTGACCCTATATATATGAACTTATTTATGTCAAAATAAAAATTTTATTTGAAGTTTTAGAATTGTATAGAGCATAAATATCTAATATTTTTTACTCGTTAAGGCTCGTGAACAAGTTCGAGTTCGACACAAACTTAGGGAGTCTCGACTCGTCAAATTTTCATTGAGTTCAAGATCGGCTCGAGTTCATTTAAAAGCTTAATGAACGAACTTGAACATTCTAAAGCCCTGCTCAATTCCACTCGTTTACATCCCTAGTCTTAGGGCATTGCCATGTAGTACCCCAACATCCTTATCCACCCCGCATTGTATTAAACCATACAAGAATGTGTGGTGCATACGAGTGTTGGGGTACCACGTGACGGTATCCCACGACCATGGAATAACTGGTCTTACGAATCAGGGCCAAACAGCCCACTTAGTTTGGACTTCTCCCACAACCACTTGCCCAAATAGTGAGGGACTAACTAACCCTTTTTTCATGGGCCAAGCAGTCCAGAAATGTTTGGGCTCTATTGATGTTAAATTTCCGTTGCCCATCAAGATTAAAACAAAATCCAATAAACAGAAACTATTCGGTGCATCTAGCTGGGCTCTAATACACACGAACCAATACATGGCTGCCACGTGGCAATCCATAACTGGGTGCTAAAGTTATAAACACAAAAACATAAAGTTGCATTATTGGCACTAACATTCACTCAGTTAACAAAAAACATGCATATGAGTACAACCGAGATACATATATAAGATGCGAGATCTATGAGATCCTTTTATGTTATTTTATAACTGCGAATTCTTCTACTCTTATGTAACACAGATACCATATTTTCCGATATTCAGTCTCTCAGCGTCGTGTTTTGCAGTATTCGTTACTTGGGGTGATCATGCAGTCTCTAAGTATTGGCTTGTCTTGCCATCTGAAAAACATCATAAAAAATGAGAAGAGGATTAAGTTAGTCATAACATAGGGATTCGGGATGTGAGAGAGAGAGAGAGAGAGAGAGACCTCAAAGTAAGTTTCAAGCTTCCTCCTAAGGGTTGCAAGCTCTTGCTTCAATTGTTGGAATGTCCTAATGCATCTACCACATAATAAAAGGAAAAAGAGAAAACATAAGATCAACCATACGCCCAGTGGTTAGTGTTAGATTTTTATTGGAAATGCTCTGTCTCATCTATTGTGATGATCGATCTCCTAAGTGGTTCCAATGTAAATCGGGACGGGTACTATATCTAGATCTTTATTACGTGGGACTTGTAAAAGTCCAACTGAACAATAAGATTAAGGATGGAGCTAGAGGGGGGCAAGTGATGACTATCGCCACCACAATAATTTTTAAAAATGCTATTATTGTACTAAAATACAAAAACTTATTTCCAAATTATATAGGCCTCTAATTTTTGTTTTAATAAAGAAAGCCCGAAGAAAATAGTCCAAAGACGAATTAAATGGGCCAAGTGAAATATTATGAAACATGGGGTCTAAATTAAGAAAAACAAAAGCTCAAAACATCGTATATTATAGTTTTTGTATTTATTTTGATTTTTTCTAAATTCGACATATATTCACATTGTAGTGCATTTTTTCATTTCTTAAGTATACATATTCGCCACCGCAAAGGCAAAATTCTGACTTTGTCCCTAGATGAGATGATCACAAAACAATTTGATCTTGGTCATTAGTACAGTGTCAAATTAATCATGATAAAAGTGAAGAACATGAGAATAGATCAATCACCCTTCAGCATTTCCAGCCTTGCAATATTCCCTGAACTGTGAGCATTCAGTCTTCACCTTTTTAGCTCCAATGCTGCAATAGTTACACAAATACAAGAGAACCGATGATGGTATTAAGTTGCTATTTCTTGTTCGTCTACCTCTCATAAATAAATGACATTTTTGTTAAATAATTTGAGGCATATCGAAAAGGCGACACATTTAGATCCTAAAAATTTATACTTGCAATTTGACACATTATCACAGAATGTAGACAGTGTTGCAGTGTTACAAATAAAGTGAATACGGATAATATTACTATTGCAGATCAGATATGTCGAAAGATTATGTGACTAGCTATAAAATTATTAGTAAATGTCGTGTGACCAAATGAAATATTTAAATTAAGTTTCATATTCTTGAGGCCACTTTGTTCTTCTTGTTTGGAAATGGTCCGAATGACATGAATTATCTTCATACAGGCAATGATTTAGTATGATTTATGGAACCAATTGTCCAAAGAATATGTAATCCATTGAGCAATTGTTGCATTCAACGCCAGCCCGGGAACGATCTCCCTGGTTCATAATCCAATTTCATATCTAATCTGGCACATTGTAAGACTGATACTTGTGTCGCGATTAGGTTCTATGCGTATAGCATTACTTTTTCATCGGTGAACTTAGATATCCGACATGCAACTTAGGTTTGCAAATAAGGTACTCGAATGACAAACTCATTTGCATAAGAGATTATTTATTGCTCCAATGCTCCAGAAGTCTTTCCCACCGCACAGTAATGTAGAATTCACATTCTTTCGTGGCGAGTGCCACGGTAACATATGCTAACTTGCTAAGGAATGCACCCGGAGTATTGCTCCACGAGGAATGAATAATTTGCTGAAAATTTTGTAAAGGGAAATTGCAATGACAAAAGAAGGTTATATACTTGTATACAGCATGATAATTGAGGACAAAATACCACTTTGGACTACAAAATTTATACATGGACGAAACAGACCCATGTTGGACTTGGGGTTCCTGTAGTGACCTAAGTCACTAAATTTCCGTAGTTACCTCAATTGTGGGTCCTCTGAAATCTTCATTTGGGATCAGAACTTTTCATTTTTTTAGAAATGTTGAGCACATTAAGGGTACAAAAAATTATGACCAGCAGAAATTGGTAAACACACAATTAAGACAAATTTGTCTTACAATGTATTCTCCAAATGATATTGGCCACAGTCCCAAATACAGATTATAGAAGGCTCATAATTGGGATCAGTATGGGGATGTAGTGACTTGGTACGGGTACCCCAAATCCATGTTAAATTTGGATGAGTGTACAAGTTTTTTTTATCCTTTTTGTACCTTGAGCTTCTACCCTTGAACTGCTGCATGTAATCATCCAGCCTTTCGAAATCACTAGGATTATTCTCACTGCATTTGGCAATAATTATATGGCTTGTAAATTTTAGGAAAATTGTGAGAAAGACTAGTGATTAAAATGGCAATTATAAGCTACTTACAGTGCATTTTCTATGTTCCGGATGAGTTTAGCTGAATCAGTGTAAAACAATGTTACAATTTCCTCTACAAAATTAGGGTTAGCATCATCCCGCAAATCCTCAAGCTGAATAAATTGCTCATCCAGGTACCCCTATAATTTCACAAATAGTTACCACGTCAAAATTTTACATTCGTTTAGATATGTGAAATAAAGTAAAATGAAAGGACAAAAATAGCTATAAAAGATGGAAACAGACACTGTTAGATGCACGTTTGGGGCTAGGGCCGGGGTCACATGGCATATATTATAATCAGGACTTTTAATTTTTATTTCATATTCGTTTAAATATGTGAAATAAAATAAAATGGAAGGACAAAAAGAGCTACAGAAGATGAAAACAGAATTGGTGAGGAATGCATGTTGACATCTAGTTCATTGAAAGAAGATTCATCAAATGAACCAATATATCATTTGGCAGCTGAGAGGACCTAAAGGGTCAAAAGTGAAACGTTAGGGGCTGCAGAGAGGATCCAACGTCCTCTCTAGTTAGTTTGACAGTCCCTTTATTGATGCACTTTAAGGATTAGAATCGTCACTTTTTAAATGTTGTTGAGAAGATCAGTCAGGTCAAAAATTACGTTGATTATATATCAACTAAATATGTTTTCGAAACCCATCTAATGGTAAAAATTAATATGAGAATACTGTATCATTACCTATTTTTGAACATAAATGAGTTCTAAAAAAAATATCAATCGATACTGTATCAACATAAATTTTGACATACTTTATGAAAATGGACCCAAGAGGGCCCACGAATCGTTGAACGGGAACCCTTCAGTAACCGGAGAGGATTTTTTTTTTTTTTTTGGAAAATAACCGGAGAGGATCATGTTGCTAGTAGAAAAGGAAAGCAACAAGAAAGCACCTTTCAAGCAAGTTCATTGCTTAGCATTGTTGCCTTGACATCCGAAGCATTTTCCCTTCCCAACAATCTCTTGGGACCACTAGTGATTTATGCCCGGTCGTTACCTCTAGAGCCCTAGAATTAATCGAAGTGCGCGCAAGCTGGCCTGGACATCCAGTTATTAAAAAAAAAACATCCAAAGCAGTTTTCGAAGTGCATATTAAGGTGGTGGAACCAGGGTGACTCTGTGAGGCAGGGAGGGCCCAAACTTATTTGGGCCGAGCCCATCCCATAAAAAAATCATCTTTAAGTCCATATTCTGGGATCCCTAACCAGAAATAATTTTGTGTGATAAAATAGGACTGTGTTTGTCTTGTGCCAGTACAAGAGAAGTGGGAGAAGAAGAAGGTGCTTCTAACAGAGGGAAGAGATCGGAAGCCTCGGGGGAAAGAGGAGGTGAGATTGGATCCCCGCTTGGCATACCTTACAAGTAAATCCTAGCTCTGTCCCTCGTGAGTCGTGAGTGGTAGTTGTGAAAATTAGAGAGCACAAAGCATAGCGATTTTCTCGAAGTTTGGATAAGCCATACCCCCTCTTTGTTTATGCTTTATATGTGTTTCGATTACTATAAGATTTAAGTATGGTAGGAAGTCTTGCTTTTCACACATTTGTTGGTGGGAAAAATTTATGCGCACAACTTCGACACAGATGTGTCTGGAACCATTTAATGCACGTGAGCCTCACTAAATAAGAAGGGGTTCACTTGTATCAAAAGTTGTGTCTGGAGCGGTGCGCACGAAATCATACGTAGCATTGCTCTTGTTGGTTAGCACCACCAAAGACACACTTGATTTTTGAAATTAAAAAAAAAAGAATGTAGTTTAAAAAATCAATGAGAATTCAATATTTGAAATGAGAAATATATTCATTAGTATGAATTTGTATGAATTTGTTTGACCACCTTGTTCACATCAAATTCAGAAAGCTAACCTGATCAAAGAGGGATTTCCTCATGTTGGCAACCTGACGCTGCAAATTTCTGTCCATGTTTGTGAAGTGCTAAATTCACAAGAAAGAAGGCAATTTTTCTCTTTGTAGAGCTACAAGAAAATTTTCAAAGGATATGTATGCACTACTTTACCTCATACAGGCCAGGTTTGCATGCTCTACATATAGCAGAGTGAGAAAATGAGAGAAGTTGATAAAATAAAATAAAATAAAAATATAGGAACAAAAATCTAATTATACGTGTCAAGAAGATACCGTGCCAATAATTTTAGGAATAGAGAGAAGAGTTCAATCAATCTCAATCCCATGCACCTTTTTGGATACAAAAAAAAAAAAAAAAAAGGTTGTTCACTCACGAATGAAATGGGCCCAAAAATCATGGACGGAGCCATGAGTGGACAAGTGGGTGAGTAACCCAAAAAAAATATATCACCATATAATTTTTTAATGGAAATTGATATTCGCACTCTTAATCTTGATGCAGGGGGCTCCAAGCTACAGTAGTTTTCCAAAATTACCCTTTTGCAAATTGCATAATTTACTTCAGGCAATCCAAAAAACCTTTACTCTTCTCCTTTACTTTAGGCACTCCAAAAAAGTAGATAGTTTTTTTTTTTTTTTATCAAAAAAAGTAAATAGTTCAACTCATTTTACTACACGTCACTGAATTGTCTACTTCCATATGTAATGTTTCCTTGATAGAGTCTTTAAGCTATTGTATCCATGTTCTGCACGAGGACAACCTGGACAAGTGGTCTTCGGCCTATGATTGTTGAATTATTCTTTTGTTCATGCAAAGTCTCATGGAAGTTCTGTTACTTTTTTTCTCAAGAGTTCTCATAACTTTGGTAATGTGCTTGGTTTGTCTCACTATGAGTTTTAAAATGTAGATTTGCAGCTGTTATGAAGATTTTGAGGGGAAAAATGGAAGATAATGAGCACAAAAGTATGAAGATATTGTGTCGCAACCATTATGAAGATTTTGCAGCATCAGCACATTTTCAATTGTATGCTGTTTATTTTAGAGAATTCCAGCAATGTTTTTTTTTTTTTTTTAGTGCAAAGTGGCGTGAAGCAATCTGGCATAGATGCATGTTTAATGTTTGAAACCTAATGTTTATGTTGTGGATGTTTAATGTTTGGAACCTAATGTTAATGTTTATGTTTAGAACATAATGTTCATGCTTGGTTTTGGTTCATTTTTTCGTTTGGAGTGTCTTAGTAAATGAGGAGATAATTTGGAGGTGGAGTGCCTCCAATGGTTTTTATATCTTGAAAAGGGTAGTTTCGTAACTTCATTAAATTTTGGAGTGTCTGCATCAAAAAAGGAGCCCCAAAATCAGCACCCTTTTTTAATTTGTTTTATACTAAATTAAAATGATCATTGAGTACTTTAATTTGGTGCAAAAAAATTTAAAAACATTTTATGGAAGTATAGTTAACAAAAATATACATTTTCCAAATAGAACATTTGAAAAAGTTACGGGCTAGTAACTTTCTCTCCGCTTTTTCATTTGGTTGCTTGTTTGTACGTTGACAAATACTACAAATTTACTCCTACTTCAATGGACAGTTAGTTGCTGTTGTTTTCTGTCAACAGGGGCAAAAAAGAGTTGGGATTCCTGTGTCACTATGTGTGTGCCTGCTGTGTCTGCAGCACATGGCACTTTAGGCAGCTGCAAGTACAGAGTTCATCGCAACTTTGAAAATTCGATCCTCACTATTCATGTTGTGCATATAAACTGGTAGGGAAAATCTGAAAAGAAAGACAAAGTTGATTGAACATCTGCAACTCAATGATCGAAGTACACCACCCTCGAAAAATGAACGAAAAACTTGATTTTTGAATTGCACTCCAAGGTCAGGTCAAAAAAAAAAAAAAATTTGCACTCCAAGGTCCAAACTAAATTTAATTAGGTGATGTAGTTACATGTAGTCACTAATATCTGAACAACTTGATTATTTTTATTTTTTTTCGAAGAGCAAAAATAATAGTTTTATTAATCTCTGGAATACAAAGATTAAAGAGAAACGAGACCTTCACCCACTATTGGCAAGAAGCCAACCAAGAAAAATCAAGGCCAAAGTTCGAACATCCCCATGGGTCATAAAACCCAGATAAAAAACATTACAACTCAAAATCACCGAAAGGCCTAAAATGCCAATTTTAAATGGGTCAAGCCGAAACAATAAAACCCTAAATAGCACCCAATCACATCAACAAGGAGAGAGAGACCCGCCGCCGCCGCTATTGCTGGAACTCAGGGAAGGAGTCATTGTTGCTGCTCCATTGAACAGCCCAATTGCAACTCACCAAGCTGCCGGAGTCAGGAGTATCAACTGAAACGGAACAGCCGACCAAGGGGCGCCACTGCCACCATCAATGATGCCCAAAAAAGAGGCATCTGCCACCACCGCCGTCATCGGAACCTGGGGAACAAGCCCCTGTTGTTGCCCCGAAAAACAGCCCGTCTGCATTCTTCAAAGCACTGAAGATAGGAATAGCACTAGCTGTCCAAAGCCACCGCTCGACACCAATCACCCCACCAAAACCATGGCAGCGAAGCCTAACCATGACCCCAACCAGACGCCCCTCATAGCCACAAAACCAAGACCAGAACAGCCACGCAAAGCACCGTAAAACAGAGACCATAAAACCCCCCACCGGTCGCAAAACCATCACAAGTCGTTTAGCCCAAGACCGGAGACCTCCAACAAAGAAAACTAGCGTGATAGAAAGCCGATCCGATGCGTCGTTAGACAGAGATGGTAGCACCTAGCAGTGCGGCCATGGCCGAGACCCAACCAGTGGAGGAAGAAGATGGAACGATCTGGGCAAGGAAGGAACAACTGAGAGAGGAGGGAGGGGAGGGGAAGGGAAGGGAAGAGAGGGAAGAGAGCGCAGGAGTAGAAGGGGAAGCGACCGCTTCCTCCCCCCCCCCCCCCCCCCCCCCCCCCCCCCCCCCCCCCCCCCCCCCCCCCCCTACACACACACACACACACACACCAGGCGGAGAAACCCTAACTAGAAAAAAGGAAGAGAAGAGAGAAGATGGAGAGATTTTAGAGAGAGAGATAGAGAGAAAGAGAGGGTGGCTTCTTCCATATCTTTTTGAACAACTTGATTATTAGCAACTGTACTCAGCTAGTCCTCAGATTTAAACAGTTTGGATCATATTTCCAAACTCAAGATTTTGCACTCGTACCAAATCCCAAGTCGGGAATCGATGCCGATGTGGAAGAATGCATTGAATCATCTATTTGGATTTTTTTGTCATTATTAAAAAAAATCCTCATTTTCTAATTTTGCATCTATTTTTTGTGGATTATTAGTTCGTCTCAATGAGAGGGATCGAAAAAGTAAAAAAAAAATTCACTAAAGACAAAATAATTTTTTGAATTATTTTTTGTTTCACTTAGGAAATGTGTATTTTTTAAATTATTAGATTCATCTAATTGAAAAAATAATTTTGTCTTTTGTTCATAATTTTTTGACTTTTTAGATTCATCTCATCAAGATAAAACAATAATTCACAAAAAATCAACGCAAAACAAAAAAAATGGACGATTCCAAAAACACCCGAGACTATAACCCATGGTTTTTGACAAGAGTGACGACAGGCATTGAGGAATATTTTTGAGGTTTTCTACTTCCTTTAAAAAAAATTAAAAGATATTCCTCTACCAAAACAAGCACTTTGATATTACTTTGCAACTATCAACCATGCGGTGCCACGTAAGCTTGTGTGGTTGGTGGTGTGGTGGAGTGGTGTGTCCCTAACATTATTCAACAAAAATATTCCACCTAGGTTAACTCTTTTCTACCACGAGCTTACTAGCACATCATTCGCATACGCTTGCCTCCTGAAGGCACGTGACATGAACAAGGGTGATTCTATTCGCAACCCTTTTATTGTTCTATACAACCCGCTAAAAATAAATTATATTCAAAAAAAGAAATTACCCTACTATGTAAAAACCATCTAACCCCTCAAATTACTAAATACCACCCACTTCAAGCAACCCTAGAAACCCTAATTCAATTTCTTCTAAATGTAACCCACCACCACCATTCATATTTCATATTCTTCTTCTTCATTGTCTTCTTCTTCCACCATTTTTCTCCTTGCCTTAGGGTATCTTCAAAT
Source organism: Vaccinium darrowii (assembly GCA_020921065.1). Taxonomy (NCBI): domain Eukaryota; kingdom Viridiplantae; phylum Streptophyta; class Magnoliopsida; order Ericales; family Ericaceae; genus Vaccinium; species Vaccinium darrowii. The sequence goes on from CM037160.1 coordinate 29,486,223, forward strand.
CCTCGTCCTTGCTTTTTCCTCAAAATAACTCATTTCAAAGTTTGAGAATCCTGAGTTCGCTATGTTCAAAACGGGCGCACAGTCCTGAAAAACATCAATAAATTTGAGCGTCAACTCTCGAATTTATCATGTTATTTCAATAGCTAAAACCCGATGGAATTAATATCCGTTAGATTTGATATCCGAAAACCGATATACAATTTGGGAGTTAATATTTGAATTTATTTTTTCAAGTGTTATCGAAACTAGTCATAATATATATACACACATAGGTCAATTTCACTTACCTCCCTGAGGTTTCTAACAAATACAATACCTCTCCTACCCTTTCTAAAATTTCACTGCCTCTTTTACATTTCAAACTATTTGTCAGATTCCCCTCTACTGTTGCTTAAGGCTAACGGTGTCAATTTTTGCGTGAAATGACTGTAGTAACTCTTAGCATATATATTCTCCGCCTTAAAAAAAATGATTTTTTTTAAATAGAGAAAAAAAGTTTTGAAAATAGTTTTTTTCAAAAATCCGAAAATAAATTTCGAAAAATAAAAACTATTTTAAAACTTTATTTCTTTAAATAATCGTTTTCCAAAAACTAGTTTTCTTATCAAAAAAATGTTTTCAAAACTTTTGTATTTGCCCCAAAAAAAAAAAAAAACTTTTTTCAAAATTAGTTTTTTTTTTTCCCACAAATTACTATTTTCAAGAAAAAAAAATTAAAAGTGGTTTTTATTAATTATCTATACTTTTTGTTTAAAGTAGCTTTTAAAAAATAAAAAAAAAGTTTTTTTTAACTCTGTTTTTTGGAAAAGCGATTTTTTTAGGATGGCGAATATATACTAAGGGTACTACGGTCATTTCACCCAAAAAGTTAATACCGTTAGCCTTAAAGTAACGACAAGGGGAAATCTGTCAATTAGTTTGAAAAGCAAGGGAGGCATTGGAATTTCAGAAAATGTAGGGGAAGTCTCTGTATTTGTCAAAAACCATAGGGGGAGATAAGTAAAATGTACCCATATATTTTTATGCATGAACTGCGCGAGAGAGGGGAGAGAGAGAACCTGTTAGTGGTGGTCACCAGTCATTAGGGTGGTCGGTCAGTGTGGTGAGTCAAAGGGGAGGGAGGGAGGGGATTTCAAACTTTGGAAAACAAAAAATATAGTTTAAAAAAACTAGCTTTTTATTCGAAAAAAAAAATGTTTTTGAACTTTTGGTATTTCAAAAAACTGTTTTAAAAACTTTTTGAAAATTTGTTTTTTTTTCCTGCAAATAACTATTTTTAACCCAAAAAATATGAATAGTAGTTTTTTTTAAAAAAAAAATTATCTTCGAAACTTTTTATTGAAAAGCTGTTTTAAAAATAAAAAAAATCGTTTAATTTTTTTGAATTTTTTTTTAACTCTATATTTTTAGAAAAATGATTTTTTATAGTGGAGAATATATACTAAGGGTACTACGGTCAATTTATTCAAAAAGTTAACACTGTTAGCATCAAAGTAACAATAGGGGGAATATGGCAATTAGTTTGAAAAGCACGGAAGGCCAGTGCAATTTCACAAAGCATAGAGGAGGTCTCTATATTTGTCAGAAATCTCAGGGGAGGTAAGTGAAATTTACCCACACATATACCTACAAGAAGTGCTGGAGAGAGGCCGAGAGGGTACCTGTTGGTGGTGGTCGCTAGTCATTGGGGTGGTCAGTCAGTGGTGAGTCCAAGGGAATTTTTTGGAACTTCAAGGATGGAAATTTGCCACCTCTTCTGAGTTGTATGTAGCAATTAGGTCGTATATAGTATAAAAAATAAAATAAAATAAAATAAAAGGCTGCAAATAGAACCAGCGATGGAGATATTATTCAATGCCCCTGGGGCATAGTTAAGAACAAACCTAGACCGCGCAAATGTGGGAAGATCACTCCTAAGTGTGTAGACCTTACTCAAATGTGTAGTGCAAGTTCGAGCTCAACCATGTAGGGGCGGCTCCACATTCACCCATGGGTGGTCACTAGAACACTTTCCAAAAAAAAAAAAATTTGTTTAGAATACATGTAACTTTTTGTAGCTTTATTTAAGTTTTGTCTTTTATGAACACCCAAGCTAAAAATATTTGAACTCCTAACCCAAAAATGTTTGAACAACTAACTCCAAAAAAATCATCCCACAAGCCAATTAAAAGCCATAAGTGGCTCCATAGCTTCCCATAGATAGTCAATTGAACAAGCTAAACTCTTTTATATTTATATTACATGATATAATTTTATCTCGGGTTTGTTTGAACACTTAATAGTTTTATACTATAAACATCCATCAATCCAAGAAATTCACAATTGGATACCTACGAACCTATTCACTAAACAATTTCCTACAATAAAAATCAATGTGTTTATCTGCCGGTTTAATTTTGCTTGGCCTAAAATAGAATTCCCTGAGAACATACAATTCTGATGTATGTCTTACGTATTTTTTTATTATTCAAACTATTGTATAAAAAATTGTAGTTATGGCTAGTTAATAAAGCTAGTAGAGTTAAGGTCATTTTTTAATACATTGTTCAAAATCTCTGGAGCTGCCAGTGCAACCATGTTCTAGATGGACCAGAAGCATGGAAAAACTATTCGGCATGCCCAAGTCTATCTTCTATCTACTATATATAAAGAGGCAGTGAGGCCAATCTTTTCGTCCGGCCATTTCGTCCTTGGTGAAGTTACCCATTCACCCCTGCTCTTCCATTAATTTCCCATGGCTGAAGTGGTAGAATCACAACTTGGTTTCAACCTTTTTTGGCTGAAGTGGTATAACCTTCTATGGCCAGCTGTCATAATATCTTCCATGCATGCATTTGAGGTAATATGGCAAGTTAATCATGCAAATATCTACAAATAGAGGCTTGACTTCACATTTTTTTATAACTTGATGTCTAGATCAGCTTGTCCGTAACTCGACTAATTACGGTACCTTGGAGGTAACAACTAGGCGTAACCCCCAGTTGCCCGAAGATTTTGCTGGCAAGGGTAATTGAACCTGTGAGACTTAAGGTGATAGCAAACTCCTAAGTCGCAAGCAAGACCACTTTAACAATCCTTTGGGGTTATCTTGACTTCACTATTCAAAGGAGAAAAGTCTAACTCTTGATTTCAAGGTTAAAAAAAAAAAAATCTAATTAATTGTCACATCACAAAATGATATCCACACTCTCTTTTTTGTCATTTACTAAAAAAATTTACACATAAAAATTTACTAAAAGAAAAAAAAAAAAAAAAAAAAAAAAAAAAAAGTGGGTGTGTATCAGTTTGAGAGTGTGAAAACCATTCCCCATGGCACACACACATAAGAAAAATTATTGGGTGGTCATGGGGCACAGCCACATAGTGTCCTAACATTCTTCTTCTTGTGGAGCTCAATACTAAGTAAGTGCATCAACCCACAACCATGTGTGGTGAATAAGAGGGTTGGGACACCACTAAGAACATAATTAATTAATTCTTTTGCTTGCTAAGAATGATTTGAGTGATGCTCTTGAAATCTTATAATAATAAGAATATTTTTCTGTTTGTGTTATTTAAGCAATGCTTTAGAAATTTCAAATGGTTATACTTGTAGGTTTTTTTTCCCCTCGTGAAAATGCATAAAATGCTTCATTTTTTTTTTTTTTAATTTCACTCTATGCCCCCAAATTTAGGGCTAGCCGGTCTGAGTTGTGTTTGCATGCTATGGAGTATGTTTTATACTTTAAGGTCCGATTTATGGATGATACATTGATACTAATTACATTAGATGGTGGCTAATTAATCTTTCCAACATCAAACCAACCACAATGGAATGAAATGGTATCTTATACATGATCTCAATTTTGGTTTTAGACCTCAAATTGAATCTAAATGTATTTTTTTTCCTCTTATTTTCTAGATTTGACTCCTCAATGTAGTCAATTCTCATATAATGAAGCCTATAGAATTTTAAGTTAATTTTATGGGTAGTGATAATGCCAAAATTGTTTTTGATTGTGCCAAAACTCCAATGTTTAAAAGGCATGTACATTGCACAAAAGTACAAACATTTTATGCATTGGAGTTTTGGCACAATCAAAAACAGTTTTGGCATTAACATTTGCCTAATTTATTCCCTTTTCTTGCATTCATTTGGTGAGTTTCGTTGTTAATTTGTATTACTACCTTTAATTTTGTATCCTGCTTCTTTTCTCTTTACCTCTGATTTTGGGTTTTTGGATGCCTCTCGTGCTTTATTTGAACAATAAAAATGTAATAAATAGAATTATGGAAATTTTGTTTTGACATATCCGAGCTTAATTACTTTGAAATTATCCAATTTAGTAAAGGAGTATTATTAGTTATGTATGGGCAAGTTGTTATTTTCCGTGGGCAAGTTGTCATTTTTCGCGGGCCTTGCCCGCAGGCCTTTTGCTAGTATTCAAGTTAAAAGTGAGAATGACTAGTCACTTGAGCATGTAAAAGTCGAAACTTGATGGGTAATTTATGGGACAAGATTGCTCCTTTCAAACTTTAAGCCTAATTTGGATGCCCGTAATTTTTATAGGAGTAGGAATTTGATTGTCAGGAATAAAATTCCTAGTAATTTAATCTAAGATTCTCGCGGGGAGTGGGAGGGATCAGATTCCTCCTCTATTCAAGAATGTGATTCATCCTGAATTGGAATATCAATAATCAACATTCTCATTCCCACTCTTCCCAAACATAGGAATGTTAGAGCTCCGGTATTGCATTCCATTCTCCCCTAAAATACTGTAATCCAAACACAACCTGAAGGTACAACAATCATGTGATCACCTTTCGTAGACCCGGGGCTCTAGTGCCAAGAAATGGGCACCGTTTTGAGCCTCGAAACGTGATCCAAATCAAAGTCATACAAACGAGAAATTTTGCAGTGCCGGGTGAATATTGCCCACGTGGTACCCACTTGACAATCTCAGCCATCCAAAGCGTGATCCGACGGTCCGGAAGAGGAGAGAGAGTGGCCAGGTGAGAGGAGAGAGAGACAATACATCTGGACCGTCCAAAACACTTTTGGATGGCCGAGATCATGCTCGGCATGGAAGGGTGGTACCCATTCGGTACCCAAAAAATTACCATACAGACACTCTTGCCGCTTGAACATGTGCCGGCACCGTATACACGTCCCCGAGTCAAGGTAACAGAGACTACAACAAAATCAAGTAATGAAAACACATTGCCAACACATAAACCTGTCCCTCTCATTTGCTAAATCGAATCACAATTTTTAGGTCTTTTGTGACTGGTGAGTGGAGAATAATCAGGCAAAAGCTAGGAGATGAATGAATAACCATGGCATGAAAGATGCGATCTGACTAAGCCAAAAAAGAAAAAGAAGCATCACAATAACGATTGTGACGAGTGCTTTTCACAGACAGTGGTCCTCGGCGTGTCTTTCTGTCCATCTTTCCGCAATTATTCCGGCAAAAAGGTCTAAATACAGAAGAGTTCAGCCATTATGCACCCTTTATTCCTTCGCCACCAACGCGCTAAGGAGGGGCGGGGGGAAGAAGAGTTCATACCAGGGGCCTAGGGCTATAAATGAACTAAGCCATTCGCGAACTATTCGAGACTCAACTCGGTAAAGGCTTGTTGGAGTTCGGTTCGAATACTAAACGAACTGAACCTGAACCTCAATTTTAGGCTCGTTTAATAAACAAGCCGAACCTGAACTTGACAATATTCGGCTCGATTAGGCTTGCAAACTTGGAATATATATATTAATATGTCATAAGAATTTCATATATAACCTTGAACATGTATAAACTTTCATATACATAATGAAAATTTTATAATTTGTACATGTATGAACTTAAAAAAATTATTATAAACTTAAATTTTAACTAATTTTCTATATGTATAGACTTCTTTATGAACAAAAGAAAAAATTTATTTGAAGTTCTAGACTTTTATGAGAGCATATGTATCTAATATTTTTCATTCGTTAAGGCTCGTGAACAAGTTCGAGTTCAATCCAAACCTCAGCAAGCTCAGCTCGAGTTTGGCTCGTCAAATTTTCATTGAGTTCGAGCTCAGCTCAAGTTCGTTTATAAACTTAATGAACGAACCTAAACATTCTAAAGCTCGGCTCGTTTATAGCCCTAGGCGGAACTATTAGGGGCCCATAGCCACCCCCGGTCTCAACCTCCCACCGAAACATGTATTTTACAAGCAATTATGTATGATTAATCTTCAAACATGTGTACTTTTTGAGTATAAATTCACCTTCATTCCAAAAGAAAAATTGTCCAATCTACAAAACGAGAACTAAAATAAACACATTTTGGTTCAAAAAATTCCTTAACTTTTCTCCGGTAAGATACTAAATATCAACAAATTCTTTCAATTTTTTGAAAGTTAATGAAATTAAAAACATATCCTTTATTATTTTTCGGTTCACCGGATCGAACATTTTTTTTGGAACTATGGCAATATATTGATCATTTTAGGTGCCACCGCCAAGTTCAAATCCGGTTCCGCCACTGAGTTCTACATCAAGATTGAGCAATCGTCGTCTATCTGCTGTGGAGTTGGCAAAAAACTGTGGTCACCCCCCTCCTTTGTGAGAAGAAACAAAAGGCGTGCGTGTGTGGGGTGTAGAAATGGGGTGGGATCAGACTCATCAGTGCATGATTGTGGGTCTTTTTCTCCTTCACTGGACAAACAAAAATATTCTCTCTTTTCTATCACCTCACATACTGATAAGAATCCCACGACGGACAAGATAAACCCTAGTCATACTGTCAAGCATGTTTCCTAAAACATTGTCTTCAGATCATACTATGGCTCAAACTAGACATTCTACAGAGCGTCGGGAACCCCTACGGTCACACCCAAGGAGAGTTGCTACGTTGGTCGCCCCTTCCCACCCTTTCACCGATTTTCCAGTCCAAAATCAAAGATTCTTACTTCATGTTGCATCCTTAACGTTGACAGGGAACGGTAGCGTAGCTAGTAACTACAAAAGCGTGCAACAAGTTATTGACAATTGATTGAGGAAGGTAACATTGCTAGAAACAGAACGGCGAGCACATATTGCACAAGTAACAGTTCACTAAACAGACAAAGTGGGGATCGTACTTGAGACTAAATTAACGATCACATCGCTTCAAGAAAAAGATGGTTGTCCAATAGTCTGTACGAAATCTAACTAACAAAGAGTGAAAGTAGTATATGTGATATGTCCTACCAGCAATTACATTTGTCCTTAAAAACACACTGAATTTGAAAAAACACGGTTCCAGTAAACATGAAGGAAAGTAAGAATGGGACCTATCTGGAAAGCGAGATGTAAGCATTAACAGCATCAAAAAATGTGGGCCTCTCTGATCATTTTCCTCTTTCCCCGCAGCAAGAATGTGCTATCGGTACAATCTGAAAACCATTGGGAAACGATAAATCATCCAAAAGAAAACTCAAGTCACTTTCTCAATAACCTTTCACATAAGATATTTCGCAGCATCGATTCTGTTCATCTCCTCAGGAATCCCATTGCTTGGTAGACATTATTGAGAGTAACATCCGCTACATCTGTGGCTTTAGTGGCACCCTCTGCCAAAACTCTATCCAAATACTCAGTATCAGCCATAATTTCCGCGTAGCGAACCTGCAAAAGTTATGAAGTCCTAAATTGATGATTGGAATACTAGTCACACCACAATCAGTACCCAAAAAAATATCAGCGCCAACTACCAAAATCTTAAACTCATGCCACTGCACATTACTTCAAAAGTCAACATTTAAAGTGGCAAACTAGGCATTAATAAAATTAAAAAAATAGGACAAGTGAACGCAAAACCTAATGTACTTTAATACGGCCTTGCTAGTATGTGAAGTTAGAAGCTCAGCAATTATATACATATAGATAGCAAATGTTCATAAAGAAAATTGATGCCCAACTCAAAAGTATACGGTGGGCATGTAAATCTATAACAAGCAAATACAAGTAGATCAAAATACAATTACATATGGTGAAGACGCATATCCCTCCCGGTTCAAACTGAAACAATAAGAGTTGAGCAACAGGGGGAAAACCATGTGCGGGGCAAAGTTTACACATGCAAAGACAAGCCCTTTCAAAATTCATCAAAGTCATTGTTCATTCATTCTTGAACTCAGACCTATGTTACACAGACGCAGGTATACTTTGCAGGATGAACCAAATTTCCAAGGAATGCAGGATCAACCAAAATTCTACATAGCCACCACTAATTTAATTTCAAATATCAACGGGAATTTAGACTACATTGGACAAGTTCTTAAACGTAGCTTTTAGTTCCAATACTCCCCCATCTCAACTGAGGATAGTGATGGGAAAAAACACACTGTTGTGCAACTCACTTCACTTTGTTGGATTAATCTTCCAAAAAAAAAAATCCTTAACAGAGCTGAAAAATTATCGTTTTTTTTTATTGCCAAAATAGCAACAAATATAGTATTGTTTCCTTTTCATTTTTGGGGGGCTTTAGAAGGAAAATAGTTCATACAAACTAGAAATTAGGGAAAGAGTTAACCCTACGGAATCTAATCATCAAACACAGAACGCCAAACTTTAGGGAAAAAAAAGAAGAAGAAGAAGAAGAAATGCCTGAATGCTTTGTGTGTATAGTAATCGTAATATGTTATACGTAAGGAGCAAAAAACTTAAGTAAAAGAATCACTTCTCTGACTTTTTCATAGGGAACATCCACTTCGGGCCAAGAATTAACCGAAGCATGACACTTAAAGGAGATGTATACTAAACTGTAGATTAAATCCTATTTGCCTAAAGGTAAGAGTCATAACTCATGAGCAACTTCTTGCTAATGCTCAACGAAAGCAGAATAGAGTTTCCCACATAATTTGTTCAAACCAACAACCAAAAGAACAAAAATCAAAATAAATAAATAAATCTGTGGTTGGTTTTAACTTTCGATTTTAATTGTATTCTTACCCCTGTTTTAACTAGTCGCTTCAACGTTTAGCTATTGTAATCCAACATCTTCTAAAGCAAACCGTAGAGTTATCAAGCTGAAATTGCAGCTTCTGACTCAATTTCAGTCTGTGTTAGTTTAGTGCACTGAGAGCATCTCCAATGGGCTCTCTAAAAATGTGTGCTAAAATGTGTAGTAACTTGTAACATCTATCGAAAGTGGGACAAATTTATGTGTATTACGGATGTGTTAGTTTAGAGATGCAACAAGTACCACAAGGGTGTAATCACATAGCGTGCTAACGTAAATTAGATGCATTAGAATATACATATTCTTATCTATATTTACCATATAATAATAGTCTTTTGTCTCTCCTCTCCCGTCTCTCTCTCTTTCTCTCTCATCGATCTCACTTTTCAAGTGTGTTAATGATACAAGGTTTCAAGTTTGGGTTTAGGATTGTGAAAGTGGTGGGACCTTTAAGTTGGTGTTTGTTTTGTTTTTGATGTTTGGGATTGATAATCCTTTGGGATTGTGAAACCCAACAATTCATGGAATTCACCAACCCAAGGGGGGGTTGGTATTGTGAAACCTATACCAAGGGATTGAGTGTATAAAGACACTTATGACCTCTACCTTTTTATCAATTGTCACAATTATCCTCTTGCAAGTATAAAACCTAAAAAACCGAACACATACGTGCAAGTATAATTGTCACAATTATCCAACTTTTGTTTCCCAGCTTTCCTCTTGCGAGTAGGAGTATAAATTTTTCCCAGCTTTCATATATTTTTTTCTTTTTTCTGGATATATGATTTTCACGTTCATCACACCATCATTCGAAATCTAAAACCAAAACATTATTCTTCATATGAAATCTGGAAGAAAAAAAATTGACTGAAAAACGTGCCATTGAAAACTGCCTTTTTTATTCTTTATTTGTTTTTACGGTTCAAATAAATATGGACTTGACTTTTGCCCAGAATGTACCATTGGGAAAAAAAAATATTGTTCTCCATTTGATATGTGAATAAAAAATTGACCCAAAAAAAAATGCTTCCATATGAATATGAAATACGGTAAAATGGTTCTTGAATTTGGTCCAGTGGCATTTCATGGTTTTTCTGGTGATAAAAAATGGTGTTTCCATGGTAGGGTAGAATTGGAAACAAATTATTTTTATCCAATCCTATTCTAAGAAAAACAAACATGTTATTAGTAATCCCATGATCTAATCCTGTGCAAAACAAACATGAGGGAAGGATTTATCTCCTCATTAATAATCCCATCACATTATCAATCCCAATCCCAATCCCAATCCCAATCCCAATCCCAATCCCACCTCATTACCAATCCCTCCAAAATGAAACCTCATATCAAACGGGGCTAGTGATTACTCAAACTTGGCAGCACACACCTAAACTAGCACAGTCTAGTACACAAGATAGCACCAGCATAGTAACAGTTAAACCATACATTTGTTTGTTAGTCCTTAGCACACACCCTGATACACTAGATACCACTCCCATTGTGGATGCCCCCAAGTAGCCAAACATAAATTCCCAAAACGTTGTGGTCCATGCCACAAAAGATCATAAAGAATTGACTCTCTGTAGTCCATAATAACCTAAAAACACAGGAATGAACCTCAAATGCTTAAAAAATAAGAGAGTAATACAAGGCATTGGCCACTGATAGAAAGAAAAATAAGCTAATACGAGCACAACTATAAACTACTGTTGCCCTCTAAACCTAATAATTCAAGCAACAAATTTAAAGGAAAAACCTGGATAGGATGTAGATGATCAATCAAAGCATCTGTAAGAACATTCTTGAAGGTACCCCAGTTCATATCTTGGCATTCTTGTACAACTTCCTGTAATGGAGAAATGCTCAGAAAATTTCCACATGGAGCATGCTAAGCTAACAGAAACAATAATATCTAGCTGATGAGTTGTCAAATGATGGTCAATACAAACAAAAAGAAACAAGTAGCCAAAATATAGTACCAGCACCTAGGATGAAAAGGCGATGCAATTGAAATTCTTGTCTAAACACACAACCTTCTGAAAAAAAAATTATGTTCCCCTGTTGTTTAGCTTCTTTTGTCACGAGAAACCCCTCCAAGGTAATGGAGACAGGCAATCACAACCTTAACTGACAAAAAACTATGCGCACTTCTTGTGAAGAGGAACCATTCCAAGCCAGGCCTACTTGGGACTCGACCCAACAGCATAAATCCCAGATCCCTGCAACGGTGCAACCACCCCACAATTCACAGCTATCGAGTAAGCCAAGCTGAGCACGAATCGAACACAAGACTTCTGTCTCACAAGGTTTATCCCAGCGACCACCTTAAACCGCTGACATCTGTTATATTCCATGCCCACACCCACACGCCCAACCATTTTTACGAGGAACTTTGTGAACCAACAAAATACTTAGTGTGGTTCTTCATTATTCAGACTAATCCTGAACTTACAATGTCTAAATGAATTTACATCCAATGATAACAGTAAAGCATGTACAAATTCAGATGCATGCATATCGGACCATAATAACTAGCATTAAAGCATGGCCTGTGGTAATAAAACTTGTTGATGCAAATACAGGTACCTGTTTTGTCTTGCCTGTCATGAGCTGATATATTGACAGGAGATTGTTGGATTCAGGTCTGTCGGGATTGTCAAATTCTATGCTGCATAATTAACCAAGGGGACTATAAGAGACAGGAGTTTATCACAATTCATGGAAACATTTCATTTCAAAAGATCTACAATAAATGCCAACCCAGCACCACAAAATTTCTGGGAAAGAAAATTAGAACGCAGACTAACAAGAAAGAAACCAACTACTCAATGAAAAAAGTAGTAAAAGTACTTACCCTGAAAATGAGTCAGTCTTGCAACGTTTTATCTTGTTTGCTATTACCTACAAAACAGACAACCAAACGCAGATCATACAACAAGAAATCATAATGGTAGCAAATACAAAACTGGAGAGGTTAGAGAACTTCGTCGCATAGGTAAGAAAAATTATGTTGCACGAATTACAGGCTAATGACATAAGGCAAGCTCTTGGACTGTTTTCAACCAAAGGAATGCGAGGTATACCTCAGTCAGTCTCATGAAGTTCGTACTATTCACTACTAACTAAAAACGGGAAAAATATAACACTTGCAAACAAAACAGAAACTGCTTGGATACCTATGGGCAATGGTATTTCATTTCATTTCAATGGACCTAAGGAATGTCTAATTTTATTCCAGTAATCTCATGCAGGTTCTAGCTCAGTATAAGGTACTTCACTCCGAGTTGAATTGGACCCCGGCTTGACGACACTGTTGCCCCTCCTCTCCAGCGAGGAGTGGGTTTACTATATAAGATGCCCCTACCTACACTGCTACTGAAAGGAGTTATCCCTCTGTACACTCATTGAAAATATAGAACAATAATGGGTCAGTTTCAGATTATGTTCCTAGGTATCATTTATTCGATAACAGCCTTTCGCTGCAAAAGATGGCTTGGTGGATTCTAGGAGCTGCCTGGTCTTTACCAGTAAGTGCAAAAATCTCAGTGGCACCAAGCAGATAAAGTTGGTTATGGCTTGTTTGAAGTGTTACATCTAGTAAAGAGAGATGGCACAGCCGCATAACTACTCAGGCCAAGAGTCACTGACTTCACTATTCCATTGTGCAAATTAGAATTTTTGGTTCTGCTTACACCCGATAGAATCCATAACAAACTTTATCTGCTACATGGTAATTCAAAAGAGTAGCTGTCTCAGTACTTACCGTGCCCCACAAAGAAATGGAGAGAGAGAGAGAGAGAGAGAGAGAGAGAATTTTATGACTCCAAAGTCATTCAGAGCAGTTACTGTCTCATTTATTAAGAGAGGGAGTTTCCTAGGAGACTGAATTACATTAGGCTTCTTCTGCATATTGGCAGCACTTTGATACCAGAACTTAATGGGTTTTATCCCAAAAACATTAGCAGTTGACAGACAATTTGTATCAATTAACCATAAGGCTGAAATCAAATATGACTAGTTGCAATTCAACTGTTGGTGGACAAATCCAGCACAGGGATGGACAAAGTCATGCCACACATCTGAGGGTAATATTGACGAATTCAGCAAACATAAGGAGCATATCATTGTCCACCAATTACTTCACATCCTGCATTGATACAGCATACCTATAGCATCTAAATCAGAATTCGGCAGTCATGCTCAATTAATACGCAATAATGTTGCAAAAAAACAGAAGGTTCAACAGATGCTTCAGCAAGCAGAAGCAAATTAAGTCAATAAGTAAAAAACTCACATCCTTTGGATCAAGCAAATTAATTCGAGATTGGTCGGAAGGTGCAGATTTGGACATCTACAAACAAAACCAACAATAAGTGGGTCAAAAAAAAAAAAAAAGTCTGGTACAACAATACATTCAGATATCACCAAAATATGTTCGGGTATCATCTCAAAGCTGACAGAAATGGAGTGGACAAGGAAAGAAAGAAAAGAGTATTTCTTAAATGGAAAATAAACTACCCTCCAGAGGAACCAAATTCCAAAGAATATTTCCAGATCTTATACGGATATGAGTCTAACTCTAAAACCCCTCACAGGTAGAAAAGTTGGTTCTAGAATTGATTGTCCCAAGTAACCAAGGAACGAACAAGAAAAGGGTTCACTTGCATAAGACGAAGCCATTGTAACAACCCAAGAGTATCTTGAAAGGCAGGAGTGGCTCAGAATATAGTGCTGATATGTTTCTCATACATATTGATACAGCCTAAGAGAATAGAGATTCTTTGCAGGATGCTAGCTCCTTTTGAATAAGAGAATAAAATATTAGCTGACCAAATAATCGATATTTCATGAGCCAATTAGACTTTAAGGTAGTAAGTAGAAAAATATAGATGGTATCCATTAATAAGGAGTTCGTTCTTGACATTCACTCTCAATAATTCAGATGTCATTCATTCTAGAAATCTATAATTCCATCACATTCTACAGAGAAGGCAATGACAATCATGCTGATCTTGGAGTGCACACCCATTGACCGATTTTTAGGAAGGTCACTGTGACCGCCTACATACATGACATATTTCTATATATAGTTGTTCAATTATTAATTCTTGCCGTGTCCCCTGCCTTTTTTTAGAATTCCCGTGTCCCGTGTCTGCATCCATCTCAGTGTCTATATCCTTGTCGGTGTCCGTGCTACATAGTGCTGAAAACTGGTTATAGCAACACAATTGGGAGTGAAAATATCTAAAAAAATCTAACATAAGTAAGCCAAAGGTGATCAAGATGGTTCAGCACTGAATTCCGATTTTTAGTTTTTACATTCTTAATTAGGAATGCAACCATTTGTGAGCACACCTCTCTACAATGTCGACAACCTGAGGAGCCCATGGACAAACCAAATAACAGATTAATGAGGGCAAAGGAACAATGTTTGAACATTTGTACGTACAGGAAAACCTATTTATCAACTCAAATTACTGCCAATCTCAAGAAAAATGTTATTAAGACCTTGATTTCTGTCAAGGTTATAAAATGTGAACTACAAATATTCTATGATTCTATTAGTACTAAAATGCTGGGAAAACAAATTTTGTGTTTATCATTAATAAGTAGTAAAGACAAAAATGAAAAATTTTGAAATCTACAAATCTCAAACCTTTGCAAGACCGTCAGTGAGGGACATCACACGTGCTCCAGCAGGAGGAATAAGGGGCTCAGGAACCTACACAAGCAAACTTATTTCAGTCAAACGGGTACATGTTATGAAATTTAATAAGCTAGTAAAAATTAAAGGTATCGATTCAGATATCAATGAACAGAATTCACCTTAAAAATTGAACCACCTCGCCTGCAAAAAAATGAAACAAAAAAATCAACTCTCTAATCCAAAAATTACTAAATAATAACTAAATGACAACAATAGTGTTCAGAATAGTGAGTAACGGATATTGAACAATATGCTTCTACCCTCCCAACTTCTTCCACTTCCTTCCACCATATAAATAATTAACACGCTCAGCCAGCTCTCGAGTCAACTCTAAATGTTGCTTCTGATCCTCACCAACAGGCACAAAGTCAGACTGCAGAGGAATGCTGCAATTTATAAGAATCAAGCATATTCAGGGTAATGATCATCAAAAGTGAAGCCAATTAGGCATACATATAAGAGCTGAAGAATGCAGGCATACATGTAAGAGCTGAAGAATGCAATTAAATCTTCAACAAGTACAAGCATATACTAATCCAGCATATTAATCTTCTTTGCAAGCCGAAGAATAAAATGGACATAGTGACATTCATAAAAGCCCTAAAAATGTAAAGTTGCATGGATAGAAAACCACCTGATACAAAAGAATATCGGCAGCCATAAGGACTGGATAAGTAAGAAGAGCAACCCCAACATTTTCATCACCCTAAAAACCAAAAGAAAATAATCAAATTTGATGAATTTAAGAAATATCTTGTGAGAAAAAGCACAAGGAGAATAGCAACATGAAGTGAGCACATAATGAAAACAATCAAAAGCAGGTTGTGATCGTGAAACTGCTAATTATCAACATTTGTATTGAAAACTAGTACTTTCTTCACTATTTTTGGAAGGTTACAGAGAACAAGATAAAAGAAGGAAGAATCTCTGAAAAATAGTTTAGGTGTTTGGACCTAGTGCATGATCCATTGCACCTAACAATATTCCCTCTTACTGGGGTGAACCTATGAAGAACTACAAATAATATCTGCTTTCACTTAATTTCTCCTCTTTCCACATGCAGAACCTAACATGGAAAAAGAAGAGAAATTTTGAATTTATGGTCTTTTCCCAAGAAAAGAAGGGAGAATTGATGAATTCCCCCTCCATTATAGCAAAGTTATCCTTTATCACTGTTGGCGCATGTACCATATTGCCCAATTATGTGTGCAAATAAAAATAAGTGTAATTGGTAACCATCAAATGAGTAATGAAATCATTCTATTCAGATGGATTATCTTGTTCACAAACATTTAAAACTTAGTGATACTTAACAGAAAATCACAATGAAAAGTTGATTAAATGGACCTTTTATTTCTCCAGCATACAGTGCAAATTTAGCAAGTCTCATTCTAGAAAAGAAGCTTATCATTCAACACATGCAGCAGTTATATGATTAAAAAAAGAAAGAACCAGTCAGACAAGAGATGATTTTGATCGTCTTGTGTTTGCAAGTACAAGGACACTGAATCTCTTAATGATGACAATGTGGAGATAAAGCTGCATACGGCGAAAACGCACCGCCTTGCGGGATTTCTCTTTAAACTGAATCATTCGGTTTAGCCAACCAATTGGGGTAGCAGAACTAAGTAGCCACATCAGTTCAGCATGAGCACGAACATGAGACTGCACAAAGATACACGCCTGTGCAAACGAAACGAGTTAGTACAGCATGTTTGGTGTCATTCTCAAACAAAGTTTTTTGTTCTTGAAACCTTTCGCGAAAATGGACACTGTAATGGAAACTTTTTCAGCAAACTAATTGGATCCAGCAAACTTCACTGGAAACACCAATTTCTCGGGGATTGTTTTTGTATTTTGAATTGTTTTCTGTATTTTCAGTGCTGTTTTCGAACACAAACTTTAACAGTAAGAAAACATGTATGTTCTTGAAGTTTTCA
Organism: Vaccinium darrowii; assembly: GCA_020921065.1. Classification (NCBI taxonomy): domain Eukaryota; kingdom Viridiplantae; phylum Streptophyta; class Magnoliopsida; order Ericales; family Ericaceae; genus Vaccinium; species Vaccinium darrowii. Next base: position 29,502,836 of record CM037160.1, read on the forward strand.
TTGTTTAAACACTGAAAACAACAAAATAAATGCAATTAGATGTGTTTATAAAAAGAGGTACTACCCAGTCACAGTAAGGTATAGAGTGTATAGCATCATTTCAGGTTCCCAATCAAATGTAATAGAAGACAAACAAGAGAACCAAACCATGGAAGTGTCAACACCGCATGCGATATAAAGAGCAGCTGTTTCTCTTGTTACTCTAGCTAATTCTTGTGAATCATAAGGCAGAGTTATCTGTAAAGGAAATATAACATGATCTTAGGGTTAGCGAAAAGAGAAAACTACGAATACGAAAATCATGATCTCAAATGCAACTAGAAAACAAATTTTCCTCGGTCGATATTTTTATCATCGCAAAGAAGATAAGGTTCCAAGCAAGATAGTCAAGACTCAAAAGTCAAAAGTATATGCAATGGACAAAGCATCCTAAGCAAAAGCCACAAAGACATATTAAAGCACAGCAGGATACACAACAACAACAACAATAACATAACCCATTTAGTCCCCAATAATTGGGGGTATGGGCGGGGGATGGATAGGAGACAGACCTAACCTTTGGCAATAAATGCACAAAGTGGCTGCTCCCAGAACACCACTGAAACAGATGGATTAGAGACAGACCTAACCTTTGGCAATAAATGCACAAAGTGGCTGCTCATAGAATACCACTGAAACAGTGGTCCCCCTATACCGTCACGTTTGCTGCGGAATCATGCCCTCAAATCACAGCTAAAAGGCATCAGAGAGGGCAGATCCAAGAATCATTTTGATTTATGTGCACATTACCATGCTTCTTTCATTCAGCATCCAGAGCATTGGCGTTGCACAATTAAAGCACAGCAGGATGTAAGAATGTATTTAAATTTACTGGTCTAGGCAAGTCTGCATGAAGCGACAGGATTTAAAATAAAAAATACAGTTGCACGTTCATATAAAACCGGTTGTGTGTAGGCTAATTTAAGTGGCACCACATGCAGCAAGTTAAAGTAAGATGCCAAATCACCAATAGGTTCAAAAAAGTACGAGGTAGAATAAAACATACCGCATGCAGGTCAACAATGAAGAAGAAAGTCTCATATGCGTTCTGCGAGAAGTACACCAAAGCATTAAAGGCATAAGGTTAGACTTTCAGAGATGATTAAAATAAACAAATTATAACTTAAAAAGAAATTGATTAGATCATGCCTCCACGGCAATGTCCCTTCAGATAAAGCATGAATTTGAATTTTCAGATTATGACGACAACCCCTTCTTTACTGATGCTATTCTTGACCAATAGGGGTAGTATTTCTTAAATCCAAAAGATTTTTCATATATGGCATGCTGGAGTAGGAACAGGGCATGACTAAATTAGTCAGTTAATACGAAGAAACAATATTTGAAGATATCATGCGAAAAGGAACTGTCTAAGCACTCATATATGATACACAACAGTACAGAACAGTCCATAAAACGACTGAAAAACAATTCAGGGCGCATCGAAATTACCATCTTCAGTCTCCTTTCATGCATGTTACATAAGAAGCAATCCCAATTCCCAATGTGAAATGGATTTTACAATGCATACAGAATTGACAAAAATGACTATAAACTGGGCGCATTGCCACATACACGTCTCAGAAACTTAACCCAAACCCTTCTATGGGATGGGAAGGTAGAAACTAAATCACCCTTCAGCTGAACAAAATAACCTCGATGTATAATGTTACGAGTAAGCCATTACCAAAAATGAACAAGTCAGTTGTTCAAATTGTGTTCCCACTCTTACTCACACTACTTTAAAGATGAAACTGTGTAGTAGTGTAGTTTTGACGATCCAAAGTTCAACTAACAGAATCATTATGGTAATGGTGCTTATTAATGATGTTAGAAACACTTGAAAGTGTTCCCCACTCCCAGTATGGAGGGGGGGAATGGGTTAGTTGAGGGTATTTAAGCTAAGGTCATGAGTAACAAAGTTGCTTGCTAAACTTCCAGTTCCCCATATCATTGCACTTCTACCAATAGGGGTTTTGGTGACACATGCACTCCTCAGCTTCATGAACTAGCACTGAGGTTTTCAAAAAGAAGAGTTTTCCAAGAGATTATTAGTCCATGACGCTTGCTCCTAAAAAATTCACAACTTCAGAAAAGGGAAGTTCCAAGAATAGTAACAAAATATAAGATTCTTACATCCCTAAAACAATTGTGCCGGTGTCAAGTTAGTAAAAACAAGCACACCGTAGGTTAAAAGTAGGGCTAACCTGAAGTAAGACCCAATTTCTTATGGCACCAAGATAATTGCCGAGGTGTATAGATCCTGTCGGCTGAACACCAGACACTATCCTCTTCCTGCTTGTAAAACAAATAAATAAACAACTAAATGTTGGAAGAAGCATCTAGGGGACAGAAATGCATGAACCTTGGAAACACATTAATAACGACCTTCTTCCATTGCAGAATCAAACTATGGGAAATAGTTAATAAGAACTGGGAACTAAACATTATTAAAGAAAGGAGACCATGCCGATGAAGGAAAAAAAAAAAACTCCTCCCAATTATTGTTCCTCTCATTCCTCATCCCAACCAAGCATATTTCATTCCCCCTCTGCTACTCAAGTGACTCTTTGCCCTTGATGAACTGTTCAGTGATTTGAGTATATTTGTACTGTTTCAATTGTGGCCAAAAGAGCTACATTTCCCATAGGCGTAAATGATCCAGCTTTATTAACTGGAAGGAGTAAATAGCAAAACACTTGGATTAAGTCCTGTAAGCAAATTATCCAATCTTAAACCATGATATAACAAGACTTTGAATACGAAACTTTCAAGACAGTGATTAATCACAATGACTGAACAATACTTGACAGAGCTGGAAGCTGCTGCAGGGAAAACCATGGCAGCTGGGCCAGCCACGATGTTTCTGTTGCCCAAGCCCAACCCAAAGTTTGGCTGCCCACTTATTATTAAGTCGTAAAAAAATAAAAAGACAAACAAGTCAAAAAAAAAAAAAACAAGTTACATTGTGCTTTTAACTTGAGTTACATCAAAAAGAAATCAAAATCAAAATGTAACCACGGTTATAGTACTTTATGATTAGCAAGATTCAATTCAAAAGGAAAAAAAAAACTTCTCCTTGCATTTTTGAAGCAAATTATTCAATCAAGCATCATACTAACTCATCCAAGAACTCATTTTCAATTCAGATCATAGCCAATCCACCTAATATCTGTTGTGACATGCTAGTGTGAAGGTAAGTTTTTATCAACTTCAATTTAGATTCCCACAACATGACTTTCCCAACGAGTTACTGACAATGCCTTTGGTGCTTATGTTCGAAGAACATCCCACTAATGTGTTGAACCTGAAAAGAAAAATATAAACTTTTTGCACATATGCCAAAAAAAATCTTGCTTTTACACAAGATTTTGCCATAACGCGTAGTACAAGGTTTAAGCTATGACATTCACATGGAATATAAAATGCTCTAGGATTTACATCAAATAGCCTATTTTGTACACCTTGATGTTTACCTTTCATATTTGAGACATCGTCATAACATTGCCCTATTGTTACAAAAAAAAAATTGTTGGGATCACAAAATATCTTTTTAGTTGCCCCAGCCGCCCAAGCCCGGGGACTTGCTGGGCTTACCCCTGGGCCAGCTGTGCGTGGCGGGTCGGAGACAAACAAAAAGACGGTAAACCGTCTTTTCCAAACATTTTTGGTCTTCAAACTTTTGGTCATAACTATGTCCTATTTAGATTATTCTATCAAGATTAATCCACAAAATTTATCCCTGAATCTAACATAACTTTAGAAAAATACAAACAAAAAGACAATTTACTTAATTGAAACCAATCCCACCCTAGATATTCAGTCCCTAATACAGAACATTGAATGGGGAACTATCAGACAGTGATTGCACAAAAACTGAAAATTACTTGACAGAGCTGGAATCCGCTGCAGTGGCCGTGGCAGGGTCAGATACCGAAAGGCTGCAATGGCATCGAGAACCAGCAACGCCCCCGTAAGGAATCGGAAGACGGCAACGGTGACTGGCTCCATATCTTCTCAAGAATCTACTCCCGTCTATTCTGGACGACCTGTGTCAGAATTTAACAACTCAATTGTGCTAATACGCCTATAAGCTTGTGATTCCAACAGAGAAGTTTATACAAAACAGCGTTCAAGTTTTCAACTTGACTACATTGTATAGGAAGAGAGAGAGAGAGAGAGAGAGAGAGTACAAGGTAGAAGAGGCGAAGCGAGGGGAAGCGGTGGAGAGAAAGAACTGAGAGAGAACTGAGCGGCTCATCTTCTTTTCTGGTTCTCTGCTTTGGGAGGATATTGCGATTTTGAGTGTAGAGACGACAGGAACACAAGACACAATCCTGGGCCCACAGAGCCCGCGTATAAGACTTCTGTACGTGAGGGTTATGTTTGAGGGTGTGCGGTTATCTTTGAGGGAGAAGAATTTGGGTACGGGAGCGTACCACGCGTAGCCTCTCGGTGGATCTAAAGCCGTCTACCATCGCAACCAACGGTTTAGATTAAAAATGTTGTTCAAATTTTGAAAAAAACAAAAAGTGCATTTCAATCCAAGTCGTCGGATGCATTTTTGGACGGCCCGGATGCACCGAACGGGAACCATGTCACCCATACTCTATTTGCACCCAAATTTCTTCTCAAAGGGTTGTGTTTGAATGATTTTGTTTCTAGAAGTTTTATTTTGTGTAGGAGTGTATGTCTTTCCTTGTGAATCTGTGTCAATGCTGCTCGCAGATGTGGGTATGGGTGTGTCCCTTATTTCTTAAGGTTTTTTTTAGTGCTCTAGGCTCAGGCCTTGTGGGCCTTGGGTGTGGGCCGACCATGGTCATTGTGAGGAGAAAATGGTGAGGAAAAATAGAGTGTGGGGGTGAGTGAAAAATATTATACAGAGCCATGGTGTTAGGAGGGTAGATTTTTTCATATCACATTGTAATCTCTATTTTTCCAAACATAGTGAATATCTCTCTCCCGTGGAGGTAGGCATTGAGGCCGAACCACGTAAAAATTGTGTATCGTTTGTGCATATTGTTGTTGTTTGGTTCGGGTTGGGCTTCCGTTGTGGTTGGAGGGGGTTTATTCTCAACAGAACATTGACATGTAGTGTTGGATATTTTGATTTGCTTTGCTGTGTGATCTATTACCGATTTGCTTTGTTGCGTGATCTATTGCTTCATCTACTTCGACAATTTATTTATTTGTTTTATTTTATTGTCAAACTGGTTGTATATATCTATGATTGGTGGCTTGGTTCTTCCAAAGCAGTGGAGCTCACTTAAAGCAGTGTACACAATAAAACCATCAAAAAATTTAGAGCTAACAAAATTCTGTGTTGTGGACGTGTATTAATGTTGTGTGAAATTTCAATATGAGTAGTAGTAGTTGCCTTCGTTTAGTACTTTGAAAACAAATGGTGCAACAGTGGAAGCGGCTTTGGAGGGGTGGGGTGGGTCCATGGATGGGGTGGATTTGGCGGCGGTGGCATTGAAGCAGGGGTGTTGGGTTATGGGGTGGAGCAACGATGATAGCAGTGGTGGTGGCTTAGGAGGTGTTGGGTTGGAGGCTGTTTAGGGGGTGGAGATTGCAAAGGTGGATCGGTGGCAGTGATCGTGGTGAGAGGTTGGTATGGTGGTGGTGATGGGTTTTTGGTACGATGGTGACGATGGTTTTTGGAGGGATTTTAGGGTGTTTCCGGTTAGGTCGTCATTTGACGAAGTTGACCTAGGGTCACTGATCGTGTCGTTTCCGTATCAAAAATAATTAATTAAACGAAACAATTACTACTACTCTAACGAATAGTGGCAAATATTCCGAGTATCGCTCCTCAGGGATTAAGAGGCTAAGTTGCAAAATTTCAATTGATTTCTAAATTAATCCAATAAAAAGAAGATGATGATTTTGTTTCCTAAAATTATGAAAACTAAATTAAACTTAAGCAATTAAAAAGTAAAAAGATTCGATGAGAGAAAAGTCTAGGGTTCGAATCCACTTGACCCTTTGTAACCTAGATTTATTACGATTGAGGATTTCTTATTCGGATTTACCGGATACCGTTAGGGTTCGCGGGCCCATGCGATATCTCCTAAAAATATTCGTGTATCATCAAGCGGCATAGATTATCTCCGCCTAGCACGAATCGTCTTACTAGTACGATCCGTCTCTATGGCACGGACCGTCTAATAGCACGACGCGTCTTACGATAGTATAATCTATCACAGTCAATTACCACGTATTCAATTAAAACCGTTGTGTGAAAAGTATTTGAAACCGCGCATGACAAATACACAATTTAATAGGAAAAGTTAAAACCAATTTCATAAAACTGAAATCATCTAATTCACACAACCAAGTCCGAATAATTAAATCCAACAAAAGTAATAAAATCTACGTTACTCGGAGTACAAGCTTCATCTACGCCCTAGAGTAGGGGTTTAGCCGGCCATCGGAGCGGTAAACATTGAAGTTTTGCCTTTGTTTTCAGTGACCATCAATTTCCAGTGCACGGCAGTGCAGCGTTTTGTTTCTCCAAAAGCCACTCTATGATATGTGATGTCTCTCGCCCCTCTCTCTATTTTCTGATCCGTGGTATATGTGTCCCCCTGACTTGTGGTCTGTCTTCTCCTTTTATAATACTCATATACGTAGTCTTCTGTCCTCTTTCCAAGCCCTAGCCGACCTCCACCATTCATTGTAATTAGGCTCCCATCATGGCATTAGGAAGCCCATTTCCCATGGGTCCAACTTTAGTCAAACTAGAGTAATATATATTACTATCTTATGGACCCACCAATACATGTATATCTTGGATTTCCTCACCAATTTACGTGGACATCAAGAGTAAAATTCAGAAGGCCTAATTTCGTGCTATGGTCCATCAATTTTATTTGCTCGCGGGCTTTGCTTCAACGCCAAGTTAAATTGGACTTTGCTTATTTTATTTTATCAAGGCCTCCAAATATCTGCAAAAACACATAAACAAAGCATTACACTCCAAGTAACAAATTAAATGGACTTAACAATAATAAATTAGGGGGCGCCAATGTAAACATGAATGCGCCTATCAGTCACCGCTAGTTTGATGCTCCGGCTTTTTTGGAATCTATTTTAATTTCAGCCTTGGTGTTTGGGGCCACCCTTGTTGTTAATGGTAGGTTGCGGCGGTGGTAACCGTGTTATGGTGCGATCCTTTATTGATGATGGCGGTGAGGCTGAGATTGATTAGGCCACTTATGTTTGGATTTTTTTGTTTGTTTTCTTTTCTTTTCCATCGACCTTTAGTTGATTTCTCCTTCCCTCCCCCCAACTTGATGTGCACATTGTCAAATTTCTTCAATAAAATTGTCGCCTTTTCAAAAAACAAAAAAACAAATGGTGTAACAAGCTCTGCAGATGACGTCATATAACATGTAGTGTACCACCTTCATGTTTACTTTGTCAAAAAAAATGTAGGCTTGATGTTTGCATTCTTATTTAAAGATGGGTCTTGGACAAAATAGCAACTCAAAAAATGCAGTCAAATTTTATTGTGTAATGCATCAAGCAATGGGCATGATCATCATGCGAAGCACATTGGCCCACACTTAGTATGTCTATATCTACCTGTATATAAAAGCACCACTAGGGCCAAATTGATGGCTTTCCAACTTAGCCAATTTGACCAATTTGAACTTTTATTTGGCTTGATTGGTTTGAACCTCCATCTTTTGGCCTAAAAGCACCACTGGAGCTAAATTGATGGCTTTCCAACTTAGCCAATTTGACCAATTCAAACCTTTACTTGGCTTGATTGGTTTAAACCTCTATGTTTTGGCCTCTCTTCCACTTAACAAGCACCCAATCATTCTCTCTCTCTCTCTCTAACTTTTCCTTAGCTAGGGTTTACTTCTTTTTTTTTTTTTTTTTTGTGGGGGGGGGGGGGGGGGGCTGCCGCCTACCCCTATCCACTCCCCCTGGTCTACCCCTATCCACTCCCCCCCATCCAGCCACCCCTTTTTCACCTCCAGGCCTCCTATTCACCCATCCAAGCGCTCTCATCCTCCACCCTCTTCCTCCATCCGTTTCCGCCTCCCACCGCTGCTCTCCTCCTCTTTAGCTCCAGATGGGTTCGATTTGTGAGATCATGGTTGTCACGCCCTCATTTTTATAAAAATAAAATAAAATAAAATAAAGGAATTCCTTACACTTAATAAGTCAAATAATAAAATATTTCCATAAATCCTCCCAAAGAGGTTTCCATTCAAAATGTACATCATTAATCCATTGGCAAATCAAGTATTTGGGCACCCTTGCCCCAAAGGTGAAATCAAATATTATCCCATAAGTTATTACATAAGTCCAAATTGTTAGAAGATTGAATAACCAAAAGTTACATTGTTATTTATCAAAATACAAAACTTGAGAAAAAAAAAAATATATATATATATATCTTCATCCATGCATAAGCTTCACACAATGCATCACTCCACAAGCATCCAATCTCATGCTCCATGTTGTGTACCTGGGAAAGATAGGGTGAGCTCACTAGCTCGTAGGGAAACCAAACTACAACCGCTAGGCATATAAATATGATGAGTGCACATGACATGAATTAACATGAGGAGATGATCAAGGAACATAACGGGGGCTAAGACAAGTAAGACGAGTCCAAGAAGTAACCACGTGTCCAAGTGACTTCAAAGTGTCCAGAAAGATTTCAAAGTGTCCCAAAATACCTATTAGTTCATTAAGTTTGTCAAAATCACTCACAAGTGTCATACGTGCCCAAAATCGTGTCCAAGTATTCAAGGTTGTCAAAATATCTTATGTACCTCAAAACATTTTCATTTCCAAGTACTCAACACCACCAAAGTTTCCATTTTCGTTTCACCAAGATCGCCCAAGTTATTCACACAAGTTCAAAATCAAATCCACAAGTCGAGTTTCGACAAAACATAACAAATAGCCCAAAATCTCATTTCTCATTTCTTTCATTGACGAAAAACATCACTATCATTAGTACTAGGGATTTAATCCCTCTGCCGGGTTCCGTAGGCCCCGCGTGCCTTTACTGGGTATTTTTAGGCCCCGCCTGCCTCTGCCGGGTTCCATAGGCCCCGCGCGCCTCTGCCGGGTTCCATAGGCCCCGCGTGCCTTTATCAAAAATTTTACCAAATGATGGCATTGGTGTAAAACACCTCATTATCACAAACATTTCATTAAAACTTTCATAACAAGTCCATTTCCCAAATTTCATTTCACCAAAGTGCCCTTTCTTTTGAAATGCCACAATTTTCGCCAAAAGGGGCGACCAATCCTATATGCCTTGTGTCCGATACGTATAACGAATTGTCCAATAAAAACACATGTCAAAGTCGTAGTTTAACGATTTCAAATTAGTCTTTGGGGTTACCACGTTGCTATATATCAAGTATACGAAGTTCCGGACGATTGGAGGTCAAACGGACGTCAAAGGGTGGCCGGAAACCACCCAGAAAATCTGGAGAAGTTGCTGGAAAACAGGGGCAGCAACATAGGAACAGGGGCAGCAGCTGCCTTGTCCAGAAAATGGCAGATTTTCACCTCTAAGGTGTGGAATTTCAACCCAAAACACAAATGTGATAGTTTAGGCTCAAATTGGAAATGCTAGGCAACAATTAAACATGGAGGGAGGTCAATTTCACTCCCAATTTCATCAATCAACACCCAATTTCGTAGATCACAAAATCAAAATGAGGAAAACTCATACAAAGAGGGAAAACATAATTTTTCAAGAAATTGAAGCAAAAAACGAGATATGTTCAACAAATCACAAGTATATAACTAGAGGAGGTAGTAAATATTTCCCTACCTCATGGGTTAAGCTCCAAATGTGTAGAAAATGCAAAACCCTAGGTTATGAAGCTTCCAACCCGAAATACCTCCTTCCCACGCGAAACCAAAGAACCCCGGACTCCATATTACGCGTAGAAGATGAATCTTGAGTTGGATCTTGAAGAGGTTGAGTGAGAGTGGTGTATTTGGGGAGTAAAATGAAGAAAAAATGGAGAAGAGGAAGGGGGGAAGGGCGTCGGGCAGAGAGGCAGAGAGAGAGGGACTGATTTTTGTGTGTATTGTGCACACACACACCTATATATACATCTCACACTTTGCACTCACCCCCCTCATGTTTCAACTATCTTTTAAAGACACCCATGTGCAATCATTACTCTCACATTGACCCAACATTATGTCTAAAAAGTTTTGAAAATTTCGGGTCCATACACACTGTGCCAGCAAGGCACGTTCCAGCGCCATACTTATTTTCAAAAACCAAAAACCAAACTTAAGTAAAGACTATAATTTTGAGTTTTCTTTACTTTAATTTATTTATGAAAATAAGGAAGTACCCCCCATTTGGAAACAATGGCATTTACAGAATTTAAAAATTTTAATCACATCAAAATCTCATCCCCCCACTTTTAGTACAAAATCGAAAACGGTCACATTTTTCTCCGAAGAAAATGGGCGAAAGATGACTTTGCCTTACTCAAAAATAACTTTCGATTATACCATTTTGATTAGAAAAATCCAAGGAACAATTACCGGCACTTTTTATCGACCAAATCGAAACTTCACCAAAAAGTAATTTTTTCAAAAAGTAAGGAAATTTTCCGGGTCTTTACAGTGGTGAACTGGGTAGTTCGGATCTTCCTCCGACGAATAAGTCTTCTGGATCTGAGGCGGCTTTTCTGGCTACATGTGTGGTGACCAGAGTTTTTTGTTTTTCCGGTTGACTTCAGTTGAGTCACCAGAATTTTCTGTGTTTTTTTTCCTATAGTTTGCTTGAGTTCATTACCCCTTTTAGGTGATTTTATTAGTCCCTTTACGGGTGCTTACTTTACCTCCCTGTGCGGAGTGTTTTGTTCCAGCTTTCATCCGTGTTTTATGCTTAATGGCTTGAATTGGGTGTCCCTTAGGATTCTCTGCTACTAAATCGATGACAGACTCTGTGTCGGCATTTGTGTTGGTCTGCTTCGGCAGGTGTGTTTATGAGCTTGGAAGCCTGTGTGCTTTTTTAGCAGCTCAGTCTTAGATTTTGGTAGTTTTGGTTCATTCCTGTAATTTGTGATGTTATCTTTGCCTTATGGCTTTTCATGATATGAATTGACTGTTTCAAAAAAAAAAAAACACTTACGCATATGTCAACCACGTCCTCACAATTTATTTTTGTCCACCGATTTGGCTTGTCATTTTTGGCCCAATTTTGCCAATTTTTGCCCTTGCCATTTTTAGCCCAATTTTGCCGCTTTTATCCTTTTCATTTTTGGTTCAATTTTGCCGATTTAACCTTGTCATTCCTCTCATTAAGACAAATCATGGAACCTAAAAACTTTGATGCAAAACTAATAAATGCAATTTTTTTGAATAAAGACAAAAACCAAAAAGTGTAAAATCTTAAGCAGAATGGGACCTAAAAATAAAACAAAAAATGAAGGAAAGGCATATTGTGGGGGAAAACCTCACCCACTTTCTTCCTACATTCCCGATGGACCATTGTCTTTTTTTTCTCTCTCTCTCTCTCTCTTTATGAAAATCAATAAGTTTTGTCGTGATTTATGTTTATAAAAATTTGTGTTTTTAGTCCATTGTTTTGCTCCTTCATTTTTTAGATTGACTGCCATTTTTTGGCTTTGGCAAAAAAAACTACCAAGGTAATGTGAAACTTTTTTTGGCACTTGCAAAGTTCACATCAATGTATGTGTGTGTGCAAATTACTAAAACCAACAACCGACAAAACTAAGGTTCATATTCAATGACGCAAATAGCAAGGGGCTTATGGGGGCCAGGGCCTCCCCCCATTTGGCCATCTCTATAATTAGCTAGCTTAGTTTTTTTCAAGTACCAAAAGTTTACATGGTCGGCCTCCCCCTAATCCCTTTAATCCATCTAATCTTTATGTGTTTCCACTATTTTTATCTCTATTTTGTTGACATTAATTTCTATAGCTTTTTGATGATATTTATGTTATCGTTTGTTACTCTAGTACTTGTTGTTGCTATCTTGTTGTTTGCTTTTGAAGTTGGCTGGAGCTTGTATCTTCTCTTTTTGCAACATTTCATATATATTCTCTTTTCCGGTCCAAAAAAAAAAAAGGGCACCCGATATTGTGTTTTGTTTCGGGTATTATTTAGACAGGACCGGCCCTGACCTAAAGCGGTAGGTGCGGCCGCTTTAGGTCCAAAACATTAAGCGAAAATCAAGGGCCCACTCGCCTACAAGTCAGAGGCATATTATGGAGTATTTGATTTCCGAAATACTACACAAGACGAGGCTTGTGCTGTCCGGCATCAAGGCTCTTTGTTAAACCTTATAACCTGGAGGTGCTGGGTTCAAGACCCAACAGTTTGCTTTTTGGCAAAATAACTTTTTTTCTATTTTTCTTTTGAATCCAGAATCTAGGTGTAGATAGGTCTCACATAATAAATAAGTGAAATTGCAGATGATATTTAAAACCAAAGTTCGTATCATTTGTATGTCCAAGTATTATGATAAGTTTTTATTTTATTTTGTTTTTTTTTTTTTTGAATTTTAAACAATAATTTCTAAAAATAAAATACTTTTGACTCCAAATAAACTAAAACAATTTTTCCCACTCAACACAATTTGATAGAAAAAGGCTTCAAACAAGTAATTATCTTATTGCAAATAATAGTATCTTACAATTAACGTTACAAATATAATTAATTAGAGAAAACAAACTGTATGAGCGGGTATTTCATTATAGTTGATCCATTTTATTAAGCGAAAATACCATGTTTAATTTTTTACGATGTATTAACTACCTACATTGATTTTTCTTTTTGGTTAAAAAACATAGGGCCCAAGTTTTTATATTCGCTTTAAGCCTTTAAAATGTCAGGGCCGGCCCTGTATTTAGACATTTAAACATTTTGATTTTTGAACCTCAGTAATTAAAATCTCGTTGTTCATATTTTGGCCCCCTTGTATATCAAATTGTAGTTCCGTCCCTTTTCATATTCAAAGTCACGGGCATTGTGCATAGCACGAGAGGTACCAACTAGTATATCTAATATACCCCACTTCTAGTGAGAGATCCCACGCTTTGCTTAAAGTGAGGGAATCACCGAATTCTCTAACTTGTATGCGTGTTTGTTGTGGTTGGTGTCTGATATGCAAATTTAACTTTGTGGTGAGATTACAAGAGAAGTGGACTTGCTAAATCGTTCCCTTTTCCCTCATTTCTCAAACTCATTAAACTAACAAAAATTCTAAGGTTTTTTTAGAAGGAAAAAAAAAAAAAAAAGTCCAAAATAATGAACATCAACAATACGGGATTTACTACGTACGTACTCGGGGCAGTATTTGAAAGGAATCAACTTAAATTCCGGTCATTGCTTGGGTAATTTCAGTTCAGAAACTTGAGAAAGAAGAAAAAAAAATTATTGGAATTTCTTCTACGTACAATGAATAGCCTAATAATTAGAAAATTATTGGAATTTCTTCTACGATGATTATACATCTAGGTGGTCCTTGTTCCAATGGTATGTGTAGTGCTGGTAATTAATCGCGATGGAACGTTTGCGTTGTAACTATCAAGAACCGATGATAAAGCAACAACAAAATTAGGTGGAATATTGGTTCGTATCTCTTCCGAAATTAACTATAATTGCCTCAATTTGTAGCTTTTAGCCCAGAATTGGTAATTGGGTTAGGCTTCGGGGGTTACTCCGATGGTAGAACTAGCCCAATTATAATTAGGCGCTGTAACTACCTATAATTAATTAACATGTTTCTACATGGATGTACACGTATTTGTTTTTACTTTTTCCTCAGAATTTGGAACTGATTTTTTAGCCTCCGTTTTGTTTCGATGTAAAATATTTTCTTGTAAAACGTTTTACCTATTTTCCAGGGTTTAGTTGTATACATTGGAGGTAAAACATTTTACCGGTAAAATCTTTTCCAAAATTGGGTGTAAATGATTCTTCCATAAGTCATTTTACGAAGTGATCACACCTTCCTTTACTTGATCGATTTGTCTTTGGTCCCCTCCTCTGAATCCAATTTGAAGCAGGAATCGCCAACTCTCTTTCTCACTCCCCGAAAAGCAAGAATCCCCAACTCTCTCTCTCTCTCTCTCTCTCTCTCTCTCTCTATATATATATATATATATATATATATATATATATATATATATATATATATATACAATTTGCCCATACATATTTGGGTGCCATATTGACGCAAAAAAAAATTATTATGGAATTCTCTTGTACCAGTGATTACAGTGACCAATGTGTGTCTTTTTTGGAAAATTATTTTCAACTACCAACCAAACATTGGAAAACAAAAACGAAAAATTTATTTTCGCGAAGATTATTTTACTTGAAAAATATTTTACCCCTAAAAACATTTTACACCGAAACAAACAGAGTCTTACTGTTGGTTATGGGCTTGATATTTTATATACGTAAAGACGTATGTATACGCGTCCCTCTCTACCAAATCAACCCACGGCAATCATGTATTTCGATCGTCAATTACATACTGTTTGTTGCTTTGTCACAAGAAAAAAAGAATAAAAATTTGTTCTGAGTTGCCACTTGGACCCAAAGGTATCAAATGGTCTGTGCCGGCCCATTTATTAGTTGTTATGTGCCATGCTAGCCCATTTTAGAATATGAGTAACTGGCCTGGCACATGGGCATGCCTAACTCTGTGCCATGACGTGCCGTGCCCGTTTGGGATTTTGTTTTTAATCAAGTGTTGCAGAGACAAAAAAAAAAAAAAAAATCTTTTTGACCGATTTTTTTTCCAAATAGGTATAATAAAATAAAACAACAAAATCAATGTCGTCTTCATGTAAATGCAGAAAAGAATCATAATAAAAAGATTGAATTCAGTCAGGATAAAAAAAAAAAGGTTAGATATTAAAAGACTCGTGAGGTGTACAAATTAATTTGCATTTGTGAAAAATGTAACATAAAGAAAGCATACAAAGAAAAGCTAAAAAAATATAATTTTTATTTATCTTCTTTGTCTAATAAAACTCAACTCCCAATCACCCTAAAATCTCTCTCTCTCTCTCTCTCTCTCTCTCTCTCTCTCTCTCTCTCTCTCTCTCTCCTTAGTTACTTCCCCTCTCCCATGTTTTTGCTCTCCTCACCCGCTCCCATGTTTTTCTCCCTCCCTTCATCTAGAGAGACTTCAATATATTTGTATAGAGTATAGAGTGATGATTGATTGATTAACATGATATATGCACAACATTACATTTATAGATACATAATAAACTAAGCATTCCTAATTTTAGTTTACAACTACAAAGTAAGCATTTCTCATTTTTACTCGTGCCGTGCTCATCCTTGTGCCCGTGCCCATGCTTTTCCGTGCACGTGCTGCAAAACACCGGCCCAACTATAGCCCACCTATAAGATCATATCGTGCCTCTATAAAACGTGTCGTGCCTGTGCGAGACCGGCCATTTTGTCACCTTTATTTGGACCATATAATGCTATAAAACTCTCTTTCAATTAACAATCTATTAGACTGTCAACTTGATTAAATCAACTGTTTCATTGCCTGTACATGTCGGGACCAATATCCAAAACTTAACACTTTTATGGAATTTTGAACTCAGGTTCAGTTTTGTTACATTATCTGGGCCATCGCATGCATTTTAGTAGAGGTGTTAAACGAGTCGTGCCGTGTTGGCATGGCCTATTTAATTTCGTGCCTCGTGCCATACCGTGATAACACGTTTATTAAACCATGCCGTACCATTTCTTAATCGTGTTGTGCCGGCCCGTTTACTTAATCGTGTCGTGTCATGCCGTGCCATTTTGTAATCGTGTGATGTTGTGTCATGCCAGTGCCAGCACATCTCCGGGTTTCGTCTAATTTTTTTGTATAATCTAGCCAAGTTTCATCGAAAAAATATATGGATATCTAATAACTATAGCTATGTTGACTTATTAAAAAGTATATAACATAAAATTCGAGATTTTTTGTATAATCTAGCCGAGTTTCAGCATATTGAGATTTATAAAATATTTGTACTGACTTATTAAAAACTGTATTACATATAATTAGAAAAATCATCATTAAAAATTATTTGTTTTGCTACATTAAAAATTAGTATTTGATGTGTCGTCCCCTGGGTCGTGCCACGTCTAGCCCACTTCCGTGCCCGTCTAGACTGTGTCGTACCCCCGACCCAGTTCCGTACCATACCCGACCCAGTTCCATGCCGTGCCCATCTAAAACCGTGCTCGTACCATGTCGTGTCACATTTAAACGTGTCGTGTCATACTGTGCCCGTACCAGCCCGGCTCGTTTGACACCTCTACATTTCAGTGTACACTGTAGCAGCGGAAGCAGTGCCAAGTTCAGACTACGTGCATAGGCGAGCTAATAAATCAAGGGGCAATCTAATTAAAGGAACCCTGGGCAGGATTGTTCTATTTGTTATTGTTGTTGGAGTATTTTATTTTTCATTTGGTGGTTTATTAGACACTGGCCTTTGGCTAAAAAGAAAAAATTAGTTTTTTTGTTTTTTTCGTTTTGTCCTTATTCAATTTTTTTTTTTTGCATATGTTAGTTTTCGGTCAATTTTTTGTGGTTTCTTGGCTTGTCTCAACGAGAAGAATCTAAAAGGTATAAAATTATTAGCCAAACCTAAAGTTTTGTGAATAAAGACGAAAAATAATCCAAAAAACTAGTTTATTTTGGTTTATTTTCGGCTTTATTAAAAAAACTATTACTTTTGACCATAATTTTATACTTTTTGGATTCGGCTCGACGAGATGAATCCATAAACTACAAAAATTTGACGCAAAACTAACAAATGTTAAAAAAATTGAATAAGGATAAAATGAAAAAAACCAAAAAACCAGTTTAGTAGTTACCTTCCCCGTTGATGTGGGGACTGGTTTTGAGGCCACGGAATGTACCATGTGTCTAGAAGAGTTTATCGAGGGAGTTCGACTGATTCTGCCTCCTTGTAAGCACATATATCACCCCGACTGCCATCGCAATTGGATGACTTCTAGAGGTCCTTACTGTCCCCATTGTCGTCGTGACTTCCCAGGGAGGGCAAGGCCAGCGTCTTGATTTGTTCACTTTGATTTTTGTGCGTTATTTTACAAATATATTATGTATTGCAATTTTGTTTTTTTTAACAAATTTTACAATTAAGTGAGATATTTGAACTGTGAACATAAACTTATTTTTTCTAACAGAAAACAAATCACTTGTCGCCTATCCGTAATGGGGAAATTGCTTAAAAATGGAAGTAGGGGCAATTAAATGCAAAGACATGGTGTACTTTTCCGAAAATTGCTCTCAACATGAAAAGGAAAATTTTAATTGCCCATACATGGTACCAATTTTTTTGTGGACCGAAATACCCTTGTCTAAAAAAACCCGCCTAAACCAACCCCTCACTCTCTCATTCACTTTTACTTACTATTGCACGCTTCTTTCATTTTTATTGAACTCTTAATGGAGAACTGTTGCACTCCTCAACAACTGCTTTGCACCCATGTTGCACGTTTTTTACTCGAATCAAACTTTCTGGAAATATTTTTACTGATATTGCACTCTTCCTCCACTTTTATTGAACTCTTAATGGAGGCATGTTGCACTCATTAACAACTACTTTGCACCCCATGTTGCACTTTTTTTTACATAAGTCAAATTTTGTGGATATATTTTTACTGACTATTGCACTCTTCTTCCACTTTTGTTGAACTCTTAATAGAGGACTATTGCACTCCTCAACAACTGCTTTGCACCCATGTTGCACGTTTTTTACTCAATTGAAACTTTTTGAAAATATTTTTATTGACTATTGCACTCTTCTTCCATTTTTCTTGAACTCTTAATGGAGAACTGTTGCACTCCTCAACAACTGTTTTGCACTCTTGTTAAATGTTTTTTAGTCAAGTCAAACTTTAAGTAAATATTTTTACTGACTATTGCACTCTTCTTCCATTTTTGTTGAACTCTTAATGGAGTACTATTGCACTCTTCAACTACTTTGTACCCATATTACACATTTTTTTTACTCAAATCAAACTTTCTGAAAAATAACAAAAAGTGCTCCCAAAATCATCACAAAACCAGAGGAACCCTCTTCATCCTCATCACCTGTAAATTCAAACCCAAAACCAAAATCAATTTGCATGTTCAAGGAATGTAGCAGAAGAAGAAGAAGATGACTTAAAAAGACCATCAACCATAACCTCAAGCATTCATGCATCCTAGGATAGTAACAGAATCTTAAGCATTCATGAGTCCCATAATACTGACTCAATTTCCACCATTCATAAATTTTACTAACACACTACCACTACCACTACCAAACAACATCAAGATCAAAGAAATTACCGATTCACCGACCACTAAGCCCCATAAAATCCCGTTCCCCTCGTCCCCAGGTAGGTACGTCACTTTCAGATTCTTCGCCAACATCGCGGTGATCTCCCTCCACGCCTCGATCCTCCTCAGCCCATCCACCCTAATCACAGCCGCCCCTTTCGTCGCCTCAAAAATCAACCTCGCTGCCTCCGCCCTAATCACAGCCGCCGTCTCTCCTGCTCGATCCGCCTTCGCCACCACGAACTTCGACCTCTCTGCCACCTGCTGCGCCCCCTGCTTCGCCTCCACTGCCTTTGAAAATTCCAGCCCGTACGACAAGTGCGTTATCGCAACATCATCCAACACAATGTTAAAATCCTAGCCCTCCTAACCAAACCCTCACGCACTAGCGCTGACGGTTTCGGGGAGCCGGGGATGAATCAATAAATTTCAAAATTTTGGGTTTTGAAAGGGAGGGACGAAGGAGATGTGATTTTGGGTTTTGAAACTCTTCAAAATTTTCGTTTTGTTTGATAGAGGGCAGACGTGATGTTGGGTTTTGAAAGGGTTTGGGTGTTTTTTTGGGAGATAATGTAAGTGAAGGGTATTTGGGTCAAATGATGTTTGTCTTTCCATGTCTTTGCAATTGTTTTCCTTCTTGCCATGTTTTTCTAATTCCAGAAAAGTACACCATGTATTGGCAATTATTTGCCCCTACTTCCATTTTTAAGCAATTTCCCCATCCGTAATTAACTAGAAATGATAAATAAGGACTATAAATTTTTTGTTAAAAAAACTCTATGTCTTAGAACAATAAAATATATTTTATGATTTTAGAAAAATACAAACAAAATTGAGTAGCTAAAACATTTTACCGGTAAAATCTTTTCCAAAATTGGGTGTAAATGATTCTTCCATAAGTCATTTTACGAAGTGATCACACCTTCCTTTACTTGATCGATTTGTCTTTGGTCCCCTCCTCTGAATCCAATTTGAAGCAGGAATCTCCGACTCTCTTTCTTTCTCTCCCAAAAGCAAGAATCCCCAACTCTCTCTCTCTCTCTCTCTCTCTCTCTCTCTCTCTCTCTCTCTCTATATATATATATATATATATATATATATATATATATATATATATACAATTTGCCCATACATATTTGGGTGCCACATTGACGCCAAAAATAAAAAGTATGGAATTTTCTTGTACCAGTGATTACAGTGACCAATGTGTGTCTTTTTTGAAAAATTATTTTCAACTACCAACCAAACATTGGAAAACAAAAACAAAAAATTTATTTTCGCGAAGATTATTTTACTTGAAAATATTTTACCCCTAAAAACATTTTACACCGAAACAAACAGAGCCTTAGTGTTGGTTATGGGCTTGATATTTTATATACGTAAAGACGTATGTGTACGCGTCCCTCTCTACCACATCAACCCACGGCAATCATGTATTTCGATCGTCAATTACATACTGTTTGTTGCTTTGTCACAAGAAAAAAAGGATAAAAATTTGTTCTGAGTTGCCACTTGGACCCAGAGGTATCAAATGGTCTGTGCCGGCCCATTTATTAGTTGTTACGTGCCATGCTAGCCCATTTTAGAATATGAGCAGCTGGCCTGGCACATGGGCATGCCTAACTCTGTGCTATGCCGTGCCGTGCCGTGCCCGTTTGGGATTTTGTTTTTAGTCAAGTGTTGCAAAGACAAAAAAAAAATCTTTTTGACCAATTTTTTTCTTTCCAAATAGGTATAATAAAATAAAACAACAAAATCAATGTCGTCTTCATGTAAATGCAGAAAAGAATCATAATAAAAAGATTGAATTCAGTTAGGATAAAAAAAAAGGTTAGATATTAAAAGACTCGTGAGGTGTACAAATTAATTTGCATTTGTGAAAAATGTAACATAAAGAAAGCATATAAAGAAAAGCTAAAAAAATATAATTTTTATTTATCTTCTTTGTCTAATAAAACTCAACTCCCAATTACCCTAAAATCTCTCAATCTCTCTCTCTCTCTCTCTCTCTCTCTCTCTCTCTCTCTCTCTCTCTCTCTCTCTCTCTCTCTCTCTCTCTCTCTCTCTCTCTCTCTCTCTCTCTCCCCTTAGTCACTTCCCCTCTCCCATGTTTTTGCTCTGCTCACCCGCTCCCATGTTTTTCTCCCTCCCTTCATCTAGTGAGACTTCAATATATTTGTATAGAGTATAGATTGATGATTGATTGATTAGCATGATATATGCACAACATTACATTTATAGATACATAATAAACTAGGCATTCCTAATTTTAGTTTACAACTACAAAGTAAGCATTTCTCATTTTTACTCGTGCCGTGCTCATGCTTGTGCCCGTGCCCATGCTTTTAATTTCCATGCACGTGCTGCAAAACACCGGCCCAACCTAGCCCACCTATAAGATCATATCGTGCCTCTATAAAAACGTGTCATGCCTGTGCGAGACCGGCCAATTTGACACCTTTATTTGGACCATATAATGCTATAAAACTCTCTTTCAATTAACAATCTATTAGACTGTCAACTTGATTAAATCAACTGTTTCATTGCCTGTACATGTCGGGACCAATATCCAAAACTTAACACTTTTATGGAATTTTGAACTCAGGTTCAGTTTTGTTACATTATCTGGGCCATCGCATGCATTTTAATAGAGGTGTTAAATGGGTCGTGCCGTGTTGGCACGGCCTATTTAATTTCGTGCCTCGTGCCATACCGTGCTGACCGTTTATTAAACCATGCCGTACCATTTCTTAATCGTGTTGTGCCGGCCCATTTACTTAATCATGTCGTGTCGTGTCGTGCCATTTTGTAATCGTGTCATGTTGTGTCGTGCCAGTGCCGGCACATCTCCAAGTTTCGTCTAATTTTTTTGTATAATCTAGCCAAGTTTCATCAAAAAAATATATGGATATCTAATAACTATAGCTATGTTGACTTATTAAAAAGTATATAACATAATTCGAGATTTTTTGTATAATCTAGCCGAGTTTCGGCGTATTGAGATTTATAAAATATTTGTACTGACTTATTAAAAACTATATTACATATAATTAGAAAAATCATCATTAAAAATTAATTTTTTTGCTACATTAAAAATTAGTATTTGATGTGTCGTCCCCTGGGTCGTGCCACGTCTAGCCCACTTCCGTGCCCGTCTAGACTGTGTCGTACCCCCGACCCAGTTCCGTACCGTACCCGACCCAGTTCCGTGCCGTGCCCATCTAAAACCGTGCTCGTACCGTGTCGTGTCACATTTGAACATGTCGTGTCATATTGTGCCCGTGCTAGCCCAGCTCGTTTGACACCTGTACATTTTAGTGTACACTGTAGCAGCGGAAGCATTGCCAAGTTCAGACTACGTGCATAGGCAGGATTGTTCTATTTGTTATTGTTGTTGGAGTATTTTATTTTTCATTTGGTGGTTTATTAGACATTGGCCTTTGGCTAAAAAGAAAAAACTAGTTTTTTTTTGTTTTTTTCGTTTTGTCCTTATTCCTTCATTTTTTATTTTTTTTTGCATTTGTTAGTTTTCGGTCAATTTTTTGTGGTTTCTTGGCTTGTCTCGACGAGAGGAATCTAAAAAGTATAAAATTATTAGCCAAACTTAAAGTTTTGTGAATAAAGACAAAAAATAATCCAAAAAACTAGTTTATTTTTGGCTTTATTCAAAAAACTATAGTAGGAAAGGTCAACGCGTAGGGTGACGAGGCAGTTGACCATCCTATATAAACTCACCACGTGGCTCAAAAAAGCCCCAAAAGACACATCATAACTCGGTAGCTAACGATGGCTAGGGAAAAACCCCACCGCGAGGGTAACCACCTCGAGGAAGTAACGTGACAGAATTGAAGGTGCCCTGAATAAGGGAAACACCATCTAAAAGGAAGATCACCCCTCGCGAAGTTCCCAACGAAGAGAATCGACGCGACGGGGAAGAACGATTGATCACGCGAATACGCGAACCAAGCTCGCGACAGTACCTGGCCAAAAGGCAGGGGTAGGGAAGTCGATACGAGCTCGAATTAGGTCTTAGCGCGAGCCGAAAGGGTCGCGACCATGCCCAACACCGCGGGAATAGGGGAGATACAAATGGCTTGGTGGCTTTAAAGGATTAAGGGTCGTTGCGAGGGAAATGATGCACTGGAATGACCTCATGGAAGCTTCCTAACGGCCAGTGACATCACCCACGTCGCCCAGGTATACGGAGAGAGCACGTGTCATCATGTTATTGGGGAAAAGTCTGCAGCCCCATGATTGGGTGCAGATCCCTATAAATATGGGGCACTCATTCACAAGTTCCAGAGAGATTCGGATTCATCCTTAGAGCACGGAAATCCTAGAGAAAGAAGGTGACTCAGAGCCCTGGAATCAAGAACATTGTTCTTGCTGATGCTCGCTAGCCTATCTAACCTTTAGAACTGTGATTCGAGGATGATAATGATTCAAAGGGGAATGAACTGAATACCGCTGCCTTCTCTTTCTGTATACTTGGCTTAATTCTTCACCCCTTTACACACTCTCTTACTCCTACTCAATCGTTAGCTATTGTTTGCCTCTCCAAGTTAATTTTATTCAGTTAACAAAGAACCTATCCTACAACTATTACTTTTGACTATAATTTTATACTTTTTGGATTCAGCTCGACGAGACGAATCCATAAACCACGAAAACTTGACGCAAAACTAACAAATGCAAAAAAAAAAAAAAAATTGAATAAGGACAAAACGAAAAAAACCAAAAAATCAGTTTTTTTCTTTTTAGCCAAAGGAGCTTGCCTACCCGGTTGATGTGGGGACTGGTTTTGAGGCCACGGAATGTACCATGTGTCTAGAAGAGTTTGTCGAGGGAGTTCGACTGATTCTGCTTCCTTGTAAGCACATATATCACCCCCACTGCCACGCATTGTCGTGGTGACTTTCTGGGGAGGGCAAGGCCAGCGTCTTGATTTGTTCACTTTGATTTTTGTCCATTATTTTCCAATTATATGTATTTTTATTTTTTATTTTTTTTAAACAAATTTTACAATTAAGTGAGATATTTAAACTGTGAACATAAACTTATTTTTTCTAACAAAAAACAAATCACTTGTCGCCTATCCGTAATTAACTAGAAATGATAAATAAGGACTATAAACTTTTTGAAATTTTCGTTAAAAAAAAACTCTGTATCTTAGAACAATAAAATCTATTTTATGATTAGCTAATGGAAGTTAACAAATGAGTGACCTTTCTTTTTCTATATAAAAATGGTTTCATCGATATTGCATGTCAACCCTACTTCAAAGTGATCCAAAGAGCCCTTATCTATATGTGAGCCAAGTAAGAGGCCTCTAGTCGAGTCTAACAAAATGCGAAGATATATAGCATACACAGCCACACCTTCTTTTTATTGTTATTATTTATTTATTTATTTATCATTCCTTATGCATAATCTATTCTATAACTTAACTTCTGTCCCACCTAAGATACAGTCGCAAAAAGCAGAATAATACTAGAAAAATATTTCCAAAATAATGTCGTCCAACATTTTCTTTTAGGTCGCCAAACCATTCGGGAACCTTACGGTAACAAATGGATTGAGAATGTTATAGTTTTATACGGTCGGAGGCTCGGAGCATAAAGATCCTCTCTAAATCTCTCTTTTAACTCGTGACTCAATTTTCAAAATAAATTAGATTTTGCACGAAATTTTACTTCAATAGAGTAAGAAAACCTTTACACAAGTTTCGGAAAAAGACTATTTTGTACTTCATAAATAAATAAAAAATGTTGTTAATGAAGATTATATTCAAATTTGAAGTAGTTTGAATCATCCCGAATGAAATTTTTATCTAAGTTTGACGTAATATAAAGAGATTATAATATTAGAGTATCTTTGCCAGATACCTCAAAATTTAGGTCCAAAATTTTACTTTGCTCCCACACCTCAAAATTTGTTACTTTTTATACATCTTTAGTTTTAATGATTTAAATGTAAAATGATACACATCTTACCTTCAAAAATATTTTGACCACAGTACTTTATTGGTTACTTACTTTAATTCCAATATTTTTTAAGAAAACTAATTTTTAATACAATTGGGTGATATTCAATAATTTTTAAATTTTGTATCTTCAACGTAAATGCTTCAATAATTTTTTTTGGATTGCCGGGATCTCTAAATGATATCAATTCCTTGAAACGGTCTCATTTATTCTAATTAATCCGGTCGGAGGACGAACTCCTCAAGTAAAATACTCGATCAATGGCTGGAACCTGAATAAAAAATCTGAATTACCAATTCCCCTCTTTAATTATCCTAATTGCTATACGCAAAGTAGTAAAATGCAACTTGCTTATTAACCCAAAAAAAAAAAAATGCATCTTGCTTGCACTGCACGTGGCATTTTTATTTTTATTTTTTATCAAAAAGAGAAAGAAAAAATGAAACAGCAAATGGATGGTAAAATTGCAAAAAGAATTGCAACGGTAATAAAATAGGTAGTAATAGAATAACAATTTTTTGATATTTGCAAGGTAAGGGACGTTTCTCAAATTTGAAGAGAGAGAAAGAACATATAAAGAGTGATTTCAAATTTTTAGGTTCTTGATGAATCTGCTGGAGCACATATTTCATGCTTGATTCCTCAAATTTTCGGAAAATTTAATTTTTGACGGCTCTGTTAGAGATGATCTAGGAGTTCATTTGTTACAAGGATTAAACCTTGAGGGGTAATTCCGAAAATTTCACTTTTTTCCTAATTTGAAGGAGACTGGATGTATCTGCTGAAACGTATTAATCCCTCAAATTCTCAAAAGTGGGTCCCGCAAGCTGATTAGTACAATTTCGGTACCCTTGCTTTTGGTACGTGTAGCATCGTCCGAGTTTTTGTTACAAGGGTTAAACCTTGAGGGATGTGATATTGACACTCCCATTTTTCTATTGACACTCATTTTTTTGTCACTATTCATAAAAATGCAAGAGTAACTTTACCTAATATTTTCAGAATTACCCCCCAGGTTTAACTCTTGTAACAAATTTCAGAATATTCCAAGGGATGTGATACTGGCACTCCATTTTTTCTATTGGCACTCATTTTTTTGTCTATTCATAAAAATGCAAGAGTAACTTTACATAATAGAGATAAAAAGAGAGTGCTAAAAGAGAAAAATGGAGTGTCAATATCACATCCCTAATATTCTGAAACTAGCATAAAACCCATGCTATGCACGGAGTCGCAATACACGAAAAAATTTAACTATTGATGAATACTTTCAACATTAAAATGGCCTTGTTTGTTTGTTAGTTTAGTTTTCCACAAAAATTTAGCCTCGTACCATGCTACATGATTATATGCTTGGAGCACCTTGACTCCACAATCTAGTGGAAAACCGTGCTATGTACGGGATGAACTAATGTTATCATATACCAATAATTTAAATTTGTATGGCAAGAATAGTGTTATTCTACAAAACATGTGTATTATTTTTTGTATTAAACATATTGATGAGTGATTAATCGATGAAAGTGTGTCATTTTTTGGTATTAATTATGTTAATGATGATTAACCTATGAAAATGTGTATTCTTTTGGGTATTATAAATAATTAATCTTAGAACACTTATACATTTTTTTTATGCTAATAATCCCTCCGTTCGTAAAGATAATCCATTGCCAAAAAACCTCTAATTTCAAGATAGAAAAATAGAGTACCTCCGTATATGATTTATACATTTTTTCATATAAAATTAAAGAACTAATTGAGATTAAAATTGCACGTCGCTTTATAATTAATAGACTACTCTTTTGTGGGATGGAGGTAGAAGAATATTAATTTTAGGTGCTACCTCCGAGTCAAAATCCTGGCTCCGTCCCCCGGTATTACTCTCTAATATCAATTGTCAAAAAAATCTTATAACTTGTTTAAGTACCTCACAAAATCAAACTTAGTCAAATTTTTAAATACCTCACGACCTTCATATTTTGCTCTGGGGCTTAACTCCTTTGTTTATGGAGCAGGACATTGCAGTGCTGCAATCGTTGTGCTTAATGTATAATTGATTCAAAATATCAATTCACTCATATGGATATATAGTTTCTTATATTTGGATGTTAGTTTTGCAATTATTACGTATCGTATCATATGTGTAGGGCATATATTTGAGTTTTGAATTTTTTTTCCACAATATAATTCAATTGTATTCTACGGCTTCTTATTTTGTTCATATATTAATTGTTTAAGTTAGATAGATATTCACCATTCTATCTTAAAGTAGAATATAATACTATGTGTCACTTTGTCGGAAGAAGATAAGAAGAAGAAGAAGAAGAGAACAAATTCTATCCCACAAAACTCAAGAAAGGTTGGCTAAAAGAATTGTTAAGATCTTATTTGTCATGTGGTAGTCATATTAGTATTGTACCTTTCAAGATCTTAGCAATAGCAACTATTAACTTGACATTTACTGCTAAATTGAGAATAATATTTCAATTATGTAACCCTTAGACCATTTTTGCGTTCAAAATGTTGCTTTGACAATTTCAATCGATTGATTTTCTCATCAAGCTTCTCACATCGATCCTGTAAAAGCCGAGTCATTTTTCAACCAACATAAATTTCGACATCGAAAGCCATTATAGATTTTTAAAAAAATGAATACCAATTAATAGAAATTGGAAAAAAATTTATTACAAACTAACTCACCGTTACCAAAACATGGGTTATTTGTTCATTTGCACCAGGCCAACCATGGCCCCAGCCAAAGTATAAGAACAACAATAAGGTTTGCATGAAAATATAATTTGTTGGATTGAGAGACTTAAGAGTTTTTTAGACTAAAGGTTGAGAAAATGGGGGATGGACATTTTCATTTTTATAAGTTTTTTTATGTATTTGGAATTTAAAACTAATTGATTACTGTTTTTATTTGCAAATGTTGAGTGATTTTTTAAATTATTTTGAAAATTTTAATTAGCTAATTAATTGTTTCATTTGTCGAATTTATTGATTGATGAGTATTTGAAATTTAAAATTATTTGACAGATTATTTTCTTTACCAATCTTGAGTGTTGATTCCTTAAATCATGGAACTTGCTTGAAATTTGAAATTTACCTACTTATGGTAATTGAATTATTGTCACATGTGTCACTCAAAATCCTATACGACAATTATTTAATGCCACTTGTCGCGATGAGAGCTTTCCTCACAAAAAGTCATTCTGCAATACTATACAGTATAAGATTTGTTAGAAGGGTTAAACCTTGGGGCCTGGGGGTTCTGAAATTTAAAGGAGACCGGTAAAAATTATTCGCTCGGTGCCAGTGCATACAAGCTTCATGCACCCTTCTTTCTGGAGAATTCATTTTTCGTGGCGGGGATCGGAAAAACACCAGTACACATAAGACTATAAATAGGTTCTTGTATTGATTGGAGCTACTTGTGAAATTCGATATAGGCATAGAGAGAGAAGACAATGGAAGATGAGAGGTGGTTAGAGAGAGAAAGGTATCAGATGGAGCAAATAAGAGAGCTCGATTCTGAGGAATTGCAGATTGAAGAAGTCGAAGACGACTCATCCGATGAGGATGAATCAAAGTAATGAAACCTTCATCTCTTTTTACCTTTATTCCTTTATTTCCGATTGATTCATTGTTCATTTCCAGCACTCTATGGTTGCTGCAACATCCAGTATGTGCATAATTGGAAACTAGGGTTAGAGATATGACTGCCAGACTTCTTCGTTTTGTGAATTAACTCGAGACGGATATGAACCCGTGCTCATTGTATGACATATATGTTATTGTCTATGGATTTGTTATGTTCCATGAGTTGTTTTCAATATGTTTGATAGCATCTCCATACCCAAGTCTTTAAATAGAGACTCATAATACAAATAGTGAACTCAAAAATTCATCTAGAGAGACTGGAGAGCATTGCTATTCATTACCATTGCCATTCCAGTCCAACTGTCTGTTTCCAACATACACAAACATTATCATATTTTTTTCTCCAAAAGTAAAAACTATGATTTTCCCCCCAAAATTCTGTAAAATATATTGGATATGGATCTCATTTGAAAGGCCTCGCAAATAGCTTCTCAATAGTACCAACTACCACCTTTATGAAAATTGGATTAAAAATAAGGAAGTTGTTGCTGTTATAACAAAAAGAATCAAGTGAAAAGTAAATATAGATATCTGTCTCTATTTTGAAGTGGTGCCTTTAAATTTGTACCAAGGAGCATGGATACAGACACAACTCAAGACACGGATACGGCACGACACAGACACACAGATACACTATTTTTATAAAAAGTAAGACCCACCCACCCACCCACCCACCCACCCACCCACCCACACACACACACGTTGAGGATACATTAACTAAACCAAACTGAGTCTTAAATCCCAATCAATTGGGGTTGGCTACAAGAATTTATTTTCTGCATTGAGCTCTGTCAAGGCGTTGTCTTCTGTGATAACCAACAAACCTAGATCCTTTCGAACCACCGCCTTTAAAGTTAATTTTGGTCTACCTCTTCCCTAATTATATTCAACTATATATTTGTATATATATGACCGTAAGTTTGTTCATATCACATAATCATGTCCTTTAACCAACGAAGAATCTAGACAGACCCAGGAATCATGAAGTAATTTAAAGCTAGTGCCTAGGAAATGCTACTCATGATATTGTTTTTTTTTCTTATATATTTACTTCTTTCTCTTGTTCATAAACATTGCCTATAAATTTCAAATAATTTGCACAATGGGGATTTTTATCTTATGTTTTCATTTTTTTATTCGGCACGTTGCAAAAAGAGTGTTGTCAGACACGTGTCCAGATTAAGATTTTTATCTCTGTTGTGGACACAAAAAAAGTATTGGGCGCATGAACAAGAGTGTCTGAGAACTGTCGGTGTCAAAGACGGACACATCTCATTCTTTGAAATGTTAGTCTGTGCTTCATAGAACTTGAAGAATTAAAATTGAGTCTTATTTCAGAGACTCAATATAGAGTTTGATTGGAATAGTTTGGCTATCTATTTTGTAGATATAGAGTATATTGGAGACTCTGATATTATTACAGTAGTTCATCAGCTTGTAATTCTCTTAGATATTGGTTTATTTTAAAATCTCTGGCATGTTTCCTCACGTCCTTCATGTTGATTTCTTGCCCTTGCATGCTTGATAGGAGAATATGGTTTTGTGTTCCCCTTATTTTAATGTCAATGGTCCAGACCTTGTTCGTTTTAGGTTTCAAGACTGGTTTTCTCCATTATTCCCCAATCATAACTTACATTTCTTTCCGATCATTACCCTTATTTTTAATTACTAATTATTACCCCCATTTATTCCTCCAATCATCACCCAAGTACCAAACCAAACAAGATCCCAGTGTTCCTAATATCCAATTATAGAGGAACAAATTTAGCTACCTATTTTACCTTATTTCCCACTATGCATGATCTATTCAGTCAAAAACTATATTAGGATTATTTTAATTTAGTGGCCTTGGATGCCCATCCCTTGGAGCCACTGGATGCTGATCTTACTAGATAAATTTGGGCTTATTATGCATAGGTTTGCTATTCTCTTCAACTAAATGGAATGGGATAGACAGGACCCAGGAGACTAAAAAAGGAGGCAGTGGGACCATTGTGTAGATATAGGTCATTGCATTTTGCATGAGAATCCTCTTACACATTTTTAGACATTATACGTCTATATAAACACATAAGGGTTGAACATTATTGATGTCGATTGTCCTCAGAAAACTCACTTATGCATGGCTCAAGGGACTGCTATATTAATTTGAAGGGTCCGTTCTTGGGGAGGACATAGTAAAAGGGTCTTTACTTCAATAAGGACATCAACTTTTTCTTTAATGCCAAAATGACAAATCACCCACACATTCCAAAAATGCCCCCACTAGCCCATAAAAGTGCCTAAACCCCCAAACCCTATGAAAGTGCCTAAACCCCTAGGGTACCCTATGAAAGTGCCTAAACCACTAAAACCCTATAATTGGAAAGTGCACCCTAAACCTAAACCCTAGGGTACCCTACGAAAGTGCCTAAAACACTAGGGTACCCTATGAAAGTGCCTAAACAACTAAAACCCTATAATTGGAAAGTGCACCCTAAGTGCCTAAACCCAAAATGTCTAAACCCACTATAATCTACCCCAAATAGCCTAACCCCATTAAAATTGAACCCCAAAATTGAACCCAACCTCAAAATTAAAGAAACAATTAATTTTGTCCCACTCAGGACCCACACATGAGAGAGAGAGTCGGGCATGTGGTCAGTGCGCAAGGACTTGGGACCACATGTCGCTTTCAAGGCTAGTCACAACATGAGAGAGAGAGAGTAGGGCATGTGGCTTGTAATGTCGCTTTCAATGGGTTTTAGCCGGTCAACACCATGAAGACAAACATGATGCGCGTGAGTGATGGGCTTCATTAAGGGTATTTTTGTCTAGTTTTGTCCTTGAGCCCTCAAATATTTTGCATCAATGTATTAGAGGCATTCAAATAAATTAGACTGGACTAAATACCATTTAAAGCCCCAGACTTGGCCTTTAGACCAATTTTTTGTAATTTGAAAGGGGAATATGGAAATCAGTGTTTTAAAAGTCGTTAGTCGCTCCCAAGTCGGATGGCTGCCGACTAGCGACTAGGGGACTAGTCAGGGACTAGTTGGCTAGATTTTTTTTTTTTAAAATATATATTCTCCTTCATCCTTCATTAGTTTTGAGTAAGTAGAATAACATAAGTAGCACATCATCAAATAAAAACATACAAAGTAAAACAAAATAGTCAACTACAAAGTTCGATGCTCTAAGTTCAAAAACAAATGAAACTAAGTTGCACAAAATCAATAATCAATCACTCCTCCTCTTCTACAATCTGTTTGTTTTTTCAATCGTTCAATCGTGTTTGAAGAGGTGAGAGGGGTTTTACCGATTTAGGGTATAAAGTTAAAAACATCCAAAGAAATTACACTATGGCCCCAAAATTTTTGCAAATTCTGTTTTTCTTTCACCCCGATTTTTGCTATTTCTTCCGATTTGCCCTGACTAGTCCCGACTTTTTCCGATTTGTCGACTTAATCCGACTGGGTGACTTGTCCGACTTTCCGATTAGTCGCCGACTTGATCCCGACTAAGTCGGTCAGTGACTAATTCAATTGACTAGGCCCTAGTCGACTCGGTGAGGCCACGATCCCGACTTAGTCGCCGACTAGTCCCAACTTTTAGAACACTGATGGAAATGAGTCCTCCCACAGTTCCCTGAGTCCAAATTTTTGGTAACTTATTTTTATCCCGATTCCTCAATCCTGTCAATAGTACCTCGCTTCTACCGCTAACAAATAGATTATGTAATATTCACTTCACCTGCTTTGGGTATCTAAACCCAATTTGGCAATCTTCGTTTTTCTATTTGTGTATTTGTATTTTAGGGTCTCAAGCAACCTCCATTTTATTTCTTTACCATAAGTGCTTCGCGCCCCAAGCTCGTAATGCCACGCTTCCTACTTTACTCTCTCATATTTTTTCGTTCTTTGCAAAACCTTTCGTATCTAGCTCACACTAGAATCCCTACAAGTATCTGTAAATCATACTCCATACCATTAGGAAAATCTTACATATGCAAGAGAGAGACCCTTTACTGGCTTGAGTACTTGACCCGAACACATGAAACATAAGAACAAGCCCAATAACTGTATGCACTTGCAGGCTGCAAAATACAAGGACACACATCTAATACTTTTTACCTTTGTTTGAAATGCGTTAAGGACACATTAAATAGAAATGTCCATCTACTAGACAGATCCATTAAATAACATGGTAATTTGATTATGTAGATGCATCTGAAGATAGAGGGTCTGAAATACCAGCACCAAGAAATGATAATAATGGCCCAACGTTGGTTTGGAAAGCAGATATCCTCTTGGAATAGGAACCAGCGACATCTGCATACTTTTTCCTCCGACGCTTCTTTCTTGGGGGGGTAAGCAACCCTAGGTCTCCAAAAGGGGAGACTAATCCTAGATTCTTGAATGTTGTAACCTTTTGCAATTGCATTTTGTTTTGCTTTTTCATGATTTACCTGTCGACCCCCTGGCTTGCTTAAGAATGGTACTCCTGACACTGCTAAAAAGGTGAAGAGATTTTGAATGATGAGTCCAAGTTGACAAGAATACAACTTTCTTCCATGGTGATAAACTAGGGGTGATTAAGCTCTGAGTTTCGGAGGACATTCCATCCTAGGATTTTAGAGAGAGTGGTAACTTTATTATTTATATTCTCAACAATGTTAGAGTTTGTCCCATATTGCTTAATTATAACCTCCAAAGCTAGTATATGAGCCTGGGTGACCTCTCCACTCATTGCCAATTGGTTTTGAGTTGGATGCTTTAACTTGGTATCAGAGCTAGGCTTTCGGAGGATTTTGGACAAAACTCTCTTGGTTATTTTCCCATTGTTTGTGCCATAAGTGCACCATGTTTCGTTATGATCTCAATGTTGTGGATCCGTTGTTTACCTCTCCACGTGGGGGTCAGGGGTCGCACGTGCAGGGGAGCGGTAGAGTTGTCCCGCATTGGTTAATTATAGCTTCCAAAGCTAGTATATGAGCCTGGGCAGTGTCTCCACTTATTGCCAATTGGTTTTGAGTTGGATGCTTAAACTATGTTGCACATGCGAGTAGTGTTGAAATTTGTCCCACATTGGTTAATTATAAACTCCAAACCTAGTATATGAGTTTGGGCGGCCTCTACACTCATTGCCAAATTGGTTTTGAGTTGGATGCTTTAACAGGCAAGACTCATGAGCATTCCTACAAACTCTTTTTTAGCAATAATTTAAGCCTTTTTTGTTATCAGTTTCTGGGGCTACAGCTCCATAGCCGCTCCTGATGGTTTCCTTCTTTTCATGATCTTGGCAAAGCTTTTCCATCTTGCTAATCCTAGAACTAACGTTTTAAATATTAAACCCTATAAATCCTTGTTCTGGTTTAGGTAAAAAAATTCTATATATTGACCACTTATAACTCAACCAAAGTCGTATAAGACCATTATCAATGAAGTACGGGTACAGGTAAGTGATACGGATGCAGTACGTGTATGGGAAACGACCAAAAAAAAAAAAAGGGTACGGGTATGGCGGAGTAAAAGAATTTTTTTATGTATATTTTATGTAGTTTTGGCATGATTCAGTAGATATAACAAGTATATCATATTTTACAGATAGAAGCACGATAACGAAAGCTAATAGGACTTGAACTCGAACCCATACTGCTTGATGAACTCATCTTCCTATGAAATAAAGTTTAATATAACCAAATTATTTTGCATGCAAACAACGGAACAACTATAAAACGGAGGTTTCAAGAGAGAGCAAAAGATATTTCAAGGCCCATCTAAAAATCGAAAAAATGAACAAATGACACAATAACGAGAGATAAGGGGCAGCAGATTGAGGGAGAGAGAAAGGAGTAGCAGTCGACAGAGAAGATACTACTCTCTTTTCTACAAAATCAAGCCCTAGACCTTTGTTGTGGTCTTCAGTTTATGACTTTGTAACATTGAGTAATAGCATATTAAAGCCAGCAGTTTGAGGGTTTTTTTCCGACACAGAACCCCTAACTTTTGAAATATTTACGAATAGGCCCAAAAGTACCCAAAAAAGTATACATAGCTGTACCCAGAAGCTTAAATGTACCAGGTACGTTTTCGGAGTACTCGTTACGTATTTAGAATTATCCTTGAAGTACCAGTACGGGTACTAGTACGTTGGGGTTTTAGAAGTACCCGTGCTTCATAGACCATTATCCTAGGCCTGGTTGAGCAGATCTCCTTATTTTAACAGCAAAGAGAAGTTTTCTTTTGGTACTTATTTTACTAATTTAGCAACCAAATGGACATAACGCCAGTATTTACAAGTTTTCTTATTCAGAATTGGAGAAGTGAGTGGCTTATATAACTTTCGCGCACAATGTGTTCAATGTTGGGTTTTTTTAAAGTCTATGTTGGTTGTGACTGATCATGAGATTGTGCACATTATTTGATCAAAGTAGTGGGGGCTATGGCGAGGCTTCAGCATCGGGTGACTTTACCTTTATCTCTGGTTTGGCTTCCTTACATACATACCTTGGTGGTAAGCAAACTGTGCTCGCTTGTATTTGCTTTCTGTCTGTCTCCCAATTTGAGCTACTGGAGGTCTAATGATCAAGTTTTCATTTCTCAGAGGTTGAAGAGACCCGTCATAGGTTGGCTTGCTTGGATGGTGGTGCCGTAATAACGCTTCCCCTATTCTATCTTCATGGTAAGTGTTTAGGTGGCATTGCCATGTTCTGTAGAGTTTGAATTACGTCTTACGTGGATAGTTATATGAGGTGAAAATCCATTCTCATAGCTGTTGCTAAAGATGAAATTTGGGGCCATATAGTCATATGAGCTTTACTTTATTCTATCAATTTTATTTTCTTTAAATACCACCTCAAAGTTACTTCCGAGAAGGGGACCTTTAATTTTCAAGAACATTTCTGGATTGCTTCTAACTCCTTTAATAAACTGAGGGGCAACTTACATCAGTTATGAAACTTCAAATTTATAGGCTGTGTTCGTTTAAGGGTTTTGGGACAGTTTTGCACTATTCCAGTTTTGATTACATTATCACTTTTTTCACTTTTCTCTCTATCTCTCTCCACTTATTACACCTGCTTACATCATCAAAACTAAACTAAACTAAACTAAAATGCCTAACCGAACACAGCCATAGTATTCCCGTAGTTTGCATTAAATTTCCTTTTATTAGATTGTTAACCACCAACTCATCTAAAGCTTAATTTGTTAGAGAGAGGGGTAAATGTAGTGCTTATATCCTTAACACGTTCCTTCATTTGTTGCTACCCTCTCCAGTATTAGAGAGCTTATCACATGCAAGCATTTAATTATCAAGTCGGTGGTGAGGTTCGAGCATAAGATCTATTGCCCGCTTTGGTACCCTATTAGATTGTCAACTGCCAACTCGTCTAAAAGTTTAAGCTGTTAGAGGGAGCTCGAGGAGGAGTAACTTTATTATTTTACATCCTTGGCACATTTCTAGTTCGCTTGCTGTTGTAATCTATTAGATATAGGTAGTTGTCCTAAGATATGCTTCAATTGCAAGCTTTAATACCTAGGTTCTCCCAAGTACTAGAGTAAGTAGCATGTACCCTTTATGTACCATGATCTTGCATACAGCAATATTTCATGTGAGCTTTGAGTTGTGATGGTTCCTAATTAGAGGGTGGGTCTTTATTTTGTTTCTTAGAACACCAGAAGTTGTGTGTCATGTTAGAGTCGTTAACTTTTTGTATGTATGATATTAACATTTAGCTTAACAGAGTAGCAATCTGACTTGATGGTCTGTTGTAGTTCGGAGGCACGGAAATTTATAGATTTTTGCATGGCCTTTGGCTCGTAATATCATAATATGAGCAATAACTTAGGTGCCTCATCGTTTTCCTGTGTTTTATGTTATTTCTGCAATGTAGTTTGCTTCTTCCTCTAAAATTTTCCCCATCTTTTGGTCTCAGGTGTTGTTCTATTTCCAGAGTCTACTCTTCCTTTGAGATTCTTACAACCTAATCTTGTGGCGGCTGTTGAAAGAGCACTTAGCCAAGTTGACGCTCCTTATGCCATAGGCATTGTATGTGAACTATTGACAGTTATTAGTGTTTTCCTTTTGCCTATGGTTTCTATCACTAGCCTTTTCTCAAAGTAGCACTACGTCGAAAATGTATTGCAGATTCGGGTTTATGGGGAAGCTGGTAATGGAAGGATAAGAGTGGCAAATGTTGGGACAACTGCAGAGGTATGAGTTAACAACCTTCCAGTCAGGTTACTAATTTTTAACATTTTGTGGAAGAAAGGGTTAAGACTTCTATACTTGCGTGTTTAGCTTATTACAAATTCTTCCGCCCTCAATTCTGACACCATTGAAATTGGTTTCTTTAGGCGCCTTTCAAAAGTTAGTCTCAGTTGAAGTTGCAAGCTCGATTTTGATTATATACATTCCATCAGTACCTTATTAACAGTGAGGTGACCATGATTGTGCAAGTATCGAACTAGATTCATGCCGCTTATGTTATTCTGTAGAGGGATCCTGTACTGTTTGTTGCAGAACCTTGGAATGTTAAGAGCATTCTCTTATATTCTCCCAAAAAAAAAAAGAAAAAAAGAAAAAGAAATTAAGAGCATTCTCTTACAAAAGAACTGGTGCTTTTGTGCCCGAGAACTCTATTAAAGCAATTTTGTGGAACTGAAGCCCATAAGTTGCATGTGATTATCTAATTGCTACTTTTATTGGAGTATGTTGAAAGATTATAATCGATATGTATTCTTCTCACTAGGAGGCACAATATATATAGACTATGTACAAGATAATTTAGGAAAGGAAATAATAAGGAAATTGCTACCTACCTAATTAGACAAATTACAATCTTCCTAATTGCCTGATTGATTACATGTGTATTACAATACTTCTTTCCTTTTCAACACTCCCCCTCAAGCTGGAGCGTATACATCGTACACTCCAAGCTTGCGACAAATAAAATCAATGGAAGCCCTGGGAAGAGACTTCGTGAAAATATCAGCAAGTTGAGAGCCTGAAGGAACAAAAGGCGTGCTGATCTCTAATCTCTTTAGACTCCACTTTTGACCGAATGAAATGACAATCAACTTCAATGTGCTTGGTCCTCTCGTGGAATACTGGATTATTAGCAATGTGGATAGCAGCCTGATTATCACAATATAAGGGAGTTGGACCATGTATTGGAATCCCAAACTCATGTAGAAGTGTACGCAACCAAGTCAACTCACAAGTGGTATGAGCCATTGCTCTATACTCTGCTTCGGCACTAGAACGTGTTACAACTGACTGTTTCTTACTTTTCCATGTCACAAGATTGCCACCTATAAATGTGCAATAACCAGTGGTAGAACGACGATCAGCAGGAGATCCTGCCCAGTCAGCATCCGTATATCCTTCGATACGAAGATGTCCAGACGTTTTTTAGAGGGAGCATTTTTAAGCTACTTCAAGATACGAATCACAGCCTCCATAGGAGAAACGCGAGGACAAGTCATAAATTGACTAACAACACTGACTGCATAGGAGATATTGGGTCGAGTGATAGTGAGATAAATAAGTTTACCCACAAGTCTCCGATACAGCTCAAGATCGTCAACCAACTCACCATCTTCAGGCATAAGTTTATGATTAGTCTCCATAGGAGTAGCTACAAGTTTAGAACCAAGATAACTTGTATCTTTCAAGAGATCGAGAGTGTATTTCCGTTGTGATAAACTGATGCCTGCTTTAGAACGAGCAACTTCAATACCAAGAAAATACCGAAGCTTGCCTAGATCCTCGGTGAGAAAACTGGAACAAAAGTGACGAATCAATACATGAATCCCATCATTGTCACTCCTTGTAATGACAATATCATCCACATAGACTACGAGAATCACAATACCACTGGTGGTCCTTTTAAAGAAGACAGAGTGATCAGCTTGACTTCGTGTCATACCATGAGACACGACGGTACTACTGAATTTATCGAACCAAGCCCAGGGAGATTGTTTGAGGCCATAGATAGATTTGCGAAGACGACACACAGACTCCCCCTTGGACTCAAAATCGGGTGGTTGAGCCATATAGACCGTTTCAGATAGATCTCCATGAAGAAAAGCATTCTTGACATCAAGCTGATGGAGAGGCCAATCAAGGTTGGCTGCAAGAGATATAACAATGCGAACAGAATTGAGTTTGGCAACCGGAGAAAAAGTCTCAGTGTAGTCAAGCCCATAGGTTTGGGTGAAACCTTTGGCCACAAGACGAGCTTTCAGATGATCAAGAGTACCATCAGGATCGTGTTTGACAGTAAACACCCAACGACAACCAACGATATGTGCTCCAGAAGGCTTGTGAACAAGATCCCAAGTATGATTGCATCTCTTCTTCCATAGCAGAACGCTATCCAGGATGAGAAAGAGCCTCCTGATAAGACTTAGGAACAGTAACAGAGGACAGAGACACAGAAAAAGCGTGAAAAGAGGGAGACAAACGATCATAGGACACAAATTGAGAGATAGGATGGGAAGTGCATGAACGAATATCTTTACGATGAGCAATAGGAAGATCGAGAGTTGGATCTGGAGACGCTTGAGAAGATGTTGTGGGCACAGAAGCTGTATCTGGAGTTTCAACAGGAGGAGCATTAGCAAAGGAACGTCGAACATATACCTTTGTAATCGGTGGTTGAGTAGCAGTCTCAGGAAGACCATGGTCAGCCGGTAAAGGAGCAATCTCAGGAAGACAAGGTGGTGCCAACAAGGGTGGTATCAACTGAGCACCCTCAAGAGAATAATATGGGATATTTTCAAAAAAGGTCACGTTGGCGGTTGGCACTTACAAAGTGCTTTCGTAATGAGGGACTATAACACCTGTATCCTTTCTGTGTCAGAGAGTAACCCAGAAAAATACATTTGTAAGAACGTGGATCAAGTTTATCACGACCTGGAGAGAGATTATGAACAAATGCCACACAACCAAAAAGTTTTGAGGGGAGAATATAAAGATCCTTGTTAGGAAACATGGCCTGATAAGGAATTTTGCCATGCAAAACCCAAGAAGGGGTGCGATTTATTAGATAATTCGCAGTAAGAACAGCATATCCCCGAAAATGTTTTGGAACATTCATGTGAAGCATAAGGGCACGAGTTACGGCTAAAACTGAGCCATTCTTCCGTTCAGCAACCCCATTTTGTTGGGGTGTAGTGGCACAAGCAGTCTGATCTTAGTAGCACGAAGCGGGTGCGCCAACGGGGGCGGGGGCGGGGGCGGGGGCGGGGGAGCGGATGATCATAGAAGTGTGGGAGCGCCATCAGGAGCGTGTAGGAAAAATTATTAAAATTAGAATTTTTTCAATGTTTTTTATATAATTTTTAATGTTTTTTATATAGTTAAATATAATAAAAAAAAACCTAATTTATATAACAAATATTTTTTACATTAAAAGAATAGAACATTTTTTTACGGCTTTTTGATGTAATACACAAACTGATGGGATCTTCAAAATGCAAAAGTGAGCTTTTGGCCCCACAATTTTCTTCTTCTTTCTTCTTCGTCGTCTCTTCTTCTTCTCCGCTGCACGGTGCCGGAAAAAAAGGTACGCTCCCATCTTCCTTTGGAGCGCGATCCCGTCTCATGGGTACGCATTTCCATGACGTTTCCGAGCGAGAAACGCGGAATCGCGTTTCTCGGGGAGGAGCGTCGCCAAGTGAGGCGTTTCCTACAACTAAGAGTCTGATGAATAATACCATGAGTTTCAGTAAACTGTCTAAATGGACGAGAAAAATATTCTTGGGCATTGTCAATTCGCAAAATATGTAATTTAGCATTAAATTGGTTGACAATCTCAGCATAAAAGGCTGAAAAGACAGAAAATAATTGAGACCTATCTTTGAGGAGATACACCCAAGTTAAACGAGAAAAATCATCAATAAATGTCACAAAATAGCGAGCACCATACAAACTCCTAGTGCGCGAAGGTCCCCAAATATGAGAATGAACTAAAGCAAACGGTTCGACACATGGTGATTAAAGGAAAAGAAATTCTACGATGTTTACTAAGTTCACATGTGTCACAATTAAAATGAGAAAAACTAAGTAAACTAGGAACTAGGTTGCGAAGGATGGGTGCCCAAGACGACAGTGCCACTGAGAAGGTGTAACAGTAGTATGTAAAGCAGAATGGCTTGATGACTGCTGCTGCTGCTCCTGAAGGTAATACAGATCATTCTTCTCATAATGAGAAGGTGAAAAAAGGATAGAACACTGGTAAGTATGAGACAGCTTATGAATAGAAAGAAGATTAAAGGGGAATTGTGGCAAATATAAGACAGAAGGAAAAACAAGACCAGATGAACGACATGTACCAATGCCTTGAACAAGAATTCTATT
The DNA here is from genome assembly GCA_020921065.1 of Vaccinium darrowii. Classification (NCBI taxonomy): domain Eukaryota; kingdom Viridiplantae; phylum Streptophyta; class Magnoliopsida; order Ericales; family Ericaceae; genus Vaccinium; species Vaccinium darrowii. The sequence continues at coordinate 29,543,221 of CM037160.1, forward strand.
GCCATCGGCAATAGTAACGTAAGACTTAACAGAAGGGGTAACAACATTAGTCAAAAGAAACAAATCACCTATCATATGATCAGATGCGCCAGAATCGAGAATCCAAGGAGTGTTACGAGAAGATGAGTGGAGACACTTATTACCTAAGGTGACATGAGTTGCAGTGGAAGAAGAAGAAGATGCATTGGCCCTTTGAATCATAGAATCATACTTAGTCTTGGACATAGTAATCTGAGTAGGAGCAAGAGCAGATGGCTCCCCCTCAAGTGTAGCTTGATTAGCCCAAGCGGGCTTGCCATGCAGCTTCCAACAGAATTCAACATCGTGGTTGGTCGCACCACAATGAGTACACTTCTTGGTGCCACGAACACCACGTCCCCCACATCCTCCACGACGACCACCCCGCTCAGAAGAACTACCACGACTGTGGGAGGTATTGCGATTTCCAAAATGTCCAGAAGATGAAGCAGGAGAGGTTGTGGGGCCAGCTAGGGCTGATAGAGCCGGATGATCTAAATCAGAAGAACAAGGAACAGCCCGTCGAACACGAGCAAAGGCCTCACCAATGGTGGGGACTTCCCTGGTAGAAAGAATCTTTGAACTAAGAGGAGCAAGGTTTGAATTTAATCTGGACAGAAATTTGCAAGTTCTGAATTCTTCTCTGTACTTCTGCTGAACCTTTAAATCTGTAGATAGAGGCTGGTAAACATTTAACTCGTCCCACATAGTCTTTAAGATGGAAAAGTACTCATCAACGGATCTATCTCCTTGTTGATGGGAGAAAATATTCTGATAAATCTGAAAAACTCGAGAGATATTCTGATCTAATGAATATAACTCGCGTAGAGTGTCCCAAACAGCTTTGGACGTCTCTTGGCAAGCAACATTATTAAAAATGTCAGGTTCAAGCATAGTTGTCAAAGGCGCGCCTAGGCGAGAGGCGCAGCGAGGCGCACCCTTTGCGCCTGGGGCACCCCTAGGCGAGGCGACTTGAAAAAGGCGACGCAAAGGCGCGCAAAAGGCGCAAAGGCGAGAGGCGCAAAAAAAGCGCGCTTCTTTCAAGCAAGTTTTTTTTATTGCAATTTCAGACTTCAAATGGGTTGAAACCCACCCAGAAACACTCGACAGTGTTTATTGCAAGGCTATTGCAATAATCGATACCTGATTTCATCATCTAGGCTAGGATTTCATCGTAACTCGTAAAATCTCTCTCTCTCTCTCTCGTCTCGACTCTCTCTCTGTGTATGTATAATGTATGTCATGGCTGTCGTCTATATCTACAGAGTACAGGTCCAAGAGAACAAGTGAATATTTATATTCTAAGTTATCACTTGTGTAATTTTTTATTTATTTTTAACTGATACGTGTATGGGGTATGGTGTATTGTACGTACAGTGGCAGTGCCCATGGGCCCATAGCCACATATATGACATGTGTAATTTGTAATGTGTTAAACTGTTAATCTTTATGTTCTTTTTTTTTTTTACAAAGTATAGACTAATTGTATACATAAACTAATTAATTATTGTTCATTTATATTATATAGTGAACTAATTACAATCAGTTTATACATTTTTAAAAAATAAATAAAATCAGTTTATATGGTTTTTTTTTTTACAAAGTATAGTCAATGTTTATATATCTTTGGTATGCTATCTAAAACTCATTGGCTTAGTGTAATTAGTTAAAGTATTGCTATATGCTATTTTTCCTATTTTTTTTCACATAGGTGCGCCTCGCTTCAAAAAGGCGCGCGCCTCGCCTCTCGCCTTAGTCCCCACAGGATTTTGCGCCTCGGTGCGCCTTTCGCCTTTGACAACTATGGGGTCAAGACTATTCCACAGTAAAGTCATGATATGAGCATCATGTTTGGACCAAACAGAATCGGGATCAGTAGGTGGATCATTGGTAATATAGGAACTCTCACCACTTGCGCGTAGAGAGAGTCATAGCCCGTGACCATGACAAATAATTAGATCCATTTAATTTGATTGTGGTTAGAGACCGACGATAATCCCTAACAATATCCTTAGTTTCAGAGGTTTCAGCAGTGTCTGTTTGCTTAGGTTTATCACTCATAATGGATTCAAGAGATAAAGACACAAGCCGAAAAGGGAGGAGTTGTTACCCTGAGGATTGGCAAGTGCAAAGAGAGGGTACCCAGTTGATTTAGAGCCTGAAGAATACTGTAACAGACAAACCGAGTTCCAGAAAGATTGATTGAGGGCTAGAGAGGGACTAGGGTTACTGTTCACGACTGCTACAGTGTGCGTGAGCACTGTTCACGGCTGCTACAGTACATAGGAGCACTGTTCACGGCTGGATGGTGGGTTTTTTTTTTGGATCGAGGGTTGCTGATTGGGGTTAGAGAGGTTTCGGTTGTGGTCGATTTTTGAGAGAGAGAGAGTATTTGACGAAAAAAGACAGAGGTAACGAGAAAGAAAAGTCAGGTTCCTGGAACCCGCTCTGATACCATGTTGAAAGATTATAATCGATATGTATTCTTCTCACTAGGAGGCACAATATATATAGATTGTGTAAAAGATAATTTTGGAAAGGAAATAATAAAAAAATTGCTACCTACCTAATTAGACTAGGCTCAGTTTTTCAAAAGATTTTAGCACCCAGGTGCTAAAATCATGATATTTCAAATAAAAAAATAAAGTGGTTCCGTGTATCATTTTTCGATTTTTTCCGCACCAAATTAAAGTACTCCTTGTGTACTTTAGTTTGGTGCCAAAAAAATCGAAAAACGATACATGGAACCACTTCATTTTTTGATTTGAAAAATCATGATTGGTGCTAAAATCTTTTGGAAAACTTACAATCTTCCTAATTGCCTAATTGCCTAATTGACTACAACATGTGTATTATAATACTTCTTTCCTTTTCAACAGAGTAGTCTTATTTGTGATTCTAGAAATTGAATATTTATGTGGCCCTGAAATGATGTTGGGTATTGGCTCAAGGTTGCATTTGTGACGAAGTGCCCAATCCTGTCCTGTGAAGTATTCTCTTGATCGATGTCTTACCTCACTATGCTAAGTGAGTTCTGTCATTTATTGTCTTTTAGGAGATGAATATACAAGTTGGTATTTCAGAACATATTGTAGATGGATTAGTATGACGCTGACGTGCAACTTTTTCCCTGAAATGGCAAGGAAGCGTCTATGGCTGTTCCAAATCTAGCATGCATTTCAACAAGGAGATTGAACAACATGATCATAAGATTGAACAACATGATCATAAGATATGAAGTTTACGTCATAGGTTGGTACCGTTGGTTAAATTTTAATAACGGCAGCAGAAATGAAGAGATCTGCCAATGGTTAGGTTCTGGTGATCTGGAGTCTGGTAGATTGGTTGGTATCAGCAAGTGAGCTTACTGTGCTGGGGGTGTAGAGAAATGCAGAATCAATACCTCCCTTGTGATTCCTTATTTATCTATATTCCTTGTTTCTGGTCTGCTTTCTACTTAGCTTGCAAAGCCTATTGGTTCTAACAACTTTAACTTTGAGATCTTCTTTTTTTTTTTTTTTTGGTTGTTGATTCTGTTATTGCCCCAGTTGTATGATCTTTTACACATCACAATAATTTAGTGTTGGTTAGCCCAGTAGCAACCTGCCAACAGCTTTGGCTCCGCCCCTCAGCTGGGTGAGGGTGTACAACATTTAACTCTAATGTTTGCCCTGAGTTCTGGTTTAACTGTCCTGTTTCATTCCTCTTTTTGTAGATTCGGCAGTACAGACGGTTAGATGATGGTTCATTGAATGTGGTTACCCGTGGCCTACAGCGTTTTCGTCTGAACCGCCGATGGATCGATGTGGAAGGGGCAGTGAGTTTATCTAATGCTTAATCAGCCGTTCATTTATATTTATTTACAATTTGTGACTGGGAAATAGCTGATTGCCCGTATGTTATTCTTTCAGCCTTGTGGAGAGGTCCAAGTTATCCAAGAAGATTTGCCACTGAGGACTCCACGAGATGCTGTAGGACGTCTGGCACCTTTGAGGAACTTATGTGCACCACCTCCACATGCTTCACAGGCTAAACACGTTGCACATAGATATGAAGATGATGATTCAGATGCAATTTCGGAGGAAAGTTTTGAGCGTGAGCTTTCTCTGACAGAAAGGAGATTGCATCAATCTGCAGTTCTTCCCCATTATGGTTGTGATATGATAGACATGTCAAACACTAGTGATGATGAGAAACTTGTCTGCGAATCAGTAGAAAAATCAAATTTAAGTGATTCAATATCTTCATTCTATCCAGAAGGTGACAGGAGGAGTGAAAAGGATTGTCTAGACAGGGGGGAAAAGTTGATTTCAGGAAGGCAATCTCGAAAATGGGTTGGTTGGAAAAAGGCTTCCGTAAACAGGTTGCGTGAAGTGCCAAGAGCATTCTGGCCTTATTGGGTTTACCGTATGCAGGATTCATATTGTCTTGCCCAAAAAGCAGCAGGTACTCCTTTTTCTTTGGCTTATTTTGTCGCCCCAAAAATCATCTTATCTGATTAGTCTCATGCGCCAAGTCGAATACTACTTTCCAGAATTTTGTTCACCTTCATTTCCAGAAAAAAATGGGGCTAAAGAGATGCAGAAGATATACACTATTTGTCTGATATGCCTCTCTGGAACATTATAGCGGTACCATGCAGCAGTAATTAGTGTCCTATGGTGTTTATCGAGAGTGATGATGTTTCTTCCATTAATTTTTCTTTCAAGTCCATGTGATTCATTTTAACTTCTACTGTTATAAACTATGATGCACGGACACGGATACGTACATGGACACTGTGTCACGGGAATTCTAAAAAAATGGGGATACGGACACGGCTGGGGACACGCCATGTGTATATTTATTTATTTATTTATGAAAATATATATTTTTTAAGAAAAGACAAACAAAAAAAACATCCATTATCCATAAGTGGGAGATATTTATATAGTGTAAAATTACAGTTTTATCCCAAGCTTTTGAGTAATTACGAATTTACCCCAGAAAAAATTAAAAGAATCATTTTGACCCCCGCCGTGTCCCCATCCATGTCCCCCCCAAAAAATTAAATTTAGCCGTGTCCCCCTTCACGTGGGGTGTCCGGACACGTGTCCCGCTGTGTCCCCGTGTCCAAACACCGCAATACGGCTACCCCTAGAGGTGTCGGTGCCTCATGGGTTATAAATGAGTATTGTTTGATGCACCATTTTATACAATAGCCTTTTATCTTACCCTATTTGCCCACTAGAATCAGCTACTCAATATTGCCCCCATATGTGTATGGCCATTCGGTTTGCTAATGTATATCATCATCATCGAGATGCGAACTCTCTTCTTTGGGTTTTGTCTCCAATTCTTTTCTGGATTTGACTGTCTAGATGCCTTTGAAGGGCATTAATGCTTATATACTGAGGCACTGCTGGAGAAATGATATTCATCTGAAATTATGAAGTTCAGAATACGAAGGTGGTCTTGTCACTGTAGGGGAAATATGTGGTGCACACTTTTGCGAAGGAAGAATAAAGTAGGAAAATGACAATACAACATCATTTAGGGACAAGATTGGGAATGTTCCGGGGCTGCACTTTCATCAACTGAGCATTTGCAATTACAGCACTCAGAGAGTGGAATTTAGATTTTAATTAGTTTGTGTACATTCTGCACGTCTTGTTTTACTTCTAATTTCTTTTGTGTAATAATTCACCCTTTGATCATTCCATATTTCCGTAGGCTTTTGAACCATTTCGAGTGTTGTCATGGTTTCGTACTACACTACTCTTTAGTCATTCATAACTGGTGATTGTTAAGTTGAACACATTGTTTCATCTCAGAAATGGTTGTGTCCAAATATGGCAGATAAGTGGAAACAGATAATGGGCTCGTCAAGCATGGATATACATGTGTTGAAACCGGATCGTCTCTCTTTTTATCTTGCCAGTAAAATACCGGTATCTGTATCCACGAGGCAGGAGCTTCTCGATATTGATGGAACTTCTTATAGACTCCGCCGTGTAATTGAATTACTTGAAAATTTTGATCATGTTCGATGCAAAAGTTGTCAGGTAATACTATGTTTTGTCAGGCAAAAGCTCTCTTTATTTGGGATTTTCCCTGCTTAGGTATTCATTTATTTTCCCACTCTCCAACAGGCTGTGATTGGTAAGCGGAGTGATGTCCTGAATATGTCTAGTGAAGGTCCTCTGGGTGCTTACGTAAATCCAGATGGTTACGTGCATGAATTATTGACACTCCACAAAGCAACTGGCTTAGCTCTCATTGGAGGTCCTGTCAAAGAGTACAGCTGGTTTCCTGGGTATGATCATGTTCTCTGTGAACTCGTTGTACTCCTCACAATAACTCGTGCTACTTTCTGCAGAAACATTTATTTATTATTTGAAATGTTCAGAAACAATATAAACTTGCCTAAAGCCTCAAGGGAGAGAAATTCTTACAATTGTCTCGCGCCTTCATTTTTTGTTTTGTTGTTGTCTTCAGCACACACTAGGTTATTACTTGTCAATGTAATTGGGATCTAATCTGGTCAACTGACTTTCTAAACCCTTGGAGGATTGCATCTTTCGATAAGTACGACCATCAGGAGGTTTTTAACAGAGTACTATTGATCAAGAATTTTCAGTTGTAGAATGAAGGTAAGGTATGAGGTAATTTGACGGAGTGGAATTAGTATCAATCACTTACATTGATGTGATAATCCTCCTCGGAAATTCTCATTAATCATTGTAAATGGGGGATTCGCGAATTCGTATTTCTAGTACAAGGGCACAGCAGACGTTGTCAAGTACCTCGTCTTTATTTTGAGAATGTTATGTTGATCAAAACTGTCAATACTGGACTGAAATCAATCTTGAACTGGTCTTACTACGATACAAGGATTGATCATGACACTCATTTTGTTATTGTCCACTACTAACAGGTTGTTCTGTAGGTTAGGTTGTCTAGATCTCAATGCTTGGAATTACAATCTACTTGTGAACTGTTCTATTTCATACTATCAGGGACAGATACTTTGTTGATGAACTTTATTTGTCGTAATCACGAGCTGTAAAGAACATTCTGGGGATTTCCCAATTATTTACCATCGGAATATGTAGACATTGAAATCAGGAGACCAAGGAAAATAAAAGATGTAGACTCGGTGGGTGATAGATTGAGGATCAATCTTCATTAGTTAAATATCCAGGACATTTGTGAGACTGCCGGACTATAGCAAATTAGTCCAAAGCACTTTCACAGAGGGGGTTTACTTGGTTGTTGGCGAGCTTGTGCAATCAAGGAAAGTTCCTTTGCTTTAGCAAGCTTTCTCATGGAGAAACCGCAACTGTTCAAATATGAGGGATCCAATAGGGATATCAGTGGCAATGTCGCGTAACCTTGGACATGAATATCGGGTATGGTGGTTTGTTCAGGTGTCACTGCGTCATACCGCCTAACCATTAATCGTTGGCTACATGTTTGTGGACATGTCCTGAATATTTAAATTAGTTCTTCTATTCTGCCATAACATATTATTTTGTAGAGTACTTGATATTAAGTAACAGCCGGCGGCTTCTATCCCTGTAGTTGATATTTTGTAGGGAACTTTTTCTTTATAGAACATTGGTAAGAATCGTAGCGCAAAGTGTCTCACTCAGATACAACAGTGACTAGTTAGACACATCCCATACCCTTATCTGAGCTGTATTCTTTGGGCATGGGTACCCTGCAAGAATGGAAAAGTCCACAACGGATGACAAAAATTTGTTCTCAAGGGATTTTTTTTGAGAAAATATTTCGAATTTGATCAACGTAGTAGTGTAAGGTTTCTGATGTTGTTCTGTTAATACTTGTTTGATTTTAGCTGTAAAAGATACTGGACTAGTTAAAGACATTGTGTTGTAATGCACCGGTCATGTTTTTGCAGGTATGCATGGACAGTTGCTGACTGCGCCTCTTGTGAGAGCCAAATGGGATGGCTTTTTACAGCCACAACTAAGAAACTGAAGCCCAGATCTTTTTGGGGCATTCGCTGTGCTCAAATTGCTGATAACATGAGCTGAAGCTTTTCCTTCTGCTACTTTGATTTTTGTTGTGGTAGATCTGTATATAAGCCAAGTTGCGTCTATCAGAATAGCACAATGTTTAGTAAAGGTTGACTGTAGTTGCCCCACTTTGTTGGTATTCATGGGTCAGCAGAGTGTATATCTCATGACAGAGAAGTAGATGTTAATGAAAGTTTTGGGATTTGTTTGTCTAATCAGAAGCTATTGATAGTTAACGTAAATTTAGTGCCTGCCTTTTCCCGTTCATGAAATCTGTGTTTATCCTCGTCGTGTTCAGAAGCCAATCCTTCAGCACTAGTATCTAGCCAGACTAACAGACTTCTAAGAGGAAGGGAAAGAGGTGCTGATAATTAGGCACACCAGCCACCGGAGGATATAAAATGTGGTGCGGTCACATATAGCCACAATGTCTTCTCGTTTTGTCTAAATCTGAGTTCCATGACGATTTCTTATTTTAACTTACAAGAGTGCAAGTTTCTGTCACAAATACGTTCCCTGCAACTTGAGAGTGAGAAAAAAGTCTGCTGAATCTCAGTACACTCTCAATCTACCATCAACATCTCGAAACCTGATTGTAGGTCCAATGCGCTTGAAAGCCAGGATATATTGTTTCTTTGTTCTCTTCTCTGTGCTGTAAATCTTTTGCCAGTTAGTGAAATTGGGTTGGATGTTATGAAGAAACCATCCTTCTTATCAAAGTGCAAGAGCAGTTTGAAGGAGTTCCCAGGATCAAAAAACAACCATTCTTAATTTGGTACTTATAGCTCCTTGCACCGAAAGAGATTTGCCATGCATGCCTTATAAAGTCAAAACTCAAAACTAAAACTTTGTAAGTATGCCTTGAATTCCCTTCTCTGGTAGAATTGTTAGATTTAGAAACGATGGAGAGTGAACCTAATTTGGAGAGAGGGTGAACTTATGGCGCTGCAAAACATCGAGAGTGCTATCTTGAACTCATTCGTTGCGAAGTTTGAGCCTACACAAATTTGACTGCTTGAGCTATAGCTCTGGCCCTTTCACAAGGGGTTCTAAATGTACGATTTGTAAAATTCTAGTCATCCGAATTACTTTCTGAGTCGGCTTTGTGGCGAGTTAATATGTCATAGTACAATACTTGCTAGTAGATAAGTATATGACAATAAGCGATTTAAATGATCCTTAGTCTCATACTCAATCCCTTTGAAATTTTCTGAAAGATACTCCTGTTTCTTGTAGATAGATAAAGTATTTTATCATCTGGACAAATTAGTGGAGAGAGGCTTAATTGCTTACATCATCCATGATTACAAGCTCAATATGAGGACGAATGGATGAAACGAAAACTTGTGGTATACATAATTAGTGTATGTCATGGCTGACTTTTTCTTTCAATATTTTATACATCAGCGAGGATTAGCAGGAAGTTATTATGTTAGTCCACAAGGGTGTTAGAGGCTATCCATAGCCGTGAACACCACATGCCCACGATGGAGCTCAAACCCTGGTCTCCCTCATGGAGAGAACCATGAGTTGCCAACTGGGTTACAAGCCCATCCATATATTGGCGTCATGGCTTACTTCATCTCTCTATTTTTCTTTTCTTTTTTTGAAAGATTTGTGGGCCAACACACCTTGTCATTTCGTTTTGTTCTTCTAATAAAAACTAGCAACTCCATTCTTCCAACCACATAATTCTTACATTATAGAAACAATGCCTAGAACGCCACTATTGAGGCCTAGTTTCTCAAATTGCTTTACTAAAAGTGTGAATGGTTTTTTTTTTTCCCTTGAATTTTGCAAAGGAATTAAAAAAAAAAAAGCTTATTTAGCAGTTTCAGCACTTTTAGTATTTTTTTAGCAAATTCTGAAAACTCATCCTGAAAGCGATAGAAGTACGAAAAGTATCAAATGGACCCATTTAATATTTTTGAGAAGCTACGCCTGAGTCCATAATTAGCAAGGAAATGGCTTGATGCAAACCTTCAGGTTGACGGTTTCAGAGATTGTACGTCTCCAAATTTTGAAAAAGCCTTATCAAATGTGGGCATAAGGTGCAATACCATTTATTATTATTATTATTATTGTATTATTATTATTATTATTATTTTTGAATTTAACTACACATGTTCCTTAAAAAAAATAAAACTCTAAAATAAAACTCTAAAAGGGGACAAACATTCAAACCTTGTGATATAGCAACCAATACTCTGGGTAAAAAGCAGCCTCACCCAAAAGGCAGTTATGGCCTGTTTCAACAATCGTCAACATGAAACAGAAATGCAAATTATTCAAGATTAATTACAACTTATTGAAAACGATTGGAATCCCATTTTTGGGGCGAATTGTGAGAATCTGGATTGGATGGTGAACATAATTCGAAGACAAACCAAACTTATAACGTTGCAGAATCATCGAGAGTGCGATCTTGGCCTCGTTGGCCGCAAAGTTTGAGCCCACACAAATTCTAGGACCGAAACCAAATGGAATAAATCCCGCGATGTTGTTGTTTGTTGCTTTAGCCACACCGTCTGCGAATCTCTCCGGCTTGAAGAGGTGAACATCTTGCCCCCATATCTCCGGGTCATGGTGGAGTGCTAGTACCGGAAGCAGCACATATGTGTTGGCTGGAATCATCAGTTTCCCCAATCTGACTTCCCTTTCAACTCTTCTCAGCAAATTGATCGCGGGTGGATACAGCCTTAAAGTTTCATTAAGGATCATACTCATCTACAAGAAAAAATACAGAGGAAAAAAGATAAAAGTTATGCCATACATTTAATATCAATGCCACAAAATTCAATTATGTCTATAGCCCATCGGTGACCCATATGTCGGGCTGCAAACGAGCCAAACCGAGCTTTTTAGTGTTTGAGCTCGGCTCGTTTCCTAAACTAGCCCAAAACTCGAGCTCAAGCTTGGCTTGTTTGTAAACGAGCCGAGCCAGACTACTTAATGAGCCTCTTTAAACGAGCTGAGCCCATCAAACGAGCGAACTTTTGGGAGCCGAGCCGAACTTTTGAGTATTGAGCTCGGCTCGTTTTGTAAAACTCAAGCTTCAAGCTAACAACTTATCTCAATCTTTGTCTGTAAAATTATTGCAAGTAAAAATAGCTCACGAAGAGAGTTAAGATGATGCTTACAATCTTTAGTCTTGCAATACCCTCTGCAGTTGGGTTCTGTTGGCCAAACAATTCAAGCACTTCCTTCCTTGCCTTCTCTTGCCAATCTGTGTGAATTGCTAGAAGCAAAAGGCTCCAAGCTAGCAACCCATTTGTTGTTTCTTGTCCAGCCAGGTAGAATGTCTTGCACTCATCTACCATATCGTCTACCGAAATTCTATTCTTCTCATCAATATCGTGATTAGCCTTTATAAGCGATCCGAGAAAATCACTCCCATAGTTATTTTCCTCTCCCTTCCTCATTTTCTGTTCCCTCTTGTTGATCATCGCTAGAATCGATTCTCGAATTGCTTGTTCAAGTTTATCTGACTCGAGATCATCGCGCAATTTCAAAAACTTTCTGCAAAACAGAAGTTGATAAATTAACAGAGAGACAAGTTTGGCAACAGCTTGTAACACTGTTTGTCTGAGAATCTTTTCAATTGTTTTGTTAGATTAATTGAAGGAATTGGGAGAGAGGGACCCTACCTGATGCCAGGAAAGCGAATCTTATAACGATTCCTTGACGTAATCACTACCATCTTCATCAACATGTCGAACATCTTCTCGCCTTCCAAGTAACTACTTCCAAAAGCTGTTCGGGAAATAACTTCTGCTGTCAAGAGCCTAGACTCTTTGTGTACGTCGATCTCCTTTTCTTCATGTTGCCTCCATCTTTCTAGCATAGTTTCCACACTCGCAATCATTGCTGGAACCATCCCCTGCATATATAGAAGGCCTTCTTTGAAACTTCTGCAACAATATGTGAAAAATATAATGGTGTTTTAAGTGTTTACCTTCAAGCTATCTGCATAAAAAGCATGGTTAGCTATTTTGCGCAGCTTCAACCATTTTTCCCCTTCTGTTATCACGATCCCATCTCCAAATAACTTCTTCGAGAATTCATCTGGTCTTCCTTTAAGATACGCTCCATCTTTATTGTTCATGATCTCCTTAATTAACTCCGGTTCGGTGACAACCAGTTGGGCTTGAGGACCATGCCAACTTAGATAATTTTTTCCTGTTCCATCTTTGTGATCAGTTTTTTGTGTGTGCGTTATACTCGCTGTTATGTATCGACGTGTAACTTTTCTAATCTCCAAACATCTCGTTCTCGTTCTCGACGAAAATTCGAAGATGGAGAACCAAAAAGTCACCAACACATATATGAAAGGTAAAACTAGCAATTTGATACCATATAGCTGCTTCCATGCATGAATATCAGGCATAATTCTTGGGAAAATATGATGAGACGAGAAGTCCATCGGAGTGCTGACGGATTCGGCTCTCATTCGGATTAACTCCTTTGTATTCCCATGGAGGAATCTGTAAGCAGGCCCTTCGATCCCCTGCGACGCCATGACGCGTCGAATTCGAATTGGGTTCCACCATACCTTATGCAAGAACTGTACCAGTGCTACAAGTAGAAAAATGTAGAGACCAGTGGAAAGGAAGGTAATAATTATCATGGCCCCTGCACAGCCAAACACAGCCTTATTGTTCATGGCCACAAATATGAGATCATGGAACTGTTCTTGAAATCAAATAAAAGGAAAATTAGGATTTATTTACGTGTGTGTACGTGGAATCACAAATTTGAGTAAATCTTAATCTTAATTAGGATTTATTTACGGGTTTCGCCATTGATGGGTATTTACTTCCTCCGTACTAGTGTTTTAATTTTTTACAGGTTTTTCTCTCTCGATCTTAAATCTGAGAGTTTCTTCGTGTTATCCCATCTTTTCCTTTCTCTCGGCTTCCATTTCATCTCTAGGGTGCCAGCTCAGATACTAACAGCTGTGTTGGTGATGGTTCTCTGACAAAGGACGACAGTGGTGGTAGTAGTCCAATGATGAATTGAATCGATTGGCTCGTGAGCTTCGATGCTACGAGTGTTTGGGTTTCAATCAGTGTGAGTGGCCCATTCTCTGGTATGGATATGAGATGTAGTAGTGATCTAGTGCTTGTACCTGGGACCGAGTACTGTACTTTGTGGCTTTCTAGTCTTTCGATTAAGGACGGATAATGCTCTCAAGTGATTATCTTTGTATAGGTCTTTCATATCAATGAAATTATTACCATTTTTTTTTTGGGAACCCCAAAAAAAAGAACATGAAATAAATTAATAAATCAATATTACAAAATCTTCAAGTTGTCTCTCAAAATAAATCATACAATCTAGGTCTCATTATCTATGTAGTTCTCTAAATAACCATGCTCATCCTATCCTTGTCCTTGAATACGTACTAGCAATTATGAAAACAAAAATGAACACCACCTCGAAACTCCAAATTAATCCACACCAAATCCATTTAGACTTATTTTGGCTAGCGACCCGACTATGATAAATTTACTCGATCCGATTAATATACTAAATAGCTTCACAACACTCCTCCGATCTACTTCCATAACTCATACCATACGATATCACAGACTCCAACAAATGGCTTAAAAAGTAGCTAGTAATATAATTAGTAAATCCTCGGCTTGAAAAGTAGTTGTAATATACTATTAATGTCCAAAGTTCGTGTCGCTTAGAAAGTAGTAATACAAAAACGACAAGAACTCTGGAGATTAAGAGCATATCGTATACCGGTCGAATTACCTGGATTTGTAACCAAAACTGAGAAATTCTCGGCTCCGAGCTCCCAAAGTGAACTCCCTTTATCTTTCTTCTTGTCGAAGTTTTTGTATGAAATTGGAGTTTATCTATAATACTAGCTCACGTCTCTTTCTTTTTCTTTGCTTTTGCTTTTTCCTCATCTTTTTTTCTTCTTCTGTCGTTTTCGTTCAAAGCTCTTTGCTCAACCTTCGAGACTAGCAAATCCTTTGGACCATTATTGTCCACTGCATTTTTCTAACTTATCCCCTAAAGAAAACATACATGCATTGATACATGCATGCACTTAATTTTATCCATGGGCATTTATTTGTTGTCATTATTTTTGTGAACTAAAAACCAAATTACCCTTTATGTATGAAAAGTGAATTCGGAAGTAATATTAATTACGGATAGTTTTGTAATTTTACTTGAATAATGACAAGAAAAGGAGCTCAATAGGATGGAAAAAGAGTGCGAAAATGATTTCCCAACCCAAGATTAAGCATAATTGATCGAATCATGCATCCGATGGTTTCTAAGACACATATGCTTCCGAAATTGTGCATTGAAATCTGTACATGCTTTCCGCTGTTCTAGTAGATGTTGAAAATATTGATTCCAAAAGCTTAAGTCGGGGTATTCCATGCATCAATGCTAGTAACACCTTTGATTAAGTGGGCATGCCTTGAATTCGATGTCGTTGTTAGACTACGTTATCTCATGGACACTCAAACAATTAATGTAGCATCCGTAGTTTGTACTTTGTACTTCATGTTTAATATAAATGATCTCTCTTATCTATCGGGGTGCACGTACCTCGGGTTGGGCTTAACCTAGATACTAACGAGATGTGTGCATACCCAAGCCCGGCCCGTTAAGAATCAGGGTTCACTTTATATTATCAAACCCAATCCAATCAAAGTTTTATTTTTCATACCCCCAACAAGCCCATTTATTTTCCTAAAGCGTGATATCACAAACATAAATAAATCAACTACAACGATCACAAATTAGAATTCAAAACTGGGAATACTTAAAGTTTTATGTTCTCGCAATACTATTAAAAACAAACCCATAAAACATTATGGTTCTAATAATTAAATTCTCTTAAAAGGCAGTAAATATGTTAAAAAAGTGAAACTGTCCAACATTCATAAAGCTTGACATGCAAAAAAATTCCTCCGGTCTCTTATTACTTCTTCACCGCATTTCCCTTAGAGAAAAAAAAAAAAAAGTAATAAACCATGAGTTATGTTTAAGACTGAGAGTTTAAGAGGAAATAATAATATTATATATTATATTTAAAATAATAATATTCTATTCGGGCCGGGCTCGGGCTTTGACTTGGGCTAGGCCTTGAAGATTTTTCCAAACCCATCCCATTAATTAATCAGGCTTAAAATATCAACTCGGCCCAATTCTATAGGCCTAAATTTATATCTCAAATCCTAAAAAATCGGACTGGAATGGGCGGATTAGGTGGGCCACTGGGCTGGTGTGCACCCCTAGTATTCTGTACCCTAGTACTGACATCTTTTGCTGATCGTTGCACATGGATGTAGACCCTCAACCAAGTCCATCCTTGCTTTTATATGCAGTTTAACCGCCAGGTTGGGTCAAGAGGACCAAGTTGGGTAGGGTATTTGGTTTGTTGTATCTCTTGGTTTATTACTCCCTTTTGTATCTGATTTGAGTGAGTGAGCCTGAAATAATCTAGAGCCCGATTTAAGTCCTAGAGGGGGGGTGAATAGGACTATAACTAAAAATTTAACCACTAATTAGCACATGCAATTACCCAATATCCATTTTAACAATTACTAAAAGATATGCAATGATTAAGCAATTAAAGTAAAGAGACAAGACAAGGAGATTTACGTGGAAACTACTTAGGGCCTAAACACCCTAAGCATAAAACCACGGCCTAATCCTACTTATGTATTTCCATAAATCAAAAGGTTTACAAGAATTAACAAGACTAGGAATTACCCAACAAGCCCCTTGTGACACCTAGCTCCAATTCTTGATGTAGTACCCCGTACCCCTCTTTGATTCCATGGACTCCACAAGCACACCCGTCTTGATCTCCGAGTCAACTCGGCACCGGTCCAATCGGCTCACGTAGGAACCAAGGCAATATCCATCATATGAATGAAATGATAAGAAATGAAGATTTTTATGAAAAACAATCAATCTAGATGTAATCCATGGAGTATTAGAAGATTAATCTAGATTGACAAAATAAATGATCAAACACAAGGTTTAAATCATATAATGCATCAAGAACCCATAAAAGATAAAAGATATGATTTTTAGTGAAGGGTTTTTGAAGAAAATAATCAATCTAGATATAATCCATAGAGTATTAGAAGATTAATCTAGATTGCAAAAGGAAATGATCAAACACAAAGTTTAAATCATTTTCACAAGAAGGAACACTCAAGAACAAAAGACTAGATGCATTTTTCTCTCTCTAGAGTGTATATAATCTGATTGTGTTGCCCTAATTGAGGAGAAAAAGATGTTTATATAGGTGCAAGCAAGGTTTAGAGTGCTGCGGCGCAACTGGGGCGCGTGCCAGCGCTTCCCAAGTAATGAGCGCTGCGGCGCATCTGGGGCGCGTGTCAGCGCTTCCCAAGCCCAAGCCTAAGGAGCGCTACGGCGCATCCACGGCGCGTGTCAGCGCTACCCAAGCCAAACTAAGCCAAGATTCTAAGATGCGCTCTGGAGCAACCAAAGCGCTTCCCACCTACATGCCTAAGAATAAAAAGATATTTCTAGTAAAATGCAAGGATCAAACCAATGGCTTAGCCTATTTAAAAACATGCATTTAATTAAACATTAAGACTAAATGACAATGTTAAATGCATGAATTATACCTTTCGATAATCAATGAAAGCCCCGGCACGAGCACCATCTTTCCTTCAACGCTTCAACACATGGAAGGGAGCATCTAGACACAATCCTAGACTTCTACCCCCAAACCCAAACAAAATACATACTCCAATGGTTTGTCGTAATCCGGAAATTGCCAATTACATTAACAATCTCCCCCTTTGGCATTTCCGGGACAAAACCATTCGATCAACAAAAATAATACAGGGAAGCAAACCCTATCTAGACTGAGAATCTTCAAAACTCAACGCAATAAGATACTAAAAGCTTCCAAGTAGAACGTTGAATTCCTGCAAGCACAAACTCATCCAACAATGGTGCAAATATCTACCATATGATAGCCACAATATAAATAGCGCAACGGAAGAATTAATTAATAATAAACTATCATACACGAAGCACTGATAAGATGAGAAACACTAAATAAGGCATCAAGATTTAAGCATAAACAAAATATGATGCAAGTTCTCCCCACTGATTAACCAAGACACTAACTAATCTCTCCCCCTTTTTGTCACGGGATGACAAAGGGCAACTAAAAGAAGAGAAGAGCCAAATAGCAATAGAGTGTAACCAATAAAATGAGGACCAAAAGAAGATAACTACTGAATCATAATACTCCCCCTCACTCCATGCTTGCGCAAATACACTCTCAAACTAGATGCTCACATTAGACTAATGATAGGGCAATAGGAAGTACAAAGAAGCATGATCAATGAGATTCCCAAGTAAGCTATAGGGCACAAACATGCAAGCATAAAATTCATTAAAACATTTTAGCACAAATGATATGCCAATTGGAAAGAAAAATAATAATAATAATAATGATATAGCACGCATGATATTTTTGAGCAAAATATGTGACATGAACAATCAAGCAAACAATGAGCCATTTTTGTGCACATGCATGAGAACTTGAATACATGACTTAAGAGAATTTGCAATTCACTGGAGGAATATATCATGAACCACAAAATGTGCTACTAATTAAAAATTTCATGCTCTCAAGAATCAAAGTGTAACTTGAAATGCAAAGTAAAATATGAACATTCAAGCATTTTAGTAAGCATATCACAATGAAATTAAGCTCCGCTAAACATCATACTTAATTATATGAGAGAGAAATATTAGCATATCAATAGAGAGAGAGTATGTGAAATTTACTAGATGATACAACTAAAAACAGAAGCCCTAAGAAGTGCAGTCAAATAGCCCTAAAAACAGCCTCTAAAAGTTGTAACCCCTTTTAAAAATTTTGATGAGAAAAATTAAAGACAGATCAGGGTAATAAATATTGGACGTTATAGCATATGAAAAAGCACATCGTGTGCACGCATATGTAATGAACGGATGTGATGAAGTCAAGAGGCGATGTGGCGAGATCATAGCGCAAAAAGGACACGGAACACTCAGTGGCATTGGTGCTAGGAGTACACAATTAAAATACCTTGCTAGCATGTGAAGAAAATTAAATCCGTAGGTGCACTAGAATGGGCAGGCTGATGACGACGTGATGTCAGCGAAAATGATGCTGTCCCATACAGCTGCTGTCCCGAACAGTGCTATAGTGCATCGGCAGCACATGTGCAGCGCGTGTAGTGACCAGCGGCTGGGATTTAAAAGCTGTATAGGATTTAAAAATTGTGGACAGTTGTACCCGAGGCAGCGCTGTAGCGTGATCAAGGCGCGAAGCAAGTTCAGAGAAATTTGGCAATTGCAGGTTTTGGACACTAAGAAAAATGTTGTAGCACAACTTAAGCGCATAGCAAGTTCAGAGATTTAACAAAGTAACAGGCGTGAAAAATACAAAGAAGTGCCATAGCGCAAACGCAACCCCTTGCAAGTTCAGAGAAACAAGAAGCACAGACTGCCTAGAAAACAAGGAAAAAATTCTAAGGCACAAATTAGACACCAAACACTTAGTTAAAAATTCGAGAAACAATTTTGGCTAAAATAACAAGTTCAATCAAATTTCTTTATTTAAGAACAAGGATAAACACTCCCCTTTTTCAATGCCCCAATAAAAATTTAGAAATCAAAGAGACTCCCCCCTTACTTAAACAATCTCTCTTACTCATGAACATTCAAGCACATTACCAAGTACAATACATATTAAATCTCAAGATATCATGCCCAAAATATAAGTGAGAAAAAAATGCGAATTATGGTCATTGGAACAAGGGGATCACGTTAAGATAAGCAAAGAGCAATGCACAACATGTGTATATCATTAAGCAATACACGTTTCAAGTGAATGCCATGCTCTAAGCTACCAACGTGTAAAACGTGAACTCCGTGAGTTTGATCCAAGACCCTTTTTAATGCCAAGAGAGATCCTAACCCTTTCCCAAGGGGAATTTACACAAGATCGATGAATGAAGTCAAACCATGAGTCGTTTGGACCTAAAGACTTAACGCACAAACCCCATTACCGATTCTTATGAACTCCAAGAATAACGCACAAACCTAGGATGGTGCAATGATTAGGTAGCCATTCGCCCATTGTGCGAGATCAAGAAAAAGGGGTACACTAGAGCAACAAACCCCACTACTATAAATGAATTTTATGTTATGTTTCTCCCTTTTTTTTTTTTTTTTTTGGCAAGGATCTCACTCTTTTATGCAACAAGGGAAGCTTTCACACTAATCCCTAAGCGGTTAGCTTGAAAAGAATCAATGGGGGAAAGCATCTAAAGGTAAGCCTCAAACATTTGGTCAATCATAAATCCAACCGAGTAAAATTCAACCAAGAATGAGTCAAAGAACCCTTAGACACCAAAAGAGTCAAGTCCCAAGGGAGTGTGTACGGGTAAAGAAGAGCATGATATTCAAATGATTCAAGCAATCACTTCATGATGTAAACAAGAATGCATAACTTCATGATCACATAAAGTGCCTACCATGCCCAATGCTCATCAATTCTGCAACTTTCAAACTTATCCTTAAGCATGATATCAAAAGGTAGTTAATTCAAATCATGCAAGCAAACGGACAAGCACACACACTCAATAGCATGGACCTAGCACAAGCAAATAAAATGCAAAATACCAAAAAGAAAAGGACAAGAAACACATGCACACTCTAGACACATGTATGGAATGAAGCACACAAGAGTGTCGTGCAACCCAAACTCACTCAAGCAAGAAGAGTGGAACCCCTAAACTCCTTAAGAGTATCTAGAGGTCGAGAAACAAGGGGAACATGATCAACTTTCTTCCAAACTTGATTAGAGTTATAAACATTACAAGCCCCATTCATATTCTTGGCATGCAAAGTTAACTTGTTAATCTCTTTAACAATATAAGAAGATTGCATAGCAAGATCATTCAATTGAGCAACAAAATAAACATTTCTAATCTTAGGAGGCGAAGGGGTGACATTACGAGGTCTACCCACATTTGGTTGACCAAGAGCAACGCTACGAGGCACAAAGAGTTTAGGTCTTTGAGATTGACCCTTCTTTTGTAATTTTCTCCTCAACCGATAGCAATTAGGACGAATGTGACCCTCGACCCCGCAATGGTGACATGTTATAATTCTTTTCTTAGGAGGCTCATTTTCAACAATTTTAGGCATGCTAGGAGAAGGTGGACTCACTACCGTTTTGGCTTTCAAGAAGGAGATTTTCTCACTAGGTTTACTAGATGAAGATTGGAGGGAAGGAGGATCTATAAACCCTAGACCACATTTGTCTTTAAAGGTGCGAGTCATTTCGGCAATCCTATTAGCTCCACAATCGTCTCTTTTAATATCTTCACTCGCCTCACTAAGATCTCTCTCTAGGTCACTTATCCTAGATCTAGCTCTCTCAATCTCCGTCAAACCTTCTAGTCTTTCCTTCTCTACAACGGCAAACTTGTCGGCTAACTTAGCATTGTACTCCTTTTGTTTTTCAAGCTCTAAAGTGGAAGAGTCTAAGTCGGCTCTAAGGATAACTCTCTCATTTTCAAACTTCTTAATAGTTTTCTCCATTTCTTTCTTTTTCTTTTTAAGAGAGACGCACTCTAGATACATAAGATTAAAAGCATCATGGATATCTTCTACTTCTTCATTTTCTTCTACCTCATCGTCACTAGCACTCTTAGAACTCACACTAGACATCTCACTATTCTTGGTACTAGCGGACATAGGTATCAATGGTGATTTAGGAGACAAGGGACGATCAACGGAGGCAACAAGCACGGAGACATTTGTATTTCCCTCACCACTATCTTGGCCATCACTTTCACTACCTTCTTCATCACTATCATCCCATGTGACTTTGAAACTCTTCTTCAATTTTTTCTTAAGAGTGTAGGCACACTCGGATTGGACATGGCCAAAGCCGTGACACTCAAAGCATTGAATTCCTTGTGGCTTCTTAGACTTTTCAAAGTTTGGTTTCTTATGATCACTAGGATTGAATTTGGAACTCTTTCCTAGATTACTACCCTTCTTAGCGAAAAACCTCCCAAACTTCCTAACGAACATGTCCAACTCCTCATCATCTATTTCTTCCTCAAGATCACAAGACTCGGATGATTCCTCTTTTTCTAGGATGGATTTAAGGGCTATGCTTTTGTTTAGCTTAATAGAGGTCTTAGAAGTTTTGTGGTCAGACAAGTGGTTTAGTTCATAGACTTGAAGCTTTCCAACTAATTCGGCGAAAGTCAATTCATCAACATCGACACGTTCTTCTATGGAATTAACTTTAGACCTAAATCTTTTAGGAAGAGACCTAAGGATTTTACGACAAATTTTGAGATTAGATAAAGGTTCGCCTAGACCGTGAAAAGCATTAACAATGTCTGTAAGCCGAATTATAAAGTCATCGAATGATTCTTCCTCTAGCATCCTAAGACTCTCAAACTTAGAGGTACATATTTGAAGTTTTGAGACTCTAACCGTTTCAATACCCTCGTGAGATGTTTTAAGGACTTCCCAAGCTTCCTTTGCCGTAGTACACGAAGAAATTCGACTAAATTCATATTTACTAAGAGCCCCATGTATAGCACGCAAAGCACGAGCATTAGACTCACAACATTCAATATCTCCTGGATTCCATTCGGCCTCAAGCTTGTTCCTAACTCTTTTAGTTTCGGGGTCTTCAATGGTGGGTAATTGGTAACCGTACAGAACAGAGCGCCAAACTCTAATTCCAAGAGAGATGAGGTGCATCTCCATTTTCGATTTCCAATGAGAGTAGTCGGTTCCATCAAAGTAAGGAGAACGAGACAAACTATCCATAACTCTATCCATTAAACACAAACAGGATCAAACTCAGGCGGTAAAACCAACAAAGAGCAACAAAGCTCTGATACCAATTGAAATAATCTAGAGCCCGATTTAAGTCCTAGAGGGGGGGTGAATAGGACTATAACTAAAAATTTAACCACTAATTAGCACATGCAATTACCCAATATCCATTTTAACAATTACTAAAAGATATGCAATGATTAAGCAATTAAAGTAAAGAGACAAGACAAGGAGATTTACGTGGAAACTACTTAGGGCCTAAACACCCTAAGCATAAAACCACGGCCTAATCCTACTTATGTATTTCCATAAATCAAAAGGTTTACAAGAATTAACAAGACTAGGAATTACCCAACAAGCCCCTTGTGACACCTAGCTCCAATTCTTGATGTAGTACCCCGTACCCCTCTTTGATTCCATGGACTCCACAAGCACACCCGTCTTGATCTCCGAGTCAACTCGGCACCGGTCCAATCGGCTCACGTAGGAACCAAGGCAATATCCATCATATGAATGAAATGATAAGAAATGAAGATTTTTATGAAAAACAATCAATCTAGATGTAATCCATGGAGTATTAGAAGATTAATCTAGATTGACAAAATAAATGATCAAACACAAGGTTTAAATCATATAATGCATCAAGAACCCATAAAAGATAAAAGATATGATTTTTAGTGAAGGGTTTTTGAAGAAAATAATCAATCTAGATATAATCCATAGAGTATTAGAAGATTAATCTAGATTGCAAAAGGAAATGATCAAACACAAAGTTTAAATCATTTTCACAAGAAGGAACACTCAAGAACAAAAGACTAGATGTATTTTTCTCTCTCTAGAGTGTATATAATCTGATTGTGTTGCCCTAATTGAGGAGAAAAAGATGTTTATATAGGTGCAAGCAAGGTTTAGAGTGCTGCGGCGCAACTGGGGCGCGTGCCAGCGCTTCCCAAGTAATGAGCGCTGCGGCGCATCTGGGGCGCGTGTCAGCGCTTCCCAAGCCCAAGCCTAAGGAGCGCTACGGCGCATCCACGGCGCGTGTCAGCGCTACCCAAGCCAAACTAAGCCAAGATTCTAAGATGCGCTCTGGAGCAACCAAAGCGCTTCCCACCTACATGCCTAAGAATAAAAAGATATTTCTAGTAAAATGCAAGGATCAAACCAATGGCTTAGCCTATTTAAAAACATGCATTTAATTAAACATTAAGACTAAATGACAATGTTAAATGCATGAATTATACCTTTCGATAATCAATGAAAGCCCCGGCACGAGCACCATCTTTCCTTCAACGCTTCAACACATGGAAGGGAGCATCTAGACACAATCCTAGACTTCTACCCCCAAACCCAAACAAAATACATACTCCAATGGTTTGTCGTAATCCGGAAATTGCCAATTACATTAACAGAGCCCATTTTAGAGAGGAAGAGAGTGAGGTAGACAGATACACGAGAGAATTGTGAGGATTTCATTGTAATGTGAGACTGAGTGAGTGTGCAATAACTTGCGGTTGGCTTCTTAGCCAAAAAAATTTCGGCAAAAAGTAAACAATGGGGTCCACCCCCACCCCATGACTTTTCAAAGTCAGAAATTGTAGTACTAAAGTGTTCCATTACACGTTGGGTTTTGGGAATGAGAGAGAGAGAGAGAGGACAATTGCATTACACGTTGGGCTTTGGGGTTAGAGGGGCCCACTGGCTCAATTTTTGTCTGCCAAAAGTGAAGGAAGGGGTGGGTTGAGGCCCGCGTCAGATGGGAATGATATAATATTGGTTTTCAACACGTCAGATGTTGACCCCATTGTTTACTTTTTGCCGAAAATTTTCAGCTAAGAAGCCAACCGAACAAAGCCTTGGATTGTGATCTCCGGAGATATAGTGAAATCCCCCTCCCCATAGAGTAGGCCCATTCGATTTGGCCGAACCAAGTAAATTGTTGTGTCTTGGTTTGCTTTGTGTGTGGTTGGTTTTGTTCGTGTGGTGCAGGTGATTGGGTTGAAAACTCAACATCTGGTATCAGAGCGCAGGTTCATGCACAAGAGAGCACAAAAATCAACCAGAAAAATCACTCAGAAGCCATTGAAACATCGTTCAAGGTCTGGTCTGGTCCGAATCGAAAGTTGTTGAAAATCAATTTTGATTAGTGGGTTAGGTGCACCTCTCAGAGACAATCGCAACGAACGGTTTGAAGGTGACGAGTGGAAGCGAAAGGGCGGCATGTGTACGGCTCACTTCAGAAGTGAAATGGAGAGTATTACATAGGGACCAAATAAGTAGATAAGCCTTTAATATGATATACACATCTACACGAGACAATATAAATTGTCTATATCTAATTTTATATCGATGTAAATACTATGATATATTCATCTACAATAAACAAAATAAAGTTATATTATGCATATGCATGCAATATTTCCTATGTTTAGAAGTTCTTTAATATTTTGTTCTACTTACTCAAAACTTGAGAAAAAAGGGAGGAAAATATATTATTTTTTTAAATTAAAAAGAGAGAGAACCAACTAATCTCTAGGCGCCGATAAATCCCCGATTAATTGACCAGGACGATAGGCAGTATTCGGCCGCCCAACTAACACCTTTAATAACTTTGGCCTTTTGTTTTCTGGGTAGGTTCATTCATTACGAACCAAACAAACCACAAAGAGGGGCCAAGGGTATACCCTTGGAATCCAAACATCCAGAACAGAACTCAAGAAAAAAACATTCAAAACAATAGAGAAGGGGAAAAACGTATCCCCAAAACCGTACCATAAGCCACAGTAGATTTTACTAGGCAACAGTTGCAGAACCAAAAACTCCCACTGAAACTCACAAATTAAGTTCTAAACATTGTATGAGATCAACGTAGGATTTTAAAGTCATTACCAAGAAATAATGACCAAAAAGAACAAATGGGTGCCAAAGTTTTTCGTCCACATACATTTACCTCCAAGATAGGGAGAGGGCGTTCAATATCCAGGACCTTAACGGTTCCTCGCAAAGAAAAGCATTAAGAGATAAAAGCTTGAAACAACTACAAATTCTTGTTCAGTTGTATCGAGCTGCAGCACAAACCTAGAAGACTTACAAAAAGTTCAAGAACAAATAAATAATCAGATAGGAGACGAAGGGAATCTATTGGAACGCCTAAAAAATATATAAAATAAGATCAACCAAATAGACAAAAGATTAGGAATAGGTATACCAACTAGACCTGTAATAGAAGAAACAATCAAAGAATCTGAAGAATGTGAAAATGTCTTGATGATTCGAGTAACCCAACCAAATGACGTTTGTGATAATATAATTCAAGAATTTTTAACTCTCGCAAAATAACATAAGCAATTAGAACAATCTTTTGATAAAAATGCTCCTCTTCCAGAAAGTCTTAACGAACTAAGAGAAGAGATGAGACTTATGACTGAATATATTCTTATGAACCCAATTTATGCCCAAATAGTTGGATATTATTTTCTTAAGGAAGAAAATAAAAAGAACTATGAACAAATAATTACAGCAATAAACGATATATTAATAAAATTAGATAATTTAACGCAAGTAGGAATTTTAGAACATAAAGAACCAACTATCCTACAACCGCCACCAAATTTTCTAGAAGAAAGTAAAGTAATAGAAATAGAAGAACAAAAGCTAGAAGAACTAGAAGAACAATATATGATAGAAAATGAAGAAAAGTTAGCAGAGTTAAGTAAACAAATTACTCAACAAATTCAAAGGATAGAAAACTTAAATATATCCAAAATATTTGCCAAATCCAATACCAGAATTAGTTGTTTACCAAATTGAAAGTGAAATCATTAATGATCTTTGAAAAATTTTAGCAAAAACCCAATAGAAAAATGGGAAGTTGATAAAACTATAGCCAAAATAGAACTTATAAATTCAAATACTATCATTGGGGTAAAACCCATGAGATATAGCAATGAAGATATTATAGAATAGAACTTATAAATTCAAATACTATCATTGGGGTAAAACCCATGAGATATAGCAATGAAGATATTATAGAATTTGATAAACAAATCAACGAATTGCTATGCTAAGTTAATTCAACCAAGTACAAGTCCTCATAGTAGCCCAGCATTTATGGTAAGAAATCATGCGGAAGTAAAAAGGGGAAAAGCAAGAATGGTTATTAATTATAAAAAGTTAAATGAAGCTACAAAATTTTATGGATACTACCTACCAAATAAAGATATCTTGTTTAAAAGGATACATGGGTACAAATATTACTCAAAATTCGACTGTGAATCTGGATTTTGGCAGATCAAGTTATCAGAGGAGTCTATACCTTTGACAACATTTAGTGCACCTCAAAATCATTATGAATGGTTAGTCATGCCATTTAGTGCACCTCAAAAGCATTTAGTTCTGCTATTCTGGCATAAGATATTATTCTGTAGAGTACTTGATATTAAGTAACAGCCGGTGGCTTCTATCCCTGTTCTTGTGAGGGAACTTCTTTTTCTTTATAGAATATTTGATGCAAGGCGCCTTATGAACTACAGAAAAGACGTGCAACAATCGAACACAAACAAGAAAGTTTAGAGAAAACGCTCTCTAGACTCTTTTATCATTCAATAATACTCAAAAAACTGTCCCGCCCTTAAGGCTTACAACTTATTATATAGGAAACCGGAAACCCTATTTGATTTGCTCCGAAAAGGAAGCCAAATCAATTAAAAACGCAAAATTACCAAAAATGGAAAATTAAAAAATAATAGCAAAATAAAAAACTAGAGAAAATTCTAGAATGTTTCCCAAAAGCGCAGCTTAATTCGGATTTTCCTTGCCCAAGTAATTGACAAGTCAAATCTTTCCTTAAACGGCAAATTTGGACATTCGGAGCCTTAAACAACGACGAAAGCCCGAAAAACGACGCACGCCATGGCCACAGGCGATGGGTCTTGATCGTTGGGCCGTTTCGGGTCCGACCCAAGTGGGCCCAACGCAAAATTCCACAGTGGCATAATTACGATTTTGCCACCCGAGGCTTAAAATGCCGAAAATATTCTTCCTCCATGGCTACTGCATCATCCTCCCCTTCTAAAAAGAAATTCGCCCTCGAATTTGCATCATCCTCGGACGAACTATCACCCCTGAATGGAATCAGATGCTTGACATTAAACACATCGGCAGTACGAACATGGCTTGGAAGCTTCAAACGATAGGCATTTGGATTGATCTTCTCAATAATCTCAACGGGGCCAATTTTACGCGCGACAAGTTTGTTATACTCATGAAATGTATAACGGTCTTTAGTGAGGACCGCATAAACGAAATCACCAACCTCAAACTCCACCAATCGGCGCTTCTTGTCTGCCGTTGCTTTGTACTTGGTTGTACTATTCTCCAAACGCAAGTTAGTCTCGGCATGGACCTGCTGTAAACTTGTCATGAAATCTTCATCCTTGCCACTAGAACGCTTCAAGCTTGGAACAGGAGCTAAGTCGACTGGTGTGCGTGGGTTAAATCCATACACAACCTGAAAAGGAGAGAATCCCGTGCTCCGATTAACGGAATGGTTGAAAGCAAACTCTGCTTGACACAGCTTTTGATCCCAACTTTTGAGATGATCCTCCACCAAATTGCGAAGTAAATTGCCCAAAGAACGGTTCACCACCTCAGTCTGGCCATCGGTTTGGGGATGATAAGCCGTACTAAAATCCAATTGAGTGTTGGCCAGTCTCCACAAACAACGCCAAAAGTAACTCAAAAATCTAGTATCCCGATCAGAAACGATAGACATAGGCAGCCCATGCAAGCAATAAACCTCATAAAAATACAATTGCGCCACCTTAACAGCATCCGTAGTTTTCTTGCATGCGATAAAGTGTGCCATCTTTGAAAATCGATCGACCACCACGAAAACAGAATCATGACCACGTTGTGTACGCGGCAGCCCCAATACAAAGTCCATGCTAACATCGGCCCATGGCTGGGAAGGAATTGGCAATGGCAAGTATAACCCGGCATTAATGGCTGTTCCCTTGGAAATTTGACAAATATGACACCCCGCCACGAACTTATAAACCTCACGCCGCAAGGTCGGCCAAAAATAGGAAGCGGACACCAATGCATAAGTCTTATCCCTGCCCACATGCCCCTCATCAAGCAACTCCTTGATGATCTTCAATCGCAGGCTGGACTCCGGAACACACAACAAATTTCCTTTGAATAAGAACCCATTGTGCATGTGGAATTCTGATTGGGCTCCCCCTGCGATATCTTCAATGATAGTAGAAAAATATGGATCCGCAGCCAATAACTCACGAAAAGCATCAAAACCTGTTACTTTAGTGCGCATCAAAACAAGAAAATTGGAACGCCGACTGAGGGCATCAGCTACTCGATTCAAAACACCAGACTTGTGCTTGATAGAGAAAGAGAACTGCTGAATATATGCTGCCCATTTAGCATGCCGACTGGACAACTTATCTTGAGCATTGAGGTGCTTCAATGCCTCGTGATCAGAATATAGAACGAAATCACTATGAATAAGATAGTGATACCAGTGCTTCAATGCTTGGACCAAGGCATAGAACTCCACGTCATAAGTGTTATAATTCATCTTCGCTCCATTCAATTTCTCACTAAAATAAGCAACTGGTTTAGAATTTTGGCTAAGGACAGCCCCAATTCCAACCTTTGATGCGTCACAATGCAGCTCAAAAGGCTGTGAAAAGTCCGGCAAAATCAACACAGGAGCCGAAGTTAATTTTTGCTTGATCAATTGAAACGCAGCAGTTGCTGCATCATTCCACTCAAACCTGCCACCCTTCATACAATCTGTTATAGGAGCCATGATAATGCTAAAGTGCGGAATAAAACGACGGTAGAACGCCGCAAGCCCATGAAAACTGCGAACATCAAATAAAGTCCGCGGTTGGGGCCAGCTACGAATAGCCTCAACCTTGGACTCATCCACTAAAATCCCATCCTTGGATACAACATATCCAAGAAAAAGCACTGTATTGGTTAAGAACACACACTTTTTGATTGCCCCAAATAATTTTTCAGCACGCAAAACAGTAAGAACTTCCCTTAAGTGCTGCAAGTGTTGTTCAGGTGTGGCACTATATATTAAAATATCATCGAAATAAACGACAACAGATTTACCGATAAAAGGGCGAAGGGCCTAGTTCATCATCCTCATAAAGGTGCTAGGCGCATTGGACAGACCGAACGGCATCACCATCCACTCATAAAGACCCTCCTGAATTTTGAACGCTGTTTTCCATTCATCCCCTGGCCTGATTCGAAGCTGATGGTACCCACTCTTCAAGTCCAGCTTCGAGAACACTTTTGCATTACCCAATTGATCTAGCAAATCATCCAGCCTCGGAATTGGAAAGCGATACTTCACTGTGATCTTGTTAATGGCCCTGCTATCAACGCACATCCTCCACGTTCCATCTTTTTTTGGAATTAAAAGGGCCGGTACTGCACACGGGCTAAGGCTTTCACGAATAAAGCCCTTAGCCAATAGTTCCTCCACTTGCCTCCGCAGCTCTTCATGCTCTTTCGGACTCATACGATAATGGGGCCGATTGGGCAAACTCGAATTGGGCACCAAATCAATCTGATGTTGAATATCCCGCAGAGGGGGTAACCCATCTGGTAAGTCTGCTGGAAACACATCCTGAAATTCCTGCAAAAGAGGTTGAACCATTGCTGGAACATCTTCTTCTACCAAGGCCTTAGGACCCTTTTTCGCCATTAACACAAAAACCACTTTGCTTGTTGACAACTCCTCTTCAAACTGTATTCTCGTCAAAAGGGTGGTACCCTCCCCAGTTTGTGGTTTGGGTACAACTTCCTTGGAAGGCAGCAGTACAATCTTCACACCATTGAATGATAGCGGCATATGTATTAGCGCCCCCGTCATGAACCACCTTACGATCATACTGCCATGGTCTCCCCAATAGAAGGTGGCAAGCATCCATGGCCACAACATCACACCAAATTTCATCCCTGTACTTGGAACTAATAGAGAAAGCAACTAAACATCTTTTGGAAACTTTAACTTCGTTACCTTTCTTCAACCATGTAAGCTTGTAGGGGCTGGGATGAGCCTCCGTTTTTAGACCAAGTTTTTGGACTGCCTCTTCTGCCACCACGTTCTCGCAGCTCCCGGAATCAATCACAAATCGACACACCTTTCCTCCAACGGTACAAGTAGACTGAAACACATTACCACGGAGCCACGAATCGCCCTCTGCCTCACGCGGAGCATAGCACAGTCGCCGAACAACCAATAACGGACCGTTATCCCCAACTACCTCTTCCACAACCTCCTCATCATATGCTGCCTCTTGCTCGTATGACTCGCATTGCTCGTTCACAATCCCATCAGAATTCACAAACAAAGCTTTTCCTGGTCGTTCGCCCTTTCGACACTCAAAGGCACGATGACCAGGCTCACCACACTTAAAACACTTCGACCCAGAACCAGAACTAGCACCTGCCATAATTGCTGGCGGATTAGTGGGAGGCAGGCTAGCAATTGGCTTGGTGGAAGTATTGCCGACCGTGGGCCTAGCCGTAGCACTCCACGGAGTCGAAGAAGGCCTGCGAATAGCTTGTTTTTCTATCTGCAACGCCTTTTGATAGGCATCGGAGACAGAGAATAATTCGAACATATTTAATGTAAACTGGAACTGTTCACGCAATCCTACCACATACCTCGATACCAACTGCTCCTCCGTATCTGCAAGATCATTCCGGGCTACCAATTGATGGAACTCTGTGGTGTAATCATCCACAGAACGCGAATTCTGACGAAGATTCTGCAACCGATGATACATCAGACGCGAGTAGTTGTGGGGAAGAAAAGCCACCCGCATCTTTTTCTTTAATTTTTCCCACGAACTAATCTTGTCCTTTCCCTGCCGCAACCGAGTCTGCTTCAATTGCTGCCACCATGCCGCGGCTCTACCCCTGAATCTGGTAGCCACCACCGACACCCGTTTATCCTCTGGAACTTCTTTGAACTCCAAGACTTCATCCATAGCCGCAACCCAATCAAGGAACTCGTCAGGCGTCAAACCCCCCTGAAACTCAGGCAGGTCGATCCTCAAACCAGACTCCCATGGTCGAAAATCACGGTTATCAGCCATGATCTCCCGGCCTCTGCCCCTTTGTTGATGAAAGCCACCGCCGCCAGCCCTGCCAACGCCGAATGCCCCCGTAACAAAAGGGTTTTCAGCCGCTTCACCATCCGTACTTTCGTCCTCCTCTCGAGGCCGCCGATCGTATGGTTGATGGCGAGGTGGATTCCCCCCAACAGCTAGGGCAGCAACTTGGTCAGTTAAAGCAGCTATTGCAGCCGATAGTTGTTGGAATCGCGCCTCCGTTCGCGCCTCCTGCGCTACGTCATCTCTTTCATAGATGTCCTCCAAATTAGCGGTACGATTATCTCGTCCCCCTCGACCTCCAGCACGTCCTCCGGCCATAGTCAGGATTGGAACTTGATGCTCTGATACCAACTGATGCAGGGCGCCTTATGAACTACAGAAAAGACGTGCAACAATCGAACACAAACAAGAAAGTTTAGAGAAAACGCTCTCTAGACTCTTTTATCATTCAATAATACTCAAAAAACTGTCCCGCCCTTAAGGCTTACAACTTATTATATAGGAAACCGGAAACCCTATTTGATTTGCTCCGAAAAGGAAGCCAAATCAATTAAAAACGCAAAATTACCAAAAATGGAAAATTCAAAAATAATAGCAAAATAAAAAACTAGAGAAAATTCTAGAATGTTTCCCAAAAGCGCAGCTTAATTCGGATTTTCCTTGCCCAAGTAATTGACAAGTCAAATCTTTCCTTAAACGGCAAATTTGGACATTCGGAGCCTTAAACAACGACGAAAGCCCGAAAAAACGACGCACGCCATGGCCACAGGCGATGGGTCTTGATCGTTGGGCCATTTCGGGTCCGACCCAAGTGGGCCCAACGCAAAATTCCACAGTGGCATAATTACGATTTTGCCACCCGAGGCTTAAAATGCCGAAAATATTCTTCCTCCATGGCTACTGCATCAATATTGGTAAGAATTGTAGCGCAAAGTGTCTAACTCAGATACAACAGTGACTAGTTAGACACATCCCACACCCTTATCTGTGCCGTATTCTTTGGGCATGGGTACCCTGCAAGAATGGAAAAGTCCACAGTGGATGACAAAAATTTGTTCTTGAGGGATTTTTTTGAGAAAATATTTCGAATTTGATCAACGTAGTAGTGTAAGGTTTCTGATGTTATTCTGCTAATACTTGTTTGATTTAGCTGTAAAAGATACTGGACTAGTTAAGGACTTTGTGTTGTAATGCACCGGTCATGTTTTTGCAGGTATGCATGGACAATTGCTGAGTGTGCCTCTTGTGAGAGCCAATTGGGATGGCTTTTTACAGCCACAACTAAGAAACTGAAGCCCAGATCTTTTTGGGCCATTCGCTGTACTCAAATTGCCGATAACATGAGCTGAAGCTTTTCCTTCTGCTACTTCGATTTTTGGTGTGGTAGATCTGTATATAAGCCACGTTGCATCTATCAGAATAGCCCAATGTTTAGTAAAAGTAGACTATAGTTGCCCTACTTTGTTGGTTGTCATGGGTCAGCAAAGTGTAGATCTCATGACAGAGAAGTAGATGTTGATGAAAGTTTTGGGATTTGTTTGTCTAATCAGAAGCTATTGCTAGTTGACGTAAATTTAGTGCCTGCATTTTCCCGTTCATGAAATCTGTGTTTATCCTCGTCGTGTTCAGAAGCCAATCCTTCAGCACTAGTATCTAGCCAGACTAACAGACTTCTAGGAGGAAGGGAAAGAGGTGCTGATAATTAGGCACACCAGCCACCGGAGGATATAAAATGTGGTGCGGTCACATATAGCCACAATGTCTTCTCGTTATAACTAAATCTGAGTTCCATGACGATTTCTTATTTTAACTTACAAGAGTGCAAGTTTCTGTCACAAATACGTTCCCTGCAACTTGAGAGTGAGAAAAAAGTCTGCTGAATCTCAGTACACTCTCAATCTACCATCAACATCTGGAAACCTGATTGTAGGTCCAATGCGCTTGAAAGCCAGGATATATTGTTTCTTTGTTCTTTTCTCTGTGCTGTAAATCTTTTGCCAGTAAGTGAAATTGGGTTGGATGTTATGAAGAAACCATCCTTCTTATCAAAGTGCAAGAGCAGTTTGAAGGAGTTCCCAGGATCAAAAACAACCATTCTTAATTTGGTACTTATAGCTCCTTGCACCGAAAGAGATTTGTGCCTAGAGCATACAGACCATATATGCCTTATAAACGTCACAGCTCAAAACTAAAACTTTGTAAGTATGCGTTCCCTTCTCTGGTAGAATTGTTAGATTCAGAAACGATGGAGAGTGAACCTAATTTGGAGAGAGGGTGAACTTATGGCGTTGCAAAACATCGAGAGTGCTATCTTGACCTCATAGGTTGCGAAGTTTGAGCCTAGACAAATTTGACTGGTTGAGCTATAGCTCTGGCCCTTTCACAAGGGGTTCTACACGTACGATTTGTAAAATTCTAGTCATACGTATTACTTTCTGAGTTGGCTTTGTGGCGAGTTAATTTGTCATAGTACAATACTTGCAAGTAAATAAGTATATGACAATAAGCGATTTAAATGATCCTTAGTCTCATACTCAATCCCTTTGAAATTTTCTGAAAGATACTCCTGTTTCTTGTAGATAGATAAAGTATTTTATCATCTGGACAAATTAGGGGAGAGAGGCTTAATTGCTTACATCATCCATGATTACAAGCTCAATATGAGAACGAACGGATGAAACGAAAACTTGTGGTATACATAATTAGTGTTTGTCATGGCTGACTTTTTCTTTCAATATTTTATACATCAGCGAGGATTAGCGGGAAGTTATTATGTTAGTCCACAAGGGTGTTAGAGGCTATCCATAGCCGTGAACACCACATTCCCACGATGGAGCTCAAACCCTGGTCTCCCTCATGGAGAGAACCATGAGTTGCCAATTGGGTTACAAGCCCATCCATATATTGGCGTCATGGCTTACTTCATCTCTCTCTTTTTCTTTTCTTTTTTTGAAAGATTTGTGGGCCAACACACCTTGTCATTTCGTTTTGTTCTTCTAATAAAAACTAGCAACTCCATTCTTCCAACCACATAATTCTTACATTATAGAAACAATGCCTAGAACGCCACTATTGAGGCCTAGTTTCTCAAATTGCTTTGCTAAAAGTGTGAATGGTTTTTTTTTCCTTGAATTTTGCAAAGGGATTAAAAAAAAAAATGCTTATTTAGCAGTTTCGGCACTTTTAGTATTTTTTTAGCAAATTCGGAAAACTCATCCTGAAAGCGATAGAAGTACGAAAAGGATCAAATGGACCCATTTAATATTTTTGAGAAACTACGCCTGAGTCCATAATTAGCAAGGAAATGGCTTGATGCAAACCTTCAGGTTGAGGGTTTCAGAGATTGTACGTCTCCAAATTTTGAAAAAGGCTTATCAAATGTGGGCATAAGGTGCAATACCATTTATTATTATTATTTTTATTTTATTTATTTATTTTTTTAATTTAACTGCACATGTTCCTTAAAAAAAATAAAACTCTAAAATAAAACTCTGGGTAAAAAGCAGCCTCACCCAAAAGGCAGTTATGGCTTGTTTCAACAATCGTCAACATGAAACAGAAATGCAAATTATTCAAGATTAATTACAACTTATTGAAAACGATTGGAATCCCATTTTTGGGGCGAATTGTGAGAATCTGGATTGGATGGTGAACATAATTCGAAGACAAACCAAACTTATAACGTTGCAGAATCATCGAGAGTGCGATCTTGGCCTCGTTGGCCGCAAAGTTTGAGCCCACACAAATTCTAGGACCGAAACCAAATGGAATAAATCCCGCGATGTTGTTGTTTGTTGCTTTAGCCACACCGTCTGCGAATCTCTCCGGCTTGAAGAGGTGAACATCTTGCCCCCATATCTCCGGGTCATGGTGGAGTGCTAGTACCGGAAGCAGCACATATGTGTTGGCTGGAATCATCAGTTTCCCCAATCTGACTTCCCTTTCAACTCTTCTCAGCAAATTGATCGCGGGTGGATACAGCCTTAAAGTTTCATTAAGGATCATACTCATCTACAAGAAAAAATACAGAGGAAAAAAGATAAAAGTTATGCCATACATTTAATATCAATGCCACAAAATTCAATTATGTCTATAGCCCATCGGTGACCCATATGTCGGGCTGCAAACGAGCCAAACCGAGCTTTTTAGTGTTTGAGCTCGGCTCGTTTCCTAAACTAGCCCAAAACTCGAGCTCAAGCTTGGCTTGTTTGTAAACGAGCCGAGCCAGACTACTTAATGAGCCTCTTCAAACGAGCTGAGCCCATCAAACGAGCGAACTTTTGGGAGCCGAGGCTCGTTTTGTAAAACTCAAGCTTCAAGCTAACAACTTATCTCAATCTTTGTCTGTAAAATTATTGCAAGTAAAAATAGCTGACGAAGAGAGTTAAGATGATGCTTACAATCTTTAGTCTTGCGATACCCTCTGCAGTTGGGTTCTGTTGGCCAAACAATTCAAGCACTTCCTTCCTTGCCTTCTCTTGCCAATCTGTGTGAATTGCTAGAAGCAAAAGGCTCCAAGCTAACAACCCATTTGTTGTTTCTTGTCCAGCCAGGTAGAATGTCTTGCACTCATCTACCATATCGTCTACCGAAATTCTATTCTTCTCATCTGTATCGTGATTTGCCTTTATAAGTGATCCGAGAAAATCACTCCCATAGTTATTTTCCTCTCCCCTCCTCATTTTCTCTTCCCGCTTGTTGATCATCGCTAGAATCGATTCTCGAATTGCTTGTTCAAGTTTATCTGACTCAAGATCATCGCGCAATTTCAAAATCTTTCTGCAAAACAAAAGTTGATAAATTAACAGAGAGACAAGTTTGGCAACAGCTTGTAAGACCGTTTGTCTCATAATCTTTTCAATTGTTTTGTTAGATTAATTGAAGGAATTGGGAGAGAGGGACCCTACCAGGGCCGGCCCAGGCCCAAGGCCCACAAGGCCTAGGCCTAGGGCACCCCAAAAATGACCACTTTTTGGGGCACCGTACCATTTTATACCAATGGGCTTGACTAGAACACTTTTTGGACCAAAATAAAGGAAAAAAAATCCATTAGAAGTGACAAAATAGCCCAACATTGTGGCCCAAAATTTAAAAAAGGCCCAAAAACTATTGTGGCCCAAAATTTAAAAAAAGGCCCAAAGCTAAAACTAATTTAAAAGAAAATCATTTTCTGCTTGTTACAGTTTTTATTTCTGGTTTTGTAAAAAATCAGGACAGTTCTAAACAAAATGATTAAGTTTAGTTTATTATTTGCTTAAAGAAAAAGTAATTAGGTAGTAATTTTCTAATCTTCTTGTTAGAGTTTCGAGTGGGTTTGTATTTGAGATTTCTAAATTGACACAAGTTCTTGAGTTTTCCCAAGTAACCAAAAAGTTGATCAAATTTCATTGTTTTTCCAACAAATAAAGTCATAATATTAATTCCAACAGATCAAATTTCTTACTTATTATAAGTAGTTAAATGAGCCATTTTGACCCAAATTTTTTAGATGAAACTTGAAAAACAATAGATTTGGGTAAAACTAGGGTTTGGCATTTGCATGGCAAAGGAGTTTTGACCCAAATTTTGTTTCAAAAAAGGCACAAGATCTCTAGATGCTCTACATCGTTGTTAAATTTAGCATGTATTAATACCTTTTTGACGGGGATATTGTAGTAACAAAAACGTAGAAAGTTTGGTTGAGGAACACGAAAATTTTTAGGGCACAATTTTTTTAATTAGGCCTAGGGCACCCAAATACCCTGGGCCGGCCCTGGACCCTACCTGATGCCAGGAAAGCGAATCTTATAACGATTCCTTGACGTAATCACTACCATCTTCATCAACATGTCAAACATCTTCTCGCCTTCCAAGTAACTACTTCCAAAAGCTGTTCGGGAAATAACTTCTGCTGTCAAGAGCCTAGACTCTTTGTGTACGTCGATCTCCTTTTCTTCATGTTGCCTCCATCTTTCTAGCATAGTTTCCACACTCGCAATCATTGCTGGAACCATCCCCTGCATATATAGAAGGCCTTCTTTGAAACTTTTGCAACAATATGTGAAAAATATAATGGTGTTTTAAGTGTTTACCTTCAAGCTATCTGCATAAAAAGCATGGTTAGCTATTTTGCGCAGCTTCAACCATTTTTCCCCTTCTGTTATCACGATCCCATCTCCAAATAACTTCTTCAAGAATTCATCTGGTCTTCCTTTAAGATATGCTCCATCTTTATTGTTCATGATCTCCTTAATTAACTCCGGTTCGGTGACAACCAGCTGGGCTTGAGGACCATGCCAACTTAGATAATTTTTTCCTGTTCCATCTTTGTGCTCAGTTTTTTGTGTGTGTGTTATACTCGCTGTTATGTATCGACGTTTAACTTTTCTAATCTCCAAACATCTCGTTCTCTATCTTAATGCATTTCTTTTCCAAACGGAAAATTTTCTTTTTTATTAATCTTTGAAATTGTTACAAAGACTGACTTTATCTTAATGCAACGCAACAAAGAAGAGCACAAAAATTCGAAGTTGGAGAACCAAAAAGTCACCAACACATATATGAAAGGTAAAACTAGCAATTTGATACCATAAAGCTGCGTCCATGCATGAATATCAGGCATAATTCTTGGGAAAATATGATGAGACGAGAAATCCATTGGAGTGCTGACGGATTCGGCTCTCATTCGGATTAACTCCTTTGTCTTCCCATGGAGGAATCTATAAGCAGGCCCTTCGATCCCCTGCGACGCCATGATGCGACGAATTCGAATTGGGTTCCACCATACCTTATGCAAGAACTGTACCAGTGCTACAAGTAGAAAAATGTAGAGACCAGTGGAAAGGAAGGTTATAATTATCATGGCTTCCCTGCCCTGCACAGCCAAACACGGCCTTATTTTTCCCAACTACCAACTTCCGATCATCTAAAAACAAGCTGAAGGGACGCACAGTTACATACGTTACGAAAGTTAATAAGGATTTGTTAAATTCTTACATGGCCACAAATATGAGATCATGGAACTGTTCTTGAAATCAAGTAAAAGGTTAATTAGGATTTATTTACGTGTGTGTACGTGGAATCACAAATTTGAGTAAATCTTAATCTTAATTAGGATTTATTTACGGGTTTCGCCATTGATGGGTATTTACTTCCTCCGTACTAGTGTTTTAATTTTTTACGGGTTTTTCTCTCTCGATTTTAAATCTGAGAGTTTCTTCGTGTTATCCCATCTTTTCCTTTCTCTCGGCTTCCATTTCATCTCTGAGACAGATACTAACAGCTGTGTTGGTGATGGTTCTCTGACAAAGGACGACAGTGGTGGTAGTAGTCCAATGATGAATTAAATCGATTGGCTCGCGAGTTTCGATGCTACGAGTGTTTGGGTTTCAATCAGTGTGAGTGGCCCATTCTCTGGTATGGATATGAGATGTAGTAGTGATCTAGTGCTTGTACCTGAGACCGAGTACTCTACTTTGTGGCTTTTTTTAGTCTTTCGATTAAGGGCGGATAATACTCTCAATGAAACTATTACCATTTTTTTGGGGGAAAAAAAAAGAACATGAAATAAATTAATATTAATATTACAAAATCTTCAAGTTGTCTCTCAAAATAAATCATACAATCTAGGTCTCATTATCTATGTAGTTCTCTAAATAACCATGCTCATCCTATCCTTGTCCTTGAATACGTACTAGCAATTATGAAAAATGAGCACCACCTCGAAACTCCAAATTAATCCACACCAAATCCATTTAGACTTATTTTGGCTAGCGACCCGACTATGATAAATTTACTCGATTAATATACTAAATAGCTTCACAACGCTCCTCCGATCTACTTCCATAACTCATACCACACGATATCACAGACTCCAACAAATGGCTTAAAAAGTAGCTAGTAATATAATTAGTAAATCCTCGGCTTGAAAAGCAGTAGTAATATACTACTAATCTCCAGAGTTCTTGTCGCCTAAAAAGTAGTAATACAAAAACGACAAGAACTCTGGAGATTAAGATCATATCGTATACCGGTCGAATTACCTGGATTTGTAACCAAAACTGAGAAATTCTCGGCTCCTAGCT
This sequence comes from Vaccinium darrowii, assembly GCA_020921065.1. NCBI lineage: Eukaryota > Viridiplantae > Streptophyta > Magnoliopsida > Ericales > Ericaceae > Vaccinium > Vaccinium darrowii. The sequence goes on from CM037160.1 coordinate 29,582,368, forward strand.
AGCTCCCAAAGTGAACTCCCTTTATCTTTCTTCTTGTCGAAGTTTTTGTATGAAATTGGAGTTTATCTATAATACTAGCTCACGTCTCTTTCTTTTTCTTTGCTTTTGCTTTTTCCTCATCTTTTTTTCTTCTTCTGTCGTTTTCGTTTTTACGTCCTCGTTCAAAGCTCTTTGCTCACCCTTCGAGACTAGCAAATCCTTTGGACCATTATTGTCCACTGCATTTTTCTAACTTATCCCCTAAAGAAAACATACATGCATTGATACATGCATGCACTATATATACATCCCATTAATAAATGGAAAATGGTTTTTGCACTTTTCTTAATTTTATCCATTGGCATTTATTTGTTGTCATTATTTATGTGAACTAAAAACCAAATTACCCTTTATGTATGAAAAGTGAATTCGGAAGTAATTAAGGATAGTTTTGTAATTTCACTTGGATAATGACAAGAAAAGGAGCTCAATAGGGTGAAAAAAGAGTGCGAAAATGATTTCCCAACCCAAGATTAAGCATAATTGATCGAATCATGCATTCGATGGTTTCTAATCTCAACACGAGAAATGATAGGTACACAACACAAGAGCCACAACAAAAAGGCCACAACAGTATAAACGACGTCGTTTTGGTCAATTTTTCCCAAAACGACGTCGTTTTGGGTCCCTTCCCAAAAAAAAAAATTCATCAAAATTTTCAGATTTTTGCTGCTACTTCTTCTCTCCAATCGCCAGAGAGAGAGAGAGAGAGAGAGAGAGAGGAGAGGCGATTCGACCATCCCGATCCCCACCTCCACCAGCGTCCACCGCACCGACCCCGACCCCGACCCCGACCCCCACCTCCACCGGCGACCACCTCACTGACAAATTGATGACCCAAATGTCGAATTTATCTTTGAGGGATTTCGAATTTGGGACAGTGGATAATTACAGAAATTGAAAGACCTAATCAATACCCCAACAGTGGGTTTGGTTTCCTTTTAGGAATTCAGAAAACTAGGACAATGGGTAATTGGCGAAATTGGAAGACCAAATTGACAACCCAAATGATAAAATTGAATATTTGAGGGGTTTGGAATTTGGGTTTGAAACCCCAATTGTTAACCAGGACTCATTGGTGGATCTGGATAGATAAACTGGAGGAAGGAGAAAACAATGAGTGAAACACTTTCTCAGATCTCGACTTATTTACCTCCGCAGCGGCGATCAACAGAAAGAGAGAGAGAGAGAGAGAGAGAGAGAGAGAGAGAGAGAGAAATCGTTGATCAACTCTGGTGACTCCACCGCCGTA